>JALJVW010000898.1:1927500-2527500 GCA_024865655.1 Emberiza elegans
CTGAGGTCAAGGGCTTGAAGCTGTCAGTGAAAGCAGCCTGGGAAAAGCCAGTGCAGGAAGCAGGCTCCAGTTCTTGGTAGACCTGATACATTGCATTTGCAAGTGCTTTGGTCTTGTTTATTTTCATAGCATGTCCCTCCCTTGGAGCTGCCCATTATCCAACACAACAGAAAAGTGCCAAGAGTCAAGCAAGGCAGAAGCCACTGTTTAGCTCAGGAAGACAGCAGGGGAAAGGGTACTGGTCATGTTTCATACATGGAAGGATGAGAGAGAAAGAAAACCAAAGACACAGAAAATCTATTTGGAATGGAGCCAATTTTGCAATGCACCAACTGAACATGTAGGACTGCACATCTTGCACTTTTACTGCAGAAACCCCAGGGTGGATGCACTCTGCTGAACTTCAGATAAAATAATGGGGAGGTCCTGGGAGAAGACTTCTCCTGCTCTGGAATGCTTCCTTTCTCGCCAGGAAAATGTGGTGGGAAGGCCTCACTAGGGTTGGTGGAGAGTGGGTTTGTCCAAGGACACCTCTGGACATGCTCCTGGGAGAAGAGCTGTGACACCTCCTGACAGAGGTGAAAACTGAGCCTGGCTCCCTCCTGCCTAAGGAGAGAACAGTGTAAGACAAGAAGGAAGATTCTTTCACCTCTGTAGTATTCCTATTTAAATATTCCCTGGTCAATTTTCTGAAGGGAAGTTTGGAGACACTTATATATCAAATGTCAGGGTGTAAGCTCCATTTTCTTCATCGTCTCTTGGCTAGCTGCAGGTGATCACACATTGGGGACCACCCAGGGCCCCTAATAGCTCTTATGAACCAGGATTTTTGATAACCTGGACACAAATACCAAAAAATACATTAGGAACACATAGGTGGGATATGTGATGTGTAAATATTGCTCTGAAAGTTTTGTGCAGTTTCCCACTCTGTCTGCTCATAATTTCTGTTCTGATTTTTCCAATCTCCCCACACACAGAATTAGAGATTCTCAGTACCCAAAGCAGCAACACCTTCCTCTCAAAACAACCCCTTTCAGATCTGGATCTTAGTCACAAGACCATTTGTTCTGAAGCTTGACCTCTAAATAACTTTATATAGAGATGAGGGCATATCCTCCAAAGCTGGGGGTGAATTAACAAAACCCTGCAGAGAGGGCCTTTAATGCTGATCTCCACCTGTAAAATACAGATAATAACTCTTCCTGTATGGTACATCATAGGGCTGTTGTGATGCTTAATTAAAGCATTTAGAAAGTCTTTCAGCAGCATCAGTCTATAAATGTTAAAGGAGGTTGTACTTCTTCTTCTCCCATGGTTACCATCAATTGTTTTATTGATCTAGTCCATTATAGACTCAGGAAAAGAATTGTTTATTGCAGTGAGAACTTGGAGTAGAAATATTTCTTTTCTCCTCACTACACTCAGAACTTGCTTCCACAGATGTTTTTAATCATCAAAAATGTTGACTTCAGCCTACAAAAAGCATCAGGAAAATACTGGATATCATCCCACTAACTGAAAGCCTTTTTTCTGATCTTTCCATAACAACTCACATGTTCAGTTTATTGGCATCTATTGGGACTTTCATATGAAAGAACTTCAGCAGAAAAAATATCTCTGCTCTTCTCTTATGAAAAAGTAGTTGATATCAAACAGAGGCTCCCCACTGTTCCACAATGTTTTAAATCAGATTATTAATGTACTGCAAGCTGATGGTACATAAAAATCTCAAATGATTTCTCTGAGTTTGCATGCAAAGAGACTGCAAAATTTGTCCTCAGCATTTAAATGCTTTTAGAAAAACTGAATTGATGTCAGTGGAGAGAAATGATTAATAGCAAAAGATAATTTAGCTACGAGCACTGTTAAATTTTATTCCTCATTATATGAACATGTAGTCATGCTAAAAATCCAAAACATATTGTAGTAGCTCCATTCAGAAGCAGCACTTTTAAGATGTCAAAGTATCCTGGCAGTCCAATTATTACTCATAGAATCCTAAGAAATCCTATGTACTTACATTATATTTTTAATTAGTTCACAAGTTAGGCAACAGTTGATAACATAACACTTAACATTTCAGGGAAAGCTCAGCAATAAACAGGTGCTTTGTTACTGCACTCCCTTCTTTTTCAATTACAGGGAGAATAATGTTTTTACAAGGAATCAAACAAAGGTTAATTTGCAATTAGAATTTTATGATGGGAAGAGGCTTTGTTGCTGTGTTCCGTGACTCACAAGTCCATCCCTGAGATGCAGAAAGGAAAGGAAGGTCACAAACATACTCCACAGAGATGTTCAGATGCCTGTCCATTGGACAGCAGTTCCCAGCTCAAATTATATTGAATTAATGAGGACAGTGAAATGAAAATTTACCCACATAGAGATTAGGAGGAAAAGGAAATAGTTTTTCTCTTCTTTGTAGAAATGGCAGACTGGGAGATTAGGGGAGCCGCCAAAAATTGCAGCCAAAACAGGCAGAGAACTCCTATCCCTTGGCTCCTAGCTTGGTGCCTCGCTATAAGGTAAACTCTGATTTTATGTTCATTCTTCTCTGGTGCCACACGAATTACTGCAGTCTGGGTGGGGGTTGAATTCACAGGATGGGATTAAATCTACAGAAATTAAATCTACAGAAATAGCCCATGGCCCCTTCCTGTGGAGGGATCAAGAAATGAAGAAATTCAAGGAGGAGTGGATGAGAACCTGGATCCAGGTGTCTGCTGGAGGCGCCCTTGCCTGCCCACACCTGCGCTGGCCTCATTGCTGCCTGGGTGGCGTCTGAGCTGCTCTGCACATTTTCTGGGCACAGAAGCTCTGCTCTGGCAGCTTCAGTTAAATAACACAGCAATGATGACTAATGCACAGCCATTCCCAAAAACGAGATGTGTGCAGGGGAAAGGGGGAGATTCTGGTCAGAAAGGAAAAGCCTAAAATAAATTAAGGTGTAGTACAGCCCCAGGAGCTGTTTGCAGTGGGGTTCTGTGGTCTGCAGTGCCCTTGGCTGGCTTGATCCACCCTTCCCTGACCATCTAATGGGAGGACAGGGACACCTCACTCACTGCCAGGACACGGATGAGAGGGGACCTCGAGCCCTGCCTAGAAAGGAAAATAATCCTTGCTCCTCCTGGCAGGCAGGACACACCTCCTGCTGCTGCTGAAGTCATGCCTGGAGATTGGCCCAGTGGGTAAATTTAATGTGCAGGATGCCACCATGGCCAAGGAGTGTGAGGCTCTTGTCTTTTCTCCAGGAGCAGGAATCTGTGAGTGAAATGAGCTGTGTTTGGGACTTTAGGCTTGTCCCTGTTCTGCTGCCCAGGGCCAGAACAAGGATTGAGACTCAATCAGCCACCAATTTCCTCACCCTAAAATAATAACTGATCTGTAAGACTTCCTTGTTATTCAGTTATAGTTTTTCAACTGAGATTTATAAAGGCAACGTATTTATTTATACATTTACCTTCAGTGCAGCACAGGCAAATTTGGACATTCATTTTGTATTTTTTTTCTAGCTACCTCTTGAAATGGATGAACAATAATGATTTGCAGATTTTGGCAGAATCACTGCCAGGTATGGCCACACAGTGGCAAGCAAAGCAATTAAGCAGGATGAAGATATACTATCTCAGCAATGAGAAGGTTCTGCCATGAAAAAATAGTGTGCAAGTGTTCCAGATACCTTGGCTCAATTGTTTATGAATATTTCGAAATATCCTAAGTCATCAATATTCACCATAAATCAGAAAAAAATAGTACATGAAAAATAAAATTTCAGGTTTGTCTATGTTATCTGACTTTTAAGCCTTTGGGTTTTTAATAATCCTTTGGGTTTTACCCTTAAGCTGCTTGTAGCAATCATAAAGCTAAATTGTGCTTTAAAATGAAATCTGGCAACTTCCAGTAAAACTTGATTTCAGGAGCTAAGGATCTAAAAGCCATTCTGATAACATCAGATAAATTCTAAAACTATTCTAAAACTGTTGGAGTTGACACCTGCAGTCTGATAAACTGGTGCTTTCCAAGTCCTAAGCAGAAGGTGGGGGAAAAAAAATGGAAGAAACAGTCTGTAGGCAGCTTGGAGCTTACACCCATCTACGTCTTCCTGACACCCTTGTTCAACTGGGCAAGGAAAGAGGAGATTTAGGGTGACTTAATTGTGGCCTTCCAGTTTGTAAAGGGAGCCTACAAGAAAGATGGAGAGAGGCTTTTTACAAGGGCCTGGAGTGACAGGGCAAGAGAATGGATTCAGACTGGAGGAGGGTTAGCTAAGATTGGATACTAGAAAGAAGTTCTTTACGGGGAGGATGGTGAGGCACTGGAACAGACATCCCAGAGAAGCTGTGCTCACCCCACCCAGATGTGCTCACCCCATCCTTGGAAGTGCACCAGGCCAGTTTGGATGGAGTTGACCACCCTGGTCCAGTGAAAGGTGTCCCTGCCCTGGAATGAGATGATTTTTAATGTCCTTTCCAACCCAGGCCATTCTGTATTCTATGAAGAGTACACAACCAATGCAAGATGCTTTATTATCCATGCATGTTTATAATTTTCTCTCCTGAATCCCAGCTGTGTCACTGTCATATTTTCTGGAAAAATCTCTTTGCCAGGATTTCTTGTCCTAGGAAGCTGAGAAGCCTCAGAGAAAAATGAAAATAATAATTATCTGATTGCTTCTTCTGTGTTTTGCTGCTTTCCAATGTGGTTGGAGATTGTTTATCCAACATGTGAATTGTTTTTACTTAATGACCAATCACAGTCAGGCTGTGTCAGACTCTAGAGTGTCATGGGTTTTTCATTAGTATCTTGTTAAGCCTTCTGTAAGTATCCTTTCTCTATTCTTTAGTATAGTTTTAGTATAGCATTCTTTAATATAATATAGATCATACAATAATAAATCAGCCTTCTAAGAACATGGAAGGAAACATCATTTCCTTCCTGCCATGGGGGACCCCAAGAAAATACCACACAGCTGTGGGTTTTTCCTAGACATTTAAAGGAGGTAGGGAAATGACTTCTGCTTGGATGTGTGCTTCAGGAGCTGAGCAGGAATGATCAACCTTGTGGCATGGCAAACTACCTGGGGCCTTGCCAGTGACTGTGCATGTTTGGAAGCCTGCATGCACTTCTGAGGTAACACTCCATGGTGCAGTAGGGTTGAGCTGAGGAACCATCCAATATTCCCAAGAAATCCACTCCTTCCCAGAAGATGCTCCCAGAAAAGGAACAACAACAGTCTCAGCTGAAGTGAGGCAACTTCTCTTTGGCTGCTCTGCATTCAGACACTCCCTTGCTATTTAGCTTGTGCTCTCACTTGGTGGGTTTCAAACTTCATGAAGAAATTTGGAGAAGTAGCCCTGGAGGAGCCTAAAGCAAATCATGAAGTGTCCCAAAGTCCAGGCCCTCCTCAGCAGAAGGCAGGACCATCCCTTGCCATGATCAATGGCCCTGGTGCTGGGGCCAGGCACCGTGTGCTCCGGAGGGGTCATCACCACACAACACCTTAAATCAACCTGTCTTCCCTCACATTGAAAAGTTCCCTTGATTAATGGTGCTGAAAACCTGATAAATGAGAATCAGCTAAGTTGTGCATACAGATATCTGGGCAGATTAAATAATTAATCATCCTGTAATTAATAAAGACAGATACTGGCTTTTTCTGAATTTTCCCTCCTTCTCTTCTCACACAGGCTTTCAAAAGGTTTTTGACAAAAATAACTACAGACACCAGGCACTAATCCTGCTTTCTGGGGGAGGGGGCCCCGCTGCTTTATTAACGTGGCAAAATCTGTGCATACATTTGAGCAGTAATGAGATCTCCAGGGCAAAGCATGACATCTGCTCCAGAACTTCTAAAATACAGGTTAATTTACACCAACCAAACCTCTTTGAAGCCAGGAGGTTTGATTTTCACTTGTAGACTTAATGTAGTAGTGTCTGACAAGCATCCAGCCCTCAAAGGCCTTGCCATTACTTAGCTCCCAGTAAACGAGCCTATCAAAGCACTTTATGAATAATACAACCAAATAATCTGTTGGCACAGGAGCAGCTGAGTCCTTGGGCACCATCATGTGAGTGGTCACATGCCCCAGAGGTGGCCATGCCTGCAGGGATGGACCAAATGCTCTCAAACTCACCATTATTTCCACCGTAGAAATCAAGAAACTCAAGCCCTCAAGGGGCTTGATAAATGGATCTAATAGAAAAGGTAAAACTAAAGTTAGAGTTTGTTTTTTCAGAGGAGACCAAGCTATTTATTTCCCTTACTTTTCTGGTCAAATACTGCATTTCTTGTTTCTTCTGGGTTTTTTTTTTGTTTTGTTTTTGTTGTTGTTTTGTCTGTTTTTTCTTTTTGTTTTTTGGTTTTGTTTTGTTTCTAAAGAGGATTTTTTAAAAAGGATTTTTAAAGAGAGAAGGAAAATAGCCAAGGTATTACAACAAAATTATCAATGTAGTTAATTTTTTTTAATACACCTAGAAGGCAGGGACCATTTGTGGTGGGTGATGGTGGAACTGAGCCATGTGTTCAAGAGCTGTGCAGAAATTCTTTCAGGCGATGGTCCCTCCACCCCTTTGCACCTTCTTGTCAGAGCATATTCATTTGGGACCCTTCAGTTCAGGTCCTCATGGAATTAAAAATGGTCCTTAGGACAAACACAGTATTTTTCTTAGGAGAAAACCAACATTCTAGATGTCTAACATGAGTTCCAACACTGGTGCTCAACAGAACCTTTCACTTTTGTTAAACCAATTTATCTAAAGTGGTTGATCCTTTGGAAGGTTTACTGAGAGCTCCATTACACCCTATTAAGCATTTGCATGAGGAGATTTTGTACAGGACTCAGTTCTTCAAGGCGAAGTTCATAATGAGCTCTCAGGGACAACAGCTGAGGCTGAGCAAATTTAGGCTGCAAATAAGGATATCACCTTTTTCCTTGTTACATTTTGTTGTTAAGAAGAATGTTTGCTAATATCTACAACAACCTACCAAGGGGAATATAGCAGAATATGGACCAGCTGCAGATTTCCAAGCAACTCTTTCAAAAATATATGCCACTTGCTTTTCAAAATTTATGGACTTGATACAGAAATCACTGGATTATTTTCTGATGCAGAAGGCTACTAATGTTTTCTGGCCCTTGAAATCCATGAACTCACAAATTTGAATAAGCTAAAGCAATTGAGAAACAAAGGCCACTAGGACAGAGAATGAGTCAGGTGCAGATGTGTCTTAGACAAATCAATTTCTTTTCCCTTGTCTGAAAGGCCTTTCTGACAAATTATTTAATGAGATTATCCTAAATCTTTCTCACAGAAGTCAGCCTTAAATCTGATTTTAGAGATTACCTGCTGCAATAATCCAGACATAATTCCTAAAATGCACTCAGGAATGCCGGGTCCAGTGTAGGACACATTTAGGCTACAGAAGAGCTGCAAATACCCCGAGAAGCCCTGGGAGCTTGGGAAAAGGTACTGTGTGTTTTGCACACTTGCCAAACACAAATCAAATATATTAAAAATAATAAAAAAGAGAGCAAAATTAATGGAGCTTTATGGACATTATCAGGAATGCAGCAGGAAGTAATCAAGTACAAGATCACGTTGCTTGTGTGACTGTTGCCATGACATTCAAAAAGCACTTAGTGTTATCATAGACTATGAATATTCTGTTGGCTGATTGATAGTCTGTGGCTTTTTTTCCTTGTAAGCAAATGCAATGACAATATTAAGCAATTACTGATAATGTCACCCAGCTGCTTTCCTGCTGCCTGGGTGACAGGAATTCTGAACTGTAGGAAAAACAAATTTATTAAAGGATGGAGCATCACCCTCTGCTCACTGGCGTTGTGTTTGACCAGGCACAGCACAGCAGAAGGCTTCATTTTCAGCAAATGAAAGAAACACATCCTCAGTAAACTTTGCTAGGGGAAGTACCATGGGGCTTATTTAGCTCTGATTAGATCAATGAGACTCTCTAAACACAGCAATTAAAAATACAATTGGTAGCGGTGTAGCCTGCTTTAAGCATCTGCACGCCTGAGAAGTTCATACAGGAATAAACTTGTTAAAGTACATTTCCTGATTAGTGAATAATCAATACGCAAGGTGCTTGCTAGCTTCACATGGAGCAATGATAAGGGCCAAATTTTCCTCAGCTGAGTGTTTCACCAGCCTGCTGCCAAGAGCCACTGCATAGGGCCTAATTTATGGGTTATTTACCAGATTGGGTCCATCTTTTCCCTTAATTATCCAGCAAGGACTATATGTCCCAGCATGCAATGTCTGACTGTCAGCCAAGCAGAATTTTGGGCTTGGATCAAGGACTAAACATTGGCTCCTGCTGTTGCTGGGTGTGATGGAGTCACTGGAAGCATAATGGGAAGATCTGCAGTGAAGCTTGGGATTTGGGATTGTAGCCTCTGGCTGCAAACTTGACCTGGATCTGATGGCCAGGACTAAAATATCAGCACCTTATGAAACTGCTTCCAACGCTGAGGACTTGGCAGATACCTCCACTATTTCATTCTTGAAACGGATGGAGTTTTAGCTGCACTTCTGTGCCAAGTTTTATTACTTGTCCCAGAAAAGAGAAATGAGGTCACACTTCAGAGATGCAGAGAGGTCATCTCCTCCCACCTCTTGTGCTGCTCCCTCCTGAGGCTCTCGGGGTAAGAAGATCTGGTCCAAAGTGTGCAGAGTCTCAGTGTTATGGCTTGCAGGGGAGGTTAAAGGCTGGATTCTTGCTTGCTGCGAATCATTGCTACATGCAGAGTCAAAGCAAATATCTTTACACATGATAAAGATTCAACTCTAAATTCATAGGGATTATAGTCTCTCTAAACCTTATAAAATGTAACAGAGGTGAATATCTTGCTCATGGGCTTTTAAAGCGTTTTATGTCAGGGCTTTTATTTTATTTTACATTAATTTTTATAGTGGGGTTAAAGTAAAACTGTAGCAATAATAGCATTTTCTCTTATATTTTACAACACTTTGCCAATAAAAATTGGCATTTTGGTATGTGCAGAGAGAAAAATACCAGAGCCTGACAAATTAGAAAAAATGTGAGAGGTTTCACAACAAAAACAGGCAGTAGCTTACCAGCTGGGTAAATCTTCATGACATGTAAAAGATAATTTCAAAAATTGTGTTTTGAATCCCAAAGTGCACATGAATCAAGAACCAAAATGCACATGAATCAACAACAACAATGACAACAATAATAATAAATCTAAATAACAATAATAACAAATCAAAATAATAATAATAATACAATATTTAAAGGCAGATCTCATCTGAGAGATGAGTTCAGGATGTAGATGACGGGAGATGTAGGACACACAGATTGTGTCCACATTTGCACACCACCTTCTAATAAAGTATTGGACAATTTCTGGAAGACAACAGTGGGAATGATTATGGTACAGAAAACATGACCAGTGAAGAAAGGTTAAGTGATGCAGGTTTCTGTGGTCCACAAAAGAAAGAGAAGCCTGAGGGGCTGTGAAACAGATTGTGATGGAAAGGTGTAAGATAGGGCAGGGGATTAATTACAAGAGAAGGACAATCTGGTTTACTCTGCAGGAAGAAATGAAGTGGGCTTAGAAAAACCTCTTTAAGGGTAAGACTAGATGAGCACTGAGAGAGGAGCTGGTTACCTGGGAGTCAAATCTCCTCTTTGAAATATTGAGAATAGTTTGTGCATACTCCTGCAGTGAACAGTGCAAATGTGCCTGTTTTCTGTCCAAGCCTGAGAGCCTTCCAAGCCTAATTTTTAAATATATTTTACTATATACTGAGATAGTTTGGCATATGCTGCTTCCTGAGGAGTTTACAAACAGACAGAGCTTCAGAATATTCTTTTGAAAGGTGTGTAGGTGGGCAGGTATTACAGCTTCAGTGTAGAAAGCTGGGGGAGAGAAAAGCATAGGTTAAGTAATCTCCCCGAGGCCAAGGAAGAAACAAGCATGTCAGACAAGGTTCAACTATGAACATTTCTGCATCCAGCAATCCTCAGAAGCCCACACCCTCCCTTTCCATCTCAGAGCATCTACCTTTCAGGGCTCACTTTTCATCTGGCTCTATTTTCATACACTTGCCTGGCAGCTTCCTTGTTTTTCCCTCCTGAGCACTTTGCTGGTCCCCACATCAATAATTGCACAGTTTGAGTTTGTGGCTGCCTTATGAAAGGTGAGCACAGCTCCTAAGCAGCCTCCAAACCCTTCCACCAAAGCTCTTGAGCTGCCTAAAGCAGAGGAGTGACCCAGGATTTTGTCCCAGGGAGCAAAATGCCACCAATGTCACCACCAAACCTCCAGGAACAAGAGCTGGGTCAGGCTGGAGGGGATTTCTCCTTGCCTGGAAGATGGTCAGCACAAGGCAAGAGTGCACGTAGCAGTGCTCATTGATTGCCCAACCCGTTCCCTTAAACAAATCCCCAGGAAAAACCTCCTAGCCAGCTCAGAATGCCAGTTTCAGAGGGGAGTAAGCAATATTTGGGATTTGATCAACTTTTATGTGGCATTGGGATAATGTGAGGGCTGCTGTTCTGTGAGTTCTTGACAAAGGAGGTTGCTTTCTCTGAGCACACCACAAACTCACTTAAAGATGAGAGCTCTGTCTGCCAAAGCAACAAACACAACAGTGGTATCACTTCAGATTGACAGCCATTGCTTTTTTTCTTTATTCCCTTCATTGTTTTTCAATTCACTTAGAAGGCAGCCACGGCCTTGAGGGACTAGGAACAATCACATTTAGAATAGTACAGATGTAATTCAATAATTCTCCTTTTTTTTCCTCACTGAGACTTGCTCATTCACCAAAATATCCTTCCACTTTCTTCTGCCTTTCTACATAAGGTATGGAAAACCCTAACACTATGTTGGGTATTAATTAATCTCTCATAATCAGCTGGCTGGAAGCCCCCGTTATCACCACAGGTTCTTTTAGACTCAAGCCAGAAAATCTTTATGTCTTGTGTTGGAGGATTGATGCCAAACCATGGCTGACTCCTGAGTGGAATTACCTCCTGTGTGTGCCACAGCAGCAGCACAGCCCCTCCTGGGCAGCCCCAGCCCCCTGAGCCCCAGCAGCCACAGCAAATTTGTGCATATGCTGCCATTGGATGGGTGCCACGCAGTTCAGAGGATGCCCTGGAGGCATTGACATTCCTCATCTCACAGTGCGGGCGCTGGGGGCGGGCAGCAGAAGTTTATGGGGTGTTATCCGTGGGAGGGTGTTATTTCAACAGCATTTGTACAAATCTCTGAGTCTCAGGTTTTCTGTGGTTGAAATGGCTCCCAAGGTATTAAAAGTCTTTTTTCCCAGCCCCACGACCGAAGAAGTTGAGATTCCTGGGCTCTGCTTTTCAAGGCTGTTTATTTTCTCTTATCTGTGACATTCTTTCTCTGACCTGCTGAGATTGGTCCTGCAGGCAGGGTTGTGGCACGCTGACCGCCCTTGGGGCAGTGTTAGATTTTTACACTAAGAACTACGAGTACTTTATTTACAATAATTTTCCAATACTTATCACCTAGATAAGTATTGGACCGAGACAGTCTGTCTCTACTCTAAACCAATCCAGAAGTGCCCCCATCACAGCAGAAGATGGAGGACGAGAAGATGAAGAAGAAGAAGAAGAAGAAGAAGAAGAAGAAGAAGAAGAAGAAGAAGAAGAAGAAGAAGAGGAAGAAGGAGAAGGAGATGAAGGAGAAGGAGAACAAGGAGAAGGAAGGAAGAAGAAGAAGAAGAAGAGGAAGAAGGAGAAGAAGGAGAAGGAGATGAAGGAGAAGGAGAAGAACGAGAAGAAGAAGAAGAAGAAGAAGAAGAAGAAGAAGAAGAAGAAGAAGAAGAAGAAGAAGAAGAAGAAGAAGAAGAAGGACAGGGCACACCCAGATTCCTCCATCTTGCCTCTTGAACCCCCATTCTAAATCCCCAAAATTCTACTTTTTCACCCTGTGACAAATTCACTATCATTCTCTCAAACTCTTGTGGCTTGTAAATCCTCACACAAAGTTGGTAATTGTTTCCCTGGGCTAAAATCAAAGGCACAGGTGTCTTTGACTCCGTGCCAAGGTGTCTGAGCCCCTTGTCAGGGTCTTGACTCATCCAGGGCAGTCAGAGGAATGTCCTGGGTTCTCACAGTGAGGAGGATTCAGGGCTGGGCAGGAAGCCAACACAAATTGGGTTCTGAGGCCACAGTGGAAAACTCTGAAAGTCCTTGTTTGCTGGAAGAAGGTGGCGATGAGGCAGCATGGGGAGCTGATGGTGCTGGACTGGAAAATGCTGATTTCACTTCTGACCTGGTCTGTCTGGGACCTGGGGTTAACCCACACTCTTTAGGGTGTTTGTAACCCCTACTCCCAGGAAAAGGCCCATCAGCTAGATCCCTGTGGAGCCCTGACAACAAAAAGGGTATCAAATTCTTCATCCCTCCTGAGGAAGAACCAAGACATCAAACAGCAAGGATGCCAGTGTTCTTTAGGGCCTTGGTATCAAACCAAAGGACCTAAAAGTTCCAAAGGACCAGAGCCAAGATCGTGCCATGACAAAGATGGCAAGATCCATCTTCTTTCCACCAGAGAACTTCTGGGGTGCAGGGCCCCTGTGGGTGAGTTTCTCTGGGCTATCCCAGAGCCCCTGGCCCTGGGGAATCCATCAGCTGAGTGCTCCGAGCTCCTGCTGCAGCCTTGACTTAGACTGAGAGAAATGCTCATGCTTTGACCAAGACATCTTGGAAGCAAGCAGGCTGGAAAAGCTTTGACAGCAATACTGTAAGCCAAATTTCCACCCTGTGCTGCTCTTAGAGACCCAGTGAGTCCCATTACTGTCTGGCAGAAGGGTCTTGGCTCCATGGTCCATCCCAAGCTGTGTCCACATGGTCCATCTCTATCACTGCCTAGGAAAGGTAAAAATCTTTGCTTTTTCAAGTCTGGCATGGACTGGACTGTGTCTATCCTGTTTGTCAACATATTATAGGAAGGAAAGCACTTGGTGTCATTCCTCCCTGCCTCACTCATGCATTTAAAAAGCCACAAAATATATAGAATAAATGAATTAAAAATACTGCACTTTCAGCTGCACTGGTTTTGGGAGAATTACATTCTCTCCCACCATTAGTGCATTTATCCCCCAGTGCTAAAATGTGTACACTGAGGCTTCAGCACTGCTGGCTAATTTAGGAGTGCTGCCATCATCGTAAAAGGAAAAAAATCGATTCAAATCAAAACCCCACAAACAAACTATGACCTTATTCAAATTAAAAAAAAAAAAACAAAACAACAACCCAGTCCCAGCCTCTAACAGCTGTGGTAGGATGCCAGAGAAGCTGAAGAGCCACACAAGATGCACAGCATTGATTACTGTGCAATAATGATTTCCTTCAGCCCACAGACCCCACTGTATCCTTCATTCAGAATTCCAGAGCACATCTCTGAGCATCACAGGGGCTGGGAAGTAAAACACACCAGACCTCACTGGGGGTTGCAGGTTAAGTATTGCACTTAGGTTTTATGGAGCAGAAGAGTAGATAAATTCTGTCAAATTAATGTAAATGCTCAGCAATAATTTTTTGCTTCTGAGAGTCTTTAAGTGCTTTTTTAGGGTTTGGAAATATTTCTGTGTTTTTCATTTTGTGAATAGGCATGAATCTCTCCTTGGTCCTGACATTCAGTTTGGTTTTGTTTGTTGAATTTATCAGTTATTTGCTGGAATTTAGAGTTTTAAATAATTCCTTGTTCTTGGTCCTTGTTCTGCGCTTTCTGGAGCATCGTACAGACAAAGGAGTGGCCACACTCTTGGCTGAATACAAACTGGCACAGCTCCTTCAAGGAACAGCTCCCTCAAGGGTGGTGGTAGAACACAGGTTTGCATCACTGACTCTCTGCCCTGCATTTCATTCCCTTTGGGTTTCATTTTTTGACACTAATTCTTTTACAACGTACGTAATAGGCAATGTAGCTTTATTTCATCTCCCTGTTTGTTCTGTGGGTGATATCTCCCAGGGAAGATTAATGACTTAAGCTGATTTAATGGTGTGCATACTTTCCACAGGGAAAAAAAAAGAAAAGAAAAAAAGAATAGAAACTGAAAAGAAGCCTCTTCTCTTTTTCTGCCCAGATTGAAAAATGCTATCTTCTCTCGAGTTTTTGGGGTTTTTTCCTCCACTGGTATTTGTTGTTTTCCAAATTGTTCCAAAATTTTGTTAGCCTCCTAAACTATTTTACCATCTCTCTGTATATCTGTGGTATTCCCATACTAATGTGAGTCATTCCAACAATAAGCCTGGGACTGGGCTGAGTGCATGAGAAACTAGAATTTATCTCTACTGGGTTTCAGGAGTTTTGCCAGGGAAGATTTTGACCCTACACTATTGTAGTCCCATTCACCTGCTTGTTCTGCCACTTTTCCATTTTCTTCTTGCTCTATCCAGGAGAAAAGCCAGCTCACTTGGCAAAAGAGGTTTGTTATGTCTGTGGGAGAGGTTTGAAATATGTGGCTGATGTTTCCCCTTGCCCTTGCTGAGGCACAAGAACACTGTTACCACCCATTTATAAACAATCTTCAAAAAATCCTCAAACCCAGACGCATGTGACAAAACTGTGGTCTAAGCCAAAAATAGAAGAAAAGTATTTAGAACTTGTAAAGAGCTGGTTGGAGGTTAAAGAAATAACAAAAAAAACTTTTTTGTTAAATTGTTTCTTCTCAGTCT
Source organism: Emberiza elegans (assembly GCA_024865655.1). Taxonomy (NCBI): domain Eukaryota; kingdom Metazoa; phylum Chordata; class Aves; order Passeriformes; family Fringillidae; genus Emberiza; species Emberiza elegans. Next base: position 1,942,211 of record JALJVW010000898.1, read on the forward strand.
ACCTGAAGGTCTACTTTAATAATAATGTGGTGTTTACTAACTAGAAAATTTTCACTCAACAAGAATGCAAAGATAATTAGTAAATGCACAAGAGTGATTTAAAATAGGGTAACTACTGGCATATGCAGACACATATTTCTAAAAATGAGTTGCAAAACATCATAAAAGTCACACCCATTTCACAAAGCTTTCTTTACTGCCCTGTCAAACGGGGGAAAGAAATCAGATTCAGCTTTCATGTGGACAAAGACATTTATTCCAGGCAAAGATGGCTTACAGAGAGATGCAAATGGGAGGACACAAATTCCCTCCCCACCCTCAGCACATGGTTTTCCAGAGTTGTGTGTTTTGGTTTGTGCATTCAAAGCTGCCCAGCATTTCCATACAGTCAGTTCAGCCCTGCTCACACCTACTCCCACAGCTGTCTGTTTTGTCAGCCTGGCTTACTCCAAAAAGGTGCAAGGAGGAATGATTAACTGCAGTTCAATTTATGTGGAATTCTCAGAGGGAATGAATAACATTAGCTTAAGTAAAAAATAGCCAGGTGACAGCAGTCATGTGCTTGCTGATATTCTACACTGCATTGGGTGGATGTCAGGGTGAAAAGTTAGAAAAGGCCAGGCATGAGTGGATGTTTCATGATGCAATTTTTAATTGCATGATCAGATGCTCCCTTCACCCTAACCTCTGCACCCATATTTTCCTTCTTCTTTGTGTGGGGTGGAGCTGCCTGAAGGATGAATCAGGGGAGGTGTCTGCTCTCTAAAGGGCTCCTTGGCATTTGTGGCAGACAGAAGGTGCACAAGGAATGAAGCAGGGGAGTGCTGCAGAAGGTGGAGAAGGCTTTGGGTGAGGGTACATGGTGATGAGTGACTCATATATCCCAAACTTTTACTAATAATCCTTGACATCATTTTTGGGTTTCTGAGAGACACTCCTAGCACATGACTTGAAGAAAGTCTGGGGTCTACCACAGGGACACAATGAACACAGAAAGTGCTGTATGATGTTGAGGATACAGAGAAGTCAGAAATGGCCCCAAACTGAAAGAGACCTTAAATGATTCCTTCATGGCTCAATTCTACATCAGTTAAATAGAGACATACCATAGTATGATTACAGGTTTTGATGAACTTTGATACTGTTGTAATTAACATTTCAGAAAAATAACACATACAAAAAAATAATTTTTCAGAGCAGTATTCAGTAAATAAGACCTAGAGTTATTTGGTAGGAAATGAGGAAAATACAAAATAAGGAGTAGTTGCTCATTATCTGAGCACTGTCCATCTTATGCAGGAGACAAGAAGAAACCCATGAAAAAACCATTTGTGGGACTGCATTGTTGGATGGGATAGGGCTGCAGGGATGTCCCTTGCTCCAGTATTTCCCAGTTTTTCATCTTTATGGTATTCCCTCTTTAAAAAGCAGCTTTACAGGTGCCATTTGACCACCCACATCCAGCTGGGACAGGGGTTTGGGCTGAAGGGGGTTTCCATGCCATGGGCACAAGTTCTCCACCTCATCTCTGCCCCTCTACCCCTGCCTCCAGAATTTACCTGTTTAGTCCTGGTTGCCTCTTCTCAAACTCCTCTCTCCAGCCCTAATCTTCTGTCCACACGCTCCCCTCCTCCTAGACTGTTCATTCCAGCTCAGATTGTGTTTCCCCTGTACTTGAGCCTTATTTTCCACGCTGCTGCAGGTGTCAGCTGGGATCCCAGGGATGCAGCACAGCCTTCCTGTCCCACACATTGGGAGCCTCCAGTTTAACAGAGACAAGAGCAGATCCTGGCTTAAAGCTCAGATGAGCAGGTTCCAGCCTAGATATTTCTCAGCCATCCCTACCAGGGTGCCATCAGTAGCAGCAGAAAGGGACACCCAAATTCCAGTGGTGCCATGGATGGGTATCTGATGTTATGAAGACACATTTAATCTCTCATCTCACTTGATCTCTCTCTAAATACCACAATACAGCGGGGTGGGGGGGGTTGTGCCAGCCCTAATGAGGCTAAATATTGCCTTATTTGTGCCATACAATTCTTTGGCCTGATCATGGAATATTTGCTGAAAAGATTAGTCTTATAAGTAATTAGTCTTTCTGGAAAATAATATCAGTGGTACCAGATAATACTCTAACTCCCTCTATCCAAAATAACTTAATCTCTTCTAAATGAAATCCATTTTTCTAAAGAAAAATTACTTCCACAGTATTATTGGGAACCTGGCCATGGAGAGATCCAACTTTAGATGAAGCAGTAATAATTTCACCTAACTTCGTATTTCAACTCCTGAGCTACTAGAATTAATTGAGTGTGTAATTAAGGAAGGGTTTTCTTACCAATATGCTCATGCCTATAATTAAAATCTCACACAAATGTGTGTGTGCAAGAATAGGGCAGGGCAGAGAAGAGACCAAAGTGTCTGACAGGTTTACATCAAAGGACCTGAGCTCCTGCAGCTCTGAGCCAGAGGGAGGGGAGGAAGGGAAGACAGGACTGGCTGATAACTCACTTGATATATTGTTTTTGACCTCCTGTCTTCAAAGCCCCAAGTGGTTTGAGTGCTGTCTACCCAGGAGATGTCTTCTACCTTTAATGTTCCTTCAGCACAGCCAAGCTTTGCAAGGGTTTGTGCCACCAAGAGCAGAAGAGTGATGGTAGGTGCCTGTTTTCAGAGAGACTGGATGGGTTTGACTGCTGCTTTGGGCTGTGCCTCATCAGTGCTGTGGCCCAGGGGACCCTGTGTCATGTCCTGAGAGCCACCACTTTCCTCTGGTGTTTGCTGCATGGAAGAGCCATGAGCAGGATTTTGTAGGGGAAAAAAAAAAAAAAAAAAGAAAAGGGTGGTGCATTATTACTGCTGATATTTATACTGCATTTACTACTAAATCAGCCTTAAATAGCTGTTCAGCCTGTTGTGTGGGGCCCAAGTCAATGGCTCTGCCTCAGGACAGCTGCATTTGGGGAGATTTTCCTGTTCTGAGCATGTGGAGATGTTGGGTGCTGGGAAGATGCAGCACAGCACTGCCACAACAGCTGAGCTCCTGCACAAAAGGAAAAAGGGCTTGAGACACTCAGCTGGTCTGCCATGTGTTGTGATACCCTGTGACTGTATAAGGGAATGGGAAATCTCTCCTTCTAACCAAGCCAAGGACCAAGACACCAAGGAAAACCAGACGTGGATGAATGTTGCATGAAAGAAGCCACCCTGAAGAGGGAAGCTGCTCTCTCATTTGTTAATATCTGCTGTGGTCAGGGAAACAGGACTTTGTGTGTTTATTGATATTGTAATGTGCTTATAAATCACATCAAAAAGACACCTGCATCTGTCCTCTGCTCTCCTCTGAACTGGAACAACCTGAAGGGCTGGGGATTTGGGGATTGCTGGTTGAATTCCAAATGGGGTCAGAGTTTTGGTCTCACAGATTTGGTGGGGTTTATACTGCAATGTAGATAAAGGAGGCATGCAGGGAAAGCTAAGGTACATTGGGTGTGTGTTCTCAGGAAGAAATCCCACATGCCCAGCTGCACACATATTTTACATTTATTTAAATCCATTAAAATGCTATAAGAAATAGCTGACCATTACTGAAGTCCATGCTGGGATGCTTAGAGATGCTGGTATGCACTGGTTATGCATCAGACATTTTTTACATGAAATGTGCATCATGCAAGTGCTTTATTTCCTTCCAATATCATCCCAAACACTAAACACATGCACTCCCTACCATCACTGCCTTCAGAATGACCTAATACACCAGGCAGACATGCAGGAGAGCTGTTATCCTCCACAGATAACTACCAGGTTGGCATTTTGGGGCAACCATCATTTTTTGCTTCATAATCATCTCACTAATATCTTTCTCATTTTTTCAGCTTTCCCATATTTGCAGCAGTTAAGACTCTGTGACCTTCCCCAGGGAATGCAACCTGTGATTCACAGCTGAAGAGTGGGTGTCTCTGTCTGAGCTCTGCTTCTGAAAAGGGTGGCAAATTGCCTCGACAATAGCTGCCATTAAGTAAAATAATGAAATGACTGGGAAAATGAGTGTTCACCAGTGTATTTTTCTCTGCACTTCCTAAAAATGCCCATGACCCACACACTGAGCTAGCAAGATTTATGCTCTGAGTGATACCATCACCAGCTTTCTTCCTTCCAGTCTGTGCCTTGCCACACTGCATTTTAAACATTATTATTATTATTATGTTGTTGTTGTTGTTGTTGTTGTTGTTGATATGATTGCTATTATTAATTTCATTTTGGCACCTCTGTGGTCTTTGCATAGCCCCCCAGTGTGCTTTTCTGTGACATCCCATGGAAGCCAAGAGAGCTTTTGGCACTTTCAGGCAACCTCAGCCACATGGAGGTTTAGGGAATGTCAGACCTTCCTGGGCACCTCTGCTACAGCCTGGTTTTGCACAGGCTGAGCAAGACATGGACAATTGAGGCCAGGGTGCAGGATGGTTTCAGCTGGATGGTGTCTGGGCACTGGGACATGAGCAGAGCACAGGGGAACAGTTCCTATTTGCATCCCCTGAAAGGATGCAGTGGTATTTGACACACAATGTGAGAGTTTTGGTCACCAAGGCATGCTGTGACCATTCCAGGCTCCAAAAGAACAGTGTGACAAGCCTAGCTGCACCTCCCAGTGATGTGCTCCTGGTGCTGAGCTGGTGGTGGCAGAGAGGGGATCAAACTGGGAAAGACAAAGCAGTCCCAGCATTGTGATTATCCTGGTTCATCTCAGGGGCTGTCTGGTAGTCATGGGAAGGCTCAGCAAGAGCTGAACCCACTCAGCAGCTGGTGTGCAGCCAAGGGCAGATCCTAGGACAGTGCAGCCTGGACTCAGCTGTGCTCCTGAGGATGCTGAGAATGGGCAAAACCCCTCAGGCTTTGGATCCTGCATGAAATACCAGAATCTGAACTGCAGTCCTTCCTCCTTAAAAACTGAGGCAAAATGCTCCTCTTTCCTCCTAACCTTTAGTAGGGAGCATCTGGGGACAGGGATTGTGTTCTCATGATCCAGCTCTAAGCATCCAAGTCCCTGTGCTGGATTTTGGTGCTCTGCAATGCAATTCCCATCAGCAGTGCCGTGTCCAGCCCAGGGCACACAGAGTTTCCCCTCCCTGGAGAGTGAATAACCCACCCCTGGTGTGACTGGGCACCAGTGCAGGGCCCAGTCAGGCATGGAGCTCACTGCTCTGCTGCAAAGCACAGCCGGGGAGGAAAAATAACCTTTCAGTTTTATGTTCAGTGATATATCGCCTTTAAATCTGAATGGGTTTAGGAAATGTTACAGAACAAAAACTGCCCTGCTTTTCCAGAGGCATAATGTTATGGTACAGTTGTTCCAAAGCCAAACTCTGCTCTGAGTTATGCCCCTACATCCTCTCTCCCAGGTATTTATTAAATTACGATTAACAGTAGCCGACATAGGGCTTCATTATTTCTTGAACTGCCTTTCTTTTTAACTATCTACAAGCTCAGAGAATTACATATGGCCTCCTTAACCCCTGTGTCAAACTGATAACAAGGCAGGGAAGGAGGTACCCCTCAGCTGCTTGAGCTGTGGAAGGGCTGCTGAGGGAACCCCAGCACTGCCCAGTTTATCTGTGAGCTCCCTGTGTCTGTGGGAGCCTGAAATATTGTTTGTGTTTGTGTCACTGCCCATGTGAGGTCACTCCATCGGGGAGATCAGAAGCCCCAGAATTAATAAATAAAACCAGAAATAAATGGCTTTGGAAATCTCATTCTGTAAGTGTCATTAGCACCTGTGTGTGTCTATCATGGTGGGATTCTCAAAATGAGAGTGAAACCACAGTTTTATCAAAGCAGGGATCTTAGACTCCACAGGAGCAACATGAAGGCTTTTAGAGGGATGGGGGCAGCTTTACTCTTTTGGTCTTTTGGTATTCTTAAAAACACCAGGACTGGTTTCACAACATACACAAAGGAATTATTCTTCCTCTTGGCTTCTACAAGAGTGCTGTAAAGTGATTTTAATATTCATAGCTGTCCAGACAGTGCAAGATTCTAACCTGAACTCCTGCAGGATAGCTTGTGAGATTAAAGTTTTGAATCTGTTCAAATGTTTTGCTGCATGCAGCTGCACAAAAAACCTGCTTATATAGACTTCCTTTCAGCGCCATTCAAGAAGGGTGAAAAACTACAGGTGTACCCCAGACTCCAGACTTTGCTTTCCCAGGGGTAATTTCCCCTCCTGACTTCCTGCCCAACAATCTCAAAGGCCAGCTGTCACAGCCTTTGCTGTTTAGGATTCTCAGGCTATAGTGAACTTTCCAAAGTTTCTCTGCTTTGAGCCACTGTGAACTTCTCAAAGCAAGGCACAAGGACAACTTAACCATTCTTTGTGAGAGATCCAGTGGTCAGAAACTAAGTGGCTTTGAAAGCAGAGCCAACAGGGCTTAACAAACCAACAGTAACACCATGGGAGTTTGCTAATCCCCAAAATCTACAATAAACAGATAAAGTTAATAAGATTCAATAAACGAGAACAGCCCCATTAATGCTTAAAGAGGCACTATCTAAATACTACACACTTTATTTACTGAGTTCCCTTGCTGAATTTGCTGTACACAGGAACACTCAAAATTCATTATCTTTGGATGCAAAGCTTAGGAAATTCAACAGTAATTAATCTCCATTTACCCTCCGCGCGTGTTTCTGAACAGACGAAAAGTTCATTGAAAAAGTTCTTTCAGCCTCTCTGAAAGAGAAGCAGTGCTTTGATAAACAGAAAAGCACCAAACACAGGCTTCTGAAAGGAAAATAGAGCAGTAGCCAGTTCTGCGTGGTTCGAGCCAGGTGCTCATTGCAAATTCAGTTGCATGCACTGGCAAGTGTCAGCAGCAGAGAAACTAAAATTACTGAAATTCTTATGCCAGCGTAATTTGCTGAAGGCGACGCACTGAGGGTTAAGGCAAATTGTGCATGTGTTGAGGATTATAAAACAAATTAAAATGGAGGCTAACAAAAGGACTGCAATATTTATGCATTTCTTCATTCTTTTCACTTTGTGGTACTCAATCAACTTCACAGTCTCTTAAGGTGGCATGGGGACATTGCTATTGTGTACATTCATTTGCTCTGAAAACAGGGGCTCAGACATTCTAGGCTACAGAATTTAACTGGTTCTGGTAATATTTATAAGTACCTCTATTAACCTACCAAATATTTACAACCCAGCCATTACTTCTAATCAAGTGAAATTTAATCATTGACACAAAAAAATGCAGCAACTTTGCTGTTCAGTGCATTCTACTTCACTGCTTCAATTTTGATATGCCAGCCCATTTTACCAAGTATCCTTTCCTTTCCTAGAATTCCTGCATCTGTGCACCCTGGTTATACAAAAGCAGAAATGTTTTAACCACCCACGGCTTGCTGCAGTGGAGTCCATTACAAGGTGTAATGTGCTTAGTGTTTAATACCCAATTTACCAAATATTTTAAAGAGTTTCTAAAGTACCCACTGTATGATGACCCAGCATGGCCCAGCGACCAAATGGGTTATTACCTTGTGATATAAGAAATAAGAAACAAGTCCTCTGTGAAGTAGGCTCCTGGTTGTAGATTCCCAGCCCTCCACTGGCAAGCCCTGCCATGGAGCTGGTTGGAGAAGTGAGGACATGATGTCCATGTCTCTGTCCAGTGCCTCAGCTCCAGCCCTCCTGCACAATAAACTGGATTTCTTTAGCCAAGGTGTGCCCACCTGTCCCTCTGTCAGTGGAGTGACAACCTCTGTGAGCAGTAGGGACCAAAGAGCTGACAGCAATCTTATTTTCAAGTGCCACCACGAGATTCACCCAAGCCCACCTGCAGGGATTTAGACCTCATTTTTATTCCAGGGACCCTTGCATTTGGCTATCAGAGGCAGATGTAGGCTGTCCTCACCTGCTGGTGACAGACTGTGAGAAGTGCCTGCAGAGTCAGCTCCTGCCCCTACTTACCCATGGAAACAAAGAAAATTCTTTGGTTTTCTGTCTAGATTTGAGCAGGCTAAATAGAGCTGCTTGGGACTCTAAGGATAAAATGGAGTCTTTATTTGCATTTCACCGTGGCAGGGAGATGTTTCCACACAGGTCCAAGTCTTGGAGCTCCCAGATGCTCCAGGCTCTTTCCAGGCAGCTCTGCCAGAAATGACCAGAAACCCACTGTCCTTCATGTCACTGTACAAACCAAAGGACAAAAAAAACTTCTAACTAGCCCCCAACAGTTTCAGCCTTGGTGTAAAACAAGTGACAACAGATGGGATCAGACAGACGGGGGAATAGAGGAGGAAAACGAGGCAGTATCAGGGAGTGGAACAGGCAGGGGTCTCAGCACGTTGGCAGCCTTGCTGTTGTCAAGTTTTTTTGTGTAATCATCACATATTAAGGTTGTATTTAGGGATTTAATAGATTTTACACTTGATTTTCTGGCAGGGAGCAGGGAGCCACTGCCGGCCATGAAGCATCTTGGAAATGGGATAAGTTTTCAAATCTATTGAAGTGATCTATGCATTGTTGTTTCTATGGAAGGTAAAGATGTAAGGGCAATATCCTGACCTTCATTTCACAGAATCTGTTTGAATATCTCCATCAGCTGCCATGGAGCTACTCTGGATTAACAGCAACGTAACACCAACGTCAGGATCTGGATCTTCCAGAGAATCCCACTGATCTTACATCATTGCAATAGCTGATTTAAAATCACATTTCTTTGCCTTGAGAAGCTTTTCCCCCACACAAAGGAGGTCAGAATCTCTCCCTTTCTCTAATATTGAGGCAGATTGTGATCCAAAGGATCATGTCTATACTCCCAAGCATGCTCTTCTATAGGATCAATAAATTACTTGACAGTGGCAATTTAGATTACACTTCATGGATGCTGTTAGTGGGGATTTACACTCCAGCTACGAAGCAGATCAGATGAACAAACAGAATACCCAGTCCTGGACCACTTCCCTTATTCTGTCATTTTTATAGCTTCACACATGCTGCAGGTGCTGATACTACACAGGTCTGACTGTAATCCACACATCAGCCTGAGCTCACCAGTCCTGGGAGAGACTGCCTTCAGCAGTCCTTTCAAGCCTGGTTAGAGGAGCAGAATGGAAACATCAGCTAAACCGATGAAAGTTACGTTTTCTAAGAATGGAAATGAGATGGAAATGTTGGGCAGCTGCTAGAGGTTTCCTCTATTATCTGATTTTTTAAAAATAGTACTGGGAAATGCCTTGCAAAGCCTAACATTAATGTATGTATTCCTCATTAATGAGAGATATGAATGGCTGGGTCTATAATCCCTTATAAATCTTTCATTCTAAAAACTGCCCATAGCATTGTTCTTGGTAATGGAGAGCTATATGAAGTTGGCAGGTTCTTTTTTTAAATTATCAACTTACTGCTCAAGACAAAAAACCTGAATTAAAGTGGAAAAAAAAATTACTCCCCTGGAGAATTGCAGTGCAGACATTTGCTGGAAAATTATTTTTATTTAAATCACTTTTCTTGGTTTTAATATTGAAAAGACTTTAAATCATTGAAGAGCCTTTAATTTAGGATAGTGAATGGCAGGGATGTAATTGAGGAAACCAGACTAGCTGATCTGCTTCAGCACAGGCACTGGACCAGACAATTTCTCAGAATTTTTTCAAGTCTGGCATTTATAGAAAGCAACTCTTGTCTGACTGCCCTTCAAAACTGTTTGCATCTAAGACATACAAAGACACCCTGTTGCCAGCAAGAATTGCCACTGAATTCCAATTCCAATTCTTCCAGTCTTGAGATACAATACAACAGAGTTGGATTGAATGTGGTGATGGACTGAAATCAGAAGGATTTACCCAAGGCAGTTACCACATGGGATGGAGGCAGTGACTAAATAAAATGCAATCAGGATTCAGTCTATCCCCAAGGACCACAAAGAAATAATGGCATGGGGAGAAATTTTACCAACTAAGCCATCACTGGTTTTCCTCTGTCTTTTCCCTGCTGGAATTCAAGTTTCTTTAATACTGAGGGTTCCTGTCAAACCTTTAAAGAGAGTTGAGAGCGTGAGAAGGCAGCAGACAAGTGCAGCAATCCCTTAGCTCTGCACGCTCCCTCTCTGTCACAGCTTTCTGCTCTGGGTCCACAACAAGAGCTCTGGCACCCTGGCAGGGTGTTTGGGCACAAAATCACCCACTTTGCCTGCCCGTGCCGCCCTTGCTGCTGCCGACACCTGGCTGGGGTATCCCGGTGTCCCCATCCATCCCTGTGCCGCAGGGAAGGTCCGCGTCCCCCGGGGAGCCCGCACAGACACACAGACACAATGAGAGCCTCCAACTGGAAATTCAAACAAAAATATGGCTGTCTACTCCAAAAGGCAAACTCATTTACAAAGGTCATCTCTGTCGAGGAAGAGTGATGCGTTACTCCCCTCTCGCAGGCAACTGCTGTCGCTGCTCTGCCGAGTTACATTCACCAGCATAGTTTTGAAAAATAAGAAAGAAAGAAGAAGAAAAAAAAAGAGGCAGGAAAGAAAAGAGACAAAAGCCCGGCAAGCCCCCTATTCACAGAGCTCGCCCCGCAACTCCCCTTCCCCTCGCCGGGTAAATTGAGCTTCAAAAGACACGAACATCTTCCCCTACCTTCGTTCTCATCGGAGACAGAAGCCCTTCCATGTTGCTCCGATCCTCATGCCAATCCTGGCGCCCCAAGTTAGTATCTGGTCTCAAGCATCCCACAGGAAGCAGCAGGGCATGTCAGGGACACTCTCCAGGGGAGCTCAGCCCGCTCCGAGCCGCGATCCTCAGCCGCGGGGAGGGAGCCCCGCTCCCGGAGACACCTTCCTCCCTGTCCCTCCTCCTCTCTGGCTCTCTGTGCATAATCTGCCCGCAGCTATGTTTGTACCATCGCGCCTGACAAACGATCCCTGCCTTACGTAATGCATCCAGCCCAGGACGGGCGATCCCAGCCCCTTCCCGCAGGGATGGAAGGTGCGGGACCCTTCCCGCAGGGATGGAAGGAAGGTGCGGGACCCTGCCCTGCCTATTGTGCCGCCGATGCTGCTCCGCTCTCCCTGCGAGCGAGGGAAGCACCGAGGAAAAACTTCGTCACCGTGGCAGATCGTGGATTCCCCGGCACTGACTTAAAAGGGTGTAATCCTCATGGCAAGCCTCAGCCTTGCAGGAGGTTTTCCCCGCTCGGGAAACGCCAACAGTTGGAGCATTTTCTACTGGGCGCGTTTGCTGCCAGAGTGACCAAACCCACGCTGAAAGGGAGTTCCTGTCAATTGTCAGCCGGGAATTCAGGGAGAGAAAGGAAGAAAAGCGCACTGAACAAAAGGAATACACTCCTGCAAAGTTGGTCAGCAAAAGGTACTCCCCGAATGCATTTCTATTAGCATTTTAATTCAGATCAGAGCGTGCCTTTGTGGAAAATGCCCTGATTGCTCCTGCCTTATGCATTTTGTTTTCCATCGTGAAGTGATGCTAAGACTGAAGCTCTTTCACAGAAAAATCCAACTGAAAAACGAGCTCCACGCCTACAAACACACCAGTGTTCAGTCCACAGGACCAGACCGGACCAGTCCAAAGTAAAACCCTCTTGGAATGCCATCAAATGAGCCCAGCTGCCCATCACTGCCCCGAAGGTCAGCTCCCCCGGGGGCTGCCCCACTTCCTAACACAAACACAAAAAGGATTCCCTTCCTCATCCCAGGGGTAACCTTCCACATACCAGTACCAATTGCTGTCCAAACAAAATTAAAAACCCTGTTACACCACCAGAACTCGATTTTCAGTGTTAAAAAAGTCACAGTCAGGCTGGCTGGAGCCCATTACAGGTGGAAATTTCTAATGCCCTTTAACACCAACTCTTGCTACGTGCTGCAAGCTCCATGCTCAGGGACTGTTGCTGTCTGATTCATGCACTGAGCTGGGTCTGGTTAACTCCTGAAAATACCACATGTTCTCTGGATGATGATGGGGATTCACCTCAATTAGCTTTCACCATCTAAAACTCTTCCTTCTGGTCCAAGCCAGCCACTGAGGCTCCTGCAAAACCAAAAAGAGAAACCAGTTCTTTTTCAGAGGTTGGCTGCTCACACCAGGGACCATCTCTGACCCCATGCATCCTTCATGCCCAGCCCAGGCTCCTGGAGGCCACACTGAGAAGGAGAAGGTGCAATGGAAAATGTTCATGGTTGGTTCGTGGTTGGTTCATGGTATCCCAGGGTGCAAAGCCTGGCATGAACCCAGAGACGGACAAAATTCCTGCCCTTCAAGCCCCAGCAGAAGTGCTCTCAGACAGTGACACATATGAGGGTGTTCAACCCCACACATCCCTTTTCTTCGCTATCTCAGTCCTTTCAACCATGTAGATATTGCAGTTTAAGGCCATTTTTCTTATTATTCTTTATAGGGTAAAAACAGGGAGGGGAGGTGCCCCCTACAGTGATTAATATTAATTTCAAACAGAATTAAGTGTTCTCAGCCAAAGTCAGATTCTTATCAAACCTGAACGAATCTGATCATATCATACTGAAGGCAGAGATAAGTTTTCCAGAGCTAAAGAGACTGTAGAATGCTGGCAGGCTCATCCATTTCTTGCTGGCTGTATATAAATGTGTTTTGCTATTGGTATTTCCAAGACTTTAATAAGACTTTGAATAAATGGCAGCAGGAATTCCAAGCTCCAGTAAGACAAGGCTGTTGTGATATTTCTGCTGTACAGCATCGTGCCAGGCTCTGATGAAAGGTTTACAAGTCTGTCTTCATCTGTGAAGCATCATCTTGTCCAAATTGTCAGGGGAATTTGACTGCCCATAGCCTCAAGAAGAACATAAAGGGAGAGGAGCTTTTGGGTATTTGGAGATGTCAGGTCAGGTGGTCCAGGTTTAATGCAATATGATAATAGGGATGATGCACCCATGGCAGTGTATGAACATCCAATTCTCTTAAAGCTCAGCTCTGCTTTGAACTAGGCTGCACCACAGTGCCTCATGAGCTTCCCTGTGTTATCTCTGTTTACAGGCAAAAAAAAAAAAAAAAAAGGCATTTCTCCTAAAGTCCAAAAGAATAATTCAGTCTGGGACCAGAAAAGCAAGCTGGGGCCTTTCTGGTTCAGCAGCACTCAAAGCCTCTCTGATCTGAATGGATTGGGAATTGTGCTGATACTGCATGAGTCAGAGCAGAGCCCAGCTCAGCAGGATGAGCAGGAATGGGAAAAGAGTATGGTGCTGTTTGAGCAGCACCAGTGGCTGTGAGCCAGCAGCGAGTCTCCCTGTCCAGGGAGTGCAAGCTGTGACCCCCAGCTGCATCCCAAGGATGCTCTGGGTCCCTGGTTATCAGTTATCAGTTACCAGCTCCTGCATGGCACTGCCATGAGCCACAGCTGAAGTGGTGTGTGTGACAGCAAGGTCTGTTCACATCCACCCTCACCAGTGGGGTCAGGGAACCCCGGTGGTTCTGCCTGTGTGTAGTTTTGTTTTGGCTCCTTGGAGAGCCTGGCAATCTCCTGTAAGAGCTGGAGCATCACTGGGTGGATGGGTATCGTGCATCACATCATCCTCCTCTCAAACTCCAGGCACCAGGTGGGACTAGAGCTGTACCAGCACCTTGGCAGATGCTCTGCTTTAGCCTGTGCAGCCACCAGCCTGCCCTCCTTGTGCTACAGGAGCAGGATGAACACTTGGTGTGCTCCAGACTGCTTGCAGCCCCTCCTTCACGTCCAGAGCAGCAATTTTACAACTGAAATTGTAGGAGCGAGCCAAGGAAGTTAATCTTAAATTGTGGGAGCCAAGGAAGTTTACCTTCACTTCAAAATGAGAGCTTTGGTTGCTGTAGCTGGGGGAGCAGTGCTTCAGCAGCGTGTGCCATGGTCTGACACCTCGTTCCTCTGCTGGGCTGCCACTCACAGCAATGCTCAAATTACTGCAGACTCGTTCTGCAGCCTCTGCTCCTGCCATTTCACATCAAAGGCACTGCACAGGCAAAAGGAGCATGTGAACACTTGCATCCTCATTCTATATCTGGAGAGGGGAGCAGCATTTGACTCAGATCCTGGGCAGCTACACCCAGCGTATCTCAGGCTCTCCATCTGCAGAAGAAGGGACCAACTTGTCTGGTTTGCACAGGTGTTGCAGAGGTTCATCCTGTCATGGATTCAAACCACCATATCCTGGAAAATATGGGAATATAATCACCCTTAACTACTCATGGGAGTGAGAAACCTTGCAATCCCCTCTTATATTGTCATAATTTAAATGTCTGCTGGACTCTGGACAGCAGACCAAGGCAGATGTCTATGTGGAACCTGGTATGTCCTACCTGGCTCCAGCCTTGGAGCTCCATCTCTTTCTAGGCTCTGCTGACCACCTTGACAAACCTCCATGGACCAGAGAGAAGAGATTCTCCTGATATTTAGCCAAGTAGATGTAAATGGCTGAATTTAGATGCCTATATCCAGAACTTAATCTTGCCCTAGGAAAAATGGCCCCAAAAATCCTTATGGCCCCAAAAATCCTTATGTTCACTCTCAGACTACTGGCTGAGGGTCTGTGAAACAGCTGAACTCTGTGGTATGTATTTGAGCTCTCAGTTTTCTTCTTGTTCACCCTTTTGGGTGCATCCAGGCTGGGATAAAATTCTGTAAGCTGAACACTCCTAACCTTCGGGGTGGGGATGCCTGCCCAGATCCAAGTTGTGCTGCCTGTACCAGCCCTGAAAAACGGAGAGGATTTGGATTTGGACCCAGTCTCCACTGCGGGGTGATGCAAAGATCTGCCAGCTCCTCCTGCCCCCAGCCCTGCCCGTGACAGGGACAATGGCAGCCCAGCCTGCCCTGCCCGTGTGCCCCCGGCCGACCTCGGCACCGGTCACTCCATTCATCCAACAAAAGGTGGCATCGCGGTGTTGCCATGGCAACGCCCCGCCAGCTGAGTGGCTGCAGCATCCTACAGGGGAGGGGAAAACATCCCAGTCACACACCAGGGCTGTGCTGAAACGTATCTTATATTTAGAACAGGCGGTGCGGGGAATACTAATGAATATTTAACACCCGGAGTGCCTTTCATGCTTGGGTTTTTTTTTTTATTTTTGTTGCATACTCCCATAAGCACAACATTTGCTTCCAAATGGTTTGAATATTATTGCTACTGTGCTTCTCTCATCACTGCTTCTCCAGGTTTTCTTTGCTTTTCATGAAAGCAAACTTTTGGATGGGTTACCTAAAAAAGGGAAAGATTTGTTCATGCTCTGCAAGAACCTGTTCCTTTTAGGGCTTTCTTTTTCCTCCCCCTCATTAAAAATACCTGCTTTCAACAACTTATTCCCTGTGCTGCAGAAAAGAAATTAATTAATCAGTCAATCTAACTTTCATTCATTCATTCAGGAAAAATAGACACCTGAAAATGTCCTGAAATTCCTTTCTTCTGTCCTTTTCCCCTAAATGGTCAGCAGTGAAAGAAAAGGGGTCTAACAACCCAAAAACCCAAACTATCAACAATTTAGTGCTTTATTTTATGACACATTTTTTAAATACTTTTTTTAATGACACATTTTTTAAAAAGCACATGTGCTGGACATGGTGATGAGTCCCACCAGCCCAGGCTGTGCAGGCAGATTCAGCACCTCCTGGTGAGGAACAAGCTGATTGTTTTTTGAGGATGGCAAAGAGAAGTGAGAACAGCACTGGCATGGGGAAGAGGTGCCCACCCATGTGGGTGCAGCTCCCAGCCCTGCCAGCCTGGGGTCTCCCATCTCCAGAGGTGCCAGGAGGATGCAGCCTGGCACAGCCTGTGGGTAGATATTGCAGTTTAAGGCCATTTTAAGGCCATGTTTAAGGCCAGTTTAAGGACATACACACAGCCAATGCTGATGGCTGGGTGCATCCTCTCTGGGATGGCACTTCCTCTTCAGTCTCCTCTTTAGCTATAGATTAAGTTATAAACAAGGTTAAAAAATGTGATGTATCAGATCTCATTCTGAAGCAATATCCTGGCACACATAAAGCTTTGTTCTCAGAAAGGCCAGATTCGTGGCAAGGATTTTAAGAGTGAAATGTGCCCTTTTTAGTAGCCAGTAGCAAGGCGCTGGGCTCTTTTTTGAGCTTAGTAGCCCTCCAAAAGCTGTTGGGATCTCAAGAGCTTGTCTGTGTGCTTCCAGCTTGGTACCAGGCCAAGGCACCAAGGATAGAGGCAGAATTCAGCTGGCAGCTTTGTCAGTGATGCAAAGGGAGGAGCAGCGCTGTACTGGGTGTGTTGCTTTGGCAGCACTGAGAAACTGGAGCTGTGTTTATTTGTTGCTGGTTTTAGGGCGTATTTTCAAAATGGAGAAAGGTTTTCCCCTCCAAGATTGCCAGTGCAGTCCTTTGAGATGTGCTCTGTGTGTTCTCAGGCAGAGGGACTTGCCTCTGAGGAGGTTCAGAGGGGACACACCCCTGCCCTTTGCAAGCTGTTCCATGATGCAGCATTTGCATGAGTAAGTGCTTTCAAAATGATTTGCCACTTACCCTTACATGGCACCAATTCCAGCAAGGGCTAGAAACTCGAGCTGTTTTAGTGGAGTTTGTCTTTAAGGCTCTAGTGACCTGCTTTTTCCCACAAAAGCAAAAATGCAGTATGATGAATATTAAAGTCTCGAGGTATTAATAAGGCTGACTTAGCTGCCTTCCAAATCTGATGGCAGACATAAAAAAGTCATATCTGAGGACCACAGGTCATTGTACAAGTCTGAGAAGACTGGGTTACAGCAGAGCCAGTTCAGCATCCTGCCCTGCTTGGCAGGACCATCAGGGTCTGTCCATCCTCCTCCAATAACTGGAAGGCATTTATCTCTATGACACATCAGTGATCTCAGCCATTGTTATCATGATTCCTGCTAAGCCAGTGTGGCAGTTTGGGAAGGTAAAGCTGCCTCTCTCACATAAAGGAACCACCTCAGCAGAGATGGGGACTGCTGTGTTTGAAGAAGCAGATTCCCAAGATCAGGCTCTGGCTTGGTGGCTTGGGCAAGGCTCTGTCTACCCTTTTTCTTGCCTTCATCCTGGCTCACTGGGAGGATCTATAGATGATTTGAGGATCTACAGATGAAAAATGGGAGTTGTAGAGATGGGGGTCACAAACTCAAATTGAGAATTACTATGCAAAATCTCTGCCCCAGAAGAGAAAATGGCCTCTGGCAGTCCTGGCTCCCAGCAGGTACAACCACGAGGCTGAGCATCCTTTTCAGTTTTCTGACAAAACATGAGCTAGAAATATGAAGGGGCTTCCTTCCCTAAATAGCAACTGAGCAATATTTTCCTTTTGCTGCCTGGTGTATTTGCTGTTCTGGAGTTAACAGTCAAAACACACACAAAGGCTTTCAGTGGAGCATTAGGTCTGTGTATGCAGTTTCAACAGTCAGATGATTTATTCATCCACTTCAGTAACCATTCAAACAGGGCACGATGTAGAGAGCAACAAACACTGAGTGTTTGTGTTTGGTTTGCAGGAAGAAATCAACAGAACAGGGTAAGAGAAGCTGCTTTTCCAATGTAAAGGGCTCCAATCCCATCCCTGTCAATATCTCAGTCAAATTAAACACCATTTCCCAAAGCTACAACTCTGCTAAAGCACAGCTATTATGCTCTCAGTTAGAAACCTGATTAAAGCCATCTCCTATCTGTAAGAACACAAGCTCTGATGCAAAGTGATTCCCAGATACTCTGCAAAAGGTCATAAATGCACTTGATGCTCTCTGGACAAATCTCTGTGTGTGCTGGAAGAGAAGACCAGCTCTCACAGAGCAGACAGACAAGGCTTTAAGAGAAAATTAGCCATTTTTCTGAAGTGTAATATTGTTACAAGTGTGCAAATCCTGGACTGTGGTATTTTGGCCTGGGGAAGAGGAAAAAAGGAGGGAATGAACAGAAAGGCTTGGCATGAGGCAAAAATTAAAGATGGAGCAGGGGTAAGAAAGGGGTTGAGAAAGTAAAGTAATAACAATAATAATAAATAATAATAATCTGGGGTTGCCCAAAAGGAGTCTTATAAAATATTATTTTGCACAGAAATTTTTTAATCTTTAAAGGTTGGGTTAGTTTTGATGCAAATCAGAACCAAAAATGAAATGAGCCACCAGAGACCATCTCTTCTCCAAAGTGTGTGTGCAGTTTTGATCCCTCTGAGGGTGAAGGCTGGGGCAGAATTTTGCAGTCTCAGAAGGTAGTTCTGCATGTAAAGCACCCTGTAGGCAGGAGGATCCCCCAGATGACAGAGTCTGAGGAAGATCCTGCACTCCCCTTATTTGATGGATGCTTCACAGGACATAATCAGATGCCAGAGCACAGGACCAAGGGATACATGTGATACCATTTTTCTTTGTGATCACCCTACATTGTTTTCATTTTTGGTGTTTTTATATTTGTTTGTCCATCCCTTATGAATCCCACTCTCTAGAACCAGAGAACTGCTTGAAACTCAGAGCCATCCCTATCCCTTAGATTTACCTCCTGGGGTAGGAGCCAGATATCCCTTCCCTTTCATCTCAGCTGGGGCTCCCATCACTCTCCCAAATAAAGGTGATGTTGGTAGCATGTTCCTTATGCTGTAGTGGATATTTCCAGCTGTGCCCATGGCTGCTTCAGGCCCTCCTTGGGTCCTCTTTGTGCTCCAAGCCCCCCTGGTGATGCCTTTGGCACCCAGCTATTGGTCACTCCATGTCCCAGCTGTGATTGTTTCTGACCAAGGCTTCACTGACACTGGAAAGAAGACAAGAGCTAAAAAATCAGAGGTTTGTTTAGAATCCATTCAGCTCATTCAAACTCTTGGTCCTCTCAAACCCTTTCACAAAATTCCCAGATTCAGTTCCTTGGGCAGGGGTAATGGGACATTTATGCATCTCCCAGGATGTCAATAAAGATATAAAATTAAGATGCCAGCACAGCATCCCCAGCAAGACACAGGAGAGCTTCTAAATATAATGAATATATATCATCAGCTGTTTTCAGCCTGATTTAAACAACAATCCCCACTTGCATAAAAGCCTCATTTGAATTAATATCCATTTGAATCAATATCCAGTGCTGGATTTCATGGCACTATTAGATGCTGTTAAAATTTAGGGAACCCAGTCTTTATCTGGAAACAACAAGAAAACTCACCAAGACATGTCAAAGTTGGGATTTATCTCAGCCAGCTTCAAATATCTACAGTGTGACTGGCTCCAGCTTAGCTGGTCCATTATCATTTTGTTATAGTAAGTGGCATGAACTGGCACTTCTAAGGCTCAGTTCCCTTGACCTGTGCTGGGAAAAGGTGACATGTGCCCTTACTGCCTAAGAAAAATGTAATTTTTTGTGTGCTTCTTGTGCCACAATCCTGGCAGAAATAAGGATGACAGCATCTCATTAAGATTTTTGCTCATTATCCTAACACCCTGATTGCCCATCTGAAATACCTTGCATGCAATAAGAAAAGTAATCACTGTGATGATGGAGCTGAACTTTTAAAAATAATGGTAGGTGTTCTACAATATGTGTCAAAAGCCTGAAATCTGCCCCAAACCTTTTTTGGGGACATTTGCAAAGGTCGTTAACTTTGCAAAGTTCAATAAATTAAACAGTTAATTAACATTACACTGAAGTCTCAGCATCACCTGGATGTAATGACTTCACCCAAATTTCCTCCAAATTTCCTGTGAAGTGTTTCCTCACCTGCTTTTGTGATGCTATGACCACTTCTTAGCTCTCCTTCCCTCTTTATCTTACTTTGCCTATTAAAAACAATTTAAAAGGCATCATCATTGTGCAAAAACACAGTTAAAGTTCTGGGGAAGAAATTAATTTAGCCAAGAAAGAAATCCCTGGCATGGGTGGGGCTTGTCTGCTGTTGATCCAAAGGCAGCTGATGCTTGTCTTCTGTGAGTCCTTACAGGAGCTATGCAAACCATGTAACAGGTGAAAGCCACCCACAGCTTCCAGAGGGATGAAGTTCAGCCCTGGGAGTGGAGGATGGAGCTCTGATCTGCCCAAGAGCTGTAGCCATGGCTGTTACACACATTGATCTCCAAAGCATCAGCACAATCGATGCGGCCGCAGCTGCTGTGCAGATATTGACACTGGGACAGCTAAAAATAAACCCAGCCAATGATGGGGGCCGTGGCATCTGTCCAGGAGCAGTGGCCTGACCTGTACCTCAGGGCTCACACGAGTGGGACAAGAGCAGCTCCACACTTCATGCTCTGGGCAGACCCACAAATCCCTGCTGAAGCTTTTGGGCAATGGTGAGGGGCACTGGGTGCAGCGTGGTGGCTCATTGCCTTGTGGAGCATTGCTGTGTGCATCCATGGGTAACAGGAACCCACCTGGGGACCCAGGTCTTCTCTGTTCTCTGCCTTGTAATCCCTTGAGGCTTTAGGGCAAGTTCCATCTCAAACCCCAATGCATTTGGGTTTATCACTATGAAAGTGAAGATAATCTATACCTCAGAGGAACATTGCATGGATAAGTCAATTAACTGTGAAATCACAGATGGAAGATGCAAAGAAATGCAAAGGATTCATTTTGCAGATCAACCCTGCCAGGCACAAATTCATTTTTAGATCCTTTCTTTTCCCCCTCACTAAAAATAACCAGCAAGCTGCTTCTTGTAGTCCTGCTTAATGTGTTAATGGGGAATCCCACCAGTACCAGCCACATCTGTGACTGACTGTGGAAAGGGGGAGTGAGGCCATTTGGGCTCAATACCCTTACCTGGGCAGCCCTTGGCCACTGCTTGGCCCTTGCCTGGCAAATTCTGCATGCCCAAGGGAGCAGCAGCCTCCCCTTTTCTGTGTCATAGACATAAACCTAAACCAGTTGGTCTTCAGCGTGTGTTGGGCTGCCAGAGCTGACCCCTACTGAGTTGCCATAGTTTCACTTCAAGACACTTTTTCATTCCTGCAGGGCCTCACATAGATTTGGAAATCTATTAAAGGATGCTTTTCTAATTTTAATGCAATTTAAAAACATCCTTAACATCTTGTGCTTTGAAAAAATGTATAGAATATATTTTTTTTTCCTCTGAATCAGTGTCCTATAAATAATTAAGTGGTCTTCACTTTAAAAGGTCACTTAGAAACATGACTGGATTTATTACCCACTGGTGATAACCATCTGGGAGGTAAAACTGTCTCACCCAAGGAAAGCTCATACTGCATCCTCTAAGCACCAGTGTCAGACATGCAGTCTAGGATATCAGGGGATGATTTATCTAGCAGTAGCAAGTGAAGGGGCTCCTGTCCTTCCTCATCCTGTCCAAACCCCAGTCCCCAAAACTTGTGTGCCCATTCATCTGGAAGATGTTGGATTAGAAACAGAACCCTAGGTAAAAGTAAAAAACATGCAAGGTAAGAAAAAGTAGAAGTGAATTAATGAGGTTTATATTATCTGCCCTGAGAAAAGCGGTAAGTTACAGCAGAAAGAGCAAATACCCATGAGAAGGGGGAGACTTTGATCTGCTGCTAGAGAAAGTCTAACACAGGACTCCTGCTTCTGCTTGCAGTGACATTTTCCAGATCATTGGTGAGAAGTAACTTACTGTATTTTGTTCTTTGCTTGGGTGTGTTTTTTTTTAAATCAGTTTTTCTTATGCAGGCAAAGTCCTTAGGCACACTTGGACTAACAAAATAATGCTTTTGCTGGTAATCTATTTTGTTAAAAAACTTCAGTGAAGTACATTGCACAAAGGCCTCTTTTGCCCTGGGCTGCCCAACCCAGGAGGGTTGGGCTGTAGATCAAACCTTTACCAATAACCCTTTAAGAATGCAGAATAGGCCATTGTGTAGATCAACTGCTTTCTTGAGTTTCACATAGAAAAGAAAAATGTTTAACAGCCTTTATTGTAGCCTCAGGTATCTAAAGTTTCAGTATCACTACATCTAAAATACAGGGGCCAGATATTGCATTGGCTAGACACTGAAAAAGCTCACAGTGGCTGTGTGCTGAGCACATATTTCAAAAATACAGCTGCAGTAAGAAAATAGGAAAATATTTCAAACTGAATAGCACGCAGACTGGCTTCATACCTACCTGTCTGTCTTAGTTTGTTGGCCACATTTCCAGCTGATGTGAACAGCCCCCTCTAATCCAAGTGACATTAACTTAAGACCTGATGGTGACATTTCCAGAGCACATGTACATTCTATCACTATTTCCTTGTCTCACACATTTTGTTACAATGACAGGAGTGTGACTGTGGTCCAGAGAAGAGAACATCCTCTTTTTTTTCTGGTGCTACATTTCTTAGAGCTCTGTCTGGGATCTGCTGGATTTAGGGCAGTGGGACAAAGACCTTCTGGCCCCCAGGGTAGCACTCCTGTAGCTGGGCTGGCTGAGCTGGGTGTGTGGTGGCTTCTCACTCACTCTGCTTTAAGGGCAGCCCAGAAAAATCTCCAAAAGGGAACCTGCTTTGCATGCTGTAACTATTGGAAGGAAGTGCAAACGTGGACACCTTTGCAAATCTAATCCTCCCTCCTCCCTCCTGAACACATTTCTTCCTCCTTCCTGGCAAACCTTCTTCCCTTTGCTCTCTTCCCCAGGGCTTCAAGGAGAAAAATGTCTGGGCCAAGTCTGTGTATGGCCACCATTTTATCAAATCTGAATATTTAACATGCTTGGCCCTTTCTGGACAGCAAAACCCCTAGTCCTGCCTGTACAGGGGTTGAGTTATGAAGCAATTCCTCGAACTGAAAGCTGCAAACTCCAGCAGAAATGACAACACACCACATATTGAAACCTTTCAGGGGGATCTGTGTCTCCCACTGCAGTTGCTCTGCCTCCAGGATAGCTGCAAGGCTGACACTCATTTCCAGCCATTTCCAGCTTGGTTTTCTAAGCACTCGTGGCACTGAACACAGTTTGGTTTCAGAGCAAAGAGTCTTTTGCTGAAGCATCCCATCTTACCAAGGATTTTGTTCCCCCCTTCCTCTCCTGTTGTGTTGGTACTTCAGTCATGCCAAGAGGTGTCCTCTAAAATCATGGCTGCCTCATGTCATGAGGAGGGTTTCTATACACAAAAAAGGGCTTATGAGGACTGGAAAAAAAGTGGCTGATCCACAGACTAGTGTCTCAAAAGACGTTTGCCAGAAGCCAAATGATCAGATACATACATTAATCCTAATTGTGTATCAACTTCACTTAGAAAGCACCTATGGCCCAACTCTGGATATTTCAGCTCTTTTCTGTTCCCTTGTCTCCTGTGGATAGATAAGAATTGGCTGCAATTATGTATTAGAGCAAAACAAAAAAGCCCATGCCTCTAAAGAAATACATCATTAGTGTGACAGAACTTTTATTATTTAAAACCAACACCTTTTTGACCATAATTTTTGACAATCACATTAAAAAAAATTAAAACCTTCATATTTTTCTACATATGGGTATTCTTGAGACTATCACACCTAATAAGAGCAAGAAAAGACAGATGAAAGCACTGGGCTCATTTCTGAGCAGCTGGGAATGGCACTGAGAAAAGCACAGCAATTGAGATTAAGACAGAGTCTTCACAGTGCAAGATAACCCCAGCTGCTTGGAAAATCAAATCTATTGAACATCCAGATTTCATGCAACAAAACAATGCCTTGCTGATAAAGGAAAATAACAATGCTCACGCAGAGTTCTGCAGTCTTCGATTCAGTTTGGAGATAAATGGGCAGTCCTGTACTTTTCCTCTTCAGAAAAAGTCAGGGTTAGCTTTCCAATTGTGACTATTCATTGCCTCTTTTTGCCAACTCTGAAATATCAGCTTGGAGGTTTTCATTTGATAATAACATACCCCACAAGTTACTGGAAAGGGCACTGGCATGGGGAACTAGCACATTCAGGTCTCATTCCTCACACTGGCTTTAAAAACCTCCTTCAGTTCTCCTTCTCCTTCTCCTCAGTCTTCCTGTGGTGAGGAGACATCAGTGCCTTTGGGAAATGTTTTGACATCTCTAGAAGAAAAGTGTTATACCACTATCCTATAATTTCCTTACTCAGAGCTGATTCATGCTAAGAAGTCAGGAATAGTAGAGCCTACAAAGCTGATCAGAAAATGTTTTTCCCTCTGATGTAAGCTGTGTACATCACAGGATTCCACAATTTCCTCTGAAAATTACTATCTGGGCCAAAATGTTTTAGCTTTTTGAGAAAACTTGGGTATTTTCTCATCAGAAGTGATACTTGTTCATAATCTTTAAATCTTTAGCTGGAATCTGCTTTGCCATTGAAAAATGGTTTTATGTGATCAATTTTGATCAGCTGTGGAACAGCAAGCTGCTCTGTTGGGATTTTAAAATATTCGTTGCTATCCAAATGTAACATTGTACCTGCTGTGATGTTTTGGTTCAGGTAGAAAGTGTTGATTGTTCTCACCCATTCTCCATTCTCCTTTTTTTGCACTGTGTAAACTGAACACAAAAATGCTTTTCCAACACCAAGACCAAGCTCTCCTTCCTGGACTCAAGAAATACATCAAACACTGGACAGGACATCATAAAACCCAGCTTTTTCTTTCCTTCAAGGCACCATATTTTCAGTAACCTTTTAATAACCTTTGAATGTGTACGATATTAATTGAGAAAAGCAATACTTCTGGAGTTTTCACTGGATATAAAAGAAATATAATAGTCTTAATTCCTCTAAATTAAACCTTTTATTTATGCATGAAAAGATGGTTAATATGTTCCCTGTGATAGCCTTTTGTTATGTGTTTGGCATTGTAATAACTAACTAGTCATTCCTGCTCTGGTTTTATGTTCTGGCCAGTTCTTTAATCAATGGCACAATACTTTACCTTTCACCAAATGCTCTGGTTTCCTTAACAACCTTTGTAATAAAATTCATCAAAGAATTTGTAAAGTCCACAGGAATCATTGTTGACTAGTTTTCTTTCAAGTCATTATTGTATTGATGCTGAAGACTTCAGCCAGGCTGAGGGAAGGATATCACATTCCCCAAAATAGATTATTTAACTTTCAACTCGAGTCCCCTGCAAAAAGCTCCCAAAGGTGCCACAGCTGGAGTTCCTCCCTGCTCCTGCTTAGACCAGCAGTAATAGAGATTACAACTTGTAGCCTTGAAATTACCCTCTTGGGATGAATTCCTAGCACCACAAGCCCTTTCTTGAGAGGATATAATTAACAATGTTTTCATTCTCCCTCCCTTCTTCCAGGCAAATCTGGACTCCAGCCCTTACATCTTTGCCTTGGTATCCTCCAGCCCTTGTGAAAACGATGTGAGTTTTGGCCTTAATAACAAGCCATGTAAAATCTACATAATTGACCCCTTTTCTGAAAATATTTCAAAGCTTTCTCTTTAGCCTTTGAATATGCATGTGCAGAAGGGATGCCCTCATTTCAGCAGACCCCTGTTGCATACAGCAGCCTTCTTGCTGCCATACAGAAAAAAACAACCAGGGAGTTGTAAGAAATGGGGTTTTTCCTCCCAGATGCCCTACTTTTCCTTTCTGTTTGATTTTATGCAAAGGAGCTCAAACTCTTTACTTCTGTGCCAGGCATCTGTGGCATTACTGCACATAATATAATCCACATATCCATGGGATATCAGGGTTGTGGGGTCCAGTGTTGAGGTCCATGTGTCCAGGGTGATCTCTGAGCCTTGTATGAACAATCCAAAGTAATTTTGCAGCAGCACCCAGGGCAGAAACCTTCTATGGCTGCCAGCCTGGACAGAGAGGTATCCGAAGCAAGTCTTAGAGTTGAGAGTTGGATCCTTACCCCAAAGAACTGGGATCTGCTCATCAAGAAATGGGAAGTGTTAGGGCACTGCTGCCTTAGTTCAGGCAGTAATGGCAACCTGATCATTTTCCATTGTGTCTCACTTGACTAATTTCAAGTCCTGAGTTCTGAGCCTGATTCACTGAGTCCATGGCATACCTCCATTTATCCTGAGGGGACCTGAGGGTGTGGATCTGAAACAGTTGCTGCTTGGTTTTGAGTTGGGGTTTTATTTCTAATTACTTATAAGCATTATGGCCTCATTGTGAGCTTTTTTTTCCTGATCTAAACTTCATTTTCTCTTTACCATTTCAGTATCATTTAGATGGCCACCTCTTCTGAACCATTATTTGTTCACCACTAGCTTACATTGCTCTGTTCATTGTTCCCCTTCCTCTACCAATCCATCTAAAATATTTTTAACATTTTTCATTCAATTGCAAAGCCTGTAGTTCTTATTTGCCAACAGGACTGAGAAAAAGGATGATGGAAACAGACCTTGATTTCATATCTATGACTAAAACCTGCCTTACCCAGCTCCAGTGAGGGACTGACACTTTTCCATCCTGTGGATTCAGTCAGTCCTTCCACTTGGTAAGAGAGAGCTCCTCCAAGTCAATATTACTCACGTGTTTATCCAAAATCAATACTGCTTATTACAGCTTCTGCAATTGTGTCTCACTGTCACCTACTTAGCTCACAACCTTCCTGGCAGACTCCCAGCTTGCTGTGAAGTTGCAAGACTGAAGAAAAGAGAAAGTCAGGCAGACACAGAGACCTGCTGACATGGGATGTCACACAGGACAGATTGCCAAGAATTCCTTCATCTGCTTCTCCTTCCCTGCACTCAGACACACATGACCAGGTGAGAGACAGTCATGATCTTTGAAATCTCTGTGTTACTCTCAGTTTCTGCTTTGCCTCCTGAAAAACAGAAGGCCACAAAGATGATCAGAGGGCTGAAGCACCTTCCCTGTGAAGACAGGCTGAGCAAGGGGATTGTTCAGCATGGAGAAGAGAAGGCTCCAGGGATACCTTAAGAGCACCTTCCAGTACCAAAATTTACTGTATAAGAGAGCTGGAGAGGGACTTTGGACAAGGGCATGTGGTGATAGGAAAAGGATTAAGGGCTTTAAACTGAGAAAAGGTAGGTTTAGATTGGATATTAGGAAAAAAATTCTTTACAGTGAGACATTGAAACAGGCTGACCAGAGAAGTTGTGGATGCCCCACCCCTGAAGTGTTCAAGGCCAGTTTGAGTGGGGCTTTGAGCAACCTGGTGTAGTGGAAGGTGTCCCTGCCCATGGCCCAAGGTGACCTTAAAGTCCCTTCCAATCCTTTGATTCTACAATTCTAAGTGACAACTGACACCTAGTTCAGGTCGCAGCAAGGATCAGCCAGTGCTCAGGCAAAACCATCATCCAAACAATGTGCAGTGTTTTTATACCTTGCTGCTGCCCCTGCTGAAGCAGATGGCAGGCTCCCATTGACTTTAATGAGGCCATAAAAAGCCTGTGATGTTCATGCAATATGGAGCAGCTCCTGTTTCAGCCACGCACTGTCAGTGTCACTTTTTCTTTTGTTTGCTCCACACATTAAGAAAGCCTCCACTGACCCCTGTGGAATCTCCACATCCTATGCAGAGAGCTGGAGAAGGGTGGAGGCCAAATTCAAAGCAGCAGCAGTGTCTTTTCTTGCATCTCTGCTGTCCATTAAGCTCCTCCTACCCAACCCCAGAAAGGATGGGCACTCAAGAGCCACAACTCACCGGTGACACAAATCATCCAGGAAAGCCAATTCCAGAGCAAGAGGGCTGTGGGAGGATCTCAGGGCACTGGATTATACAGCAGTAAAAGGGCAGATGGTATTCAGTGCCCATTAGTGAAAAGAGACTGGTGGGGGGGAAAATAAACCTTCCCATGTGTGTGCAGTGCTGCTTTTACAGTGCTGATAGCAGTCATGAGAGACATGTGTGGAGACACTGGACAGTTTTCTGAAAGCTTTGGGTCGTACTAAGTGCTGGTGAGAAAGACAAAATAAATGTCAGGAAATCTAAGGGAAAGGGTTGAGAATAAAATACAGACTTCATTATTCCACTGTAGAAAACTCTGTGCACCCTTATTTTGAAGACTCTGTGTTGTTCTGATAACTTTGTCTTGAAAAAATAGAGAAGAGAGACAGACAAGAGACAGAGATTATCAAAGGTTTAGCAGGATTTCCACAAAATGGAGGAAATAAAATGGAGAACTTTAGGGCTTGGAAGAGTGCTGAAGTGAAGCAAAAGGTTTTTAAAATCACAAACAAAGTGCAGCAAAGTGGAATAGAAGAATAGTATTGGTTTGTTTCTCATAAAATAGGACTACTGAGCATGCAGCAATGTCACTGATCATTTCAAACGAACCTCACACCACACTTTTCTTATGCAATGTCATCAAACTGAAACCAATTGCAAAAAGGATACTCTGTAAGTGATTCAGAAGGAAATAGATACAAAGAATTTAACAATTTTAGAGTGGTTAAGTCCTTCCATGGCTGATAAACACAAGGGTACACCTGCAATTTTTAGCTTAGGAAGAAAAATTATTCACTGCTGGATAATCCAGGTCCTTATTCCCCCCTGTAAGCACTCATGGTGGACCTTGGGATTTCTGCCTGTGCCCCACAGTTGTGGGGTGCCTCATACAGGTGTTGCTGACCCTGTTCTGTGAGGGCAGCACAACTGCATAGCAGAGTTGTCTGTGATAGTAAAATAAAGTTTGACACAGAAAGGCAGCCCTTGTGTCACAGACAGAGCTGCTGATCCCCTCTATAAGATGAGATCTTGGCTCATGGGTGGCCCATGAAATAATTTTTTTTTTGTGGTTGTTTCCAGTGAAGACCCCCACCCCTTGTGCCTGCAAAAGGCAGGAACAGATACATTTATTTGTAACCTTTCAGGCTTTGAGACTCATTTTTCCATTGATTACCTTAAAAAACAGGGGCTATTTATACACATTACGGTCTATAACTGTCAGCCCTGTGACAAATCACCCACCCAGTGCCTTGTCAATGATGTGGAAAATAGTGGCCGTATAAACAGATCAAATGAAGTGGAAGTTAGAGAGCACAATGGCATCAGGCTGCAGCCTTTGACCTTTAAATGCCAGAGGTCAAATCTGTCTGCACTGAGGAGTTGAAACAACCTGGGAAGTTCGCCCTGGTGCCCAGGGGGTGATGAACCAGCATCTTTCCTCGGGATAGGGGCAGAGTTGGTAGAGGCAAAGCCTGGGGTGCG
This sequence comes from Emberiza elegans, assembly GCA_024865655.1. Lineage (NCBI taxonomy): Eukaryota > Metazoa > Chordata > Aves > Passeriformes > Fringillidae > Emberiza > Emberiza elegans. The sequence continues at coordinate 1,971,206 of JALJVW010000898.1, forward strand.
TGTGAAGTTTTGCACCATGCAAAACTCTAATGGAAGCTCTAATTAGAAAATCTCCAGAGGAGTCACCAGAGCACCTGACCAGGAAGAAGGTAAATACTACTGGGAAATGTGAATTTCTGGGAGAAGCCATAGAGGACTAATCCATAGTCACATAGTGGAGAAAAGCTGCTCCAGTCTGAGGCATGTTTCAGTCAGGAGACAGTGGGCAGCAGCAGTCAGAGCAACAGCCAGGAGAGCCTCCTTTGCTGTTTGTTTGGGTTTATGCAGCTCCTGTGGTGCACAGCACAATGAGCAGTCTTAGGCCAAGTCACCTCACTACTACTTTACCTGTGTTTTTCTACAGAATGAAATACCCTTGTATATTAGGTGAAAAATAGGTTATTTTCAGACCAACAAAAGCAATGGCTTTTCCATCCCACCTGGGGGGCCATCCTTCTTATTTATTTTTATTGACTCACTCTGCTTTTCCCATTTGAGTTACAATTTGACAATTACCATTAACTGCACCTTTAACAGTTTCTCCTGGCTGCTGCCAACACATGAAAGTTAAATAGTGGGACAAGAAATTCATTAAAATCCATTGCATTTTTAAATCCTGGCAGTGTTTCTTTTGTGCAAGCCTACCAGGCCTCAATCATGACATTTTCACCTCTTGGAATTGATGAAAATGTATTTACTTGCATGCTGTGCAGGGCTGGCTGTACAGGAGGTGGGAAGGTTGGGAAGGCAGCAGAGACCTCTCCCTCCTGTGCTGCTGCTTCCCTGGGACAGCACCAAGCCTCAGCTGGGGATGGAGCATCAGGGGTGCCGAGCATCTCTGTATTCCCCAGTCCTGAACCACTGTCCTAGGGTGACATTATGATGCTTGTATCCCCATTTGTGTGTTCTGTTTATGCTGGATATTATGTTCTATGCCTTCAAGACTGGCTCTGAAGAGTGAAAGTTTTGTTTGGGTTTCTTATCAGCTGCTCCCCCACGGCTGGCGGCACACACACAGGGCAGTACATGGTGCTGCTTTTGCTTGGCTTTTCGCTTTGCTTTCGCTCTTCCTTCTGCTTTGCTTCTGCTTGCTCTTGCTTCTGCTCATTAGTTAGCTTAGCTAAACAGTCCAAATTTTTCCCTGGACTGTTTCTCCTTTCCTTTTTGGACCTACATGAACCTGCTCCAGACTGGGAGCTGGGAACACGGAGAGTTTGCACCCTGTGGCCTAGCGGGGCCTGCTCTGGGCAGCAGCTGCCCCAGCGCCGGAGGGGCTGAGAACAGAGCGACCACCCCCAAGAGAAACTTCCTGAATTTGTCATCTTTTTCAGAGCGGTGAAAGAGTGGTGTCATCCAATACTGTTCATTTTGTGTGCTGGGGGGTGCTGTGCCTGTTAAATAAACAGGTTCTTTCCACTTCTCTCCAAGGAATTCTTCCCAAACCTGTTGGGGGAGGGGCCTTGTGGGTTTGCTTTCTGGAGGGGCCCCCTTTGGAGATTCTCTCCCAAATTTGCCCTAAACTGGGACAACCACCCAAGGGATCTCAGAAAACCCTGCACTAAGGGAGCAGCTAAAGGATAAAAAATGCCATTTTTTTGGATTCCAGCCTCTTGTCCTTCTGCCTGACAGCAGGCCACCTGCTCTGCTCCACACAGGGAATCATCAGCAGCAGTGATGCGCTTTTGCTGTCGGGGACTCATTCCCTGCAGCCACGGGAGCTCAGGCTCAGCAGCCAGGCACAGCTGGTGCCTCACCTGGGTTGTCATCTCTGCTGACCAGGTAGGAAGTCCACAGCCTCTGATGGTGGCCCAGGGGCACCCAGCAAACTGTGCTTGCAGTGGTGGTGGAGTTGATTTTGCTGCCAGCACAGAGTGGCATTGAGCCACGTGGATCGACAGATGCAGTGGGGCAGAAAGGAGCCTCTCACAGCACACAGGGGCCCCAAAATTCACTGGGGAGGGAACTACCTTTGTATGGGACCCTGACAACCTTTGAGATCCTTGCCTCTGCCCCACAACTGCAGTGGGACAGCGGGGAAAATCCACAAACTTTCTCTTCCCCTAACTCCATCCAAAAGAAAGGGACTGTCATCACCTGGCTCTGAAAAACCCCAAATCCTCACATGCTCAGAAAAGACTTCAAACATCACAGACACAGCTCTCCCAAGTCCAGCCTGAAGGTGTGAGCTAGGCTTACCTGAATTAAAATAGTCATTAATTGGAAGGGTTTTTCTCATCCAAACTCAGACATGTCAAAATCAGATGTCTAATTTTAAGTTAGTCACCTCACACTGTGTTTTCTTCTAGCCACAGGTGTCCAGAGGCCACTTCTCTGATTTCAGATGCCAATTTTGGGATGACATGAACCACCTGTTGGAGACACCTACTACTTTTCATCAACTATAGGGAGACAGGAGAGTGAGCACCCCAGCATTAGATGTGTAATTTTAAACTGCCTGAATTAGGTCAGGAATATCACCTCCTGCCCTTATTGGCAGGGCTGAACTGCTTGGGCCAATGCTCAAGGACATGAGCAGAACCGAAGTGGGTGGTATCTGAATGAAGGGAAGAACAAGAGTGCCCTGAGTGAGGTGAAGGAGAATCAAACCTAAATAAATCTTGGTGATGGAGTCAGAGTGTATAATCAAATATATTATATATGATATATAATCAAATGGGGTGCACCAGTCCAAGGTTCTTTCCAATAAAAGCAACCACAAGATGACAGAGCACCAAGAGTGGATAATGAAGCACTAGGGATGATCTAAGTGCAGGGTCATGGTCTTTTATTTCTTTCCACCTGTTCTTACCAGCTTTGCACCTATGTTGTTTCGTAAAGAAATTATTTTATCTATTTGCAGCTTAACAAATAGTGTTAAAGGCATTTTGGGAAAATGGATAAAAATAAAGTAATTTATTACTCTGAGGTAATATATTGGTATTCAAGGTCAGGATTAAGGTGTGATTAGCCTTGTCTTTAGTATATAGTGTCTTGTTTATAAAACAGATCCATATTTCAACCTCAGCACATTGATGACCAGCAGTGGTAGGTGTGGGAAGAGCAGTGATCACTGTCAGCCTGGCAATCTCTTCAGAGAGTGGGAAGAGAGTAGGGAACCAACCTTAACACCCCCTGTCTCAAAAAGGGCTTGGCCACAGCAGTAAGAGCAAATGGCCGTATCATGAGCAGAGTGAAGTGGGGCTTACAGGACTACATTAATCTACTCTTTCCAATCAATTGCTTCAGTGAGATTATCACAAACATGATGGATTGGATCACTTAATCCAGTTAGACAGGAGCTCAGGAGGGTGGGTAAATAAGGGAGGCAGCAGTTGTGTGGCCTCCACTGACCCGGAGCAGCCGCCAGTCAAGCTCTCAGTGCCCTCCTTGACCTCCTTGCTGGGACTGACAGTGCTAACCAAACACATGCAAGTGACACAGGGGCTCTGCAAGTGCAAGCAAAGTGTTTGCCATCAGAAGGGAACAGGGTGGAAACGGCACCCGGGGCTGTTTCTTCCTTGCCTTGTGCACCCTTAAGAGCAAACAAAAGGTTTGTTGTCCACAAAAACAGCAACAACAACAACAGAGAGAGAAAAAAGATAAAGCCTGACAGTGCATTTAGATATTCCTGTGAGATTTCCAGGGTTTTGAATCCTGGGTAAATGGCACATAAGGCTGGAAATGGCACCACTGGATTTTGGAGGGGGATGCAGCACAGCTGAGCTGTGTTTAATGAGGGTGCTCTGGCAGCCCTAGATCTGCACAGCAGCCAGTCTCTTGTCAACAAAATGCAGCCATTCCTGCCTTGTGTTATTGATATTAACAGTTGCTTAAAATTTAACACCTGAATTAGAAAGATTTTGATCATTAATGACTGCATGCAATTCTACACTCAGCATGAGCCATCAGACAGGCATCTTCATTTTGTGTACACAAACCCTGCAGCTGGAAAAGGCAGCATTTGGGTTGGTTTGTGAAAAGGCTGAAATAATTCCACTCTTCACCCTTGATAACAAAAGAAAAACAGCTAAATTTTCTCCCCTTTCTAAGAAAGAAAAAAAAAGGATGCTCACAGTGAGATAAAAGCATGAGTGTGTTAACATAATATATGTGATTCATTATTGGCTGATCAATGATTAGATGTGGCATTGAACTCTAACCTCTTGCAAAGTTTTATTAGATGGGAGAATTTGTGCCTGGACTGGCGAACAGGGGAGGGTAGAGATCCAGAATCCTGTATATTTATACTGAGACAGACATCAAAGGATTCTCATGCAGGTTGTGGGGGAGGATTTTGTTTTGGGAGGGTGAGAACAAATCTTCCTTCAAAAGCTCAAAAATGCAGAGAAAAATTCTGCATTTCACTGACACCATTGAACTGCTGCAGTCAGAAAATGCAACCAGAGCCAAAAAAGGGGAAGAAACAGCAGAAATGAGTAGCAGAAGTCCATTCTCCTTGAATAATCACCATATACATGGGCATGTTAATACACAAATACACATTGAAATATATTTAGCTTACAGATGTTTTCAAAACTTTTAAAATAAATAACAGGTTTTTATAGTCTGGCAAACCCTGTATTTTGAGGTAATTAAGGCTGATTGCTTTCAGAGCAGCCTGTTAATAGGTTTTCCTTATTTATCAAGGGTCATTTAACATTTGCAGTGTACAAAACATTCCTCCAAATCATCAAGCCATTTTCCATGAGCAAGCCTGATTAAATACATGACATGATGGGTCTCACACTGGATCTCTGTGGCTCACAGTGCTCTATTTACCCAGCAGTTTTCATCCCAAACAGAAATAGCATCTCATTACTGGTTCCTCAAGCTGCCTTTTCCTTAAAGCTGCCCACATGGGGATTTTTCCTTTCTGAGGTCTTCAAAGCTTGCTCAAGGCTGTTGTCTTACCTCTGTATAGAGATAGTACAATTGCAGAGTCTTTGGGTAATATGAGCAAAAAACTCAGAGTCAATTCCAATGGCATGAAACAAAACTTGGCATCTCCCTGGGGTCCCCTCTCTCTAAATTTTGCCTCCAAGCCATCTCAGAGGAGCAGTACCACCCCGTCAGGATCTGAAGGAGAAGCCAGTAACCAACCACTGGGTTCCTGCTGATCACACCCAAGGCTCATGGACCTCTCAGGGCACCCCTGGAAGATTTGCAAGAGCAAATTGCTGACCACTGGCAGAGCACAGGTTGATCTGAACATGAAGAATTGCAGAATGTCCTGGTCTCTAGGGAGGTGAGGGGCAGAACTGGGCTCAGAGCCACTGGAGTGACGTGATCAGAGCGGGCTGCACCATGCAGTTCCCCAGGAGCAGCCAGGCTGGAGGAAACAGGAAGCAGCTGTTTTGTGTAATTATTTCTTCACAATGGATGTATTGTAGGAGAGGGCAGGAAGATGTGTATTTCTGTGGAGAACCTCTCTTGTGAATAGGTAATCAGCAGTAATTAAAAACTCTAGACAGCTTCTTGTGGAGGGGGGGAAATCCAAATCATACAGTGACAGAAATGTGAGTGAGACAATTTGCTTCCTCTCCCACAACCACAGCTTGTCTCTGACAATCTGGCAATACTGGCTGAAAAGGCATGCATGACCTTCAGTGGATTTTGTCTGAAAACCACACAGAATTCTGTCTGTTTTCTGGAATCAACTCTCATCTTTAGTACCTTAATTTACCAGATCTGCTCTGCTCTATATTTTGATTGCATTTGTCAAGTGGAGAGCAAAAGTGTCACAGGAAAACTAGGAAAAAACATAGAAAATGCCTGACTCTCAGGGAGGGCGGTAGATGAGTAGAAGATACAGAATAAGACTAAACTAAACAAATTTCAAACTATTTGGGAACTGCCAGCTTCCATTATTGTACTGCAAATCTTACAGCATTTGTGTTTTTTTCCCAAAAGCCCCAGAGAATATAAGGCTCACTTTTATAGACATAAATGACTTGCTGTTGCAAAGAAAACAATGAAAATAAGCAAAAATATAAGCCCCAAACAAATAGAACATGGCAAACAAACAGATCTAACCCCCACCCAACTCATTTCCTATCTACAATGACCTTCCCTTATAATGTACATGTGGAATAGACAGCTTGAAATACATGACAACACAATTAAAATGGTAGGTTGGCTCTCTATGGAAAGATGGCATTTATGGCAAACTTAACTTTTTCAGCATTTTTGCATATACATTTAAGAAAGTTTGAGAACATTTATTTAGTTTGGTTAAAATGCCATAGTCTGAAAGCCAAACCAACTGATGAAAGATACTCAGCTTTTACAGTATGCAAAAACTAACCCAAAGAAACATAATCATGTTTTATTTAAAAGCACACACATACACACTCTCTGATGAATAATATGAGCTGAGTGAAAATCACTTACTCTTGCTACAACACCCTGAACTCAAGGACTTGGTGACGCAGTTGCCAATCCCTCGTTCTCAAGGACCATCTGCTCCTGAATCTCATCTCAAACGCTTGCAGACACATTTTTAGCATTTTTGAACATGTACATTTACTGGTGCTTCCCTCACATACCTCTTGGAAACCCGCAGCCCCAGAATGGCTGTATTTCTCTCTTAAAGGACAGGTAGAAATATAAGTGTCATTAAGTTTCAGAGTTAAAATCCCCCTGAGTTAAAGGGGTCATGCCTCTTCCATGATGCTGCTTCTCTCTTTGGTGTGGGAACATGTGAGATCAAATCTCATCCAGTTTTCTTCATAAGGAGGCAGACATGGCATCTTTTACAGAAAGATAATTCTTAGAGGACTGATGAGGTCACTAAAGAAACACTGACACAGAGCATTAACGAGGGCCAGTCTGATCTGACCTCTGCCTGAGCCACTGAATATTGTGGCATTGCTTTTAATATTGACTGTTCTTCAGGGAGCAGGAGGTCATGAGCTGCATGTTTCATATGGTGTGAGTGGTTTGTGGATGACTGATGCCTGCTGATCTTTGGGGCTGCATGGATCACTTGCAGTCAGAGGCACCACGTGTGATTAAAAATAACTCTGGGCTCACTCAGGATTGCTGTGGGGCAAAAGGTTATTAGACCTGGCTGAGTTCATAACCAGATGATCCAGAGGCATCCACAAAATCTCTTAAGGCAACTGAGATTGTGGGGTAGGGTCTAACATCATAAAGGGCATTTTAAAATTGGTCAGATTATATCTGTGAGAATGCATCCACCTTGGACGTAGGAAAGCAGCCATGCAATAATCAGCCTTCTCCTTTTATTTCAGGAAAATCACTCCCAAACTTGGAATGTTCATGTCATATGACTCTTAGTTTGTCCCAGTGCTGCATCTTATAGAGTTCATCTTGCAAATCCTGTCCTTAACAATCTTTAATGTCCATAACTTTATGTTAGTTATGGACATTAAAGATGTTAGTTTATGTTAGTTATATGTTAGTTATGTTACATATGTTAGTTATGTTAGTTCATACTCCTATAAAACCCTGACAAAAGTCCATTCATTTACAGTATGATCAGGGAAAAAAACATATTTCCAAACCAGATTACAGCAAACCTCCTTCCACCAGCCAGTAAATTTTACTCGGGAATGCAAAAAGCCTAAGAAGTACTTTTGAAGTCACACCACTTGAAGGACCACAATGGCTATTGAGAACTGCGTGGTAGTGCTAAGATGTATACAGCATCTGCAGGGGATGCAGAGAGATGTTCATCCAGGAGCTGAAACTTCACAGCAGCCTGAAGGTGTTTCCAACAAACCAGGTCACCCACAGTGAGCCTTGGTCTTTATGAGTTCATGTCTTACACCCCTTGGCTGACTATTGGCCAATGTCACAGCCAGAGCAGAGGATGAAGCTCATGGACTTTGTCAGTTGGGACAGCTGACCAAGGTCGTTTCTCCTACATTTGTTTTGACTCCCTGATCATTTCTAGCCCATGCTGGGGGTCTTTCTAAGTCCTTGAGTGACTTTATTCTCAGTGAGATTTATGGGACTGTTGATTAGTGATGCTCTGCTCTATCAATTCTCACCTATGAGGCCATGAACTCACCTCATGAGACTCAACTCATGAGAGATCCAGAGGAGGGGACTGCAGCCTCCCCAGCCAGCCTGAGGACCAGCAGCACAGGGATTGCCAAATGAAACAACCCTTGCAGCTCTGCCAGACAGCACAAACATGGAGCTAATCCTCCCTGCCCAGACCAACAAGTGTGTGTAAAGCCACGTGCTATTTCACATGGGAATGCTCTTTTGGACTGAATCTTCTGGTTTGTCTTAGTTGATGTGTGGTTCACCTCACAAAGTGGTCTTGAAGCACATGAGCTAGGTTCCTTCCAGGTAAACCCCAACTGCAATATGATGCAGAAGCATTGCAGGAACACAGCTAATGTGCTCCAAACAGTGATGGACCAGACAGTTTATGGGATGTGGTTGAAGCTTGTCTGGAGTAAATGCCTGGAAATTGGTGCAAAAGAGGTCCCTGGCACCAACTGTTTCACTTCCCAGACCTGTGCTGTTGGGTCACACTACTTCCCAAAGAAAGCTGGGCAAAGGCTTCAAACACCAGGATTCTACCATAAAACTCACCTATTGGATGATGGGGGGACATTAGGAAATGGTCTGATTACAAGCCAGTTTTCCCCTTGTACAAAGAAGAGGATCCCACCCCTTTCAAGTCGAAACACAGATGAAATAATATAAATAAAGCCTCTGTACTAACTCAGCCTAAGTGGCACATGAGAGATATGAGAGATGCTCATGAGCTTAGCAAGAGAGGGACCCCTAAGTCATATGCTGGAAAATGCTAAACCATTTGTTATTGTATCTTCTCTGCTCTTTTTTTAACTCACTTATCATGGAAGTGATGGAAGTAGTGAACAATTGTCCTCTCTTTTTTTTTTTTTTTTTTTTTTTTTTTGTTTTGTACAGCATTTGAAGTTGTCAAGGACCTTCCTAAGTTTTCAGAGGTCACATTAGAAAATCAGGTCTGGTTGAAGTGCTCTTGAGTGATGAACATGATAGAAAATGCTGATTTCAGTAACTGAAGAAGAATGGGCTGGTAAATAAGGCTTGGGGTAAAAATATGTGATAGACCAAAGTTCATTATGGAGCTGAGAGCTCTCCTTCCTCTGACACAGCTGAGACAGCTCCATACAGTCTGTTAGGGAACAGCATAGGATAAACAGAACATGGACTATGTACAGTTTATATCAGGTATTTTCTTTGGTGAAATATACAGCAGGATGGAATTCCCTGTGTTTTAAACATATAATCCGTGCCCTTCAGCTTTGTGCTTCATCTTTTTGAAAACCAGACAACACGGAATTAAAGTTTCCAAACTTTGTTCTTGAGGAATAAACTTTCAAATGTGGAGTTCCAAAATGCAGATGAAAAATATAAATTAAAAAAACCCAAATCAACAAAACACAACCTTTCTGTTAATATGGTTTTTAAGTCAATGCCATCAGGGAAGGAAAATTACTCATGATTTTGGCTGTATGGATCTGTCACTCTATTATAGCACAGAATTTAAATGAGCCTTTTCTCATGCACTGCTTCATCTGTGTGTGAGTTGAAGTGCAGTTAACACACACGTGGTGTTGGACTCTGTGTGGCACTTGGTAAAAGCACAACTTGAACACAATTGAGACCTGTACAAAAATAAGAAAGGGAAAATTCAGGAGGAAGAATTCAATTTCACTTTGTGGTTCAGATCTGACCTGAGTGCCAAACAGGCTGTGTAACAGAAACCACAACAATTCAACAGACTCTCTATAGGCAGAATGGGTCCACAGTGCAGAGAGATTGAAAAATTAATTCCATCCACCTGTAAGAGGAGGCCAATGTCACTGAGTTAGGAAAAACAGAGGAGGGGTCACTTCTGAGGACTCACTGTGCACAGTCTGACCTGTGCACATCAGGACAAGAAACACAGACAGAGATGTATCAAGATCTTTCTTTCTCTCTGAGTAAGAACATGTTTTGTAAACAAATGCACAGCACCTTGCATATGATGTTTAATTTAGATGCTGTCAGTTTTCTTATCACAAACCCTCCTTTCTTGTGGCTTTTAATGATGTCTTTTGTAAACTGCTTGGACACCCCCTCCCAGGCTGAGCAGCTGTGGCAGGTTGGCTGACTCCCTGCCCCCAAGAGTTGGGAAACAGAAGATGCACCTCTGTGGGGAGAGCATAATCCATGTGGGATTGCAGAGTGCCTTCTAGCAGTGCATCAGAGAATCACAGAATAGAATTGGGTTAGAAGGCTTTAAAAATCATTTGGTTCCAACCCCCTGCCAGGGGCACCCTCCACTCTCCCAGGCTGCTCAAAGCCCTGTCCAAGCTGGCATGAACAATTCCAGGGATGAGACATCCACAGCTTCTCTGGGCACTCTGTGCCAGGGCCTCAACACTCACATAATGAATTTTTTGCCAGTATCTAATCTAAACCTGCCCTCTCAGGTTCAGGCATCCTATCCTCTTTCAGTTTAAAACCATTCTTGCTTGTCCTGTCACTTCATGCCCCTGCCAAAAGCCCCTCTCCATCTGCCTTGTTGATCCCCTTCAGGTCCTGGAAGGTGCTCCAAGCTCTCCTTGACACCTTCTCTTCTCCAGGCACCCTCGGCCCAGCTCTGGCCCTCTGTATACCCAGGACAGCTGTATCCCTGTCCAAAGCAGAGCCCAAGCCCAAAGAGCAAACCACCCAGAGAAAAATCAAACATCAAATGCAGGGGTGGGAGGCTGAGCTGGTTCCAGCACCACAGGCCCCCAATTGCATCAGCCTGCACCCCTCTCTGGAGACATCCAAAGGCACTTTCCTCTCTTTGTCAGCACAGGGATTCTCAGCCCCACCTCCCAGGACTGAGTTGCTAGGCACTTAAATTATAGATACAAATTGGGACCCTAAATTAGGCAGGCTCAATCCCACACCTGGTACTTATATATTATGAAACAGCCTTTCATTACACCATCATGTATTTTCTTTTTGTTCTCCCTGAAGGATTGTTGCTTCATTTGGGATGCAGGATGGCCAATTGCTGGCACTGTATCCTGGCTGAGTTACTTAGTGGGGTGATGCCCACAGACTTGCTGAGTCTGGGGACTGTGCAAAAAACATGGCAGAAAGGTACAGGAAGAAAAAGAAGCAGAATTAGGCTTAACACAAGTGCAGATAGTGTTAAATAGAAAGCTGAACAAGGGCTCCTGTCTCACACAGGCTCAAAACTGGGATGGAAAGACAAGTCCCTGGGAAGTTCTGCTGTCCGATAATTCAAACACTCCTTCCTTCCCCTGAACACAGCAGTCACTATTTCAGTATAAGCTTGGACTTTAACTTTGCTGGTAATCCTGAAAAATTGCCAAGCAAAAGAAAATCAGCTCCCAGTCCAGAAGCTATTAATCTGAAAATGTCACCAATGGTTATTTCAGCCACTTACATATTCCCTCAGCTCCCTTCCAAATGTAGAAATTTCTCTACTTTGTCTTTTTCCCACAAAGCCCCCAATTTTCTCTAAACATAATTTTTCTGACCATGACACACATTCTCACTGATGTGAAGTTTTCCTGGTCTGGTATTGTTGGACACCCTGGGGGAGATTTGGGATTTGGCCCTTTCATTGCTTGGCACCAGGCACTTCACTTAATCTGCATCTCTCACCTTTCTCCAGGCTAAAATCAAGAGAAAATCCTGGAATTAGGTCTGAAATAATACTGAATACTGAAGTCTGTCTTGGTAGCATTTCAACTATATACTGTGTTGTGTAATGCTTTGAAAAATAAAGTTCTAGGTGTTTCCAATAATGTAGCTAAATTGAGTGGACATTTTTGACCTTAAAATCTCTTGTACTGCAGCTCCTCATCTGTAAAATGGTGGTAAAAGCATCGTGTCTCCTCACAGATATGTTTATAAAACTGACATTTGTGAAGGTCCCTGATAATATATAGTAGGGAGAACATTAAAAGCACCCGTGAGGCAATTTATAATTCTGTCTTCAAAGCAGTATTTCAATAGTGCTCAGTAATAGTGTGCAGCACTTTATACATGGGTTTTTTTTTTGGTTGCAATTCATATTTGATTTTTCGGTGTCAGTCAAACAAGAAGGTATAAAAGTTTTTCTTAGTGACATTTTTCTATATTCAAATGAGAACCAAACTAGCAAGGAAATGACATGATTCTAATTATGCTTTGTGCATATAAATCAGCTGTGAAATAATTTGAAACTCTTGTGTGTTTAGGATCTTTATCAATGAGGCAGAATAATTACCAACAAACCTCCATTAAGCCTCACTTTAAAAAGAAATGGTTATTAAATATGAACACAATTCTGCACTTCAAAGTCAAAATGACTCCCCAGTGGACTGGGCAGATATCAAGGCTTGAATGCATCAATGTGCATATCTCCAAAAAAAATTAAATTGTAATTATTTTCCATTTAAAATAGGAATTCCCCCCTTTACCTCTTATCAGGGCAAGAGATTACTGTGACCTAGAAACAAAGTTAAGCTTGATCAAATGCACCATGGCAGTCAAATAGCCAGTCTAAATGCAATGTCAATAAACATAAACCAAGAATTGATACAATCTCAATAATGCAGATTCTCAATAAGCATAGAATATTTATTCTCCCAAGTAGCAAACAATGTATAGATCAAGCAATAAAAGACATCAGTTTCTCTTCGATCTGCTCCAGTGAACACTGATAATAGATCTTGCAAGACAGGCTGAAAAAAGTCTATTGCTGAACATCAGCAACAAAATAATAAATTAAAAGTTCCCATAAACAGCTCTGAAAGGTAAATAATGTCCTCTTGCACTGCTTTGTCCAACAAAGAAACTCACTTCCCTTTTCAAAGAAGGCAAACAGCCTACTCCTGAATTTACACTTATGAAACAAGTACCTGGGGGTGAAGCCACTTGGCCCAGCTTGGTCAGGGAGCTCCCTCACATCTGCTGCACATCTGTGTGCATGTGTTGGCCATAATGCACTGTGGGTCACCCCACAGTGTCCCCACACAGGGACACAAGTGCCCATCACTGCTGGGAGACCCTGCAAGACCTGCTCCCAGATAGAAGTTTGAAAGGTGTTTTGATCTGATTCCCTCTGAAGGTCTTATAATCAGTCACCCATTTCCTAGGCGTGCAACAGAGCCCCAGCAAGCCCTGCAGATGAGGTGGCACTCCAGGGCAAATCTTCCTCCTGCCTTTGAGGAGGGACAGTCCATGTGGCTCCTCCAGGTGGGCTGTCCCCACGTTCACAGCAGCAGCATCAAGGCTGGGCTCTGCAGAGGGGTTGCTGCCCTGGGAAGGCAGAGCTGCAGGTGCAGGACACACACAGCTCCTGCAGGGACACCAGCAGGAGGACCTGGGGTGCTCCTGGCTCAGGGAGCCCAGCATCCCTCTGGGAAAGCGCTGCCACAGCTCCCTCTGCGGGCCCTGCCCTCCCATGGCCAACAGCATCCTCCCTTCCCAGCCTGCATGCCCACAAACAGAGAGGCTGAGCAGGGCTGGAGACAGTGCTGGATGTGGGGTTCATAGGCATGCAGACCCTGTGATGTGCCTGGGAAAACAAGTAAGTTTGAAGGATGATAACATTTGGTGCTGGGAGTTTCTAGGATTTATTACTTGGTGAGGAATAAGCAGTTCACTTTCAGGATGGAACCACATTACAGCAAGCTGGGAAAGGTGACTTGGAAAAATGTTTAACCCCTCCACTTAACTTCTTATTCAAATGATTATTCAGTGTTTTTCTCCCCACTGGAGCAGTTTGATCCCTCCTGGCCTGCTGGGGAGGCAGCTGCCACATCTTGGCCCGGGAGGACTTGGGACAAATCCAGCCCTTGTTCCAAACACAAACCATGCTGCACATGCAGGAATCACAGCACATCGGGGGCTCCCCAGCAAACCCAAGTCATTGTATCACCTGACTGTGCCCTTCCCTGTGCCACAACCATCTCCTGCTCTCACCTATATTGCAAATGGATGTCTGCTCCAGTTCCCATGAGGGAAAGTCTCCCCAAAACCACCTTGGGGTGTTTTCAGAGGCCAATCAGCATGGATGGCTGCAAACAGAGCTTCTCATCAGAACTGGCTGGTTGTTACAAGGAAGATTACAACACCAGAACTTTTTTTTTGCATGGGATTATTGCTCAGCTCTGATAATAAAAACATGCCTGATTGACCACAGCAGAGGTGTACACACACAAAACATCATGCTCATACTTCCTATGGAAAAGAACATAGCTATTGTAAAGGTGGAAGATGGAAGCAGCTATAAATGTATATTTGAAATCAAATACAGGTGCAGGTTAACACTTTCTTGCAGACAAACTCCACCTTACATTCTCCAGCCATCCCTGCACATCCATTTGAAGGGATGGGAGAAAGACAGGGCACATTGTCAGGCTAAAGCCACCAGGTCCAGGACATCACCTTTCTCCTGCAGTGTGATGTGTGCATCAGGGGAATCCAGGGTGGACCAATTCTCTTTTGATCAAAGTCTCACCCACTGTTGTGGTGAGAAACTTCCTGTGCAGGCACACTCCACAGCAGTGACAGCTCTGCCACTGCCTATGGCCCTGCTCCTGTGACACATGCCAGCTCCCCAGCCATCCCAGCAGACAAGGAGGGATTCAGTGCAGGCAGCCTCAAACAGCCCCAGGCAGCCTCACCCAACGCAGGGGTGCCGGGTCTGCTGAGGACATGGATCCTGGGTGCTGGATGCTGGATTCTGGATCCTGGATGCTGGGTCCTGAATGCTGGGTGCTGGGTGCTGGATGCTGGATGCTGGGTGCTGGGTGCTGGATCCTGAATGCTGGATACTGGATCCTGGCTGCTGGGTCCTGGATAATGGATGCTGGATGCTGGATCCTGGGTGTTTGATCCTGGATCCTAGATGATGGATGCTGGGTGCTGGATGTTTGATCCTGGATCCTAGATGATGGATGCTGGGTGCTGGATCCTGGATGCCTGGCTCAGTCTCTCCTGCTGTGACACACACCAGCCTGGCAGGGCTCCCTCCAAAGCTCAGCCCATGAAACCTCTGCACAGCTGAGCTTTAAAGACTTTCAGTTCAGAGGTATCTTAACATTCCGAATGCAAAGGAGGTCTTGCTGCTCTGGCACCGACAACACTTCCATTTCAAGCACTTAATTTCATTACTGAGCCTAGCCCAAGGGTCTTCTCGTCTGCATTCTTGGCCTTGCAAGGATTGATCTGAGATCTACCTTCCTATCTTCTAGTAAATGTAATTGAGGTTTGAAACACCCAGGTTTAGCCTATTTAGAAGCATTAATGTTCTGTGAGGATGGAAGCTCCATTACTTTAACATCCCACAGCTGAAATTCCCTTGTAGCTGTTTATTGACCTATAAAGATGTGACATAAATGCATCCTTGACACGAAGAAAATGGTGAGGCAGGTATGACATTTCTCCCCCAGGCAGCTGCTGCAGCTTCAATTATCTTATCTACAGGAAAAGTGGCTACAGAAACCTAATCACTGCTTCATTTACTTATAGCCAGCCAAAACCAGACCACTCAGCAACTCTACCTGGCACCCTGTCCCTGAACACTTCCCCACCAAGGGCTGGAAGCAGTTATCAGATGTGCTAGCAACCTTTGCACCACTAAGAAAGGAATAACCAGGTTGCATGGTCATTTCTGACAAACTGGTATCATTTTCTAACCAAGAAACTCTGCTACAAAATAAAACATTTGGGGGAAAACCCCACACCACCACTGCCACCAAACCACTGGCCCTAGAAAATCAATAATGTTTCTTTTGGACCTGAATTAACTTGCAATTTAATACATTATACAAGCCCTGACATGAATGCAGAGATTATATTGATCAGCCAAATTGGAGAGGGTAAGAGAAACAGGGGAATTAACATTTGGGCAGTAGTTAAAGCAAAGAGCAGTAGGAGAAAGCAGAGACATAGAGACACGCTCCCTCCCCCTTACATATCCCTCTTCTAATTACATTTAGCTAATCCGTTCAATTAACATTGATGAATTTTATGATGAAAAGCATAATGAATCCATTAAACACAAAACAAGTATTGGCATAAATCCTTTTCACCCCAGGAAGTGAATTATATCAGAAGAGCTACAGTAATTTACTAATAAAGTGATCTAATGATGGAAAGGAGCCATTCATTTCGTGGCCAGTTAAGATCCAGGCTGGCAGGGGCTGGATCCGCTGGATCACATGGTGATGCTGAGGGACTTGCTCCACTCCCAAGCTGCAGCGATTAGAAGCAGAATTGGGCCAATGCCCATGTCACTCACTGATACCTAATAATAATAATAATAATAATAGAAATAATAGTAGATGTTACACCGACACTGTCAGGATTTTTCATCTCCCTGCTCCTGCTAGACTCTTATATAAATAGCCAATTTGTTAAGCAGTTAGTCACTGCTTTATAATTCATAGACTCTCATGGAAGTTTTAATGAGAAACCACAAAAGCCGTAAGAGGGAAGTAGGAGCTGAGACAACTATTTATAAGGCAGCAAATATCCTGCTAGAACAGTCTCATCTTGTGACGTGTGCGTTACATTTCTATCATGTGCAAGCTAAATTTATATGTCATGCATTCCCTTAACAAGACTATTCATACAACTATGATAAATAGGGCCATAATCTGTGGCCATTTCCATCCTTCTGTATGCCAGCAGAAGTCTCTTAGCAACCGTTGTTAGGGGCAACGCCAGCATCCAGCATCTTTTCGTGGAATTCAGCGGCAACCAAGCTTCCACCGGCTTACGATGGAGGCTCCAGCTATACCTCAGAGAAAACTGAGCCTCCCTTCCCCCTCCCACAAATCCATCCTACTGAGAGACACTCACTGCACAGAGTGAGGCTCAGCAATTATTAGAAATTATCAATTTAGCAAAATCCGAGTGGCCGTTCTGGACATGACGTGCATCTCTTCTCCTTTTGCACTACAAGGCTGTTAGCTTGTTCTCCAGGATCACAACAGCCTTGTCCTCTCCCCAACCTGCTTAAAATTCACGTCAGAGCCTTTAAATGAGGCTAGGGAACCTCTGAAATGTGCTACAAAGAAATCCCTTTACTAGTCCCCTGTTGAGATGTGTCAGGGATGCACTTCCAGAGCCATGTGCCATGTGTCTGCCTGTAAGGTTGCAGCCATGATCTTAATGCTCCTTTAATATTTTATTCTGACTGTAGCCTAATGCCATCTAATTGCTCAGCATCCCCCACAAGAGGGGTTGCTACAATTCATCTTTTTCTCCAGGATGCTGTTTTTATTTTCAGTGGGAACATAGAAAATCCTTCTGAATCAGGACTCTCCAGATGGTGCCAGAATGCTGAAGGGTCTTCTGGATTAAAGGAGAAAAAACCCAAATGGGTAAAATCCAACCAAAAAGGTGATGGGGGTTTTATGCCAATCAAACCAAAGTGTGTTTTGAGCACCGCCAGCTTTAATGATGACATCTGTGATATGGGCTGAGAAGGGCATTGGGCTGCCTCTTCCCTGGGGATTATATGAATATTTCATCTCAAATCAATTACTGAGTTCTATTCCCACTGCTCCCCTTAAGGCTGTCAGCCAACTCACGTTAAACCTCCTGTTCTGAGGCAGTTGACATCTCAGCCTTAAAGCAAATCCAAAACCCGCATATACAAAGCCCTCTCTGGTCTGAAATTTGGCATCAGAAGGGCTTACCCTGAAATGACATCATAATGTTTTGATGAATGAAAAACTTTTATTCTTTTAAAAAATTCCCAGCAATTTTCACATATACCTTTCCCCTCATTTGCATTTAAATTACTTCATTAGGTGCTTTGCCATTTTCCTTGTGTTTTATTTGTCTTCCAGGAATAATTTCTTCCCTCTCTCTTTCAAACTTGCAAATTTGGCAAGTTTCACCCAAGCTCCATGTTGGAGTAATATTTAGATTCAAACCAAAAGAGCCAGGACTGTCAAAGTTGGGACCAACATTCTCTTCATTGCAAGCAGTTGCACAGCTGTCAGATCAGCACAACAGTTGAAATATTATTTGCCATAATACTTAGGCACCACTGGTTGATTTATGGATCTTATGTCAGACTTAGATTTGAATTTCCTTGTTTATCCTACAGTTGAATCATTGCCTTGTTGCTCCCTCCCATGAGAACTGGTCAGGAATTTCAAGCTTATATTTGCCAGACAAGGAATTATTCTGCTCTGCTTGGAATTAGTATCACTTGCTCAGCCTAGTTTGATTAAATATCCTTCTGTATCTCTCAGCCTTCAGTCCTGATCAGATCCTTAGGATACAGCAGGGAGCCTAAAATTCCCTTTTCACATCTTTCAGAGACTTTTTGATAAGAAAATTTCTCAATTAGTTTTAGTAACACAGACACTATGGACTAACCCTGAGCCAGTTCCTTGACCTGTACTCATAGCCAGTGAAACAAATGAGAGCCACCACTCACCCTTGGGATGAGTTGGATTTGAAGGGACATTCTGACATTCAGGTGTCAAAATTTACATAAAACTCTCCCCATTCACTGCTAAGAGGAAAAGGAAGACTGTGAACTGTGAAGAAGACAAAAAAGATGAAGAAGAAAGAAGAAGAAGAAGGAGAAGGAGAAAGAAGGAGAAGGAGAAGAAGAAGAAGAAGGAGAAGAAGAAGGAGGAGAAGAAGAAGAAGAAGAAGAAGAAGGAAGGAAGAAGGAAGAAGAAGAAGAAGAAGAAGAAGAAGGAGAAGAAGAAGAAGAAGAAGAAGAAGAAGAAGAAGAAGAAGGAGAAGGAGAAGGAGAAGAAGAAGAAGAAGAAGGAGAAGAAGAAGAAGAAGAAGAAGAAGGAGAAGAAGAAGAAGGAGAAGAAGAAGAAGGAGAAGAAGAAGAAGAAGAAGAAGAAGAAGAAGAAGAAGAAGAAGAAGAAGAAGAAGAAGAAGAAGAAGAAGAAGAAGAAGAAGAAGAAGAAGAAGAAGAAGAAGAAGAAGAAGAAGAGGAAGAATCATCTCAGGTGTACTGTGACATTACACAAGCAATTTCATGTCAGACACAGCCATATGGAAAATGGGCAAGTCCTTTTTTTCTTAGAGTGTTTTGCTTCTCTTAAAAATCTCAAGTCTTTTGAGATGTCCCTGCACATCCCATCCCTGGGCAGAACTCCCCTGGAAAGGATTTCCATATAATGCTCTCACAGGCCCTTGGGCTGAGCTCAGCCCCTGACAGTAAGGCAGGCCCCTGTGCAAAGGAGGGTGAGGGATTACCCAAGAACATACTGTTTCAGCAGGACACTAAAAAATATCAAATTTTGAGGTGATGGGAAGCAGAAGAAGTGCATTAATGCTTTTTCTCCTGAACACCAAGAGCAAGTGAAAGGAGCAGGGAAAAGCATGGTCTTCACTTCAGAGAGATCTGACACCTGGTTATTTACAGGGTGATCACAGATTTGTTCAGCCTTGATTGAAAGGCAATTCAAGTCCTGTGGAAAAAATGCAGGGGAAAGAAGGAAAAATACCAAGAAGGGAGAGAAGAGTGAAAAAAAAAAAAAAAAAGTAGGTCTATGAAAGACTCCAATTCATGAAAAAAATCTCTTATCAACACAATGACATGGTGAAAAACAGAAATAATAAATGGCAAAGGAGGTCAGCACAGAGAGGCATTTAACCAACTTTGCCATGTGGTGCCCTGTCCCTGTCTCATTTGGATGAGGCTGCTTCATCCCAGCATCCAGGTCAAAGAACCTTGTCTCTGGATGTCAACAGGATCCTCAGGGTCTTTTAATTTCATTTACTTTTAATTGCTCTTGGCAATTAGGCACACCTACAGATTGAATTGAACTTTAAGGGCGGTTTCTCTGATGTATCATGAGTTTGAGAAGACAGTAATTAATAGAACAAATATTAGACTTCAAGTGCCCTCAGCGCTAACTGATAGCACCTCTGGCATCTTTTTAATGTGAATGTTCATTTTACAAGGCCATGCATGCTCACAGATGTATTTGAATTCTTGCATTGGACACGAAGAAGCAGCCTTCAGGAAAATCCTAGTTGTAGGTTTGCATTAGCTGTAGAACAGATACAATTTCTTTTGTGACTGGAACTAATGCAATCTGCAAGAAAATCAATGCAGGTTCACAGGGAAATAACCAGAGAGTTAGCAGAGCATAGTGCAGCCTGACAGAGACATGCTCTGCTAACACTGAATCATGCTCAGTAGTCATGCTTTTGATCTTGCTTCCTTCATATTACAGCCAAGGCTTCCAGACTACCAGGAGTGCATCACACAGCTTCCAAACATATCAATCTTGCACTCACTTCTACTGTCTGCCCTGGTATTTGCATTATGAAGACTGATCTGATTATTCAGTGCTGGTTCCAGCAGTGAGTGTTCTCCACGCTCACTTGGATTACCAATGTGAAAAACATAGTGGCAGGACTAGAGACTAATTATTTTTAAATGGATTTTTTTTTGCTCTTTTACAAAGGTGCTGGCCCTATTTACTCCATGCCTCTGATCAAAGATGCATTAAAGCATCTTCCTATCTGCAAATGAGAACTTCATTCAGGCATGGTGTTTGTGTGTGAGCCCTAGTGCTTCTTTTTCTGCTCATTTCTAATGCAGTATTGAGTTGTTTGTTTTTTTTCTTTGGGGGATTTTATTTTATTTTATTTTATTTTATTTTATTTTATTTTATTTTATTTTATTTTATTTTATTTTATTTTATTTTTAAAAGGCTCTAAAGCAACCATGCTTTCTGATGCCAAATCTGTTTGGAAGGAGGAAAAACTAACAGGTCCTAAATCATCAGGGCAATGCTAGAAGAAATTTATGTCCCAGAAGAGGATGAAAAAAAAAAGTGAAAATAAATAGTGAAGGAATTACACAATTTATTTATATACATCATTGCAGAGCTAAACACAGTGCTGGAAAGATGTAAAAATGGAGCAATACGCAGAGAGGAAGATTGACTGTACCCAGAAAAAAAAAAAAATCTGACACAAAGGGATTCCCTTTGCATGTGGGGCCATGTGGCTGTTGGTGGGAAAAGCCCAGAAGTAGAAAATGCATCACTTTCAAAATGGTTATATTTGTGCTAATCTGTAAAACACAATATGTGAAAATCTGCTGCTTTGTTTGGTGAATGAAGAAGCAACAGCAAACATTTGATATAAAGGGATACTTGCAGGTCAAGAATAGTTTTACCCAGGACCACCATAGATATATACATTATTAAGGGTTAGATATATACATTATTAAGGGTTTTGTCCCCCTCTCAGCTGGAAAATCCTTTCCAGCTTGCTAATGATTTTCTTGGGATTTATAATTCAGGCTGAAATTTTCATTCTGGATGATTATTCCTTTCTCCTCCTAAGTTCAGGCAAAGGCTGGAGTGGTTCATTATAGTAAGATTGTTAGGTAGTGGGGAAGGTGAAGGCATTTTCCAACCCTTGCAGAACTGTACAAACCTCAGGCCATGTGGCACCTACTTGAGACTCATCAAGGATCATCTGAGCACCATAATCCCACTGCAGAGCTTTGCTCTGCCATGGAGAATGGTCCACCCAGTTAAACTGTGAATGTTTATCTATATAACATATATATATGTATGTATATTATATATATATATATAATACAACATATATATGTTATATATATATGTATATATGTGTGTGTGTATATATACACATATATATACATACACATATATACATGTATATATATGTGTATATATACACAATATACACATATACATTTTATATATAATATATATTTATATATAACATATATATAATGCTGGCATGGGCTTCCCATGGGTGACTGCTGGCTTTGGGCACAGCCCTGCCCTCTGTGGGTCCTCCAGGGGATGCTGTGGGTGGATCACTGCTCTGGCACCTGGAGCAGCTCCTGCCCCTCAGCTCTGACCTGGGGGTCTCCAGGGCAGTTTCCTTTCACATATTCTCACTCCCCAGTGCATCTGCAGTTACTTTTCCCCCTTCTTAACCATATTATGACAAAGGAGCTGTCTCTGTTGCTGATGGGCTGAGCTTTGGCCAAAGTTGGGTTCATCTTGGAGCTGGCTGACTTTGGCCCTGTTGGACATAGGGAAAGCTTCCAGCAGCTGCTCAGAGGAGCCACCCCTGTCCCCCCGCTACCAAAATCTTGCCACACAAATCCAGCACAGAGGCAAACACCCCTAGGGCACTGTGACAGCAGGACACAACCATGCAGGCTGGTTGCACAACCAACCATGCTGCAGCTGCACAAAGAAGCTCAAAGAGTTTTCTAACTTCCAAGTGAGTGACTGTGCTGCTTAATAATATTCATTCTCATTTTTTTCCCTTTTTCCTAATTGCTTTATTAAAAGTCAAAGAGCAAGGGAGTTTCTTGAGGCAATAGGAAAATCTCTCAGAGAAATCTCCCAGGATTTGCTGTGGGAAGCTGTATTTAATACTGTGATTGCTGATGTGTGATAAAGGGTCAAGAGCAGGGCAAGAACCAGTGAATATGGCTCCTGGTGCAGAGGACTTGCTGCCCTGTGCCTGTGCTCACATTTGGTGGCTGGGACAGATGGCAGCACAGACTGGAGCAGGAATTTGATGGTGTGGGTGTTCCACAATATTCACTGAGCCCAAAGCTCCTTGGTTTGGTGAGACAGCCACAGCAAGAGGGCTGATCCAAAGGGCTCTCAGCAGTCACATCCCTGCAGCACCAAATGATGGGTCTGGATTTCTCAAAAACACAATATATGAGGGGTTTCTTTAACTGTGAAACACTTGGCAAGATTGGTACAAAACACAAGTGGAGGCTAACGCAGAAACCCAACTCCCCTTATCCCCTGAGGCCTCAGTACCAAGGTGTAGAGTGGAGGAGCCCTTATCCTGTGAGAGCAGAAATGACAGGCTGATCAATTCCTCACAGCAGCAACAAGAACTGCAGTGAAGATGAAGCTGACACTGAACACTATAATAAAAAAAAATCCAACAACCTTTTTTTTTGTTTTTTTTTTTTTTTTTTCCCTCCAGTTGGAACTACAGTTGAATAAGCAGTTTTTAAAGTAAAATAAAACAAGAACTGAGGTCCATCAGACCTCACCAGAGCAGCCTGCTCCAGGATATTTGGATTATGGACACTGCAGAGCAGGTTCACTGTCAGCTCAGCATCCCCTCAGGCTTGATACATGTATGAACAAGTGGCCAGTGTGCAGATATCTTCTGCCATCTTTCTGATTTTGGGCACCAACCATGATCAATAGTGATGTATTGAGGGCATGTGGATTTGCCTGGGAGTGCAGAAGTGTCAGATTTGAGTCCCAAACAGGATAAATTTCCTCTCACAGAATTACCTGAGAAAACTTTAAACCAGGGACAGATGGAAGATGATATCAGCAAGGCCAGTTGCATAAATATCTACCAGGTCTATAACTGGGAGGGATTTATGTCTCCCAGGAGATCCCACAGTCTCATTATTATCAGTACAAAACTGGTCAGCACCAGCCAGTCAAGCTTTGAACTTGACCTGCATTACACCTTTCACAGCAGAGCAGCCATAACCTTCCACCAGCAACACCTGGGCTTAGAGGAAAGGGAAAAATAACTGATTTTAACTTTAACCCATGGGGTAGGTAAGGTACACTAAAGGAGATAAAAATTACAAGCCAAATAAACAAACAGGTACAGGAGCAAGCAGATACAGTTGTCCTTTATTGGCCACAGCATTTTGAGTAAATCCATTTGCAAAGCTGACACTGCAGCCTGAAGATGGGGGCAGATGCCAATTTGGGTCCTGGTCACCAAACTGGGAGCCTTCATCCCCAAGGAAAGAACCAAAACCTGTTTTCTGTGACACACAGGCACGGTCTCCTTGCCAACAGCACGGCCAGGCAGCTGGGCTGTGCTGAAGGGTCTCATCCTGATGGTCACAGCCTGGATGGGAATCCAGGCAGCTCCTGCCATCCCAGGAGCTCCCAACAAACACACACACATCTGTCTCCCTGGCTGAGGCTGTAAATTCTGCCATGAAATACAGATGACCTTTAGCAAATGTGTCTTCTCTGTATCCATAACGTCAGTCACAGGAATCCTCTGCTGGGCTGTGGGATCGTGTTGGTCTCCAGCTATTACAGTAATAAACGTGATTAATTGCAGCTATAAAAAGCAATTTCATTCTGGCTGCTAACCTCATAAAAGAAAAAAAAATTAAATAAACCAAAGAATGAACTGCAGTATGACATTTTTACATCCTATTGGTTTATCTCCTGGCTTTGGACTGTGACTCTGATGGCTTGTGATGGCAATGACATTTGCTTTGCATGGTCAGTATTTGCCATCACTGCTCTGCAGGATGGAGGTGCCACAGGTACTTTCCTTTACAAGGAGGAGGGAACTGCTGCATCTCTCCAAGACTGTTTTAGCCATCAGCAAATATTGGTGTCTTAAACATTTTGTTATGTACCAGAGGAAACAGGAGTCCTTTGCCAAATCATGTCAAAGCCAGCCTTGCAACTTCAGGTGATAACAACCTGATTCAACCTCTGCTGAACGCGTGGAGTTGCATGGCAGGGCTGAGATTAATCTTGAATTTACTTCATCTGAAACACAGGCTTTTTAGAGGAGCCTGTTGCTGAGGCTCAGAGTATCTAATGTCATGAAAATACACGTGATAGGAACTTCTTGGAGAACACAGCCCTGTGTAAAGTCCAGTTGCCAGAAAACTTCAGCTAAACTGAACATCAAAAACGATCGCATTATTTTTTCTTTGTAGCCTTTTAATCATCAGCAGAACATGATTTATCTCTTTGATCATCTTGAAGAATTCACTTAACATAAATGATTTTACTCAAGGGTTTTTTGATTTAGCAGCAAATGCTGTAACAATATCCAGTGGCTGAAAGCTGAGGCTTGCAACATAAATCGAGATGAATATTTTTAGCAAGAATAATTAGCTATTGGAGCAATTTGCCCAAGGATGAAGTGGCTTATCCAATATCTATGGCCTTTAAACAGCACTTGATTTTTCTGAGGGATTTGACATTTCAATGTCCAATGTTCAGAGTGAAAACAGGATCTGGATGCTAATGTGTATGGGTCTATGCTGGAGTAATTTCCCATGACCTGTGTGTCTTTTCACTGAAAAAAGAATTTTCCCCATACTTTTTGTAGTTTTTATAGCTCCATTTACCAAATCCTGTATTGCATTTTTTTAACTTTCCAAACAAAGCTGTATTTATCATGTCTTAAATGAAAGGGAAACTTCAATAGATACTTCATACAAATATTCACAGCTGCATAAATCAACTCAAAGAGATGATTGGGTTTTTATCAGCAGGAAAACATAAGCTGTAGGAGCATGCTTTGTACCTTCATTTCTTTGTGCTTCTCTTGTAAAACACTGAGGATGTCCTAGGATGTGAAGTAATTAGGCAGATAGTTTATTACAGCCAAGTAAATGCCACATACTCCTTCCTCTCTGGACAGCTTGTAACTCACCCTTTATTTCCTCACTACAATGGGTTTAGCTGCAAAAGCTGCATTGCCCTGATATGGAAGTTGTAAAAATATTTAAATATCAGAATTTATGTTGATTCTGGTTCTTTGAGCATTGTGCCTCCCCAGCCTGGAGCTGTGGTCTGTGCTCAGCCCTGCACACAGCCCCAGCTCCAGTGAGAGGGTTCTCACACTTTTGCCCCATCCCACACTGATCCCTTTCCTCTCTCCTCCTTCTCTTGACAGTCCTGAAGGGTTTTTAAAGCCTTCAAGAGCATCACTCAAAGAGCTCAAAGTCTATGGAAATAACTAATCATCCTTAGGGAAACTTTTCTTTTAGCAATAATTTGGCCCCATGAAAACACCTTTCAAAGCAAAAACCCTTAAAACAAAACCCCCAAAGAAAAAAAGAACTATTTCAAGGGGGCTTTCAAATTACTGTAGTCCAAAATGTGTTTTTTTAATGTAGACTTTCCCATTTTATCCCCCCAAGTGCTTAGAAATTCAAAACCAGTGTGCCAAGGGTTTCCTATTTTCATGCTTTCTTATATCCCTGTTTTGGGCTGCGCTGCTATTTGACTTCTTTCAGCCTTTACCTCTGCTTGTCAGCTTGTGAGCATTAAAAACAGCTCTGAGCACAGAATGACCTGCTCTTCACAATCTATGACAACTCCTGCATTACATCCCTGCAGTAAAACAGCTGTATTATAACAGCTGGATTGTGGGCTTGACTTTTTATCTGAGTCTCCTCAGGGTAATTGAGAAGTGGAGTCAATTAAGACACAGGGCTAAGATGGATGTTAATTTTGGACCCTGTTTATATCAGAGTGACCTCACACTTCAATTATTTATCTGTGTTATCACAATATTTAGGAGCAGCTGGCACGGAGCAGCTGCCATTCTGCTACAGCACCAGGAAGACTCCTTTTTTGTGTTAAAGGATTTACAGCCTGAGACAGACAGACAGACAGACAGACAGACGGGGAGGCAGGCAGAGTGGAGGAAGCAAGAGACAGATAAGCCATTTTCCAGCAGTGAGCTGCCAGAGCTGCCAGCTGTCCTGTGTCAGCCCACAGCACAAGTCCCAGCTCAGCTGGCACTGCCAGGTCACCAAGGCAGCTGAGTCTGAGCATCCCACCTCCACCAGGCACAGCCACTGCCCCCAGAGCACTTTGGTGAACTGCCAGGACTTTTTGCCAGTGGAATGAGAGCTTTCAGACCTGGAGGCTGTTTCTTCTCATTAGGAACAGCAAGGACACAGCTTCCTAAGCCCCCAGCGCACCTGGGTACCTGAGGTGTCCCTCCTGCAGCCAGGTGATGGGAGGGCTGCTCTGCACCAGCCTGTGCCACCTCTGGGCTGCCAGGGACAAGGGCTGTGGAGAATCAGGGAGCCCCAGAATGCTGGGAAGGGCACCTGGGACAGATCTGGGATCTCCATCACTCCTCAGGCAGCAGGGAGGATGATGAGGAAAAGGGAGGATGAGGTCATCATCTTAACCTCAACCCCCCAGGCTTTGCTGGAAGGAGCAGCCAAGCTGGGGACTTTCCAAACCCAGACATGAACAAGTCTCTGTAGGAAGTGCATTTGTTTCTCTTGTTTGGTGGGGCATGGTGAGCACAAAGCAAGTTCACACAATAATACAGATATGAATATTTGTCCCCCACTCTGCAGGCAGCTGAAGTGGAGCACACTGAGAATTGCTGCATTAAGAGTCTCTGTAAAGTGTCACTCACTGCTTGGGAAAGGTCACTGTCACTGAGGCAGCTGGTTGGATCCCCTGCATGGTTGTGCTGCTCTGCATGGAGGGAAGTTCCAGCCACAAAGAAGGAATTGCACTTCCCAAGGCCTTTCCAATGCTGAGCTGCTCATCATTTTCCTTGTCAACACCTGCCTTTGCAATTTACTCCACACAGGATCACTGCCAGCCTCATTTTCTCTGCTTTTACATCTGGGAAAACAGCTTCAGTACAAAAGGCAACTGTGTAAAGACAGAATAGAAAGGTTACTAAAGGCAAGAGCAGGCTTTGAATAGGCTCCACCTTAGAAACCTTTCTGGCTGTATTGCTGGAATATTGCTGCATTTATTTTTTTCAAAGATTCCTTTTTTCCACCCAATTTATTCCACCTGAATTCTGATCAGGTTGTGCTTGCTTTAATGCAAACTAATGTGGAAGATTTCAGTCTCTGTAGCAGAACAATTTGGCAGTGGGGGACAGGGCAGGTTGCTCTGACAGATGCAAATATTTACACCAGACAGCAAACATGTCACAGGGTCGAGCAGCAGAGCAGCTGCCACACCAGCATAAAGCCACATAATGTTCTCTTTGGCTCCAGGTTCACATAATTGATTGAATCAGCAGATAATCAGTTACACTAAACACCCACTAAATCTTCTCTTTGTCAGCGAAGATGCAGCTTCTTATAGAGAGGGGCATTTGAAGGATGAGACAAAGCTATTTCCCAGAGTCATGTGCAAACACAAATGTAATTATTTAAAATGTGCATTACACACATTTAAACCAGCCCCTGTGGCCTATGGCATCACCCAGGGTACTTACAGCTCAATTTCCTCCACAAATTTCATTGAAGAGAAGGCAATTTTGTAGCACAAGGTTGGAAAAGGATGTTCCCAGCTGGGACTCCTCATCCAAACTGGCTGCCTGGGTTCCCTGTTCTCTTAATGGAAATGGGAGTGCTGAGGTCATGAACCACCCTGTCCTATTTTAGCTGAATTGGGAGGAGATGAGTCAGGTCCCCCAAACATCTGTTTCTCTCCTCTGGTAATACAAGGTGTTGAGACAAATAGCACACATGCAAGCACATACACTGTAGAGACTACACAAGGTCAGATGTTTTCCCTGCTCAGCATCCAAATGAGCCTCCCCAGGCACTGGTAACAAAAACCTACCAAGTTGCCAGCTTTGTTCAGAATACTGAGCTTTTGTAGAAATCTGTCTTCCTTCTTAACTCGTTTTCCAAGCCTTCCAAGTCTCATCCCACCTGATTGTCCAAGTTTCTGTTCTTTTCTAGTCCACATTTCTGCTAAAAAATATCACCCCCATACTAAACCCCTGAATGTATTTCATAGACCTTCATCCTGGCTTACATATCCCAAAGAATTCATTCCTGCCATGCTGCCCATAGCAATAATTCTTGATTTGTCAGGGAAAAAAATAATTTTCATTGTTGTTTTTCTTTCCTGACAGCTGCCAAGCAGCAGACAACTCATGCTCCTGTGGTATGAGATTCCTAGGGCACAAAACAGTACTTAAGGGACACCTGGAAGACTTTCAAGAACCTTATAACACACAGAAAACATATGTTAATAACCAGCCCAAGGCTTACTATAATGCTGATGAATCCAGAGCAGTTTCCAGAAAGTTCTACAGACACCTGGCTGCAGCAGTTTTCCTCTGACACTTTTTGGGAGATGCTTCTTCAGAAGAAGGCATTGAGTCAAATGGCACATTTGGGGCCCTCCCAAAGATACTACATCTCTTCCAGCTCTGGAGTTTACTTAAATGCTGGGATTTTGTTTCACCTCCTGAAATAGCTCTGCCGAAATTGTAAAAACGGAGCACAGAAAACTCCTTCCAAATGAACAGACTCCTGAAAGGGAAGGACTGGTGAGAGGACTGTGGGGTTCTTCCAGGCTGGAGAAGGGTGCTGAATTTGAACTTTGAATGCTGATCAAGGAGATCACATCCATGCAGAGCCATGCACTTGTACCCAAAAGCTTTTCTTTATATTCATGCACACACCCCAGCCTTCACTCCTCTTCAATGTTTGTCTCTGTCTGTTGAAGAGAAATATTCCTCTGAAAGCCAATATCTATGTGAGCTCAGATGGAAGGAAAAGGGGATGAAAGACTCAGATTTTGCAAGTTCACAGATAACAGGAGGCCTAAAGGTGGCTTTGAACCTGTATCTCTGTCTCCACAACTGTTTGCCTTCCCTGCAAAATCCCCTACAGTAAGAGAACCACACTGAGATCAGCTGAGGGCATTTCAATGATGCTGAGGCAAATCTGTGGTTAGAGTTTGGAGGACAGTTTTGCAGGATGCTGTTCCCCTTTAAAATACAACAGCCTGCCCATATTTCCTCCTTGGAGAGCTAAGGGATGAAAAGCAATACAAACTGTGCAGTCCCTTGTGGTGCTTCAGTGGGAGAGAGTGGCAGCTGATGCTGGCCCATGTTTTCCTTTTGCTGCTTAATCATGTGAGTGTTTCCAGTAGGAACAATAGTGTAAAAGGACACCATGCTTAAAAAAGATAAACCCCAGAGTTTAAATATAAATTAATCACAAGCAAAGAGCTTATTTAAAATTCATAGAGAAGTAAATGAAAGGGACAAAATCTGCCTTTATGCAATTGCTTCACATCTGTCTCAGGTGTAAAACCCCAGTGACTTCAGTGGAATTGCACCAGGAATAAATTTGGTCCCATGTATTTGCCCCAAAGAAATAGGCTGTCCCTGGGGAAGTGATAACAGCTCTGATGTGCAACTGGAGGAGGCTGGTACCTTCTGTGTGAATGAACCAAGTAACAGGATGTATTAAAGGTGCAGGAGAGAACTCTGCAAGAGGCAGGTTTGCAGAGGGATGCTCCATTTCAGAGGAGCACTTTGCATCCAACACCAGCTGAGAGCTTCTCCCTTCAACTGCCTCCCTGTTCCTGCTGCACCTGGAGAGGAAACAAGGACCCCTCAAATTGAACAGTCTGCAAAACTGAGTCTGGGGCTCAAATGATTCCAACTTATGCTCCAAATCTGCTCCTGGTGGGATGCTGAGACCCCACTGGGACCACAAGGCTGGGGAGAGCATTGAGTAAGGCCAGACTTTCAGAGAATTTCCAGAGCAATTTGACTGCTTGCTCACTTTCTCTGTATTGTCTCCCACCTTTCACATGCTCATCCTTTTCTGCTGGTAAGCTCTTTCACTTAACAAAGCTCCCCTTGTTTGGTTTGGTTTGGTTTTTCCATTGGGGGGTGTCCAAGACACAGAAGGCAATTTTGGCTTTCAGTTTCAGTACTTGATGTTTAAGGATTTGCTGAGAGCTTTAGTTGTAGTTGACCAAGGCATTTTAGGGGAAATGGTCAAGGCAAACGTGTAGTGTGTATTTTGCAGCACACAGAAGCTACAGCTGGGATATTTGGGTACAGGATCCATGCAAAGGAGAGAGCAACTGTTTCTGCAAAAGGCTTGCAAAATAAGCTAACAAATGCTGAGAAAAAAGAAACAACTGATGTAAATTAGACAAAGACCATACAGGCATCCAGTGGCACAAACAGGATACAAGCCCCATTCCTGCATCCTCAGCACCAGATCATTCCTTTTCCAGCAGGATCCTCAGATAAAGCAGTGCTGATCTTGTAGCTCTGTCCAGAATTGCAAGTCCAGTGGCAAAACACAGAACTGCAAACAACCACAGTGCCCAAAGCAATCTTCCGGTGAGTCCAGGTCTGAAGTTCATCAGATGGTTTCAGATAACAGAAGGAAAAAGTCAATTCTTGTTGGGAAAATATATTTTAGACTGAGGGCTTTGGAAAAATAGAAACCTACTGTATAGCAGAAGAAGGATTTGTGTATTGGGTTTAGGCTCTAAATAAGTAAAATTGCCTTCCAGGAGAATTAAAGCTGAGGTGTCTCTCTCTACTTCACCTTGTAAGACTCCTCTGACTCCCTTTCACTGCTTGGAAAGAGCTAAGGCATTACTTAGCTCATAATGAAAACCACAGGTGAGAGAGGGAAAAGAATTAGAAATCTACACTTATTTCCCTACTATATTAAGGAGTGAAAGAGTTGCATAAAGTGATGCATCTAAATCTGTTTGAACAGTGGAATCAACAACAACAAAATGAGAGGTGAGAGCAGAAATGCTACCCAGGCAAAACAAAAAATGGTTTGCACAGTGATTACCTGGTGATAACACAGCAAGTTGAATTAAATTGTTGCTGCCCCTCTGAAGAGTACCTTTGTCTCCATAAAAACATTGAACTCCTTTAATGGTATTGATTTCAGCAGAAGTGTACAAGCCCACCGATGCAGAGACACTTATGTTGCTGTTAAGAGGCTTTATTTCAAAAGCAGGAATCTGAAAAGGAGAGTAAGTAACTTTCCTGTATAGATATATTTGGTCTGGAGATTATATTGGTATCAAGATTTAGGCTAAGCTTCTCTTATCCAAAAAAAAGAGAGAGAGAGAGAGAGAGAGAAAGAGAGGAAAAAGCAGCCAACCAAAAGTAGCTAAAGCACTATCCAAAAAAAATTAAACTGCAAAAACTAAATATAGACTTTAAATTAAAAAAAAAAAAAAACTTGCCTTGTCAATTCTACAAGCATGAAATTTTCAAACTATGCTAATTCAAGAGGGAATCTATTTTCCTTCTAGGTGTCCCAGTGGGAGTCTCACAACTCCTGACCAAAATCCCCGCTGATTTAGCAGCCACACCAATTGCTGGATGCCCACATTTACACCTGGGAATGGGACCCTTCTGTTCAGAAGAGACTTTAAAGAT
Organism: Emberiza elegans; assembly: GCA_024865655.1. Classification (NCBI taxonomy): domain Eukaryota; kingdom Metazoa; phylum Chordata; class Aves; order Passeriformes; family Fringillidae; genus Emberiza; species Emberiza elegans. Next base: position 2,003,132 of record JALJVW010000898.1, read on the forward strand.
TGATTTCAAGGAAGGTATTCCTTGTTTTCCAGATGAACAGAGGCACTCCCCATTTAATTCAGTCTTTTCCATTGGCTTTGTCCTGTGTCTCTCACTTGCACAAGGGGTTTGTCCCATCTTAGTAAAAGCCAAATCTATCTGTAAGAGAACAACCACTGGGCCAGGCTCCAACACCTTTACAGGAGGAGGTTAGTGCTTAACAAGTAAGAGCATATCATTGAGACTTGGGAAAAATAAAATAAATAATACATCCTTGAACCAAAATCTCATTTTCATCCCAAGAACTACTAAACTGTTTCATAAGACTCTCTAGGATTATACAAGAATGATTCAGAATGCATCCCAGGGACTCTTCCTTGCAAATAAATAAGCCAGACGAACATGCTGTGCCACACTCCAACTCATAAAGGGAACCAGAGGGCAGACTGTAAACAGAAGGAAATTGCAAGAAGGCCAATAAAATGCAATTGTGATCTCATGCCATCAGCTGGACTAGGCAAGAGGGATAAATAAAGTCACAGACTTCTCCCATATTTGTGGTTCCTTATTGTTGTGGAGCTCTCCTCAGAACAAAAAAGGCTCTGGAAGGGAGGCAGCCGTGCTCCTTCTGAATGGCAATGTTTAAGAAAGGAGAACCATATGGTTTTCAGTTGGCTCCATTGTGGCAGCCAGGAAACTAATCCACAGATTTATTGGAGCTGGCATACGTAACAGAGTGGCAATGTTCCTTTCATTTGCTGCCAAGAAACCCTCTGTGGTGCAGAGCTTTACCTTGAGCAGCAATTGCTTACTGGGCATATGGGCCTTATTTCTGCAAATGGGAGTGGAAGAGAGTCAATTTGCAAATCAAATTGGAATTCTCTTCCCCCTGCTGCTCCAATTTACTATGCAGACTTCATTCCTAGTTAAAGGAGCCTGAATTTCTGCCTTTTTTTTTTTTTCTCTTGAACTTCTATTGATGCAGGACATTCAAATGGGAGGAATATGATGAGGAGAGAACAGACCCTTTAAACTCTTGTCACTGACCAGACAGAAGTTATTGCACTAACTATTTTACCTAATAGCCCACTTGCTGGAAGACCCCAAGCTATTATCATCAGAGTTCCTGACATCCTGATTTTTCTTGAAAAGGTCATATGGAAATGGGGAATGGCAGATCAGAGTCAGTAATCTGTCTGAAGTGTATATATAATAATCTCTTAGATTTTTTTTTATTATTTTGGCGGTGAAGCACAATAAAAAAATCCCAAGTATCCTTTGGGCATATTCATAGAAGGGTTTTTAGAGCTCCCATGGGCTTACTTGGAAAAAGGTATCAAAAGCTTGACTTCTAAAGAGAGACAAGGTGGCAGGGGGTGATTGATAGATGAACTGCCAGCCCTTACAAGTGCAAATGGAAATATGATCAGGGTTTGGAATCAGCCCCATTCACCTGGGGAACAGGCAAGGCTGCATCTGAGGTCTGCAGCAAGGCACAGAGAATTTCAGGGGGAGACAGATGCTACAGCAATGTTAAATGTTTCAAAGATTTCCTATGAGCTAGTGCTACAGACATAAAGAAATTTATATATTTATATAATTTCTTTGGAAGGCTATACCTGAAAACCTTATTTTTTTTTTTTTTTTTTTTTGGGTAGATAGAGTGCTGTTTTCTTTACTTCAGCAGAAGTAGAGAATAACAAAGGAAACTGGGACTTGTTAAGATCAGCCATCGATCATACCACAAACCCATTGTATTCAGTGTGCTGGGTGCCAGACACATCAGAGAAAGGCAGGAATGCCCATTCATGGGCATTTCTATAATACAGCTCTGCCAACCTTATCTTTGAGCCCAATTTCCAAGGAGATGTGTCTAGGAACATCAGTGAATCCAGTAGCAGCAATGACCTATGAATAGAGCAGCTCCATCAGCTCAGGATGATAAGCAGAAGTCTGCAACGAATTAGTGGAATAAATCATGATGATTTTAAAGGTTAACATTTGCCATCTTCCTCTGGAAAATGATTCCTCTGTGAAATTAAACATTGTTCCCAACACAAAAATATTATTGAAGACGTTAAATTGTCTTTTGAAGATTAAGTTAAATCTGAAGATGGCATTCAAATCAATAAAGTATGAGTTCAAAGCAGCCAACAAAGACAGTCCAACCTACAGGGACTCCCATAGGTCACGCAAGCCTGCTGTGACCTTATTTCAATACTTCTCTTATAAAATGGGTCAACAGCACTTCTCTTCAGCAAGTGACTCGGATATCCACAGTTCTGTCCTTTCATTAATTGTTACAGGTAAAAACCCACAAATACATCACGTGATCTGAACTCAGAGAAATTAAAAAATGGTCATATTTATGTATCATCACATATATATAGAATATATACTAACAAACATAAAGAGGCCCTTGAGAGTTGAGGAGTTCAGTGTTCAAGCAGGTGTAAAGGGGTGCTTTGATTTTTGTCTGCCAAAGCCTTATCATTCAGAATATGTAACAATACAGAACTAATTGCAGAGAAATACCCTGGGTTTCCTTCTCTTCCTTGTGATGAGCCAATTTTGGGCTGACACCTCAGCAGAAGTCAGTTCCCATTTGTGTGACAGGGAGTGAGAAAGGAGAGAGATGAATTTTCATACCTGAGGAGTCTCATTACTGTGTTGAATTGCCCATAGGTAAAACTGTGTGTATTTTTTGTTCTGCCTAGTGAAGAGGCAATAAAGCACATATATGCATGTACAGCAATGAAAAATTAATTACAAGAGAATAATTCCTTGTTTTACAGCCCTAACATATTGCTTTGGTACAGTTGGCAGTAAAAATTCCTCACTTTGAAATAAGCATCTACACACACACAAATATGTCAGTCTATATCTTTGCACCATTGAACTAAAGTGCCATAAAGGAAGAATTCCATCATCCAGCTCATGAAATTAATATCTCTTTGACCACATAACTGATTTTATTTCAAGAGGTATTTTTGAGAACAAGTATCAATAACAGTCATAAGCCATGTGTGCCTGAATTTGTCTGCAATTTCTACTATGAACTTAAAAAACACTGAATGGTAGAAAAAAAAATCAGGTAGCTGTCAAAATAACTCTGCTCATTGTGCAGAAAAGGGGAAGAATAAAGTAGTTATATCTGTACCACACCATTGAAAAACAGCACATGAGCAAACACTGGCCCACAGCAGCCCTAATACCATGGGCACATCTGAAAGACAAGAGGACAAAACCAGTCTGATAAATCCACAATAAAGGGGCCTCTCTTCACTAGTGAGAGAAGACACAAATGCTGCCACGTGTCCTTTGAAACTGCTCACAGGATGATGTGGACAAGAAACCATCACATTCCCAAGTGTCAGCTCATGAACCTTCCCCCTCTGAACCAGTTAAATAATTCAGAATTCAAAACCTGTTTCTACACAAAATAAGATCACCATCTAAGGAAAGGAAGAAATTGCCTTGCACGTTCACCTGGTGGGGGTCTGATTCACCCTGCTTTAGAATGGTCTTTAAAAGATCCTGTCCTACCCCTGCCAACACCTGGGGTGAAGGAACCCCATGGCTCAGCCAAGGAATGGCCTTCACTGCCCATGTCTGTCCATTGACTCCAGGGCCAGGAGCTGGGATTGATGACCCTTGTGGGCCCTTTCCAAGCCAGGACATTCCGTGGTTCCATGACTCTAACAGGATTCTTGATGCCCACATCACTCCTGAGAAATCCATCAGGCAGGAATGCCCTGCCCCTGAAAATGAGGGTCTGGGGTTTATATATGGCCAGTTTTCCATCAGGACTGGACAACACAGGTTTCCATCAGGGCTGGACATTAGTGAGATGAAGAGGAGGGTGAAGGCTTGTGTGCTCAGCTCCAGTGCTGCCTCTTGCATTGGTAATCACTGATCTGCAAAACCCCAGGGACTTCACATTTAAGCAGGCATGGCATTATTCCAGCATACACAGCTATAAATTGCTTCTGCTAACTATTATTTTACAAACAGCTAAGCAAGAAATATTTAGTGTCAGAGACACCAAATACGTCATTTTAATTTCTATTTTTAGTATTCTCAAAAGATGTTGGGTGCTGCTCTTTCAAATGTTACAGTAAGCAGTTTGGTTTGCAGCAAGAAGAAACTATTTTGATATTTCATGTAAACAGGTCTTTTTTACAAAGGGGCTCATGTTTCAATCTTTTAAAATTAAAAATGCTTGCAAAAAAAAAATCAAATCAAAATAAAAAAAAAATTAAGACACAAGAAAACCAAACAAAACCTCAAGTTTCTAAAAGCTTTCTCTCCACTGCTTAGTCCATGTTTAAAATGAAGCAGCTTAGTTCTGCCCACAGGATTTGCATTTCACTCTGTCAGTACAAGAAAACACTTGCTCACTGTACCATTCAAAGATGTCTTCCACTGCTGGCTGTAATCCATAATCAAAATGAATGACAGATCACACAGCAGGAATTTTGTTTGCAAATCTCTGAAATCAGTGAATGTATCTTAGCACCTCTCATCTGTATCACTTTGTCCCCAGACCTATTTGCTTGTTCCAAACAGGCCTGAACACCCTGATTTAACAGATTGCTGAGCTCTCCTGCTCACTTCCCTGTTCATTAATCTTCATAAAATAATCTGGCAATGAAAATTGCTGGAGTTCTCCCCGTACTACCTGCTGCATGCTGGGCTCCAGTGAATAAATGGAGAGTATCTAATATGTGGAGAGAAAGGTTTAACTCTGTATTCTTTCATGCATTGGAATGTCTCCAGCCTCTGTCCCTGTGGAATGTAAAGCTCTGCACAGCCTGATTTGCTATGCAGGGCACACTCAGCAGGACCAGCTGAAGGCACATTGTGGAGGAGTTAAAACAATAAGGAAAGTTACAGGTAGCACGGTGCTGGGTGGCATAAATCAACCCCTGCCACAGGGTGAAATTCTGCTTTTTCTAGGAAATAGTTGTATTAAACACATTTCCAAAGGGATTCTCAAAAGCTATTAATTTCAAGTCAATGAAAAGTGTATTTCATGCAGGCTTTTGCTACAGCAAAGGCATGTGCTGACTGCAAAGCTTGATTTGAACAAGCTTTCAGGCTTGTTCTGTGGTGCCTTTGACATGCATGGAGAGTTTCACCCACAGCTTCCATAGGAAGCTCAGAAGGAATCAGATCTCCTGACTTTGGGCCCCACGTCTCAGAGGGGCAGAACTGCCCAAGCAGGCCCCAGAAAGATGCTCTAGAGAGGGAACCACAGCATCAGCACAGCCCTCAGCTGGCAGCCACAGCTGGCCATGTCACCTTGTCACCCTAGCTCATCATAGAACAGGATGTTTAAGGTGGGACAACCCCAAAAATCACACCATGTGCCTCAGAGTGTTGTCCAAACACTTTTTAAACTCTGTCAGGCTCAGTGCTGTGACCACCTCCCTGAGAAGCCTCTTGCAGTGCCAGCCACCCTCTGGGTGAAAAACCTTTTCCTAAAATCCAGCCTAAACCTCCCCTGACACAGCTTCCTCCTGTTCCAGATCACCATGGAGAAGGGATCAGTGCCTGCCCCTCTGCTTCAATCCATGAGCCCAAAATACTCAGATTAGGCCAGTACAATGAACACAACACAGGAGATGTAGGGAATGTTCCAACAATACATTATTGCTAAAACTGGCATGTCCTTTGTCCTGGTTTACAGAGAGCAGCCCTCATAGGCCAAGTCAGATACAGATTTTTTTCACACAGGAAATATTGCTCTGGGACATAAATTCTATTGACTCTCCATATTGACAGGAGGTAACAAGAGACTTGAAAAAGCACTGACTGGGAGCTCCTAGCTCAAGAGAAATTACATATCGAACGATATTGGACACGTCCTGGATGGTAGGGAGACAAAGACAACTTGCATGCTATCCATCAGACCACTCACACATGGAAATGGGTTATTTATCTTCCCTTTTAACTAGAAATACAACTCCAAATTCATTTCGCCCTAAAAGAATCACATAAAATGGCTGACTCATGCTCCAAAGCTCTGTGCCTGTCTGTAAAGGGTGGCCAGAGAGGTTTGTTCAGGTGGAGACAACTGAGGCTGGGCAGAATAGAGAGGCTGAGACTTCTCCAAGCACTGCAAAACACAACAGCTCTGGTGCAGCATGAGTGAGAAGAGTGAAAGAGAGCAGAGGGAAAAGAACAAACACAATCAAAACTGCCCCTTCCTTGAACACGGAACAAACAGCAAGGTTTGGTTCTTACAGTTTCCTATGAACTGCTTTGATGTGAAATTGCTGATCAATAAGAACATCACAGGAAACAGGACCTTTCCTACTGGTGCTCGTTGTGGAAGGTGATATAAAGTTGTTCAGTTTGCTTTTGTCAACACAGATCTTACATCTGCACCCAGGCTGAAATCCAGACATCCCATGGTTTCAACTTTTCATGATAAACAAAGCTGGGATTCTCCTGCTTGTTCAGGGCAGATCTTAGGCCCATTGATACGGGGACATTTTGCATTTCAAAGCGTTTTGCAAATTTTGTTGTTGTTGTTGCCTTTTAAACAGATCACAAGAAACAAATAATTATCATATTCCTGACTATTATTCCCTTCCAACACTTCCTCCCTCTAAAGCCCAAATTTATTCTGCACCTTCTTCAGGGTACACCTCGCCTGTTTGAACAAATTTAATTAGCAAATGTCAATAAGTATAGATGTGCTCGCTGCAATAATGCATAATCATTGTGATTTCCTTGGAGCATTTTTGTGCTTGGTATGAGTAGAATAAAAAGTTTTATTCTCTTAAATGTGAAGATTTTGGGAATGAATCCATTAAAAATGGATAAATTAAAGGATACACAAAAATTTTCCTTCTAGGAAAATAGCTTTATGAAATTTGTCTACTTCAGTCTTGTTATTCTTTTATTGTAAAGATCTTGTGTAATTTTACACTCAAATTAGCAGAGCATTTAGCTTCTGTGGCTGTGCTGAGACCAGACCAACAACAAGCTTTTTTAGAGGAACCTGCATGTGGGAGTAGTTACTGTGGTTTTTCCCCCACCCTGTGAAGCAACAGAAATTTATTGTTTAGAAAAAAAACAACAGAGAAAACACAAGAGAGAATGAAGAGAAGAAAGCAAAAGCAGAGACACACAAAGCTCTGAGCAGAGGAGAGATGAATTAAGCTATTTTGCAGCTAAAGGTAGATTGGAGAGGACTGTACTTGAGGTTCAAACTGAGATGCACAGGCACAAAGCTCCTGTGCCATCAAAGAGGATCCCACAAACTGCCCAATGGAGGAAGGAGGGAGGGAAGTCAAACCTGTGGAAGGTTTCTCTCTCTAGATCCGGGCTCTCCTGTCCCTCTCTGCTGGGTACAACAGAGGGGTGGTTGTGGACTCCTGGAAGCAATGGCAAGCACAGTGCATCAATCTTTGCATGAACACCTCTCACACTTTCTGCAAGAATTTTTTAGCTACCCAGATCAGCAGAGAGTACTCAACCAGATCTCAATGCCACCTTTTATGACAGAGGGTATCTACCCCCTGAGAACAGAATGCTCCCACATGTCAAATAATGCACTACATTGGGGTATTTAAAATTCTTTCTATTCATCCATCCAGCACCCATCGGAGCCTTGCAATAGATGGAGAGGGTTAATAGGCTGCCAGGCAGGTTTGTCTCTGGGCATGGACTAAAGTAAATGGGTGAATTGTGCATTTGTGATGCTCTGGTAACAAAAACACCAGCAAGGGCTTGGGCCATTCCATGTTCTGAGACTGGGGGAGGTAAAAAGCAAAGGCTGAGGATATGAATGAGAGCTGCATTTCAACAAAAGCACTTTGATATCAAATATCACATGCCAGGGGAAATAAAAAAAATTGAAAAAGAGAGAAAAGGACATAGCAGGGAGGGCAGAAGGAAGCAGGGGAAGAGGTGAAGTGAATTTTACGACTGAAAAGCATCTTTAAGGGACTTGCATGACCTGCCATTTATTAGGCAGCATGAGGCAGGGCAACAGAACCTGCTCCTGCTGCTTTAACCTGCACCCACTGCCCAGGGAATGCATCTCACATCAAAGGTTGTTGGCAAATGCCAAATCCATCTCTGAGAGAGGCCACTTGGTTTCAGGAGAATATCAGCAGCATGGAGCCAGTTCAGACCCACTCAGAGGGACCCTAATCCTCCTCTCATGGGGTCTGATGCCCTGTCTCTTTGACCATGGCCTGCATAGTTCATCCTTGCTGCTTTAGAACAAGTATTGCAGCAGCAGCACGGCCCTTCATCGAGCTGATGAGACATTTTGTCCATTGCACAGACCAGAAAATACTTTCTCCAGTAAAAATAGATGGATTTGGCACTAAAACTGCAGCACCTCACCCTTCAAACAACAGCCTGAGGCTGTACCCCACTATGCCTTCATCCCTGTCCTGCATTTATTTTATTGCAGTTAACATGGTCAAAATGCTGCAGGCTGTCCTGTGATTTGCAGAATTTTTCAGATGAAAAATTTAAAAACCACCAATTTTCTTGTTTTCATTTAATTGTAGGGAGAGGAGATCAGAATATGGTCACTTTACATTCATAAAGAAATAACAAAATCAGAACTCTCCCAAGAAATGCTCCTACTAATACTGTTCATCTCTCCCATAGGTCACAGCCGAGTCTGGACTGTGGATTTATTTATTTTTCATGTTTATTACTAGTATCCCAGGCAAGCTTGTTCGCTTTCAGGGTTGAAAAACAGGTAACTAGAGGAGAAATGCTTATTTAATGAAAGCAGAGGTTGGCAGAAGACTTTGCTGTTTGCAAAAAGGAAGTTATGTTTTCAACTATTTTCTGAATAAAAATTACTCATTTTTCTAGTTGAATATTGATAACTTCAGTATTTCCTGCAATCCTACAACCAAAATTGTTGGGGTTTTTTTTCCTCCTCTACTAAAATCTAAGATTTTTTTTGCTGTAGTTGACAGAGGACTCTCTTTCTTGGTGAGAAATCAGCACTTAGTTCCAGCAGTAACAAGGTCAGAAGTCTTGTCAGGTGCATATCAAGAGTTGTGTAAGATGGAAAGTACTTATGCTGCAGTATGGTAGCTGAGGACATGAATTAAATCCTTGAAGGGGAAAAAATTACACTTTGAAATTGCAGCAATGATATACTCAAGCTGTCTATAAATTAAGACACCTTCTCGCAAATCACAAATAGAACAAATCTTTTAACAAGTGTTAAAAATTAATAAGGAGAGGAGAGAAGGAGATCAAAGCTAAGGTAGATGCTTCAGAAAACTGTCAAGGCATCGACAGAAGAAATCTTTCAGCTTTAGTTCATAAGAAGAGACCAGAAAAGCATTTCCCCTTTGGTGGAATGAAATGGCTTTAAATCAAATGGAAGAGAATCTGAAATGAAATGTGTCTAAGGAAAACAGTCTTTTAGTTCTCCTTCTGGGGAAAACTCACTTGACCTGAAATCAAAAGTTGTAAACTGATGATTCACTTCCTCTCCCAAACTCACAGAATCATGGAATGGTTTGGGTTGGAAGGGATGTTAAAGACCATCCACTTCCAAGCCCTCTGCCATGGTCAGGGGCACCTTCCACTAGACCAGCTTGTTCGAAATCCCAACCCATTTGGCCTCAAACTTTCAGGGATGGGACATCTGCAACTGCTCTGGGAAACCTCTTCCAGTGTTTCAGCACAGTGAATAAATTCTTCCTAATATCCAATCTAAAGCTGTCTTCTTTCAGTTCACAGCCTGAACTTGTCCTGTCTTGTCCTATCACTGCATACCTTTGTAAACAGCCCAGATTTCCTGTAGACCCCCTTTAGATGCTGGAAGGTGCTCTAAATTCTCCCCAGAGCTTTCTTTTCTCTAGGCTGAACAGCCCCAACTGTCTGAGTCTTTCCTCAATATATTCTATAAACCAAGATGCACCCACTTCCATGCAGAACCTGCACTCACAGCTGCAGAATTATCCCACCAGGATCACATGATTGTGGTAAGAAGCTGTTCTACCTGCTTCTTAGCCACCTTCCAGGCTCCTCACAGCAGATTTTCATTGTGTTTATTGCAAAATAATATTTTCTGCCACAGACTGGCCGTGAGTTTGTTGTTACTCCTCTTGATTTATTTGGCTGATGACACTGTTGGGTGATGGGTGCCATGAGCCATCCCCTAACATCCCATCCCTGTTGCTGGAAAAAGTTCCTTTCATGGCACTTTTAAAGAGAGTGGCTCAGCTCAAAAATTCTTGGAGACAAGGGCTGGCCATGGCCACAAAGTGCTTTGAATGGTCTTCAGAAGTACAGGGAGGAAGAGGGAGGAGTCCTTCACACCTTCAAAGCTCATCTCAGAAATACAAGGATATGCAAAAAAACCCTTGACATTGCAACTCTGAGTCATGTAACACCAAACACAGAGAGACATCTTGGTGACAACTGAGGAAACTTCTGAGATTGAATCTTGCTCAGACAGGGATTAACACAGAGCTCAAACACACTCACAGTCCCACCAATTCCAGATGTTTGGTGTCAGCCTGAGCGTCAGTAAAAGTGTCTAAGGTGCCAGTCTAAGGTAGCCAGCTGGGCTCACAGTGTAGCTGGAGAGGATCAGATGTCCCCATTGGGGAGTTTGTCCCATTTTTAGACAAATGTCTAAAACAGTGAATCAGTCTCCCTCTCTCACTCTCCCCCTCCCACAGGCAGAGTCCTCCACCAGACTGAAGTTTTAACTACAGAAAGCCTGACACTGGGAGAGAGGAATCTCACCCCACATGAGTTGCTTGCCCAAGGTCACACAAGCAGCTCATTGCAAAGACCCAAAATTCGAGTTTAGCTCAGGCATTCCTTCATCACCGTTCCCTGGCAACAAGAGAGGACCCAGAGCTTGCATTTCCCCCTGCAGCCTGTGCATGCACAGCTAGAGAGACCCACGCAGCCTGTGACAAGCCTTGCAGTACACAGACAAGCCAGAGAAAGATAAGGGCAGGTCACAGAACATATCTATAATTGCTTCGAGGGAAAAAGAAAAAAAGTAAAAAAAAAAAAAAAAAAAGTTGGTTCATCTAAATCTTTCACAGCTGTCAGTACAGCATCTAGATTTTATTTTAGGTCCATCCTGCCAACAAGTATCATTTTGATTTCTGTGAGCAGAATGGAGATAATTAAGCTTCCAAAAAGCCAGTATTTGGTAAAAATAGCCATGGCTTTACTTAGCAGCATACAGTATTTTAAAAGAAATTCTTCAGCTTCCATCTTCCAGCCAAAGGACACTTTTTCCATTTTTTCTACCTGAGTTACAGGCTTTTCTCTATTTTGAGATCACTAGAGAAAAGCAAAGGACAGGGAGCTAAGGGCTGTCCAGCACCTTTCAAGATGTACTGAGGCAGTAAGAGTTACTGTCTCTCTCCATGCCAGTACCAGAATATACTGCACTGCCCGTGTCTCTTGGACAGCTTGACACACTCCAGTTCCACTGAACCACTTCTGATTTACACCAGCACCAAAAACGGAGGGGGAGAGGGAACTCAGACATCGTAAATCTTTTCCCTGAATGACATTTTGAAGGGCTCGTACATCACTTTGAAACTAAGGTCTAGAATCACAATACAGATGACCTGAAGAATGGCTTCTATGCCCCAAAGCCTCTCCTTCCCTCAGATATCATTTGTTGTAGTAGAAGACATTAACTCTTCCTGCAAATCTGGTATCAATGGACTCACAAAGGCATTTAGGAGCCAAAGTGCCATTGACTGCAAGGCTAACACCTCCAGGATATTTACTTAATACAGCCAGCTAATGTCAAAGGGACAATATTTCCATGAGTTATGCAGTGATTTAACAGGCTGTTTTTCTTTAAGCTACAAGGGAATAAAGTTTCTAAATCATTTGTGAAAGCATCAGCCTTTTTAGTTTATTATTTATGCTGCATGAAAGCAGCAAGTTGGCAGTCCATGATCTGGCCCTGCAAAGACACAGCTGTGAGCATGAAGAGTGATGTTCATTGTCACCCACTCTGTGGCTCTGCCAGGGTCCCTGAGCAAGGGACAAGACAAAGCTGTGCTTTACTCAGCGCAGGATATCCCCAATTCCCGTTGTGTTGGAGGCAGAGCAATAAAACAGGTGTAATTCCAGCTTGCCCTAGCCCATGCTTTTCCATACTATATCAGGTTTTCTGCCCATTTACCACACACACCTTCCCTGCTGCTCACACTGAGCAGAAAGTGAAGGCAACACCTCAGCTAAGTGGATTCTGCAGATCTCCATTTCCCAGCTTGGGACACTTGTGTGAGTCTCACTGGGCTGCAGCAAAGATGTTGAGCACCCCACTCAGAATCACACTCAGCAGCACTGTTAGACCTCAGGTGAGAATATGCTTTGGGGCAGAATTCAAAGCCTTCTTTAGGCTGAGCCTTTGGCATCCAGACAGCTCATATGGATACTATTATGGAAGAACAGAAATATGCAGAACCTCTTTCAACAGAACACAACATAAAGCAGAGTGCAGTGATAATGTCCAATTTTAATGAGTTAATGGGGGAGAAGGAGCTTCCAGTCTGGTAATCCTATCAATGACAGGATCTATGTCACCTAGGATTACAATCCACAGCACAGGGCTGGGCACCTAAGCAAATTGTCTGAGATTCCCATCATGGCCTTTGAAGTCTAGTCAACAGAGTTTAGGGTGCAACTCATCTAGTCAAGCCTTGGCTGCACTGATGAGAGTCTGTATTTGAATAGCTCTATTTCCATTAAAAAGGGATCCTAGGCTTACTTAGATTTATATTCTATCAGCACTGCAGTTTTTCAGACAATTCCCAACCAAATGTTCCAAACAGCTAAAGATTGATTTATTTCTTTGTAAAGAAAAGAATTAGACTTATCCAGCTAGAGTAGCCCAGTATACTGTCAAGGTGAGGAAAATGTTAAGTCCTCAACCACAGCAGATCTCAGCTACATAAGCACAAATGGCTTAAATGCCAGGAAAATCCACCAGCTCCCAAACACCACACCATGACCACCAGACAGCACAGCAATATATTCCCACACAAGCACTCAAACTTGTGGGGTTGAAATGAGGCTGGAAGTATCCATTATCCCTGGCTCAGACAGGAGGCTGACACACTATACCTGACCAGCTGTCCTATGCACACTCAGGGGTTTTATCAAGTGATGGTGATAAAACCACTGATCTGCTGGTGACAACTTTATTGGTCCTTTAAATTGCATTAGCCATTACCCTACTGAAATATAAAAGCTAATAGTTTCAGCTCCAACACAACACAGCACAAAATGGTAATTCAGAGACTGAAAGCATAACTAATTATAGACTGAATTTTGCAGCAGCTACATTGACTTGAGACAGTATTTCAAGGCAGGTGTGGGCAGTTACAAAATACTTCCAGAAACCTGAACAAAGACTTTTGCAGAGGATTATAAAACTAAGTCTTTGAAGAGCAGAAGTAGCATGTTAGCTGTGTCCTGTCCTCAAACCATATTACTATCTTGTCACTTACTTAGTGGTGGATTAAAGTGCTTTGTCCTAGAATCCTATTAGGGGCTCACACCAACGCAACACAAATTCTGTGTCTTGAAGGTGCAGTGATGCAGCTCTGTCCTACTTGTAGCATTGGCAGAGGTGGTAGAAAAAATGGTTTAAAAACTACAGTGAAGTTAGATCAGCCCAGCACAATTTTTAAAGCATGTGACACGCCACATATTTTCCTGCCACATTTTCTTATTACTGATAACCTCTGTTTTCAAAGCTAATAAACACACACATCTGAAAGTGTCAATAATGCCAGGAGAGAGCAGTGAGGGTAACTTGTACATGTTCATGTTGTCATTTTATTGCAGGGGTTCCATACTGTTGTCTCCTTATCACAAAGGTTTCACACCTTCTTGGTGTTCTCATGGGGAACCCTCACAGCACTGACTCTTTCTTCTTCACAAAGCAGCCAACTGATTCCAGTTCTCTTCTCACCCAGCCACCCCACTCTTTTACAGCACTCTTCTTCTCATTGGGTACAGCTGTGGCCTGTTAAAGTCAGGCCTGCTCTAATCTTTGATAATTGGCCCAGCTGCAGCTCCTTAGGGGTAAGATTACTTTCTACACTACCTTTATTTTCTTATATTCTATCCCCCTACATGCTCACCAAGGCTGGGTTGTGTCTTTGGATACAAGCTCCATCCATTCTCCCCAGAGTTAGGTTAGCATTCACCAGCCCTGCTCTAGTGGGGGACTAAGCCTCAGAAACATCACTTCATCCACTGTCTTTTCTCTTAGGTGTAAATTGTTTCCTTTTCCCCCTCATTCCATAATTTCCCACCCCACTCACTCCTACACAGAGTAGAATGAGAAAACACTGGAAAATCTGTCTTTATTCTCTAAGTCTAACCTGTGGCAGACCCCTCCCTATGTGATTGCGCAGGATACAATCCTCTCCTGAGTTATCACAAGGATTTGGAGATGTGCATCAATATTGATCTGTCAGAATGGTTCTGGTGTCTTGTCCTGGCCCCAAAGAGGCAGACTTAAGCCTCAGCCCAGAGTGCAAGGCAAGGCTGGCACAGAAATGCACCTGCAGAACCACCAGTGCCTGGGCAAATGTGAATTAGAGCCAGCTAACTCACACCTTGTAAGATGCCCTCAAGTCTTGTGGGTTTATGGTTAAGAGCAAGTCTGAGGTTTCTCCACTTCCCTTTGACCAGAAAATAAATCTCTGAATACAGCCCATGTGCCCATACACAAGGATGTAGATCCGTTTGAGCTGCCCTTTAGAATTTTACAGCTGCTCCTCCAGAGATGCAGAGGTGCCCTTCTGGTCCTGGGTCAGTGTTGGAATTTAGGACATCCCTCTGGCTGAACCCCTGCCAGGGGGCTCAGAGACCCTGGCACAGAGCCCAAGACACCTGTGACTTTGATTATGACCCATGGAAAAAGTTACCAAACTTTTAGGAAGATCTGCAAGCCAGGAAAGTCTAAATAGAATAATAATTAGTTTGTCATGGGGTGGAAAAATAGATTTTTGGGGTTTTTAGAATAGGGGTTCAGGGGGCAAGATGGAGGGATCCCTCCATCTTGCCTCTCTCCTTCTTCTTCTTGGTCTCCATCTTCCAGGTGATGTTGGCACTTTTGGATTGGTTTAGAGTAGAAGTTCACTGTCTAACATAGGTGGTAGGTATTGGGAAGTAATTGTAAATATTGTATACGTAGATTTTAGTATAAAAAGATAACGCTGCCCTGGGGCAGGCAGAGTGCCTCTGATTGTCCTGCTGAGCAGACCTCGGCTGGACAGGAGAAGATTTTTATAGATAAGATACAATAAACAACCTTGAGACCGAGAACTGAAGAGCTCTGACTCCTTCTTCGAGCGCCAGGCTGGGAAAAGAGACTTTCTAATGTATCTTGGGGTCATTCTGAGCAGCTAAAGTCCTGAGAGGTCACAACCACCTGACAAAAGTGAATGGAGACCTTGGATATCTTAAGGCATCTCAAGTGGATCTGGATGCCCATGACCAGGTGGCTGACTCCCACTCACTGCACATCAGTTACACCATCAGTGGGGTCCAGTTCTGCCTACAGAAGTTGTCTCCTGCTTGGAGCATCTCTCAGCTCCACTAAGTCCCCACTGCTGGTGGTAACGTGAAGCTGTGCTGCACATGCAGGTACCCCAATGGAGTGTCTGGAACTGTGAGCTGCTTCTTAGAAGGCATGGATCCCAGCCTTAGTGACTTAAAGGGATCTCTGACAACTGATCTTTCCATTTTCATTAGATTTTTATATTCTGCAGAAGCAGATGTACCTTGAGGTTGGCCTAACTTGCAGTCATTTCCCCCACCCCCTGCAAGTTGTTTGCACTCTCTTTAAATAACATTAAGTCTAATGCAAACCAGAGGTGTGTCCAGGTGGTCCAAGATGTTTTTGCTCACAGAACTGTCCAAATCAATCCATACATTGCAGCAGCTGCACAGCAAGTGCCTGGGCTGGCAGCTCACCTGACCATGCACGTCCAGAGTCAGGGGCACATCCACCTACAAATCCAAATCAGGCCCTTCTTCCAAGGATGCCTCAAGAGGAACAGAAGGGTGAAGTCCTTCGTATCTCAGCATGTCAATTCCTCCAAAACACAGTAAACTTTTTCCTCTACTAAAGAAAAACAGCACCTTTTCTATGGCAAAGTGGTGCATCTTGCTGGCTATCACTAGAAGATGCATCTTACCTAGGTTGCCTATGAATCCAACTCCTTTGAGAGTTTCTGTATAAAAACCCTGCTTAAAATTACTGAAGAAATGTTATTCTGCATTCCATGTTTGTACTGCTGGTATTATTTCTCTGATTCATATTTGCCAAGATAGATTAGAAAAAAAAAAGCCCCCAAGATTCATGTCAATCCTGATGGTGTTTTCTATCTGCAGACACTCTGATTACTATTTAATTTTAGCCAGAAAATAGTTTATACAGTACCTTTCTCAGTATTATTGTGTAAGAGTCAAAGCAGACAGTCTTTTGTAACTTGGCTGTCTGCCATGACAACTTTCCCGATCCAGTTTCCATTTATTAATATTTATTGTTGCAGTTTTTTAGCCTTTTCACAGCAAAATATAGTATTACAAAGAGATTGAAAGTGTCATAAGAGACAAAGGCAACATTATGAAGTGCAAAATGTCTCTAAATTTCCAAGCAGAATTCTGTTTTGTACATAGCACAAAACTGATGTAGTTGCATTTCTCAAGTAATAGCATCAGTACTTAAAGTCCCAAGTGTCATATTTTTATTTCAGCTGTAGAATACTGTTTGTAGAGGTTCTAAAGAAGATTATCTGGGGATAAACTTTTCTTCTGTTTGTCTGATTATATAAACTTCAAATAGACTGGACCTAGCTGAATCATCAGGATCTGCTGATAAGTCTTGTTGAGCTTTTTCTCTACTTTTTAAAATTCACATTCTTTATCTCAATGAAATTTCTTCTCTTTCTAATTATTCATTGAGCCATCACCTTTCTATGCAAGTACCCACACACCAGACCAGCCAGGTTCCTTGTAAACCAGAGACATGATGAAATCGGAGGACACATTTTGGATAGATGACATCTTTATGTCCAGTGAATAATGGAGTTACCAATCAGACACTCAATTGCCTAAATTATCCATAAAGCCAAACTGCATTGCTGTACTGATGCTGAGCCTGGTACTCCAGGAAGAAATGTAAGAAATGAGACGGTGCTGCAAGTCAGTTTGTGTTTCTGAAGAGATCAGGAACTGAACCTCGACATCACCAAGGTTGGACCCATCTCGTTTGGATTTAACCCAGATCCCTACATTCCCTTTATGGTGAATGAATGGGAAGTGGATACTTAAAGCCACAATCTGTCCAGTTTCAGTTACTTTCTCCAAAACAGTTCAGTGCCCCAGACAGCAATTTTCCTTTTATGGCTTTCACTGGAAAGCAGATGACCAGACCAGATTAATTCAACCCTGTGAACAACTTCCCTACACAGAGTCAAGTGATGTTTCATTGTCTGAAAAAGCAATTGAAGGGAAAAAAAATCCCTTTTGCTTTTTTCTCCCCTTGAAACAAGTTCTCAGGACCTTTTCCTATGTCAGGGGCTTGGCATCTTGTCTTTCATGCTCATAGTGTGTCTGGTTCCAAGGATGAGTAGCAAAGGTAATTCACACCATGAGTTTATAGGTGGAAAACTTGCTCCTGGAATGAGTTTCTAGTGGTGGGCAATGGCTGAGTTGATCTTGTAACATGAATAAATAATAAAAATCTGTGACAATCACGCAGTAAAATTCAGGACAGGAGTTCATGACTAAATGTGCATGTTTGTTGTTTACTCTAAGTTATAATTCTGTTTAAAAATTAAAGCCTATCTCATTAGCTGGTAAATCACATTTCATTTCCACCTAATTTATGAGTCCTGAGGTGTTTGGACAGGGCTTAATGTGACCAAAAAAATGCAGTATGCAACATCCTTTCATTTGCTTTTGGTGTGGTACATGAAATAGTCTCTTTATTTTAGAAAGCCTTTTCTTCGTGAATCAACATCATTAGCAATCAAAGAAACAGCTATGAGCATTAAATGCAAATGTTTGAACTTCCATAATTTGCATATCATTAATAAGCAGGCTGGCAGTGTATGGTCATAAAGTTGACTTTGAAAGTTCCCACTGCTGTTACAGACTGAGTCATGGTAGCAACAGTGAGAGCCTCAATTCCAACTAATTAATGGTTTTAGGGAGCCAGGAGTCCCATCTCCCATGGTGAGTGGCAGCCTGGGGCTCCCTCATTGTGGAATGAACCTCTGCTCACACAAGTCTCCTTGGTAAGGAGGCAGAGTTTGAATCCAGCCCAGCAAGATCTCCCTTTTTTTGTTCATCTTTGTGCATGGGTCAGTTGCCTTTATTTCTCCTCTCTCTCATTACTGAATAAGTGGTCTGCCAAAACAACTGGCACACTGTAGATGGCAAAGTGGTCCTGCAAAAAGGACATTGAGCCCTTTTACAAAACCATGAATATTCTGAGAAGTGGAGGAGGCTGTCCAGGGGCATACAGAAAATACATGCCAGTACTTGAAAACAGGTCCTCAAAATTCAAGTCTAGTATCCAGAAGCTTAAAAAACAAGGAGTAAGATTGGGGAGCTGTCACTGAATTACTGCTATATTACCTTGGGGAAGCCAAAGTAAAATACCTCAAAGAATGCAGAGACAGAGGCAAAAAACCCTCAAGCATCAGATCAAATAAATATGGTTACCTTGACTAGTCAGGTTTCCTATTCTAAACTTCATGATCTGGATGGTTATTTTCATCATCTCAGTGAGTTGCAATAATCAGCAGCCTGATACGAACCAAACTGACACCGGGGAAAAATAACTCTGATCTCTTTGATTAAAAATAAGCATTAATGCAGCAGTGAAAGGCTTGCAGCAGGTGGGAAGGGCTGGTGACCCAGAGAGCACAGAGGAGAGGGCCAAGGGAGGGAAGAGCAGAGCAGCCTCTCCCTGCTCTCCAGCAGGCGCAGTGGGGACACGGCTGCGGCTCGCAGGCAGGCCGGCAATAACTCCGCCAGATATTGCAATCTATAGCTCACTGACCCCAAATGATTACTGCACTCCTCTCATGCATTCAGTCATTTTCTCTCCTGATTCAGCAGGATTCAAGTGGGCAACCTGAAAGAAACTAAACTCTTTAGCCCTGCTGGAAAAAATGATCAAAAAGGTGTAATCACAGCCCCCTGTGTCCCCTCTGTGTTTTTCAATGTTGTGTTGGAGAATTTGTTTTAAAACCCCCTTCAGATCTAGCCACAAGTGTATCCATGTCACTGGTGCATTGTGAAATGTCCTCATCATTAAGAGAGGAATTTTGAGACAACATCCAAACAAACCTGCAGATTTATGCCCCAGCTCAGAAAGATGCTGGGGGACAGGCTGAGCCCTTGGGACACTCTGGTGCTCCCACAATTTGCAGAAGCCCTAAAATCTCTGCTGCAGTCAAGAAATTATTACAACATTAAAAAAAAGACTTTTCTTCAAAGATAATTAACCCACAAAAGAACCATGAGTCACAGGAATCTGCATAGGCAAAATTTTAAAGCAAAATTGTCTCTTATTCTATGACCACATGTCCTTGTAATAAGTTCCTCTCCAGGTCTCTCGTAGACTCCAAAATTTATGACTTGATTTCATTCATTTCAATCAATAAATTGTTCTTAACCAATGGGTTTTCTCACTTTTACCCTTCCAGTTCTCCCCCAGTCCCACTGGGAGGAAGTGAGGGAGTGGCTGTGTGGGGTTGAGTTGTTGGCTGGGGTTAAACCATGACAGTCCTCTAGGCTCGCTGGTCTTCCCATCTGTTCCAGCATGATCCCACAGGTACCGTTCAGCTGGCAGCCCACAACCACCACCATCCTCAAGCCAGCCCCTCACCTTAGCCCAAGGCCAGAAAGCAACAGTGAACAGATTTTTAATTGTTCAAATATTCGCTGCACGAAGCAAAGCTTTATATACATATTTCATACAGGCAATTTTCAAGTATGTTGCTACTCTTCACTGAATCTGCTCTATCCAGAAGGTGTCACTTATGCTGGCCACTAGAAATTATGAAAATAGTACTGATCTCTTCCCAACACAAGGCTGATGGTTTATTTTCAGCTTAATATTATCTCCTGTCTTTACTGCAGGCAGTAGCATTCTCTGTTGTTGAGACTGCAAACCAGATGAGATTTAACTCTGTTCAGCTACACAAACATATGCACATGTTCCTCCAGTAGTCAGCAACAAAAGCAAAACAGGATCAACTTCTATAAGCATCAAACATAGCCTGCCTACCCAAGGTACATAAAAATGTTTGGCACAGTTCAAAAATTTATAGCAACCCTTCTAGTGTGAGATGCATCACAGCAAAACCTTGATTTGACTAAGTGCTTGATATTCTTATGCAGCCATTACTGCTAACAGGATTCATAAGTCACATATGCAACTTTAAAGGGGACCATTCACTTCATATTTAAATCTTCCCATAAATTTCCCCAGAGGAAAACCTACAATGAAGCAGTGATTCTTACCAGCCAATGGAGACAAATGTCCAATTTACAATGATCTAAAAGACCTGGAATCAAGGATGAAAAGGAAATAATAATTTTTACTATGTTTGCAAAGTTCTGTTAGAATAAAGTTCCTGCCTCTAACAAGAGCCCAGGTGTGCAAACACAGCAGCAGGGGGGTAATATAGAGGTGCATAATTGTGGGTGAGGGAATAAGGTTTAGATTATCCCAGCTGATATTGGTATGTGGAAGGGAGAAAGCAGTGAATTCCTGGCACGAGGAGTAAATTCACCTACCACTGTCAATGATGCCTCACCATCTGCTAAAAAATTAGGTGTACCTTCAAAATATGACATTTCTGGGTTTTTCTGATAGTTGCACAGATAGTGCAATGGGGAATGATAAGACCACCTTAACTGCTGGATTTGAAGCAGCTGAGGTTACTGCTCTTCAGCTGACACCCAGGAGTTAAATTTCATCTGCTGCAAAGCAAAGGAAAATCAATTCACACAGGCTGTCAAAGAAGAGAGCATTGAGAGCAGAAGGAGAGCATCCACACAGGCAGAGAACTCATCTCAGCTGGGATGAAGGTAACACCTAACTGGCCTGATCCCTTGGATGGCAAAGATCATCCCACAGAATCCCATTCCAATTCCCTGCAAGCTTAATTTTCAGCTACAGTTATCTTGACTACTGTCCTGTGAAGGATTTTCTCCCCCACAACTAGAAGAGATTATTTTTAAGAAAGACAGGAACCAGCTAGGACAAGTGAGCCATTGATTTCTACTTCTCACCAAAGCCCTTCAAACACCTGAGGGAAAACCCTGATGGGAAACCTTCCCCAAAACTTGGGAACAGAATATTAATGGGTAGAAGTGAAAATAAAATTTGTTTCAGCTGTGGCCTGTGTCTTGAGACATGTTGCATTAGGTTTTAGATGAGAATATTGACAAAACCCAACAAAACCCAAAGAGGGATTTAAAGATCTAATAGTACCTCTCTTGTACTCACCAATTTAGATCTCAGTACAGCTTGTACTTGATGCCTACCAGCAGGACATCTCCAGATAATTTGATTCAGGCAATAAGAGAGCCCTTTTTCTAATCACTGCAGACTCCCCCAGCAGATGCTGTGCTCGGGAGCCCTCGCTGTGGTTTCTCACCGTGTGGTGCCTCTGTGCACGCTGCAGCTCCACAGGACAAAAATTAAGACACTTTATGTGAAGCTTTGAACACTTCTCTGAGGGGAAGCTGCCTTCTTATTTAGACTGACAGGAGCAGAATTGAATTGAACTGTAGAAGAAGAGGTTTGGAGGAGAGAAAATTTGTTTTTTCCCATGAGGAGGTCCTTCCAGCCCGCTGCCTGGGGGAACCAGGCACTATTCCCCCTAGGGTGGCTCACATGTTTTTGGAGGTCCAATGGGAATCACAAGCTGCAGTTGGTTAGCACACAAAATAAACTCAGCAGTGCTGCAGAGGGCAAAAAGAACTTTAAAGGCTTCTGATGAATGTATGTTGTCACTTGCATGTCATGTCTTCAAGGGAATGAGGTGTCACCAGAGCTGCTAATGGGCAGCTGCTCTTTGGAGAGCTGGTAGGGTGCCATTAACCTGCCAGACATTTCCCCACACACTGCTTTGTGTGAGATTTTGCCCCCAAAGACAGAAATCACCATCACTGGCTCTCCTAAGCCTGTAGAGATGTGAGCTCCCAGGAGGGCCCTATATGGAGGTGTCCCAGAGCACATCCCCCTCTCCTGCCAGGACCCCAAGGAAAGGAAGGATCCAAAAGGCAAATCTTTCTGCTTTCCTAAGCCACCTGGTTTGGGAAGCACCCAGCTGGGTGACAGGGGTCCTGTGTTGTACACCCCTGCTCCAAGGATGAATTCTCCACTTTTCCTGCCACCTGTCCTATACAAACACAAATGTGCTGCAGAAGCTGCAACCAGCACCCTCCCTGAATTCCCACTGCCAAATGAGTACTGCAGCTCTCTCCTCCACTGCTATAGTCTTTTAGTCCTTCATGCTACTGAAAAAAAAGCAGTTTTGTACATTCAAGTAATTTTAGGGATGGCAAACCTGGAAAGTAACCAGTGAAGGTTACTTTTGACCTTATAATCTTAATAAAAGCTTATTTTTTTCTTTGGAATTTCATTTTTAAGTGTGTGAATTAAACAGTGATAGAACACTCATTTTGTTGACACTTTGTGTTAACAGGACCTGAGCACTTCATCCAGCCAGTGACTAATATGCAGAACCAATTTCTCTATGGCTGATTTATTTATATGTAGTACAGGGCAATTAAGAGAATAAGCCACACTTCATCCAAGAGAGTAGCAGCGAGACAGTGGCATTGCTGAGCTAGCACAGGGATGTGCTCAACCTGCTGTTCACGAGATCTGGGATCCCAGTTTCATGCTGCCTCTGTAACTCTGCAAGTTTCAGCTCTGTTTAATCACAGCCCAGCCCACTCTGCATACCCTTCTCTACCATAATGTCCCCTAATTTCTTGTGTGCTTAATCCAAGCCCTACATCTGCTGTGAGCCTGCAACCTCCCCTTCAGGAGTGACCTTCTCAGTAGCTATAAACCAAACCTGAAGATGAATCTTTGCGCAATAAACATAGACAAAAGCTTGGTACATGAATGAGAGAAAGATACTGGATTTTAAAATAAAATAAATTCCTCAAGACCACAAGAGCAACAGTCTGAAATGTCTTCCCTTCACATCTTGTCATCTCTCCATGATGAAGAGTGCAGTTAGACCTCAGCAAGAAGAGACATGGGTAAAATTACCCATACATTGTGCTGTAGCTGGATTTCTGTTTGTGTTTATCCCAGAGCACCCATCAAGGCTGTGGCTAAAGGACTTGTGGGAAAAAGCAGCTCCTCTCCCTCCTGCAAATGTTCAACAGCATTAACATAGATTGTCCTGCATTGTTTCTCTGGTTCTCTTTAAGTTGCTGGATTCCTGCAGACAGCAACAGAGATGTGAAAGAAAACTTGAACAGAACTGTGACTATGTTCACAGGGGTCCGAGGATGAGGGAAGAGACGAGAATGTTGACTCCATGTTTCAGAAGGCTTGATTTATTATTTTATGATATATACTATATTAAAACTATACTAAAAGAATAGAAGGAAGGATTTCATCAGAAGGCTAGCTAAGAATAGAAAAGAAGAAGGATAACAAAGGCTTGTGTCTTGGACAGAGAGTCGGAGCCAGCTGGGCTGTGATTGGCCATTAATTAGAAACAACCAAATGAGACAAATCACAGATCCACCTGTTGCATTCCATAGCAGCAGATAATCATTGTTTACATTTTGTTCCTGAGGCCTCTCAGCTTCTCAGGAGAAAAAATCCTAAGGAAAGGATTTTTCATAAAATGTATCAGTGACACAGAACCAGGTTGATCTGCAGTGCATTGCACCTCATTTGCTTGGATTTGACTCCACCTGCCCTCCCCAAACCACCCTCTGCATCCCCTCTGCTTTCCTGCTGCTGCACCCTCAGCCCCTCGCTGGGTCCTTTGCCCAGGCTGCCCCAGGAGTGGCTGTAACCATCAGCACGATGTCCTTGATCTGCACAGCTACCACTGGAAACACTGAAATATGAGAGCAAATGTTCAGCCTTGGGAAAGCACATGGGATCCTTCTGGGTCACACTGAGCAGTCAGCCAACAGCCAATGCCTCACAAAAAGGGAACAGGTTGCACCAAAATGGGCCTTGGTTTCTCTGGGTGCCCAGAGAGCTGACTCTTCCTGGGAGACGGGCACAGGCTTAAGAAAAGATCACTCAAAATGTCACTTGCAGCAAGACCAGATTCAGGTTCTGTATCACCAATTTTTCTTTCCTTTGGAGCCGAATGCAAAGCCCTGGGCAATCACTGCCACTTCATAGTGAGTTTAGCTAATGTGCTTAAAAGGCACTGTTGCCAAAAAGAAGGGCAGCAATATAAAATAGAGTCACTAACCTCCTGCCACTGAGGTGACTGGTCACATTTTGCTTTTATTTTAGTGTGAACTGATTCAAGTCTAGAGTATTCTCAGAAGAAGAACCTTAGAAACCAGTCACATGGTAAAATTAACACCTGCTGATTGATCAAGATTTTAGTGATTGAATTTTGAACTGGAAAAACAGTGCATAAAAAAAAAAAAAAAAGAAGAAGAAAGAAAAAGCAGCATATCTCTGTTTTCCCGTCTGCTCAGAATTCACTGCTGTGGTTTCTATCTCCGTTTTTTATTAAGTAGTCTTTGCCCTAGAGAAAATAGTTCTTTTGATGTTACAGTTGACCTTTTGGTTTTACTCTACATAAAATTTTTCCCCTGAAGAAGATTTCTATCTCTGCAAAAAAAAAAGAGGAAAAACAAAACAACTCTCTCTTTTTTTTTATTCCTTGCTACTACTTGCATTGGAGTCAGTGTACAAAGGTAACCAGATTTTGCATCAGCATTTTACACTTTCCCAACAAGCTCTCCTATATTAAAACACGATCCTGTGGGAATAATCTACTCCTTTTGAAAACTTGTTTTTTACTTACTCACTAGATTTCTGTAAGATTTTAGCATAGCTATCTGCAAATTATCTTTTAATGAATCCATCTCATGAGTATTGAGGATGGTGGTGATATTTCTGTCAGGAACACGTGAGGAGGAAAATTCTCACATGGGTATTCAGGATCATACTGTATAAACAATTACAGCATTCAATGTCTGCAGAAAATCAAGAGGCAAATCAGCAGTGAATATCAATTATACATCTGCTGCATCACAGAGGCAGATGGCACTTTAATTGTACATCCGAAACATTATGGACAATTTTCCCCAACCCAACCTCGTTGAAATAGTGGCTTTAGCACCTAAAAATATCAAGACAGGGTATGTGTGCAATGACTCATCTAAGAACTCATTTCAGTTTGAAGATAAATATTCCACCAGTAAACCAATAACAATCTTCAAGATGCGTAGCTCATATGCAGCAAACGTGCTGTCTTGATCTAGGTACAAACTTTTATTGATGAAAAGCAATGGGGCGACTGAACAGCTCGCACCACTCAGCTCAGAGTGTGAAATTGTCAAGGAGTTTGAAGATCAATGGGACAAATTCTTTTGATTGGATCTGTAGAAATTGGAAATGTCATGGAGATAAGTAGAATAATATGGATTTACACTCTATTCCCAGCATGATCCTAAGAGAAGAAAGCTCAAATCCTTCTCCCTCAAACACGAATGGTTTTGTGCAATGAGGAAGTTTTATGGAACTTAAACAGACTCAACTACAGCTACTGACCATGGAAAATCAATTGACACCAGCCTGCATACGAAAGAATGACACTGACTACCCAGAGACTGTTGTGCTAATGCCCAAATACCAAACGTGTTGTGAATGCTTACTTAATTAAAGATTATTAAAAATTAAAACTGACTCTCATAAGAGATTACTATATTATTCAATTTGCAAAAGCTTTGGCAATTAAGCCACTTCTGCTTTATTATAGTCAGTGATGCAGATTTCAAATAGGACTTGTTCCTTACTCCCATCATGTACAAAATTGCTGGGTTTTTCAATTTGTCTATGTGGTCATACAGTCTTAAAATGTTCAGTAACTCTGCAATCAGTTTACATTTCATCATGCAAGTGGATAGCACTCATTTCCTCCTCTCTCCCCCAAATATATTCATGGTTAGCCACAGCAGACACATTTTATTTGCAATGTGAGCACATATGCATTTTCTTGGAAGAGGTTTAGGAAGCTAATCTTAAAACCTGTATTTAGAAGGGGCAATCCCTAAACAGGGACAAAACAAACAAGAACATTCAAAACAGGATCCATGTCCAAGAAACTAGGCACATCTGAGCCTTGCAGCTAAGGTTTAATTTCTACTGGTGCATCAAAGCTTTCACAGGAACTTCTCATGGATGATTCTTTATTTAGATCTTCAAATTTAAGAGGGACATCCAAAAATCAGAAACTCCCTAAACTGACCTAAGCCCTGCCTGACCAAAGTCTAGTAGCACAGCTTTGATGGAAGAATAGCTAAAACACTCTCACAATACAAAAACATTTGTGTTGGAACCAATGTAAGCAGCATGGCTAGTTTATTATTTCTTCCAAGACTGTGAATGATATTAGATCCAGAGGGAGAGAGTTGAAGACAGGCATTCCATCAGCAGGGGACTCTGAGCAAGTAAACCTTTGCTTTTATAAGGATGGTGACAAAAGAAGTTTCTGTATTGATCAAGAGGGCAAAACAGGTCTCTTCATATAATTAACTACTGACTCCAAATCAAAATTTCTAAGTGGGGAAGTAAAAAGCAAAACACTGCTAGGAACATCAGCAGATTATACCCCCCCCATCCTTTTTCTTGTGCCATCACTGTATCTTCTGCAGTCTGTAATTTTGTCTATTTAGAGCTGAAGTGCTTCCTAACAATGTCATTTGAGCCAGCAGCCTCATAATATTGATTCAAGGACTTTGGTTTCAGCAAAATACTCACTCCATTTTAAACACATGATTAGAGAAAACAGCATTCAACATAAAAATGTTTAACTGCTTTTAAGGTAGTAAATAAGTGCTATTGTTGCTAATATCGTGTTAAAGCAAAGTACTAAAAAATGTTTCTCATTATTTTTTTGTTCTGTTAGCACTTTGTCTTGAGCAACAACAACAACAAAAAAA
Source organism: Emberiza elegans (assembly GCA_024865655.1). NCBI lineage: Eukaryota > Metazoa > Chordata > Aves > Passeriformes > Fringillidae > Emberiza > Emberiza elegans. Next base: position 2,030,318 of record JALJVW010000898.1, read on the forward strand.
AGGAATTCTCGACTACACCGGGGAGGAAACAAATTAACCCTCACGATTGTGGTTTTTTAAGTTCAGTTTTCAGTGACAATATCATGCTGCTGCTTTGGGGACTCTGACCTACAGAAGAGCTTGAGGGACAGCACAAACACAAATTTCCCTATAGCTCCCACTTGATCTGGGAGTTGGAAGCCCTTCCAGGAATGATAAACAAAAGAAAGAAAAGAAAAAGAAAAGCTGTTTTACATGAGAAGGCCTTTGGTCCATCACCAAAACCTTGGAAACCCAGTCCAAAGCAGAGATATCAGGACACAAACACCAGTGGTTCCACATGGTGCAACAACTGCCCCATTTGCCCCACAGCCAGCCACCCAGAGTCTTGGCTTGCTGCTGAAGAAGCCAACACAAGAAATTGGCTTTCCATCCCCCTGGGATTGACAGCACAAACCCGTGTCAATCTTTTGGGAAGACCAACATTTTAAGACACATAAAGCTAAAGAAGCAACCTCACAAACACTCCAATTAGATGATTTCTGTTTTTACAAAAGTGGGCAAACTCCAATTCCCTGAAAATGAATGTAAATGCAGACTAATTGGGAACAGCCTTTGCACCCAGATCTCTGAAATGAGACCAGAACTGAGAAAATGGGTTCTTGAAAAGCTCATGCCAAGTCTTTTCTATTACAATAGCTTCTATAGCAGCAGTAATAATGACCTTCACTAGACATTTCCTCGAGTACTAACAACCTGGGGTTAATGGCCCGAGGCGTCGTTTTATGCAGGCACCTATTGCAGCCAGCAATTAATTACCAGGAAATACAATGTGCTCTGACCACTATGGCTCAATTAGCCTCCTATTATTGAAAAATGAAAAACTTGTCAATCTTATTTACTGTGAAGGTGTCCTGGATCTTATTTTTGTATATTAGACTAAAAAAACCCTTGAACCTATATTAAGCCAAACATATGTTCTACAACACTCCTCCATTAACTTCGCTCAAATTACGGGGAGCCAAAGCCGAGCGTCTCGCAATACCAGGATTATCACAGCCTGCCCACAGACAGAAAAATGCTGTGGAGCAAGGATCTGCCTGAATTCTGCTTCTGCACTAGAAAAGCCTCCCTAAAAATAATTTCCATCTCTGTGGTGCTGGTAAATGGATTGAGAGGAGGGAGAACAGTGGGGGGCACACTGCAGAGAGCATCCCTTCACTGGCAAGAGTGTGTGCTGGAGTAAGGACAGGAAGAGGAGGGGCTATCCTGCTTTCAAGCAACTTTTGTGGTGCCCCAATATCCCTCCAACAGATTTACAAAGATATTGGGGTAGATTATTTTTGCACCCAGGTTTGTGCTCTCCCAGTTTATGTTCATTCATTACATTTCATTGTTTCAGCAAGGTTTTTGCAAAATGCCCTGAAAATCAAGCACTGTGGGCTCATGTGCCATTGGCCCTGGTCAGTTGTTTGTATTTCAGCACCATCACTAGGTTTTTGGGGATCTGAAAAGCTAAGGTTGGGCACTAGAGCTAGCTGTAGGAGTTGTTGACTTTAATTTGGGAATTACCAGCTTCAATCCCATGAAGGATGCAAAAAGCTGAACAGATTGTGCCTGTAGACCCATTCCTCTAAATATGTTTCTGGTGCTCACTGTGGCTTTTGTTTCCATGAAATACAGACACTCTGTGGGTGTTTTTGTGCTGGGAGGCTTCTTCAGGAACACTGGTATCTCAATGATTGCCATCAAGACTTGGTCTCTGGCATTGCTGCTGGACGAGTGCAAGCTAACAGGGCTCTGAGCAGGACTCCTTAATATGATAAGATCCTTCAAAAAAGCAAGCAGGAACTTTGATCACATGCTTTGAGAGCTGCAGTTTCAGGCCAGCAGAAAAACTCATTTAAACAAGAAAATTCATATCTCTTGAAATGGATGATGGGTTCAATTTAGTTTGATCCTCAGTGCCATTAAAACCTCTCTGTGAAATGGCTGATTTCAAATGCACTTCTGCAAGTTTCTGTGCTTGCTGATAGCTAAAAGCAGAAAGCATTAAGACACGTGGGGGCAAAATGCATGTGTCTGTCTGGAGGAGCACAGGGAGGTGTTTACCAAGGTTTGCAAGTGATGGCAAAGGTGGCAACAGACATTTCTTGGCAGCCTTTGTGGTGGATTCGGAGAGCTGGGAACAGTGTGCTGGCTGGTGAAAGCCCAACATTCCATCCAGTCTCTCTGACTGACCCCCTCAAACCAGATTTTGGCTGGGGGTCAGCCACCAGCTGTGGTGGCTTTTGTTTTCAGCAAGACACACGACACGGGGCAGCCGTCACCGGGGTTGGCAGGACCGGCCACCTGAGCACAGCAGCTTTAGGTGCCACATCACAAAAATCTGCATTTCCATGGGATGTACTGAGGAAGGATCCACATGGGACTTCTGTACATCTCTGAGCCCTGACGTGCTAACCACACTAGCCTGTCAGCAGGTTGGACCATTGCCATGCTGAGAAATTATGAGTACAGTAATAACAGAAGTATGACATTCGTAACCAGAAGGCGAAGAATGGGAAAAATTGCAATTGTCCAATGTCACAAGTCCTTCTCATGTATTAATAGCTATTCATAACCTTGCATCTTTCTTAGGGCAATTATAGCATTTTTAACATTTTATTTTAGTTTAGGGATATCAGTCAAGTTTTCCAATGCATTTTATTTATGAAAAGCCAAAGTGGTATTATTCTTTTATATATTGTCAAAAGGAGTTGACTTATTTAGAGATCTTTTCAACTCGTTAGTATGTTACTTTTCTCTAATTGTAGAAATGCTCCAATTAATCATAATGATCATTTACTCAAGTGCCCACTAATTCTCTTCTACAAATAGCAATGCTCTATAACATTGAAAAAAAAAAAAAAAAAATCAATGGCCACATCTCTGATGAGATAATTTTATCAGTCATTTAGAATTCAGCTAGAACACAAAGCAAAAGCCATATACATAAGGAAAAAAGAAAAGATAAACCAGTAATTCCTCTTACTCCTTTTTTAAGGCATAGTTATAAATATGAGAATTCAGATGAGCAAACATTATGGTTGGCTTCTTCAATGGCATGCTCGAGCAGAGGGACAGGGAAAAGAAAATTGATGGCATGCACTAGAGCAGAATGGAAGGATAACAATTTTACAGCCGTGCAGCTCAGATGGCTAAAAGGTGACATCCACCACAGGGAAGCCAAGAGTAATCCCAGGGAGTGTTTAATCTCATTTAGCTGAATTAAATCACTGTGTTTGAAGACTTACTGCAAGTTTACAAAGGCAAATAGTAAAGTTCAGAAATAATTCAGTGCTACAGGGGAAATTATCAACAAGAAATGGCTAAATTCCCAGTCCATGGTAGCAAGCAGCCGCACAGCACCAAGCAGGAATTTGCTTCTCTCATCCCATCCCCTAAAAGAGCAACCAGCACAGCTCAGCTACTGCTGCTCGTGGAGCCCATTAGCAAATTACTGCCTGGCTGGAGCAAGGACAGAGCCAGGGAGGAAGGGAGATTCCTGCCAGCATGGATCCTCCCCAGGGAGCTCCGGGTGCCGCGGCACATTATCATCTCCTGCCCAGACCTTCTGGCAAGGCTGCAGGTGGAGCCCACACACCTGCACGGTGGAAATATCTGTGAAAGCAGCATGGAGAGGCTGCATAATCACCTCCCCTCGCTGTGCCAGTGTCCCCACAGACCTCATTTTGGGCATGAAGCTGAGGAGGGCCAGATGTCAGCGGCGCAGCGGGATCCTGGGGGAAGGCGCTATCCATTCCGAGCAGTGCTGCTCACACCCAGAGCAGTGTGTGCCAGTCACACACTGTGACACGTCACCCTGTCACCCTGCCTCAGCATCAGCTGGAGCTGCATTAACCTCCTCACCACGCCACGGAAAGCAGTGAACGGGTTTTGTTTTGGTGGAAAGAGCGTGCCAAGCATTGACCTCCCAGGGCAGCGCGGTCCGGAGAGGAGGTTGCAGCGAGGAGGTTTGAAAGTCGAGGGCTTTTGCACGCTGTCAACACAGAAATAATTTAATCCTGAGATGAGAGAGAGGCAGAAAATGACCTCATCCTTCCACTGTAACCTTGCTGCTCCCAAAGGTTTTAATATGATCCTCCAAGCTGAGCTGTGCTGCTGCAATCTGTCTGGAGGCTTGAGGGGGACAGAGCACAGCTTTATGGGGGGAGGGGGCAGGCCTAGGTCTAAATGGGGCTTGGAAGCTCTCTATCATTTTAGTTACCAAATTTGTCTTCTCAAGGGCAGACTGCAGACACAAAACATAGCAGTTAAATGTATGAAGTAATTTATGGAATATCTGGAATGTTGTCAAGTCCAACACCTCAGAAGCCAGCTGAGCAGGGCTTGGCCCTCATAGGGTTTAGTAAGGATACAGTTAAATCTTGGAGTGTGCTTTAAGAGCAATTCTGAAGAGTTCATTGCTACACTCCAGAAAAATTATCAGATCAAGGAGATTCACATTGTTTGGAGGACTCCAGTGTAGCTTTCCTTGAGGGATAGAAGGATGATTAAAGAGAGCCCTCTTAAAAAGGAGGGCTGGAATCACATCAGAAATCTGGGATTTTCAGCGGACAATGACTCAGATGCCAATTATTTCTGATGCATTTAGCAGTTTTCACATCTTCCTGGGGCAGGTGTCTGCCTCCCAGCCGAACAAGGAAACACCAAGGGCAGCACCCTTGGTACTGCACTGGCCACCCAATTTCTCCCTCTTCACCCTGGGCATTGTGAACACCACAGAGTTAATGCTCCAAATTCCCTGCTGGCCTTTTTCTCCTTGAACTGTAGAGATAACCAAGGCCCATGTAATGAAGGTCACTTAGGAAATTTCACATGCACCTCTATTCCAGCCTCAGCTTGGACATAAGTCAGACCCAAAATAATTAATTTCACCACATGAAAGCATTACACAGACTTCTGAAAATAATGATGCTCCTACAAACACAAGCAATTACCATTAATTTACAAGTGTATTTATTTTCTCAAGTAATATTATTTCTTCAAGGAGAATATTTGTATATACAGATGAAAAAGAGTAAAGCTGGATTATAAATAGGGGAAAAACTTCATCTTGATGGAGAGGGTGAGAGCAGCTAGATGAAGCTAGAAGCTGGAGCTTTGCTGCAAACAGAGAACCATGCTTCTCTTTCCTACCATTTTAAGATTAGATTAATTGGTAAACATTGAGCTACAGATGTTGCTCATTGGAACCTCTGTTGTCACTAACACAGATTAATTAGTGTTAGTGTCCTGACCTAGAATAGTTTGGAAGTCAAGTCCCTGAGATGTATTTTCAGGAGATGCAGTAATGCTGTCTCAGGAGACACCAGGTATCGTAACTTATTGTGCTGTTAAAATATGTGCAGTCAATATGTCTGCAGCTTTAAAATTTTACAATATACTAATAAGAGACATAAAAACTTATTGGTATCACTCCCATCGGTATTAATGATCCTAACACAGCAGGTGTTATCAGCCCTAACAAGACATGGTATTTGCTATTTCATGCTTAGATGCTCCCCTCTCTTGAGTCACAGAAGCTGAGGAAGCTCTGTTTTAATGATTTGATAATGCTACAGGCAGAGTCACTTTGGGCACAGTTCTGCCCAACTTCCTTCATGCTGAACCAGGCAACATCCCTCATCTCCTGTGATTTCTGGAGCAAGGCAGAGGCAGGAGTCCTGCAGAGGAGGCACATTCCAGAGGCATTTGTAGTACAAGATATTTACCAGAGTGGACAAGCGGCAGTTATGTTTGCAGACTGCAGTTTTTGTATGAAAGCAATATCTTTATTTTAGGAAAATATATGTTTAAGACTGAAATTCTCCTTCATTGAGCCTTTTTCCTGGTCTGGGGAGGAAAAAAATAATGATCATTATCAACTGGGGAAAAAAACACACCACAATATTGAACTGGCCAGAGAGCATTATAAATTTTTAAAAAATCAATTTTGATTAATTAATTCTATAGCCAATATTTTTTTTTCACTAACGAGAAGTGGGATCCTTCCACCTAAGACTGCAGGTGTAATGAGATAATGGATGCACAAGAAATGTGCAACTGGGAGCTGCTCTGGGCCCTCCAACACCATGTCCTAGGTAGCATTTACTGAACACAGGTAAGTCATGAGCTGTCAGCACAGCTGGCACCCTGAAGTGCCACCTGGTCCCCTGAGCAGCTCTCTGCTGGGGCACACTGGTGCTAGATATCCATATCCTGTGAATGGAAAGAAACCCCACAGCCCACAGATGTCCATCTTTCTTCATTGACCAGAAACAATTTTGGGATGAGAAAACTCCTGATTTGGATCACTCACTCAGTGCATCAAATGCCAGGAAAGGCAATTAATGGCTCTGTACCTTGGTTTCTTTATTTGCAGCACAAAGTGCTCTGAGGTACCCCATGGAGAAGGAGATATTTTCAGACTATGATGCAGCACTGGCAAATGCTGCTGCTGATTATGTCTCATGAAAAGTGGATGGTTGGATGCACATTCTGCATCCTATTGCAGGGGAAATGCAGTACTGAAATGTTTCTCACTGCTTAAAGAATACTCTCGCACTGGAGAATTCTCAATGAAGTATTAAAATCTGCTTCTGTGGACTTCCCAAAGACATCTAATCTTTGAATCTCTGGAGGGTGGCAGTTTTAGAAGAGATGCCATTATAGCTGCTAATTGTGGGATGAATTATGCAAGAATTTATTATTGATTCAAGGGTAGCCTGCTCAGGCATGCAATCAAAGCCAAGGCAGAGCAGAGGGGAAAGGATGAGGTTTCTATAATTAACTAACTAAGCTGATTCACAACCCAAGAAAAACCCAAGGCAAAAGAAGTAGTTTGCAAAGTGGTGCATTTTCCATAACAAATCACCTTTTCCACACCCATAACCAACCTCTAGTACCAGAGCAGAGCCCACTGTGACACGAATCCATTCTCAGCCCAGAAATACATCTCCACCCCACAGCCATCCACAGGGTCCAAGGCAGGAGCCCCTCTGGCTGTGGACCCCCAATCCAACCCAGCCCATCCACGTGGGTCTGTGCCCAAGGTGAAGAGACCCAAGGAGTCCTGGTTACAGGCCAGAGCTGTAGAAATGCCCTAAAAATAACAACAGGGCAAGGCTGGCTACCACAGAAAGCCACATCTGAGAAGGCAAAATTTGCTGACAGCTTGGCACTGCACTGAAGTTTGACAAGGTCTGTTCAAGGAGTACAGAGATTGAGGAAAGAGAGGTTTAACTGCACAGTTCACAGGAGTTAACTAAAAGCATATAGAGCCCAAACAATGACATAGGTGTTACAGACACTCATCAATTTATTTTTGAAAGAGAAATTAGAAAGAGGTTGTTTAAAAAGCCAGGAAGGCCGGAGGTAAGCAAGAGGAAATAAAATGAGCTTGCACAGCAAGTCAGTCACTGACAAATATAAAACAAACCATGCAGAGGTTTAATAGCATGTTTAGCATTTCGAGTAATGGACATAAAATTTGCTTTTCTCAACTTGACCTTTGTTAACAACCTCAGGCACTGCAGGGCTCTTATCCTGCAGCATTCCCTTTGCTAAACTCATCATGTCTCTGAGTGCTAGAGACCATTTCCTAATGTAATCAGAAGAGAGATCAGTGGTAATGACAATAATTATATAAATATATATATAATGCCTATGTGTCTATGCATTCTCATGCACATGTGCACACACACATGCTACTTACAACAACTCTCCAGCAGAAATGTTACAGTGACATTTAGATAGAAAAACATCCAGCAGAGATCTTACATTAAAATCATCTCTGATGCTGCTGCACAGAAAATGGCAACAGAAGTACCAGAGAGGGAAAAAAAAATAATATCAGTAAAGCTAAGCAACTCTCTAATACCCCACCAAAAGGGCTTATTTTAATTGCAGCAGGACACTGGCACGTTTCTGGAGTCAGCCACGTGTTCTAAATAATCTTCTTTATAATATTATAAATATGCAGAACTTTCAGAAGTAGGTCAGTGGCTCAACATGTTGCAGCAAACAGCTCGGATAAACACCAGTCATTACCGTGTGCTCTGCAGTCAGGAGGGGATCTGACACACTCTGCAGCGAGGGGAATGGCGATTCCCTGCATTGGAGGACCATTCCCCAGGTGATACCACAGCTCAGCCTGGTCACAGCTAACAACATGCCTCCCAACCAGCTGAGAAATCAAGCTCTCCCTCTCATCTTTTAAGTTGTCTCACAGTCAAGCAAGGGCAAAAGCAGGAGGACGTGAGAATTCCAGACACTGATTTAATGAGAAAAATGAAATCTGCTGCTCAGGATAAACCCCGAACACAAGTGCCGGAAAGGTGACTTCAAAATCCTGCTTTGAGCACCGGTCCAGATGTGCTAAAACCCATCGAGGGAGGAATGTCTCCATGCAAGCCCCACATGAGCCTTTTGCAAAGTTCCCTGGGACCTGTAAAAGCCAAGCACTGGCTCACACAAAATCCTCCCGTGGATTTGGAGCCCTGAATCCGTGCGGTGCAGCTCCCCTTGCCCACCCCCCCTTTCCCAAATGGATTTCAGCAAGCACTTACCATCAGCAAGCTCAGAGCAGATTCGGGAGCACGCTGCACAGCCATCTCCTCTCTTCCCACATACAAATCCTCCCCACGACTTGGTCAGCCCTCGGCCCTCTGTCACAGCAAAGCATCCACAGAGCCCACAGCTCACTGCAGGGAGAGAAACCCCAAATCAGGGTCGGAGAGCATTTGCAAGAGGAGGAGAGGAGGGATGAGGGGGTGGGGAGGAGAGGAGGGAAAGAAATAACCTTCACAGCCAGGGAAAGAAGCTTAAGCTAGGCCAAATTTTACACTAGAGAGAAGAGGAAAATGAAACAGAGAGCCGGCTGGAGAAACAAGATATCGGGAACTGCAGGATATTTAAAGCTCAGGCGCACGCCACCAAAGAAATCATAAAGCAGCAGCAACACAGGACATGTATCAAACACCTACATGACAGGTTAGGTCCGAGCCATCCTCCCCCTGCCCCAGCTCGCAGACTGTAATTAATTGTTCTTAATTGCCATGGTCCTTACTGCACCTAAATAAATCCTGGGTAGCACAGAAGTGCCGTGCCCCTGACTCTGCATCTTCCTGCCTGCCCTGGTGATGCTAGCGCAGAAACCACGTCAAACACCGCCACATACCGCTCCCAACAGGGTCAAACCTCTCCTCTCTTCTCGCCTGCTCGGCAGAGCAGACGCCTGCACATCACAGACATGAGCAATGAGAGCAGCCAGAGCCACCCGGGGCTCACTTGAGAGTAACAATTACCTTTATCCTATTTGAGCCAGAGCTGGGTTACTCACTGACCCTTTTCACCTTATCCCCCCCTCAAAGAAAGTCTCTTCCTCCTCCTCCTCCTCCTCCCCTCCAAATGGACTCAGCTCCCCATGGAGCTAACACACTTTGCAGAAAGATGTAATTACACAGGCTGTTGTGTTAGCGCTCTGATCACGCTGCCTGTACCGCATGGAAACGGCAGCCAGGCAGCCCCCTTCCTCCATTCCCATCCCTTCCCCCATCCCTTCCCTTCTCATTCCTTCCCTTCTCATCCCTTCCCTTCCCAAGGAGAGACATGCTGCAAACCCCGTGGCTAATCATCAAAATGTGCCCGCTTAAGGCGCAGAGACAAATTAGCCCTGAAAATAAACCCCTTGTTAAAATGCTAGATGCAAATGGAAGGTGGCTTTTGAAAGCCTTTAAAAAATAAACTGAGCATCCCTGGTAGGAAGGCCGGTCCTCTGAAGCAGGTGTGCCCTGACAGACCTGGCAGAGCCCTGTTTTGTGGGGCTCAGAAGCCTCCTGGATTTCAGTGTGTCAACATTCATATCACCCCTCTGAAAAAGCAGAATTTTGGCTTCGTTTCCTAAAATGTTAGGCTCCATCTAATGACAATGTCTGATCATCTTCCAACTCCCACGTGCACACTCCCCTCCCTCCCCCCACCATGATTTTGGAACCCAATTAAAAGTTTCAGACAAATCCAGCCAGAGTTGAATTCTCTGACACATGTCATTCCTGCAACTTTTATAGAAATTGGCACCAGGATAGAAAAGAGAATCAAATTGCTGTCTCCATGAAGGCAGCAGAAATCCTTCCTTGTGTTCTGGAAGTTACATCTGGCAGGTCAGCTCTGGCATGTACAGCTCTGGAGTTTTTGTTTGCCCAAACTCTCTTGATCACCTCTCACCGTGCTTTAGCAAAGGGAACACAGTGACCTGGCGGATTGCAGACATTGACAGGAAGGTCATCCAGGACATCAGTGGCATAGCCATACCTCCCCTTTCCTGTGGGGCATGTGACTTCTTCTCCCTCTGTATTTTAAGATAGGGAAACTTGGTTTGTTTCATTTAAACCCGCGGATGAGAGAAATCCACTCCCCTCCCCACAAGCTGTGTCACCAAGCCTGGGTGGTGATGGCAGGGGCTTCCCTCTGCCAGCAAGTTTTCCACCAAGAGATGTGCTGAAATCCATTTGGGAAAGGGGGGGTGGGCAAGAGGAGCTGCACCGCATGGATTCAGGGCTCCAAATCCACGGGAGGATTTTGTGTGAGCCGGTGCTTGGCTTTTACAGGTCCCAGGGAACTTTGCAAAAGGCTCATGTGGGGCTTGCATGGAGACATTCCTCCCTCGATGGGTTTTAGCACATCTGGACCGGTGCTCAAGGCAGGATTTTGAAGTCACCTTTCCGGCACTTGTGTTCGGGGTTTATCCTGAGCAGCAGATTTCATCTTTCATGCACAAAGGGGTCACCTCTCAAGAGGTAAACTCACTCATGGACACAGAAGGCAGCATTTTCTGGGATGGTCTCTCCTTGGTTTTGGGTCACAGACACCAACAACACTCAAGGAAAGTCCCTTGTCCTACACCTGGAGGTGGCATTTACTGGTTTCTTTCTGAGACCTGCCCTTTTTCCCTGCAGTGAATGCAGCTGCTGTGATCACACACGTGCCAGCAGCTATGCTTGTCACCATAAGGGTATAAGTGATCTCCACTGGGAGAGAGAACAGGAGCCCAGCTTCCTTAAATCCACAAAGGTACCCCAGCATCAGGGAGCTCTGTCCTTCAGCCAGTTGTTTCGATCCACCAAAGAGTTGAGACAGTTTCAAGGTGTTTTTTTAATCATGGGCCCATTGTGGCTGTCTGCAGAGGGTCACCCTTTCCTCACAACCATCTGAAACTCTGAGCTGTCACACGATGTGATCTGCTCCTGCCCTCCTAAGAGATTTCTCTTCAGGGATGAAGACAAGTCTGTTGCAAAGGAGTGGAGAAACAGGCTACTAAAAGTCTCTTGAAAGGGTAAAATATTAAAAATGCATAATAAAAGATTAAGGTAAAGTTTTAAAATATGTCTCAAAATGTCTCAAGGCGTCAGATTATAAAATATGTAACTAAATCTGTTTCAACAGCACCATGACAAATATCCCAAGGCTATTTCATTTTCCCCCTACACTAACCCAATCTGAAGTTCTGTAAGGAGGGGACTGCAGAAATGACGTGTTCAGTAACTCTCAAATTCAACAAGCAAGGTTTCTCCTTTGCCAGGAGCTTTTAAGGAAACAGCCTATTCCTACATTTTTGGACTCAACTGAAATGAAGAATCTGGAAGTGTAGATGGTTCTTCCATCTCTAGCTACTGAATTCACTCCACAGTTGAGCAGGGTAAAATTTGTCAAACAACACCAGGAGCTGGTTATGATTTGTGGTGTCCTTGAGAAAATTCTAGGTTTTTCCTGAGCTCTGCAAGTCTCAGAGTAATGATCATCTGTAGGGAGCCATCTGTGTACAAGTATAAGATCTATGGCTTCAAGGTATATTTGCAAACTTACCTACAGCTTAGCCATTTTCTACCATTTACCTGAATAAATTTCGTAGCACAAGAGGAAAAACATAGATCATTATTCACTGCAGGTTGTCAGGAGACAAGAAGAAAAAATTTTCAAAGGAACTTGTTGGATAGGCAGGTAAAACTACAGACTTGTGGTTTTGTTTCAAGGCCTAAAGCTGTGACATTGAGGCCACGCCTCGAGTGCTGTGCTCAGTTCTGGGCCCCTCAGTTCAGGAGGGACTCTGAGGTGCTGGAGGGGGTTCAGAGGGGGGAAATGGAGCTGGGGAAGGGTTTGGAGCATGAGCCCTGTGAGGAGCAGCTGAGGGAGCTGGGGGTGTTTAATCTGGAGAAAAGGAGGCTCAGGCTGCCTTTATCACTCCCTACAGCTCCCTGACAGGAGGGTGCAGCCATGTGCGGGTCGGGCTCTGCTCCTGGCCAACCTGCCACAGGGTGAGAGAACATGGCCTCAAGGTGCACCAGGACAGCTCACATTGAACATGAGGAAGAATTTCTTCACAGAAAGGGTGATTAGACATGGGAAGAGGCTCCCCAGGGAGATGGTGGAGAGACCATCCCTGGAGGTGTTTAAGGAAAGCCTGGATGTGGGACTCAGGGCCATGGTCTGGTTGACAGGGTGGTGTTTGGTCACAGGTTGGACTTGATGATCTCAGAGGTCTTTTCCAAATTCACTGATTCTGTGTTTCTCTGCTCCATGATTCTGAGACCTTAGCAAAAGAATTGATTAGATATCTTGTTTTTTCCCCTGTATTTTAAGATAAATACAATTGGTAAACAAAGTAGCTGCTTACAACCACTCACAGAAAAAATATTACAGCCAACTGTGGATTAATAGGAAAATTGATACCAGTAAGAAGACACAAAGCAGACTGGTTTATATATAGACACGTCCTCCAACTCCAATGTTACCACTGGTAGGAATTTGACAGGGATAAATAAGCATAGATATGCAATATCATGGTAAAATGGGTCACCTTTGTTAGAGCTGGTGGTTGCTGGGCATGTAATTTGAGGTTCTGGTAATGCAATGTGGTAGGGAAACCCTCTGCTAGAAGCACACTGTGCTGCCTGTTCATGGATATCCAGACACTGAGGGGCACCTGCTGTCCTCAACAGGAGACTGAGAAGACGTGCTACTAAAGGTATGAATAAAGGCAAGACAGAGTTCAGAGTTAGCTGCAAGACTTGATTCCATCTGGTACAGAGCTTATATTTCTTGTTATTTCCTGGTTTTTTTTTTCTTCAATGAGCAAATAGGAGCTCTAGTTTTCAGTGAAAGTAAATTTCCCAAGCACTGCTACCATATATGTTTAACCACTCAAAGTCAAAGTTGTCCCTCCAGTCAGCTGTGACATTTGTGAGAGAACATAATCCTGTCATGAATTTTGATTTGCCTTCTTGCATCACAGATGTGTGTTTGAGTGAAATGTTGTCTAGTTCTATGACAAGTGCCAGGAGGCCACTTGTTTCAGCAAAGGCATATAAAGAAAAAATTATTCTATCAAGAGGAGTAAGAGCCATTACCTCAATTTATAAGGAGTTAATGAAGCAAGTCCTGCCACTGCTTTGACATGAAAATATACATTAAGGTTGAGGATACTACCATAAGCAGTGGCATGACCAGAATCACACCCATTTACAAGACAATTACAAATCCAAGAAATCAATGGAGAGCCCAACAAGCACTGGACCTTGAGATGTATCAAAGTTCATGCAATGCTTGTAAATATTTAATATTAATTTTAAAGAACTATGAGCTTTCAGTGGTGTGAAAAGAATATATGGTGTAAGAATAGGAAAAGCTGTCTGAGTCTATTTAATTTCCTGTATCCATTCATGTGTTTCTCATGCATCTAAACTATTTACTGGAACTTCAATGATTATTGTCAAGTATGTGTTAGTCACAGAAATCACATTTGCATGATCAATGGCCATGGCAGAAGTGCTTCTTCTTTAATCCACAAAGGAGGAATCACTTCATACAACCTTGTACAAGAAAGTAACAAAGCTGGAAGTCTAAGATGCTTAACCAAGCTGTAGAAAATTACACAAAAAAATACTCATATAATTCAAACAGACAAATGTGAGGACCTACATTCTGCTTGCAGCATATCCCCAAAGAAGATAAAAGCCTGATGCCAACAAGTAAATTATTCATTGTGAATAATTCACTCAGCTTTAAAAAAGATTTGGAAAGAACTTACTGAATTTGCTTTTCTCCTCACCTTCCTATCCTCCCTTCCATCAACCCAATTGCTCTAAAAATCACTTGTCATGCCCCACAAACAGATCTCAGCAGGGCTGGGACTGTTTCTTATGAAAACTCTTTTAAAGGCTTTTGATAATTATAAATGCAGTGATAAGGATGGCTCTCCAGGCTGCCCAAGAAATACCATATAAGAAGCAAAATATAATTTCTGGAGCCAGCAGACTGCCAGATGAAGCCACCACAGATATCTGTAGATATCTGAGGGGGAAGGTCTCTGGTCAGCCTCCTCCTCCACTGCCACTCTTTAGGGTGAACTTAGTGAAGGGTCCCCTATCAAGTGTTTGAGAAAATACTTTCTTTCCTCCCTCAGTGAGGAGGTATTACAGAAAATATTGTTAGAAGTCTATCCAGGTTAGGTGGACACCTGGAATATGACACTGGCTAGGAGAAGGATTGATTTCAAACTCATGTCTAATTTGCTGATTGGCACACTTCCCTTGCCTTGCTTTTTTTGGCAACTGTTCACTAAGAGAAAAAAAGTGCAGCTCATGAGTGATACAAACCAGAGGCTCTGGCTCCATCCAAGTGCTGAAAGCTTCCCTGATTGAACTCTCTGAATCATTTGTCTGTAGAGCTGTGCAAGCAACCCACAGGCTGCTCATTGCTGAGCAGTCTCACTCTCCAGATGACTTATGTCTGAGCACTAATTAGCTTGGACAGACACTGCTTTGGAATAAGAAGAGTCCTGGAAGTATCATCTCTTGTATGGACAAGAGTGAGATTGCACAAAACTTTCCTGATGTACAACCACAGAGGCAGAGACATTTCTTGGACCCTCTGAAGACACTTCTTCATGATGGTGGCTATCACTGGAGTACAAAAATCCTTGCAAAAAATTGCAGTACAAGTGTGAGGGTGATACCTGGCAAAACAAGAATACCAGGCCAGAATCCCCTTGCAGAAGCTGCCTCTGCTGGGAAGAGAATTGAGGCTTCTTGTCACCTCTCTGCCAACCACAAGGCATTGTCCAGCCTTTCAAGAAAATGCCCGCTTTCAAGAAACCTCAAAAGGCCAGAAAAAGCTCTTGTAGGTAAGTATGGGAACTGGAGTGCCCAGAGAGGTAAGCCAGTAGTAAGAATTCTGGTTTACAGCAGCGGACCACATTCACATTTGAGAAATATGAGTGGGAAGTGGGGTGGGTTCCCACCAGCAGCAGTGAGTGGACTCTGAGCTGACCAACTGCCCTTGCACAGGAACATCTGTCACAGTGCTACTGCTCTCTCAGTTTTGAGATGAGGTTGGCCTACTTTCTTCTGCCTCTCTCAACTCCTGTCTTCCAGGTCCCCCTTCAGCCTGTGCAAGATTTCAGGAATCCTGGTAGCTTGCACCTGATATTTGGCAACTGAACTCCTGGAATTTCCTGCAGAGCCCTGGCCAGTGGGAGCTGACACCCAGCAGCACTGTCACAGACACATTTTATGAAAAATCCTTTCCTTAGGATTTTTCCTCCTGAGAAGCTGAGGCCTCAGGAACAAAATGTAAACAATGGTTATCTGCTGCTGTGGAATGCAACAGGTGCATCTGGGATTGGTCTCATGTGGTTGTTTCTAATTAATGGCCAATCACAGTCAGATGGCTCAGACAGAGAGTCCAATCCACAGGCCTTTGTTATCATTCCTTCTTTTTCTATTCTTAGCTAGCCTTCTGATGAAATCCTTTCTTCTATTCTTTTAGTATAGTTTTATTATAATATATATAATAAAATAATAAATCAAGCCTTCTGAAACATGGAGTCAGATCATCGTCTCTTCCCTCATCCTGGGACCCCTGTGAACACGGTCACACAGCACCTCCTGCATCTCCCATCCATCAGTTCCACACTTGTGTTCTGAGCTCAGCAGGGTCTGGGCAGCCCTGGGCATGAGCTGCTTCTGTCCTAAACAGGGAAGGTTCACCCAGACATGGCATCTCCCATTCCCCAGTACATCCCCACCTCTTGGGGTCTTTCGTGTCACTGTGACCCTGAGATTGTTAAAAGTCTCTTTTCCCAGCCCAAGTGCTTGAAGAAGGAGTCAGAGCTCATAATTTCTCGGTCTCAAGGTTGTTTATTGTATCTTATCTATAAAAATTTTCCCTTGCTTTGCTGAGGTCTGTCCAGCGGGACAGTTCCAGGCACACTGCGCAGCTGCCCCTGGGGAGGTGTTATGTCTTTATAATAAAAACTACGTATACAATGTTTACAATTATTTTCCAACACCTATCACCTATGTTGGACAGTGAGCTTCTACTCTAAACCAATCTGTAAGTGCCAACATCACAGCAGAAGATGGAGGCCAAGAAGAAGAAGGAGAAAGGCTGGACATGCCCAGTTCCCTCCAGCTTGCCTCCTGAACACCCATTCCAGAAACCCCAAAATCTACTTTTCCACCCCATGATAACTTCACTATTATTCTACCTAAACTGTTGTGGCTTGCTGATCTTCATGTAAGGTTGGTAATTTGCTCCATGGGTCATAATCAAACCCACAGGTGTTTTGGGCTCCATGTCAGGGCTTCTGAGTCCCTTGGCAGGGGCCTTGGCCATCCTGGACAGCCAGAGGGATGTCCTGGGTTCCCACACCCACCCAGTTGTCACACCCCACACCAAGCAAGCCAGGAGAGGAGTCCAGCTCCCAGAGAAACTCCAAACTCCCTCTACTTCCTGAAACAGCCTGGCATTTAAACCTCTGGCAAGAGAAGATGCAGATTAAAGAAAAACCTAACACTAAAGTATTCAGAAAGCTGACCTCCTGTGTTCTTCCAGCTTATATTCTATTTAATTTAGCATGCAAGATCTTAACACTAATGGTGCACTGGGACAATCCTAATTTAAAAAACCCTGAAGGTTAATAACTAGAAAAATAAACATGTCGTAACTCGAAGTACGACTTAATAGAGGCATAGTAATTAACATTCAATAACCATCTTACTCAATTTGAAAGGTCTGGGCTTCATATTATGATTGTTTAATATTAATTTGACATTTACAAGATTATGGCCTCAGCAGACTCAGATATCATGAGTCCAGCTGAACACAGAGTCCCAGTGGAGGGTGTGGAGTCTGCAAATGTGCATCACTGCTGCAGTTGTATTTGTTTTCTGGAAATGCATTCCTCAGTGCTGCTGCATGATCTGTTGGGCTCCACTTGTGCTCCTTGACCTAATGTGCACCTGTGCAGGTGAATTTAGTGAAATTAAGCAGCACTTTTCAACCAATTCAGTTTTTTTCTTTTTATTATAGTATTAATTTAGAAGAGCCTTGTGTGAGTTATCTCTCATCAACAGCTAGTTCTATAGTCAAGCACTGTGTAGCTGTGCTAAAAAACTTTTCAGATTTTGTTTTACTGTGCATTTTTAACTTCCAGTCCACATTTATTGATAACTAGTGGTTAATTTTTGTGCTGACAATATATTTGAATGAAGTAGCTTCTAGCTCCTAATGACTTACCTCTAGATGCATTTGAGATAAGCAAATTTCTTCTGAGCTTTTTTTTTTTGCCCTCTGTGAATTTTCCAGCAGCCTGCTAAGAAAAAGACTGTCTCTTTCCATTAGAAACCCTCTGCTACCCACATCAGCTAGGATTTATCTTCCCTGAACAGCACTGACCAGCAGCCTCTTCATTGTTTCAGATGAGATCTGACACCTTTGCTACACCATGCCTCTTATTTCTACGCATCATGCAATTTCCTCTTTCTCTAGGAAAGACATGAACATTCAAATTATTTTTTTAGTCAGTGCACCTCATTATGCATTCAATCAGCTCTTAAATATGCTTTCAGGCTAATATATTGCAGCCATCTTTATGGCCACCCAAATCTAATTAAAAATATCATGATACAAACAGGGACAAGTGCTTCTGTACAGGACTATAAGTAAGTGGTTAGGGATTATGGAGGCTCTGGGAATTCCAGTCTTTGCCCCATGCACTGCCCTTGGGTCTGAAAGGTGTAGTTGACCTTTTGAGACTTCTTTAGTAAGAACCTCAGCACATCAAGTGGACCAGTTTGCAATGCTTGGAAAGGTTTGAAGGCTCCACACTTTGAGGTCAAGCCCTGTGGGTCCTTTCAGGGCAGCACTGTAAATGTTGCCTCCATCCTCAGGGCCAGTCTGTGATTCAGCAAGGAGCTGTATGTCCATTTCTTCTGGCCCACCTATATTCCCCAGTGAAACCTCTTTGTTCTTCTCCCTGTGCCCCTGCCTGTCAGCCTCAGAACAGCTTCTTCACAGTGTGGACTTCATTCTGGTGTTTGGCTGGATGTTAAGTAAAGTGACTTCTGCTGCATTAGTGCTTTAGGGCAGACAGTCAGACAAGTAAAATCAAATAATATGTACCTGAATGCAAGTGTCACTGAGACCTGTCTATTCTTAGCTTCTGTCCTCAGACCAGGAGTCACCTAAGCTAGTAAAAACAATTTATGAGTAAAGACATCCAGCCAAAGATAACCCATTAGAGCTTCCTCATCAGTCAATGGACTAACACACGCAGCTCCAGAGGGGAGGTTACACACCCTATTAATCTTCAAATGGGATGACTGTTCTCTGGAGAGTCTGGGCTCTCTCCACTGGCTATTGCAGAATCTTAAATGACCATTTTAATATTGTCAGCACATCTCAGCTTGAGCACCAGCACTGGGAGCTGCCCTCAGTTGCCTGGTGGTACATGCTGTGAGATCAGGAAGCACCACTGCAGAGCTACGTGTGCCTTTGAGGGTGCATGCAAACCACAGGCCCAGGTCCTGGAGGCTGCTGACTACTCAGGGCACTGCCATTTGTTCACTATTTCCTGCAGCCACCACTTGAGACAAACCCAGAAGGAGATAGAAGTGATTGAGGGGAAGGTTCCCTTAGAAAAACAAGAAAACCATACCAAGAGTGGCAAGGATGGGATATGCAGAGAGGTTTGTTATTCCCCTTGGGCTGAGGAAGAAAAATAGCACAGGCTAAAAAGATAACATCTACTCTTGGTCTGCCAAAACTAATTTGTTTGTACCACGGCTGCATCTTGGATTTCCATCAGAGACGCAGCTGACCCCATGGTGTTAGACACTGTGCACACACCTGACCAGACCTGGGATGACCCTTCACTTCTGAGCAAAGTGTGGGCTCAGGGGACAGGAAAGGGATGAGGCTGTTCACCCAGCCCTGCACTGTAACCTCCCAAGCAACCACACCTATTCAGCAGTGACTGCTGTGGCATGACCTAAGTAAGATGCATTGCTCACACTGAGGAGCTGACAATCCACAATGAGATGGAAGAAACAGTGGTTTAAGATGAAAAAAAAATTACACTCACAGCAGTAAGATGTAAAATTACACTCAGAGGTTTTTTGCATGTAGAATATTTACAGCAGTCAGGATGTTGGTGTTTGCCAGAGGGAGTTATCGGAGCGTTAAGGGTTTTTCATTCAGCTCCTGTTTCATAATGCAGTCAGGGTAACAATGACATATTTAACAGAAGTAAATTTTGAAATGAAAAGGAAAATTAGTTTTATTCATTTCTGAATTACTGTTACAAGTTACTAATTTATAGGAGCAGTAATAAAACCAGAACTGTGTTCACAAGGTAACATCTACAGTTCCAGAGGAGCACGGCCATTAATAAACAGAAGTGAGTGCAGAATTTTAAGTACCCTTCCTTAGTCCAGAAATATGTTCTGTGAAAACCTCACATAAGGGAGTGAGCAATTCAGCTCAGCCCATTAATTGCCTTAAATATCATGGCTGGTAATCTGCAAATTAGATTATAAAACTTCATTGCATATAAACAAATGCCAAGATGGATTGCCTCTTCTTTCTTGGCAATTAGTTTGCAGAATAGTTACTGTATTTTATGTTTAACAGTATTAAAGAGCCAACAGTGATTTCACAGTAAAGCAACTTCATAATGAATATTGGTTTTAGGAATCCTAAGTCCAGTCTTTTATGGTTGCCCATCTAACTCAGTTTTGAAAGACAATTTTATTCTCCACTTGATCACATCAGGTTCTCTTTAAAACACCTCTGGGCACCCAGGACCTGGGTCTCCAGGTCCATGTAGGGATATTACATGTCCAGTTTTCCACAGATGTGGGTTTTTTTCTATTTTCTTAATTTTTTCCCCCCTTGCCAGAAACCAAAATTGGTGGGATATTGAGAAGTTGCCACATCAGCCAGAGATTTTTGGATGTCTGCTGTCTCTGGATAATGATGTAGACAGATAAGGCTCTGTCTGGGATGCTCTACACCTAGAAATCAGGGGTCACCATAGAGCATATTAAGCACAGTAGCTTTTATATTATGAGGAAAGGAAGAGCAAATGTGTTTAATTGCCCACAGCAATTAACAGGTGGATCCACAGAGTGACCACCCCTTCAGATTCTGTGGGTGTGAAGGCAGTGACACAGGTCTGTGTACAGACCTATTCCTCACCACTTCTCATCTATTGTTTGCAAGTGTGGCACCAGACCTGAAGAAATTAATTTCTTTTTTAGGGAACCAACTTTAAACCATTGGAGAATCTGTTACTTGTCTCAGTTTGCAACCGGGAAGGTGGCTTCCCAACCCTCCTCAGCTTATTCAGAGAAACACTGGCTTTTCCCCATCCCTGTGCTGGGCTTTGCCAATAAAGCACCTTATCAAGCACCTTATCAAGCCTCTGCTCCTCAGTCTCTCTCACCATTAGTTACTGTCCCTACCTCAGGCACAGCCACAGAGGTGACAGCTACCAGGTGTGAGCATAGCACTGTGATGATGGCCCCAGAGGGCTCCACAGCTCACATCACACAGGCACAAAGGAAAACAAGATGTGTTTGAGCTCTCTCCCAAGACCCTGAGATTCCCAGATGAAGGGCCAGCACTCTCCACAGCCCTGAGCAGTGAGGAGATGGAGAGCTCCATCTCCTTCTCAGAGATTCTGGCATCCAACCAACCTCAAGTGATAAAAGGAGTCTGAAATCTAAAAGGCCCTGCTGGGCTCAGGCCAGGCTCTTTTAGGAGCCCAGAAAGTGGAGGAAGGTACAGATGAGGAATACACAAAAAGGCAATTGCCTCATTCAAGCATCAGGAGGCTGTAACACCCCCAAAGAGTGTGGGACACCACAGACCGATGCCCACAGCGGGCCAAGGGACTGAGTTCAAACTCTTGTGACTGTGTGTTAACCCAGCTTACTGCTCAGCCACCCCCAGACACCTCCCTCTGCCCTGCAGAGCACATGTGCATGGCCTCCAGGTGGAATTCCAGGGGACTGTTCTGGATTTCAAGATCTGCAGAACGACAAGTCTTCAAAATCTTTGTCATATCTCCAGTCTTCATCGTTCCAGAGAAGCAGCTCAAACCAAATATTTTGTCTGTGAGGTACTGTAGAGGGTTTTCTTTAGAAGACACCTTCTTGTACATTATTGGAGTGTGTTCTGGGTGGTACCTCCCACTGAGTTTCAATAAAACATTTAACACCAACAACAGGATGGAGATTGGAAGGTGTCCTGCATCCTCCGAAAGCAAAAACTTGAGAGAGGCTGACGGCACACATGGCTCCACACACACAAATAACCCTTATGTTTCATAGTGTCATTCTGTTGCTTTTGTGTTTCCTTAATTGTCCAGATTGAAATGTGGTGTTAATGCCCTTTCTCCTCTCCCTGCCCCCCGACCAGACACAGATGTTTAAATCCTGGCTGCCTTGCCCCAGCAGTTTAAATATGCCATTTCACTTACACAGGCAGCTGAAAAAACACACTCCATTCCTTCCAAAGCAAATACATGTGAAATAATATTTTACTCTGCATTTTCAGCTACACTGGGTGCCTAAATTAGAGTCCGCTGAGCTCAATACATTTGCCTACTGAGGATTTACATCAGATTCTCACTGAGAAAATAAATTCCATCTCTTCTAGGTACACACAGATAGCTGGTAGCTCAGAGATGTGCATTTTCCTTGGAGTGCCTTCCCTTGGATAAAGCAAATGCCTGTTAATTTCCTCAAGGTGCTGCCACTGGTGAAGTGCATGCTTGAGCTGAGGACGATGCTGACATTGCACAGTCCCAGGGCTGCAACATCTGAGTGCTCAGATATGCAAAGGCCATGCTGAGATGGAATATTCAGACCATGAATTTTGCACCATTATCACAACTTGACAGCTCTCGTGTCCCCAGTGTCCTCAGCAGAACGTGGAGTGGCACAGGTAGGAGTGTGGAGGAGCAGTGCCTTTAACAAAACAGAGTCAAAGCTTAAAAAAATTAGTGCTACCTTGGGGCTGTGCCACCAGGGAATGGCACTCCATTTGCATGACTGATACAGGGGTTTTAGAAGAGAACAGGAATAGTTATCATTGCATTTCCTTGGGATCCTAAGGAATAGTACTGCAGCACAGCCTCTCCAAGGATCTCTGCTGTGGCTCAGGACTCCCAGCTGGACTCCAAGATCAGAAGTGCTCCTGCTCACCTTCTCAGTGGAGATCAACACCCCTGCTCTTGTGTTCAACAAATCCCTGAGGCCCCACTCTCCCCCTGGTCCTCATGATGCACGAGACCATCCAGGCTAAATCCAGAGTCATGGTGAACATCCCATTCCACCAGCCCCCCCTGACCAGAGCATGTCTCCAGCCCCTCAAGGCAGAGGCATCCTGATTACCCTGCCTGGGTTTAGTGACAGAGTCACTCTTGGCCAGTCCTGCCTGTTAACCTGAGCAGATGGTGCACAAATCATGGATGGCTACATTTGGTCTGTTGGAGTAAGGTAGAAAAATCAGAAAGAAAGCCTTCATCAAATCAAGCCTGCTCTCCTGGAATCAGTGGCTGGCCTTGTCAAAGCTAGCATTTTGCAAGTTCCCATGTGATAGCAATCCTGTTGTGAGTAATTTGTTAACCTAACAAGCTGTTCCTGGGTGAAAAACAACTTACACATGCATAAACTGTTATTGCATCATTAGATAGAAAAATAAAAACTATCTCTACAAACAACTGTCCCTGCATGTGCACACCAAGGGTTTGAGTGACCAGTCAATACAGAATAACAACTTGTTGCTAACTAATAAAGGTAATTGGCAAGAAACTGCTAACCAACTGAGTCCCACACAACATCTGTAAAACTATAAAAAGGAGTTATTTGAATAAAGAATGGCCTTTTTCCACCATGAAGAAAATGGTGTCCCGTGTGATTTACTCCCATATTGGTCTTCCCCTCTTTGAGCTCCTCATGGCTCCATGCAGGAGCCACCAAAGAGACAAGATGTCATGGGAGTCCCATCTAAGTGTAACAGACATCTTTTCGTAACCCGTTTGAAACCCAAAAATATAAAAAACCAAAACCCACACACCAAATTCAGTTGGCTTAACTTCACTTTCCTTGGCCTGTGGGTTTCACTGACCACGACAAACTGGATGTCCTTGGGAAGGAAGAGCCAAACCCAGCATATGGAAATCAGAAATCAAGCAGCTGAAATTCCTCCACAAAGCCTATAGCTCCCCTCTCCTGGGCAGGTGTGGGAAATGGATCTGTAGAGAGTTCCCAGGGCCTGACAGAAAGCCCACACAGTGTGCATCTGTACGCAAACTTTGAGACAAGAAATGCTGACTTAGAAATGCCATGGAAGAGGACAGATATTGTTGAGAGAGAAATGGAGCTAGAAAAAAGTTTCAAAGGATGGCCTTGCAAATATGATTAGATACTTTGGAGAAACAGAGCTATGAAAGATGCATTGTAGTAGGACCCACAAGGGGTAGTTTTAGATTATTGGCTTTAAGGCATCTACAGCATGGTGTAGCAAAATCTGATGTACCAAGAAATGCTTATAGTGCATTCCAATTAGGAGATAGTTGGCTTGTGATTGTGATGGCATAAATTCCAGCATCTATATTGTCTCACCCTTCTCATAGGACTGAAAATTGAATAAAATTTTTTAAAGCACCTCTCAGTTGCCCCATCTCTGGGTCAGGTAAAAGGGTATTGTCCTGCAAATTGGTGTTCCTGTGTCAGGAACAGAAAACTCAGCAAAACTGTCCAACAGGCAGGGAAATGCTCATATTCTGTAACCCACTCTGCTACTTCCTTCAGGGTATTTGATTTTCCATACAAACATAATATTGGGAACACATACCAAAACAAATCTGTTCTCCAAGACCAGCAAGAATGATTGCCACTCCCCTGATATCTCTCCTAACAACTCTTCTTTCTTCCCCAGAAACCACCCCAATTAGCTCTCTCCACCCCTCTTATTCCTTCATTTGGAATCTTCAAAGGACCTTCCTGTGGATCAGTCTCGCCTGGGACACACCTGAACAAGCTCAGGTGCAGCTCTGTCCAAACACCAGTGATGCACCAGAGCTTAACAAGGGACTGAGAAACTCAATGAAGAGAGTCAGAAACCTTTCTGCTTTGTATCAGCAAACAAACTGGACCAAAAAGGGACATTGTTTCAAGCTCAGTACAAGTGAATTCCCACTCTATCCTGATGGGATAAATCAAAATGCATGTGTTTTATTTGGGAAAAAAATGGTTTAATTTTATTTGAAAAAAAAATCATAAACATGAAAATATTAATTTTGTCTTATGTTGACCTAAATGCTTTTTCTACTTCTAAATTTAATCAAAACAGCCAATTATGTGTTAAGCCTTGTGAGGCTTGACACACACAGAAACAGGTGAATGAAGTTCAGCATCACAGTTTGCCTTTCCTTCCTCTCTTTCTTCAGAGACAAAGAACATTACTGCTTTCATTAAAATACAGTTAAATATACCAATTCTGCTAATGCAAGTCATTCCAAGTGTTTTGAGTAATTTGAGAAGGTCTGCTTAGAATATGTGACCTTTTACAGTGCTGGATCTAAGCAAAATGAAAACAGTTTTTTTACAGTCATTCAGAACAGCTTCTGGTGAATTAGATAATGACAATTTCCTTTAAAATGTCAGATTAACTTACAATCAATTTAGGGCTCCCAGCTTTCTTTATGACTCAAATGTTCTTAGGAAAGTTTTTATCCAGACATCATTTTTAATGCTATGTTTACTGCAAATGGCATAAATAAAAGCCTGTATAGCTCAGATTAGGCAGTGATGTTTGTTAAACAATGATGTGATGTAGTTGTTTCGTGTTCTGGGAATACATCTAGGAAGCAATTTGTAGCCTCGATATTACCAATGGCTGACTGATTGCTGCATCAGGGTAAGTGCTGTGTGCCTTTTCACAAATAATGAGCCAGAATGTCTTTATTGCTTTCCTAATTAATACAAAGTTTAGTTTAGGGCTTTAGCTTAGCTTAATATGTCATGTTTTCCTTTAGCACAAGAATGCCCGAGTTTCCTTTATTGAGATGTAAAGAGAGGAATATAATTTCTACAGCTTTTCAAGTACACTCTGTGGAAATCAATAGCTTGGGTAAAAATTTCTATACTGTTTTATCAGAAACTGTAAAATGCTAGAAGTCAAATGGAGGGGGGGTCATGTAATTGCCATTGCTATTAGAGCCATTTAATAAGACCAACAAAGAAACCTCACAAGGACAAAAGAAAGCAAAAAAATCAGAAAGGAGAAGACAAAGAAAAATCAGATAGAAATACATAAAAGAAAATTTGACAACACTTTCTCAAAAGAGTGAAAAAAAGCCATTGAAAGAACAAAGGGTGAAAAGAGATTTTAGCCAAAAGACAAAATAGATTTTGACTGTTGTTTTATCAAGAAGCTCCCTTTGAAATCTGTTGCACCAGGAAGTCACTCTGAGCTCAGCTGGCTCCAGCATGGTTTGAAGGAGTTGGAACAACCTAGGTGTTTGTCTGTGCCAGAGAAGCAATAACAGCAACCAAATAAAAATAAAATGAACTCTAGGAGATCAATAAAATGTAACCCTTTGACCCTGTCGATGATCAGTATCCATTTTTTAGTTGGGTGATAAAATCAGCACAGTATAAAGTTTTAATCTGGCCAGTACTGCTATCTTACATCTGTGAACTTGAGCATTAATTTGCCACACAGATCTATTTTTAAAGGTAGATATGGTGCCTCTAGAGAAGAAACCAGATTCCAAATTGGTATTAAAACTGGCTCTGGTAAGATTAACATTTATACTCAAACTGTTGCAGTTCTCAAATCTTATCTCAGGCAAAGAGAGGGCTCTGTCTTTTCTGCTGTAAGAAAAAAAAAAAGTAAGAAAAAAGGCAAGATAACAAGCAATGGAGCAGATGGAGTAAATTTTCAGAGCTGTGTGTGGGAGTCAAGCATTCAGATCCCATTAACTAATATTGGAGTTGGAGGATCAGACTCCTACTCACCAGGCTTCAAAAACAACAGGTTCACATTTCTCCAGTTTCTCTTGTTTCTTACGTGTCCCTGACGCCATTCTGGCTCCTCTCTGCTAGGCTGACATTTACACAAAAGCACAGGGACAAATGTGCCTTTACACCCAGGGCAGGCTCCTTATCCTGCAAACAGAAATGGAAATGTGTAAAGAACAGAGCTGAGATTATGTCTGGAGCACATGTACTTATGGATGTGGGATGAAAAAGGACCAGAAATGTGCAGTGGCTTCATCCCACAACTGTTGAGTTTGTTGGGGCCCTCAGGACGAGGTGAGAGATGAGAATCTGACTCCATGTTCTCAGAAGGTTGATTTATTATTTTATGATATGATATTATATTGAAAGAATGCTATACTAAAACGATACTAAAGAAAGAGAAAGGATACAGACAGAAGGTTTAACAAGGATGATAATGAAAACTTGTGACTGACACCTCAGAGTCCGACACAGCTGATGGTGATTGGTCATTAAGTAAAAACAATTCACATGAAACCAATCAAAAAATGACCAGTTGGTAAACAATCCCCAGACCACATCCCAAAGGAGCAAACACAGGAGAAGCAATCAGATAATTATTGTTTTCATTTTTCTCTGAGGCTTCTTAGCTTCCCAGGAGAAAAAATCCTGGCAAAGGGATTTTTCCAGAAAATATGACAGTGACACACAACCAGAACAGCCATACAGAATCAGTATTTTGGTAAAGACACTCCTAAAGTTCATGCTTTACTGCTTTAGGACACATGAAGGGTGAAAAGCAGTAGATACACTCAGCACAGTGCAGTTCCAAGATCTCTTCCATAATGTCTGGCTGTACACACCAACCCTGCAACCCCTGAGCCAAGAGAAATGCACTGTTCAGGCTGGTGCAAAGGCCTCTGTGAGCAAATACACCTTGTACCAGCCTCCTGCACCAGAGGAGGCACAGCTCTTTCCATTTCCATCCATCTCCATGACGTGGCAAGAGCCCCACACATCCAGCTGGGATGCGCGTGTTGTCCAGGATTGGTCTCCTCCCCTGGGTCATCTCCACAGTGTTCTAATTTGGGACTAAACATTTTCTTCTGCAAAATCAGGTTCTCTGTCCCTGATAGCTGTGGGAAAATCATCTCCAGCTCCACTGTGTTTTATCACAGTAGCTTTATTTTTAACTGGCTTTAATCACCCAATCATTAAGAGTGACACAGCACTTACACCCTATCATTGCAATCTAATTAATTTCTGATCCCATAAATCATCCTTGTGCATCAAGTATGTGATATCTATGGGCTGAATCTCTTATTTGCTCCACAGGGACACTCAGCAGCATCAGTTATGTGCAAATGGAATAGAGAAGGAGAAAAAAAGCAGGTCCTGAAAAGGACATGGAGGGACTGCCTTCCTTCCTTCATTCCTCCCAAACCTTGAAATGCCTGCAGATGGACAGCAAAGGTTCAATTGCCTGATTGCTGCTCAGGGCACCTCAAAACACTGCACCTCCCACAGAGATCTGGGGGAAGCAGGAAGGTGCCTGGGACTGCTGTTCAGTGCTATTTATTGCTCTTTATTTCCCCATTTCTCTGTGTGCGGAGGATTCAGCAAAGCTGGCACAGACTCAGATTTTGGTGAGCTGCAGCACCAAGGGGGGCTGTGACACATCTCACAGCCAGGTGTGTGCCTGGTGCTGCCCCTCTTCAGTCTGAACTGGGATGGGACCTTCAGCAAGACACACTTCCAACAGGATCCTCAGAAGTAATGTCTTAGCAAAGTAACATCTTAGAATCTTTGAGCAGCATCTTAGAAGTCCTGCAAAGTCCTGCTAACAAGAAGGACTATAAAAATAAAAATCTGCACATGATTTTGGGAAGCCTGTTGGAGGAGATATCATGGGGACACTCTGGGTCCAATCTCCTTCCCCAGCTCTTCTGGACAACTCTGGTTATCAGAAGAAACTTCATCTTCCTGACCACAGAGGGGCTGTGTACAAGGGAGGTCTTGTCACTTCACCTGCAACCAGAAATCTCCTTTAACTTTTATTCAGGTAAAATGAAAACATAAATATTTATTTACACACCTAAAAATAAAACCAATTATAATCATCAATTCCCATGAAAGGCATAGATTAAAGAAATGAAAGCACATACTTGAACAGTCTGCTCATAGGGAGGTGAATTCTGCCTGGTCTCTCTGTCTCTCTCTCTCTTACAGCATCCCACCAGCACAAACCATCCCAACACACCCTTAGTCAAGGCTCCAATCTGAGCTTCATCCTTTAGAGAACCTGTTCCTGGTAGATGACACTAGATTTTATAGATAATTTCCTTTCTAGAGCCCTCAGGAGAATCTGGCCAGATTCACTCCTTCCTGTTCAAAGGTATTTATTTCTAATGCCTTCAGAAGGAAAAGACTGATGTGTCTTTAATAACAACAAGAATTGCTCCACTTGTTTGAAGATGCCAGCACAGCCTTGCTAGTGCAGATGTCACATCCCTGACAGTCCAGTGAAATTTCCCCTTCCTCCTTGCTGTAGGAAGTGTATCTATGTTCCAAACCTTATTTTTGTATTCATCTGCACAATAACAAACATAGTGTCAACATTTAAATGCAGTGCCAAAGGTGCCTGACTGCAAATATTCTTTTAGGACTGTGGGGGTGGTCAATAATCCCTGCATCGAGGCATGGGCAGTGGAAATGAGGAGGGCTCTGACTCAGCCTGGCAAGGCAAGCAAATGGCTGTGGGGTTTGGCAGAAGCTGTGTCACCAACATAAACACTGGGCTGGTGTGGTGCTGTTTGCAGGGGTCCCAGGGTGAGGGAAGAGATGAGAATCTTAACTCCATGTTTCAGAAGGCTGATTTATTATTTTATGATATATATTATATTAAAAGAAAATGATATACTAAAACTATACTAAAAGAATAGAAGAAAGGATTTCATCAGAAGGCAAGGAATAGAAAGGAATGGGATGATAACAAAAGTTCGTGACTCTCAGAGAGTCTGAGCCAGCTGACTGTGATTGGCCATTAATTAGAAACAAACAACATGGACCAATCAAAGATGCACCTGTTGCATTCCACAGCAGCAGACAATAATTGTTTTTCTTTTCCTCTGAGGCCTCTCAGCTTCTCAGGAGAAAAAATCCTAACAAAAGGATTTTTCATAAACTAGGTCTGTGACCTCCCCCCTGGAGGAAGATGATCACCTGAAGCTGCAAGAAGAGCACAAAGAGCAGGCAGGAAACGCTCCTGAGGAGCAATAAACACTGCTCTGTGCCCTGCATGCCCACAGCCTCAGTCCCTGCAGCACTGCAATGCAACCCAGGGCCCCCTGTGTCAGCCCAGGGTGGCTGTGCTGCTGCAAACTTGCTCTCTCCACTCACATCCAATGAAATATGATGGTCTTGGTGAGATTTATTTTGCTTCCCTTGACTGGCTGATCAGTGCTTCAAGCAAATCTGACAGCTTCAACCATCATCAATTATGCTTTCACTATGCAGTGACTCTGGCAGTGCCACACTTTTTATTACAGAGACCTTTGAAATCTACTGTATTTAAAATTGGTAGAACTAAACCAGGAAAGTTCAAAGTAATTCCCCTTTTCAAATCAGTCTCCTACTAAAAATATTGCACCTCAATAATAGGAACCCAACAAAGTCTCACCTGACATGGGAATTCTTCTTCACAAAGCTGGCAGGCTGCCTGTTGCAGAGCTATTCTTGGGAATGCAAGGCCATTATCCATGTCATTTTGTTCTTTATAGCTCTG
Source organism: Emberiza elegans (assembly GCA_024865655.1). NCBI lineage: Eukaryota > Metazoa > Chordata > Aves > Passeriformes > Fringillidae > Emberiza > Emberiza elegans. The sequence continues at coordinate 2,060,477 of JALJVW010000898.1, forward strand.
GGGTCACTGCTGAGCAGGGTGAGGCCAGCAGAGCAACTTCATTACCTGCAGAAATACCCAGCCTGGTGATGCCTGTGGAGAATTGTTCTCCTGCTCCCTGGGTCCCTCCAGAGCAGGTCTGGTGCTGCTCGTCCCAGGGCAGAGGTTTTGGGAGATGACTCAGTATGAACAGGCTGCCAGGCAGTGAGAACACAGTGCTACAGTTCCATCCTGCATTCCAGAGAGAAGGGATGAGTAGGGGGACAGAATATAAGTAAATAAAGATAATATAGAAAGTAATCTTGCCCCCTAAAGAGTTGCAGCTGGGTTAATTATTAAAGATTAGGAGCAGGCCTGATTTTAACAGGCTACAGCTGTATCCAATGACAAGAGCGTCATAAAAGAGTGGATTGGTTGGTTGAGGGGAACTGGAATCAGTTGGCTGCTGTGAGGACAAGGAGGTGTCAGTGCCCAGAGGAGCTGCCTACAAGAAACATCAAGGAGTTATGAAGCTCTGGCAATATGGAACCCTTACAATGTAACGGCAATAGAATTCTTACACTATAATGACAACAGGGCTGGCAGTGCTCCATCTCCCCACCATGCAGAAACACCCACCAGGAAGGGTTACCTTCCCAGCAAGGAGAACAAAACCTTTGCCCCATGAGCATTGTGCCAAGGTAAGAGACAACTGAAGGGCTGATATTGCCCAGGCTGTGTCTGAGGGACTTGGCCATTTCTCCCTTCTCCACATCTCCATTCCAGGAACAGCCACTGCAAATAACTGTGGTGGTGAGGCCAGTAAATGTGCCAAGGATGAGGCAAACCAGAAGATAGAAAAATCACCCTGAGAGGATGCTATGCTCTCAGGCAGCAGCATGGCAGGGTTATCTGCCATCACAATTGCTATGTGGGAAGCCAAAGGGCTTCACTCTTGGGAAATAAACATTGCCTCATTTCAAACTAACAATAAAAAAAAAAAAAAATCAATGAAAACATTAAATTGGAGTATATATGGAGAACAGGATCCTCAGCTGTCAGGCTGAGCTCAGTAGGTTTCAGAAGACCTGAGCTCCATTTCTGGTCTCTGTGTGAGAGAGGAACAGGTTGATTTCCTGCTCTGTGCCTCAATTTCTCCTCCTGTGAAATGAAACCAGTGATACAGATTTGTTATAAGATCTACTGGTGAAAAATCTGACATAAGAACTGGTACTCATTATTTTTCCCCACCCAAACACAAGCTGTGATACTTTTTCCAAACATCCTTAGCAATAAATAAAATATCATCTTGTTCCATGAGTTTTAGGTCTGTATAAAAGCATTTCATGACAGTTTTTTTTCAGGGTGATCCAAAGCATTGGGGTCTTTTTGAGGATGTTACTTAATAATTCCCTGTTTAAGGATTCTTCACAGCAGCATTAAGTGTTACATTTCCCTGTATACAATAATGAGCTACCAGGTACTTCAGTCAGAGGGACCTTTCATTTCTTAGTAGGAGGAACAAAATAAAAGTCAGCAAGGAGTCTCCACCAGGCAGGACATTTTGTGTCACAGCTCTCAGCACAACTGGAGCTGCCTCCCAGCAAAAGGAGGACAGCCCACAACAGCCCCCATGCAAGGCAAAAAAAAAACAAAAAGGAGGAGGAGGACACAAAATTATTTCACAGTGTCTAATTCAGCTCATGAAAGATGCAGATGAGAAAGTAAAAGTTGTTAGAAGTTGTAGCACTCCCCATGGAAGTGTCTTTTACTGGCATTGTCCACAGGTCACACCTAGACCCATATCTGCACCTTCAGGGGTACTGAATACTGTCATCAAGGATGGTGTTAAGTTTTGCACATGGGAACATCTTCCAGACATTGCAAACTCTGTAATTAGTCAAACTCAGACGTTGGGGTTTGCCTAAACCTGTCTAAGTTCAAGTTGCCACTTTCTGCCATAGGAGGTTACAAGAAAAACACCCAAAAGATGCTTCTTTTGCCTGCTGCATGCAGAGCAGAAATCCCTGCATGAGTCCCAGGGCTTCAGCTTGTCCACAAGTCTCCATAAAAACCAATCACAGTGCAATATTATTCCTCTTGTCAACAGATCGGGAGGAATCGACAGAACCTGGTTTAACTGTTTCACTCTGCCAGGGGTAATAAGTTCTCTCATGCATTAAATTAAAAATGACACTTGAAAATAAGTACATTATGGACCAAATACAGCACACAAATGGGGGGCAAGGATTTAAACTGCTGCCTGGTGGAGAATTGACAGTGAAGCAATAAGCATCTCATTATCCAGATTTTCTCTGGGCACAGCCACCAAAAGGGCCTTTTGCATATAGATGCATCTGCTGTGGGCAAATGCCTGCTATCAGCCTGGACAAACACAACTGTTTATTTTCCATTGTAACAATGTCTGAGCTAAAAAAACTGCCAGGGGCTCCTGATGGTGGGCAAACTCTGGACAAGGCTGTCCCTGCTCAACCTCAGCCCCCTCATTCCTGCCTTGCAGCCCATTGTCTGTTGGCAAAACTCTCCTTCCCCTCGCTACCATCTGACAAGCAAGGCAAAACACTGACCTGATAAGACTTCTGTGGTAGGATAGCACAGGAGAAGGAACAACATTATTAAAGACCAATTTTCCTTGTTGGTGGAATGATTCCTTGCAGAGAGAAGGAAATTTCTTTAGAAGCTTTGGGTTTGATAGTCTTGAGTTGTGCCACCTTCTTCCACTATCTGGGGTGTCTCTTTTCTTGCAGCAGTGTCCCCCCTGCAATTTCATACACAGATACACACCTCTGTTCCCTCCTGGTGCTGGAGCATGTACCCAACCCATTGTTGGGACTTTGGGGTGTGTTCTGAGCCTCTCAATTAAAAAAATATGAGTTGGTTCCCTTGACAGTCAAAGGGAAGTTAGAGGAATTCGAAAGGAAGAGTTCACCCAGTCTTTCTGAATAAAATTAATTAGCCAGCCAATAAATATGTCTTACAAGCTGACTCACTCCAGATTTTTCCAGGTTGCCAAGCAGTGGTAGGAAGGAAGACTGCAACAGAAAAAAAAGTGCTGACAGTCGAGCCAGCTGGCTCAGGGTTAGTCATCATTTTTGCAGACATCTCAACTTAGGCCACAGGAATCCCCCACATAAGTGATGATTTTAAGTGAGAAGACACCTCAGAAGGGAAATGCTGGGTGAAGAACATGTGAAGTGCTCAGGGCCTTTAATATGAGCTGAAAGGTGGGAGGTAAGAGGAGATGTGATGTGGGGAAGTGTGACCGTGTTCGCAGGGGTCTTAGGATGAAGGAAGAGACGAGGATCTGACTCCATGTTTCAGAAGGCTTGATTTATTATTTTATTATATATATTATAATAAAACTATACTAAAAGACTAGTAGAAAGGATTTCATCAGAAGGCCAGCTAAGCTAAGAATAGAAAAAGAAAGAATGATAACAAAGGCTTATGGCTGGGACTCTCTGTCCGAAACAGCTGGACTGTGATTGGCCATTAATTAGAAACAACCCCATGAGACCAATCACAGATGCACCTGTTGCATTCCACAGCAGCAGATAATCATTGTTTACATTTTGTTCCTGAGGCCTCTCAGCTTCTCAGGAGGAAAAATCCTAAGGAAAGGATTTTTCATGAAAGATGTCTGTGACAGTGAAGGCTCAAGTTTGCCAAATGCTGAGCCAGGGTGGAGCTGGGAGCACGCAAGGAGCAGCTTGCACAGTGGGGCTGGCAGCTGTGACAGCTGACAGAGGTATTTCTGTACCTCCCAGGGCGGGATAGAGATGTGCTGAACTGCCTGGGCACTGAGGGTTTGCAGAGCAAAGCCCTGCAGGCAGGTGTGAGAGTGGATCCAAGCAGCCCCAGCTAAAGGTTGGCTCTGTGCTGTGCCCCTCTGTTCCAGGAGGGGAAGAAAATAAGCCCCAACAAGTCATTCTTGCAATTGCTGCTGGTTTAAAACTGTCCCATAATAGCTTCAAATCTTGCATGCCCTTTGAGAAAAAGTCACAATTGCTAGAAGGCTGCAAACTGATTATATGAATTTTATTGAAAATCTACCCTCTGGGAGAGGATATTGAAAATTTTTACTGAAAATGTGTTCTCTATTAAGTGGTGGAGATTTGTAGAATAAAATTGTTATTGATTGGTCGGTCTTTCAGTTCAATGAGGAATATAAAAGGAATTATCTTAATAAAAACAATCCCAATTAAAGCCCCCATTACACTGAGGTTGCAGGGAGATATTGGGGTGTTTCCTTTGACCAAATGCCCACTGAAAAGGAGAGAGATAAATATGAGTGTTTTTTGGTTCAGACCCTGCACATAATCTCAGGTGAGTGAAGATACCCTAGAAGATATTGAAAATATCTTCTTGAAGATAATGAAGATATTTCTAGAAGAAATAAAGACATTTATTTGCAGCTATTGAAGAACAGGACTTTTTTTTACAAAATTGTTATCAGGGTCCAGAGTCTGCATTTGGAAGTGTTCTCCTGAGACTTCCTGTAAAAAATAAAACATGGTAGAACATGGGAAGAGGAAAAGCAACAAAAGCAAGGTTCTGATCCATGCTTAAATGCCAAACTAAGCAAGCCCTGCTCGAGGTTTGTTTTCATCCCATTCCCCAAGTCCTACTACCAGGGCAGTGAATGTTTAGGACACAGCAGTGAGTGGTTCCACTCATTTTGCCAAAGCCCTCTGAAAACAGAGTGCTCTCACTCCAGAGGCCAAGGGGGACACAGCACTGCCCCTCTCACAGCTGTGCCATCACTTTATTTTCCCTAAACTGGTTCCCACTCCTGGCAGAGCATCCCTGGTGTCTGGTCCTACAGGCTCCATCCCCTGGGCAGAGCCAGAGGGACCCAGTGGCAGCTTGAGGGTCTGGTGGGACATGGCTGTGCAAGGAACTCCCTGAGAGGGACCCTCACCTGCTGTGGCTGAAGGGGAGAAATGAAAATAATCAAAATCCAGCAGCCCCTGTGTGTTTCACCTCAGCTCACTGGTGCCGTGCCGGGCTCCTCCAACAATGCCTCAGGTGCAAACAAAATTCTCAGCAATCCTTCCCTGGATTACTCAGAGACATTCATATTCATTAGGAGTTATCAGCACGCCAGCAAGGCTCACATTAATTAAATATCTTTGGCATTTGGGAATTGAGGAGTTCGGTCTTGTTTTGTTTAAGTTTGCTTATTTATTAGAAGTATTAACTTACTCTGACCTAACTTTCTCTGAATTATTTTCCCAGTTACAAGAGTACAGGTTTACAAGCTACATAGTTGAAAATGCATCCACAAAGATGCAAAAAGAGTAAAAGAAATGCTGTACACAAAAACTCTGACCTCCATTTTTTAAAGCTTCTCTTAAGGCATCAAATGAGAAAAACACGGGGGAAATTCTTCCCCCTTGACTCTTTCTCAAGAAATCTTTGTACCAAGGATGCTAATTAACTTTGCATCTAAATGAATCGCTTCCACTACCAAAATAATTTAGATAAATATAACTATTCCCATTTCTTTGGAAATCTGCTCACAGTGCTAACGCTGTGATGGAAGCACTGGACCCCTGTAACCAAAGCAGCACAAGTTTGAGAGCCTCCACAGGAGGGAAAGGACTCAGCCCTTTCAGACATGTTGTGATTTTTGGGGTGTCAGGCACAGGGCCAGGAGTTGGACTCAGTGATCCCAATGGATCCTTTCCAACTCAGCAAGTTCTAAGATTCCGTGATTCTAGGAGTAATATTCAGGTCAAAAACTCCTCCAGGAAACCCACAGAGGGGAAAAGTGACCCAGTGAGCATTGATGCACACGAGCTGGGAACACTGGGCATGCATTTGACACATGAACTGCAGTGATCTTTCCAAGACTCATTTGTCAGGGAGCAAAGCAGGTTGAGGGTACAAGGAGTCTCACATCCTTCCCAGAGCGTGCAGTCTGACTCTGAGTCAACCATTTTACCCCATAAATATGAGAGCCTGAGAGAGCCTTCTTTGAGATTTCCCTTCCTGGCAGTGTGGCTGTGTGGTTTTGAGCTCCTCTTGAGCTGGGACACCCCTCAAAGTTGTCCCTTGAGGCAGAGAGACCTTTCCACAACACTTCTTTGGATAAGTCCAGCTCAAGCTCTATCTCAGTTTCAATTGGACTGCACACTGGTGACTCTTGAGCTGGGATGTCTCTCAAGGTTTGATATTCCTTACCTGAGCCTGGGAGATCCTTCCTTTCCCAAGGTGAACACACCTCTCATTCACAGCACACTCTCAGAAAGCTGCTGATAGCATGTCAAAGCAGTGCTGATAAAATCTGTGCAGTTAATTCCTTAATGGACATAAGCCATTGTCCAAGTCTGAGACTGATACTCAACCTAAGCTCCATCAGGAGTTCTGGAAAGAAGTGGGGGCACTGTGAACCTTGTGGCTCAACAGGAAGGCCTAACTCACCCTTTTGTACCTCTGGTCTCCATATAAATCACTCTAAATTGATTCCAACTCAATTTTCCTTTGTATGTTCTATTCCTAGAAAAACTGACACTGTGAACCTTGCCATCAAACTTTGTGAAGTCACCCTTTGATAAATTTATATGAAAAACATCTTGCCAATGCCTTTGGTGGTGATTCTTTGAGCGACCCTGAATCATTCATTTGTGACAAACACACCTGGCAGTTCACAGTGTTGCAGCGAATCTCTTTTAGATTTGCTGTAAAAAAGTGAATATCCTTACAGATCTGCTGTAAATAAGTGATGCTTAAAACCATCATTTTCATGAGGTTTTATTGCCTGGTTTTGGTTTGGTTTTTTTTTAAAGCATTGCTGTTCTTCGTTGCTTAACACAATACCATTACCTAGATGGCCTGCAGGGTCCCATTTCAGCAATAATCCTGCAGTGGCTGCACCTTGGCATTGATTTATGCTTGCATATTTGTAAGAAAGAAAACCTTTCTAACACATCACTTTCCTTGCTTACTGAAGGGCAGAAAAAAACCAGCTAAATTATTTCAAAAGCATGAAGCAATTTGTTACAGGTGGTACTTTACTGATATGAAACAAATGCTCTAATGGGGAATAAATTGCTGAAATATTAACCATAGTGCAACTCTCCATCACAAAGAAACCACTGCAGGAATCTTTTCTGCAGAAAAGGCTGAAGCCTTTCTCATCAGTGAGGTCACGCTGGGTCATTATAATCCCTCACCTCCTGCAGCCTGAGCTCCTGGAAGGGCTGAGGATTTGAGACAAGGGCTGAGCATTTGAGGGCTGAGAGTTGCCGTTAAGGGTGACAAAATGACACAGACAAAGTCCCCTAAAGCTGAGGAAGAGACACCCACAGCAGACGAAGGGAGATGAGTGGGAAAGAATAAACATGTCTCAGCCCAAAAAGGAAGAGCAGATGATTGGGACCATGGAAAAATCACTTTTTCCCTACTCTTTTTTCACTCATACCTATTTCTGCTGCTCCTATATTAACACCACATGACACTTCCCTCTAAGCCATGAGAGTTACAGATGTTTTATACATATATTCATAATGAGGTGGAATTTTTATTAAACTAGTCTGTAGAAGCTATTGTGGAGCCTGAATTTTATTTACTACAGTTCAATAAATTTCCCAAGCAGTGGTGACACCATGGTAACAATATTGCTAATGTAATTATTCCTGCCTCAAAAATAGAGTCAAGTCTTTGTCACATGTAGAACTGCTATACAATAATTGAATGCAGTTAGGTTTCCTTTCTTCTAAGCAGGAGGTGAGGAACTGAAAATACACTTCTCCATGGCAATTTGAATCAGTAATTATTTGCAGAAATCAATGGAAGGAATTACCCATTCACACCCATATTCCTCTGTTTGGTTGTTTTCCCCTAAAATAACCAACACTGAATGGAGGGGTTTGGAAAGAGGCATCGCAGCAGTTCAGGAGTGACGTGGCTTATTCAGGTGTGTGCACACACTTGGGGAATCATAGCTCCTGTGAATTTGCAAAATTTTGCAGCACTAATCAAATAAAACCTTTTTTAAAGTTCACATTTTTAACATCGTGTGGCAAATTTCTGGAATAGAACCAGACAGAAGGACAACCTTATTCCTACACTATGATGAAGTGTAGCTCCTTAGCTGCACTGCCAAGTTTAACCTTCACATGGAAATACTTAATAAAATTTTATAAGGTTTTTTATCAGCTCTAGGACAAATGTGTGGATGAGGAAGATCCATGAAATATCACCCAAAAATTTTATCTGTAAAATAAAAAATACCAACACAATATTTAGAAGTCAGTGGTGATTTTTCTGCTGTCCTCTTTATATCAGTATAACACATATCTCTGTTCCTGTGATATAAAGGAGACATGAATAAATGGACACAGGAGCCCCCCAAGAAAGATGATCTTTATAAACATGCATTTACATATGCAGCCACTAAACAAATTCTGGAGTTTCTGTGCTGGATAAACACTGGTGTGGCTCATCTGAAACTGATTAAACTCCACTACAGTCTGCACCAGAAGATGCATCTCTGTCATGCATTCTGCTAATGAGAAGAGAGAAGTCTCTCTGAAATTACCCATGCTAAAATTCAGTTTCCTTGTTTAGTTTCTCCTATACAGAGAGAATTTATTTGATGGAGTGCAATGGAAAATCTCATGGAAAAGGGGCCACCTGTGGATTTCATAATGTTCTGTGCACACTCACTGAACTTAGACCTTGCCTTGGAAACAGTAGGAAAACAAGAATATTTTAAGGACTGTGATTAGAGGAAAAAGCTGTATTGCATGTGGCAGTATCTTAGTCCCCTGAGTGTGGCAAAGGAATTGGGTGCATTTTAGAAGGTGTATTCAGTGGTCACCTTTGACCACATTCTTCATAAAAACTACTGAGTATTTGGCACACCCATGGAAATGTGGTTTGGAAACACCTGAAGGGAGGCAATAAAGGGACCTCTATCAAAGGAGAATACTTTTTCCAAATGCCCATTGCAGTCAGCAGCATTACTTGCAAGCTTAATATTAAACATGCACTGAAGTGCTTTGCTGTAGAGGGGCCAGATGACTCAATGCTTTACAAAACTGAGTTCTACCAAAGCTTCCCTGGGGTCTGACTGTCCTTCAGCATGCTTGTCTTGGCCTTATCTCACATCTGGCCTCTAGAAACCAAATGCAGACCTAATTTTCATTTATGTTGTCTCATAAATGACCCTTTGCTGTCATGATCATGGATCCTCTACAAATTCACACAACAAATAGATATAAGTAATGTGTTTGTTAAGAGTGTTATTTAGGAGCTATTTCAGCTTCTAATTCAGTTGTCAGACCCTGCAGAGGCTGCGCTGCAGATGCAGTTATGGGGCACTGCAGTTCTCTCTGCAGTGTGTTTGGTGGGTTGGGATTCTGTCTCAAAAAGAGGAAGGGATTGGAGCAAAAAGCTCCCTGTGGGTGAACAATGCAAAGAGTGAGCACAGAAGTTCTTCCAGGCCTGCCAGCAGAAAGGTCCATCTTTGAATTCAGATTAGTACAGTTTCTTGAGCCTAGCAGGTTTCTCACAAGAACTGAGCACATCCCCATTTTTGCTTTTTGAAACACATCATGTGATGTCCATCCTCCTGTCTTTCACTCCTTGGCCAGCCTGGGCTGTAGGAGGCTTCCAGTAAAAGTGTGTGTGCCAGAGAAAACCCAGGAAATGGCCCCAAAGACAGGGTCAGAGCAGAGTGAGCTCCACCCTGCTGCAGAGTCAGCAAAGGATGGCAGTCTCTGGGGCAGAGAGCTGCACTCAAAGCCGGCCAGGAGCAGATTGTAGTTGCTGGAAAATGCCCCAACAAAGGCAGGAATGATGAATCTGACTCCGTGTTCTCAGAGGGCTAATTTATTACTTATATATAGTATTATAATATAATACTATATTATATTAAAGAATACTATACCAAATTATACTAAAGAATACAGAAAGGATACTTACAGAATGCTAAAAAGGTAATAATGAAAATCCGTGACTCTTTCCAGAGTCCTGGCACAGCTTGGCCCTGATTGGCCAAACAGTGAAAACAACTCACATCAGAATCCAATGGAACAATCACCTGTGGGTGAACAATCTCCAAACACATTCCACATGTGAACACAACACAGGAGAAGCAAATCAGATAATTATTGTTTTCATTTTCTCTGAGGCTTCTCAACTTCCCAGGAGAAAAATCCTGGACAAAGGGATTTTTTCAGAGAATGTGAATGCCACAGGAGCAAGCAACACTCAGCAAGCAGCAGGACATCGGCCTGGGGCTGACAAGTCAGGGGCGTTCCTGGGTTTTGTTTCATGTGAAACACAGAAAAGGTGCTGAGCACTGACAGCCACCCCAGAACTGCCATTTTTCTAATGGATGTGCTAATTGCCAAGCTGAGTTTTTGTTAGCACTCTCTGATCCTTTGCTTTTTCAAATAGAGACCCTGGGTTGCTTTCATTCAGATCACAGCTGATGAACTGCAGCAAGGCTGCAGTGGAGCTGATACTGAGTATGATTTCCTGGACCTAGCCAGAAGATAAAATTTCAGGAGTTCAAGTGCAGGTGAATGGAAATGAGTCCCTTACACAACACTTTGTACCAAGAAAAAAAGAAGGGTTAAATAAAGGCTTGTTTTCAGCTGAAATTAAAAAAGAATGTCATTGTTTCTTACCTTAGAACCCTGTCACTTTTATTTCCAGTCCTATTGCTGGGGTGATTCAGACAAGGGCTGTCTGATGACAAAGATAAGGATAGATGTGATGACAGGTCTGTAGGGTGATATATACTTTATTGTCAGGCTGGGTGCTGTGTGAAGTCAATAAACCTCATAGCTATTGATCATGCTGGAAAAGGAAATTAATGCAGACATGGCTTGCTTTTGCAATATGATAGGTATGTCTGCACATCATCACCTGACAGCCTCGAGCTGTTTGTGCTTGTCTGAGTTGGATGGGAGGCACTTATCCAAAATCTCAATAAATAATAAAAATCAGTGGTGACCTTTGTGAAATTTCAGTGTCATAATCAAAATGTTGAGTGACTTACAGGGAAGTGACTTACAGGATCCCTTTTGTTCAACACGCCATATTAATTGGAGTTAGAATAAGTGCAGTTAGAAGGGCTTCAGCTCCAGCTGTCCGTCTGAGTTCTGCTTCAAAATATCCATAGAGCACCCTAAGTTCATCAATTAATATTCATTCTGGTCATAATTATAAATCATAACAGTATCTCACTCCTACCAAGTCTCACACAGATCAGTGGTTTTATTCACAAGCAGATTTATAGATACCAAAGCCTGCTGGGTGCATAAAGTTTGTGAGACTTTTCCTTTACTTTGGTCATGGTTCTTTTATCAAAAACATTACAGATATCACAATAAATTTCCTTGCTGTTTTCACACTTTGGTAGATTCCTTCAGTAATCTATCTGTAGCTATGTCAGGGAAAAACCCACAAAACTTAATCAAGTGGAAGTAGTGTGCTTTCCAATGGAAGAAATTCTCCCTGAACTCAAGTGCATTATGAATTTTCCAGCCCTAGCAGACAGACAGAATGATATTTGACTCACAGGGAGAAATGGAGTTGCATGGTTGGATGAAAGCAGTAGATACAATCAAGTGCCTTGCTGAGGATGTGGCTCCAGCTCTCCAGGAATTACTGTCACTTTTGCTGCATCAAATGAAGGAAGGCACTTTGGGAAAACCACTGAGCAGAAAAGTCTCAGCTCTGCACAGAATTCTGGACTTTTTTGGTAGGCCAAAAAAGTTTTCTTCCAATCTTTTGGTCTACTAGCTTCCAGTTTCTGGCTGGTATCACACAATCTATACAGAATCAGCACATACACACCCAGACCAAACCAAAACCAGCACGTGGCTGTGCCGGTGCTTGGTGTTTCTCGTGCTGATGCTTACAGCAGTGGAGATGGGATCAGTAAAGCCAGCAGTGATAAAGGACACAGTTAATGCCCTTTGCAATCTCCCTGCTGCCACGAGGCAGGAATTGTGATCCCTTTTATCTGCCTTCACAGCCCTGACAAGTGTCAGGCCCGCAGTGGTTCTCTGCAGATGTGTGCTTGTCCCACAGCCTGCCCTGCCCTTGGGTGACCAGGCACTTGTCAGAGATAGCAAACACAAACCATCAGGATTTGCCTTTCTTGGAGCAGGGAACCTCTTCCCAGCGCTGCCCGTGGCTTCGTGAAGTGCTGCAGACAGGGGAGTTGGGCTGGAGTCATCATGTGCCGATAATTCTCATTTACAGCCTTTGTAGCAAGCTTTAATCTTTTCTAAACAGCTCTCTATGGCTCCAAAGGGACACATCTGAATAGCCCTAATAGGTTGTCATCATTTCACTAATGGGGGTTTATTGCCTGACTTATGGACAGACCTAATTCCACTTCTCATCACTGCCCTCCAGAAAGTGGAGGGCTGCTCCATCCTCCCCTGCCCATGGCCCTCTGCCAAGAGGGGTCATTATGCTGACCTTAGGAAGGACTTCAGATGAAGAACCAAATTCCTTCCCACAGTTTAACCAAGCAGAGGACTTCGACCTTCAAAGATTTTAGTGGAGATGTGCGGGAGGAGAAGTAAAATCTTTCCACGACCAGATCCGTGCAGTATTTCTATTACTTTCTTAAGTACCACTCCAGAGCCATAGGAAAGCCATCTGCAATGTGATGTCCAGCTCCTCATCAGGTGTGGGATGATTAGTTTGTCTGAGTGATCCCGAGAATTGTTGGAAAGTCTCTGTTCCCAGCCCGGTGCTTAAAGAAGGAGTCTGAGCTCTTCATTTCGCGGTCTCAAGGTCGTTTAATGTTTCTTATCTACAAAATTCTTTCTCCTGCCCTGACGAGGTCAGCTTAGCAGGATCGTCTGAGGCATTCTGCCCGCCCACGGGGCAGCCGTGCCTTCTTATACCACAAACTACGTATAACATATTTACAATTATCTCCCAATGCCCATCACTTATGTTAGACAGTGATCTTCTACTCTAAACCAATCCCCAAGTGCCAACATCACACAGAAAATGGATGACAAGAAGAAGGAGGAAAGACCACGAGGTCGGGGCCTGAATCCTCCATCTTGTCTCCCAAACCCCCCTGTACCAAAATCCTAAAATCTACATTTTTCACCCTGTGAATGAACTATTCAAACCCAAGTGATTCCCATGTCCCCACAAACAGGTAGCAGATCCCTAAAAGTGTCAAAGTCAAGCCACCAGGTGCTTTTGACAACATCCCAGAGGGATGTGCTGAATTCCCACAATCAGGAGCAGACACACAACGACAGGAGGCACAATGAGAGGATAAAGCTCTTTTTTAAAAGCACCCTGGGTGGCTGCTGTACAAAGAGATTCCACAGAGAGAGTGGACTGGACTCTTGAGCAAGTCTCTCTTGAAAATTTGCTCCCTATTCCCTGCAGGTCACCAATAGCTGGGAATCTTTCACTGGCATCACTGTTGTGTCTGTGGCTATTTTCTGTATTTTTCAAGAGCCTTCTATAGGAAGAGACACCAACATTTTCTGGCATTAAGGAACAAAAATATTTTGGGCTCCAGCTGCCAAAACCTCCATTCAGGGCTCCAAGAGAGCGCATCTGTGCAGGATGACTTAGGACTGTGGCTGATATTGGACCAGTGAAGACACCCTTTTGCTTCACACTCCTTTGTTGCTAACTCTCCAACTACCTAAAGAGAGGTTTTATCCCATCTCCCGATGGATAGATGTTTCAATGAAGCTGTTGTTGAGGACACAAGTTCTAGTTTCTATTGGCAAAGCTATAGGTGAGACAGGATGCTCTGCCTGGAATGGGTTAAAGAAAACTAGAAAAATGCCCTATTTTGCAAGGCTGCCAGTGGTGAACTGAGGGGGAATCATGCTGCTCATGGTGTTGAATTATGCTAAAATCAGTGTGACTCATCAACCCCAAAGTTAAACATCCTGATTGTGAGACAAAACCTCAAGGTCACTGCTTGAAGCTGAGTAAAAGAGATTTGCCCACAGCTGTTGGTGTGGGTAACATCAATCTCTACTTAATAATTGGGGTTTTTATTTTGCTTTAATACAATTGCTTTAATGCATACAACTATATGTTAGTAGTTTTTAGCTTCTATACCATGTAGCAAATAATCCTACCTAAGATATTTTTATCTGATCATTTATCATAATAAATAATTTTTCTGCCAATCTATCTGGTTTGGCATCCTTAATCCTGAGAGACAAATTTGTACAAAACTGATCTCACCTTTTTAATCTTACAGTTAATTAAGATAAGGATAAGATAATTTAATCTTAGATTTAATCATTAGATTTAAAACGCTGGCAAAATCTGGGACTCAGATTGGACGCAGGCACACCCAGAGATATTTCCATGAGGTGTTTAGGAAACAGGAGGGCTTCCCTAATAAACTTTGTCTGAAGCTCCCACTCCACCCCCAAATCAGCAAAGCCCAGCTTAGTCCCCAGACTGAATCTTTGATTGCTCTTTACTTTAGAGGATGTGACTTATCCATCAAACAAAAGCTGGAACTGCACTGCATTTCCTGTCAAGCAAAGAGAAAAGGTGGGAACACAGCAAACATTGGTAAATGGAAGGGCTGTGGGTGTTTGTCACGGTTTCAATGGCAGCACACTCCTCAGCAGGCACTAATTGACCCAGTTTTTCAGCATCATGTGACAGGGCTAAATTACCCTGAAAAGAGAGCCCTGGCCTCACACCTTCTGCTGGAAGAGAAGTCCTACATCAAGCCCACATCCTGGCCTGCATTCACCAGGGGCTCTTACAAAAGCACAAACATATTAATGTTAATGTTAAACAATGCTAATGCACATATGTTAACCCAGCAGCAGGGATCAGCTGCTGGAAAGTGAATCCAGAGCAGGAGCTGTAATTACCAAGCCTTGCCCATGCCTCTGATTATCCCAGCTCAAGCCATTCTCTCGGCTTCCACCTGTAATTTTCCCCCAGGTTTCCCAGCTCTGTCTTTTGCAGCAAAAATGTGATGGGCTTCTACCCTGTGGCAGAGGCAGGGGAGTGGGTTTGAGGGGCTGCAGTTATCCTGCATCCACCCTTATGAGCTGAAATTGCTTTTGCTCCCAGCTCCACCACCCTGCAGTTTTAGTTCACTGATGTCATGTTTTTCTACTGTGTGTGCTGTGGAGTGTTGGGTTTGATTGCTGGAAAAGTGCATCTATTTTCTTTAATACCCCATCCACATAACACATGTATCAGTAAAGAATGCAATTTCACCATAAAATCTATGTGTTTCATTATGTGCTCAGTATGATCTATATATTCTATCATGAAATGTTGCCCTCTGTTTGCTACTTCATGTTCCATTTCTCAGGAGGTTCTCTTGACTTTCATGTGGCTTCTATACTACATTTTTTTTATGACCAAAAACCTTTTAAGATATACATGGTTTTTCTTACATGTACAAAGAGAGTTAGGTTCACATATTGCAGCTTTTATTAGGGCTCACAGAGAGGTCTCATTACCCTGAAAAAAACAATATTACCTGCTTTAAGGCAAGACTTTATCTTTTCAATGGCCTTAGAGTTTCCTATTGTCTGCAGAGTAAATTTTTTTCCCCCCTTTTGGTACTGGAACAGGAGATGTGCAGTGAAAAAATGGCCTGTTCTTTATCGACTTCACACATCCTTTTTCAAATCATTTCAAGGGAGATAAACCATTGCAAAGGCAGACTTCACATCGATAGTGGGAGCAGCATGTCAGATAGACAGCAGTCCTGAGACTTTGCTGCTGAAAAATCAATTCTGGTCCATTGGAGTCAAGAGCCTACAAAGGCATAAATGAGGGAAGCAACCGACCTATTTCCTTAGTACAACTTTTCTAACATGACTAATTAATTGGCTTGTGGACACCCTTTGGAATCACTGCCCTTTGTTTCCCTTCACCTTGTCCCAGTTTCAGGCTGCTACACCACCACCACCAAAGTCACTGCAGCTAAAATGGGAGCAAGGAAATGCTGAAAAATTGATGCCAACTGCACAACACAGGCATGGATGTGTTGGCCAAGGAGAGACACAGTTTCCTTGGCACTGTGCAAAGGTGTGACCAAACCTGATTTCCTCAGCAGGCTGCTCCGTACTGATTAACATGCACTGGGTAATGAAAGGTGATTCCCACACATAACATGTGGGATAGTGGGCAGACCTGTTGGGAAGGATGAAAGTTTGACAAGAAAGTCTCACAGATATGTGTGCTTAGCAGACAGATGTTTAAATGTAGAGTCTGAAGAAGGAATAGAAATGAAAGCAAGTTTTGATATAGAAGAAAAGAATTGCTGAGCCAGTCTCACTGGATAACCAAGGAGGCAAAGGGTGTGTTAGTTAGAAGGGGTTTTTATGACTTAGAGCAAAGGATAAACCTACCCCAAACAAGAAGATGCTTTTACCCAGCAGAAAGATAGCACAGGCAAACAAGTCAGCAAAGTTCCAAGTAGAAAAAAGGTCTCAGAATTTTCTGAGACTGCAAGAAAACTGAAAAACAACTTCTAGCTTAAACTCTAATGTACTAACTTTTAGTGATTGGAGAACAGTAACATGAATATGGTAATTATAGTAGTTATGATGGGCTACATATGAAAGTTAAGGTATAGATTGGTTCTACGGTACTAAGATGCTCAGCAAAGAAAATAATGCACTGTAAGCAAAACCAAAGGGTCTGGAGCTGACAGCTGCAGGCACAGGCTCTGCCACCCACGACCCTGGACTGCTGTAACCTCTTGGATGGAATAAGCTGCATTTTGGAGAGCCTCTGCAGTCCTGTATCCCTCATTTAGGCTCTTACACAGACCCTTTTTACAAAGAACTCATAAACAATCTTTCTGTCTGTCAGGGGATTTCAGGGAGCAAAAGCATTCTGGCCACAGTGGGGTTGCAATGTGGGGAGCTGGCAAGGCGTTTGAACCCATGATGTGTAGACTTTGTCTATATTATTTCCATCCTGGTAGTTTTTAGAGTTTTTCTTCTTATCTGAGATGAGAGCCCCACTACATCAGCCACTTTGTTCACTTTGTAGTTACCAGAAAGAGAAATGGATCCAGGGGGCAATCCAGCCTAGTGGAAGGTTAATTTCCTCCTGGAACTGTCTCAGCAGGGAGCAGATCTCAATTGCATTCAGTAAATGTCATTAATCAAGTGCAATTATTCTGATCTACTTTCCTCAAGGTCAAACATGGAACATGGGGTAAAAATAATGACCTAGAACAGAATTTTTCAGTCTATGTCTTGTCAACAAAGGGTGAAATCCATGCTATATAATGCAGGCATCTACATTGCACCAGGATTTTAGGTACCAGTTAGGCTGTTATGTTAATTTAAGTGTCCATATACTCTTGATGAAAGGAAACCAAAACCTCTGCAATCATATAAGAAAAATGTCTGGCTCTTTGATCTCTGTCTCTTCACTCTCCTAGGATTCCTAGCCCCTGCAGGTTTTCTCTTAGGACAACAGGATCAGGCTGTGGGATGAGTGATCTGAGCTCTGCTGTGCAATGTCCAATGACTAAAGTCAGATTCAAGAGGAAGGCAAAGCAGGTTTGATTCTCATCCAAAACGTTTAACTTTCAGCATGTCTTTTTTATCCCCTCTGCTACCCCAGTCCCCTGCTAGTGTAGAAGAAATTATTTTTGTCAAACTCAGAGGATTGTTTTTGGGTAGAAGCCCTATTTGTGAGATGTTCAAGCATCATTCTGAGAAGTTCCACAAAGGTTATTTGGAAAAGTTCCCTATTTCCAGTGCAAGGGAATTGTGGATTTAATTTTTAATTGAGGCATAAATATGCTGAATTTCATACAAGGAATGAAGAAGATGTGAAGAAATTCAAAACTGCTACATTGCACACTGAGAGCACGTTTTTTAGAAAGATAGTGAGAGTGCATATGTGAAAAGGGGCAGAGTTTGGATTAACCAAGTTATCCTCATTTTGCCATGTATTAACTCCTGGGCTCGGGGTTAAGCTTGCCTGCTCTGGTAAGTGGAAGAGCTTTGCCAGGAATGTTAATAAGAAACACCATTTATTTTTCTCTTTATTTGCATGCAACTTCTATCAATATGAATTGGACTCAAAGAAACAAATACAGGAAGGGAATGAGGAAGAGGAAGATAAAGAGGAAAGGGCAAGGACAAGAGAAGAAAGAAGGGAAGAGGAAGGAATTTTAGTATTCAAATATTGCCTTTCAGTCATGGAATTCAAAAACTGAACTGTATTTGCAGTGCCCTTGGCTCAAACAGAGCCTGGCACCCCTGATCTTCCCTTGCCTTTCACCTGGTACCCTTCCTGCACAACCATGGAAACATTTTCCCAAGATGTTTCATGCTCATTTCATAGGAATCACCTACTAGAGAAGATGGAGAAATAGAACAAAGCCTTTAGGACTAAGAACAGGATTCACATCTCCAGGATGATGCTTCTCTGCAGAGAGTTCAGCCCTTAAAACCGAATAATAACCATTCATAACCAAAATACTGCCAGCAGTTGAAAGTTCACATTGCTGAAAATGCCTTTTGTACAAAATTCCTACCATGTATTTACAAACCTCTGCCCCTGCTAGATAATAGCAGATTACAAATTACAAATGAATGCAGCTGTATTTCATTATTAATTGTTACATGTTCCCAAGCTGTTCAGTCTCATGGTCTGCTGATCATGCCTGACCCACAAATGGAACTCTGCAGCACAATAAAATTTCACACACTCTCGGTGTCCTTTCTAATTAGTGGATGAGTCATGCCCTATATCTGCAGAGCAGAGCTGCACTTCCTTTTCTGAGAGCATCTATGGATTGCTGTGCAGATGTCAATTCAGGCTGCATTGCACTGTGACCGTGTTCAAAGGGGTCCAAGGATGAGGGAACAGATGAGGATCTGACTCCATGTTTCAGAAGGCTTGATTTATTATTTTATGATATATATTATAATAAAACTATACTAAAAGAATAGAAGAAAGGATTTAATCAGAAGGCTAGCTAAGAATAGAAAAGGAAGAATGAAAAACAAAGGCTTGTGGCTCAGACAGAGAGTCAGAGCCAGCTGGACTGTGATTGGCCATTAATTAGAAACAACCACATGAGACCAATCCCAGATGCACCTGTTCATTCCACAGCAGCAGATAACCATGGTTTACATTTTGTTCCTGAGGCCTCTCAGCTTCTCAGGAAAAAAATCCTAAGGAAAGGATTTTTCAGAAAAGATCATGGCTACATTGCAGAACACAATTTCAGGGAGGAGCAGCAGATTGGGGGAGCAAAGTTTTATCCCAAAGCAGACAGAACCTCCACAAGTCTGGGCTTGGAGATGAATCCTTCAAAATCTGGTTTGGGATTAGATTTTCTCTTGTTATGTTTGGTATTGTTGGGAGGCTTGGGTGAGCCTGAGCACTCAGGCAGGCTCTGTGCTTGTCCTTTTGCTTGTGTGTGACAGCAAAGCATGAAGGAGCTGCAAGGGGCTGCAGGGATGCTGTTCCTGGGGGTGCTGTGCAGGCAGCACCACCAATGGGCTGTGATGTACAAATGCTACCCCAGCTAAAGGGCTCTCTGCTGACAGCCAGGCTCACTGTGTGACTCAAAGGCTCCCTGCCAAACAGTTCCACTGTTCAGGAAAAAGAATAGGCTGGTTGAAATGGGGTCATTAAGTCACTTGGCCAAATCCCTACCCCAGGCATTTATCCTATATGTCTCCTCCAATTCCACAGCACAGTTGTTAATTGAGAGCTGGATTTTGCCTGAGAGTAATACAAATCTCACCATGCCGAGCTCTCTGAACCACCAGGGAACTTGTAAATCTCAAATGGCAATGGAGGCCAGAGTGACCCTTTCCCATACCCTGGGGAATTGCCTCAATGCCCATGGCATAGACCAACCTCCCTGGACAACATCATGCATAGAAAGTCAGGAATCTCCCATTGAATTACTCCAGCAACAGCCAAACTGCCTCCTATAGCAAAACCTTGCAGCTGGACTTCACCTGATAACTGGTGAGAAGGGCTGGTGTGTGTCTGGCCAGCTGTCTGTCCTTCCTTCCTCTGCAGCTGCTGAATCACCCTCAGCCCACCCATGGCTTGGACGAGAGTGGCAGGGGCACAGCAGAGAGGGAAAACAACCCTAGGTGATGGATTCACCCCAGATTTATCTGAATTGCTGGACAACAGAAGCTAAATTTTCCAAGTTTTCCAAATAAAGGGAAATCAATGCTCTTGAGAGCAACATCAGCTGAACACAAACACCACCACTCCACTGGGTGACTGAATTTTACTGCTGGCCTCTCCCCAGACCCCAAGCCCTGTGAAAGCTCATGAACCACCCTCCTCTGGGCAGAGGTCTAGGGTGGCCCCAGACCCAGCAGCTTCATTTTTTTGGCCAAATGGATTGCCTGCCCATTGCAAAACCTCCCTGTAACTTCCAAGAGCTCAGCTGTTTTGCTCTGAAGTTACTTGAATCTATTATCCCTGGGTCATCCCATGGACATAATTATCACAGAAATACACACATTGGCATACTGAGGGTATGCAAAGAGAGATGGAAATTAGGCTGTCTAGGATTTTAATGGCACTAGCATAAATTAAAATGTTATTTTTCTATCAGTCATTTTCGTTCTGCATTATTTTTTTCTATTAAATGTCTTCTAAAATTACATCCTAATTTAGTTGTGTTTCTCTCAGTTCAGTAAATTTCCCTGGTGGAATTACTATTCTCATTATTATCAGCAAGTGTAGACTGAAAGAATGAGAATGAAAGGAAAATACATTAATGCATGCATGAGACTGAGGTGAGCTCTCACACCAGGTTACCAAGCGCTGTCCTCACAATGATGGGCCATTAAGAGAATCACAGGATGGTTTGGGTTGGAAGAGAACTTAAAAATCATGTAGCTCCAAACCCCTGCCATGGGCAGGGACACCTTCCACTAGATCAGGTTGCTCAAAGCCCTGTCCAGCCTGGCCTTGAACCCAAACAGGGCACAAATCACAGAGTATCCTGTAGCCTGTGCAGGTTCTGTGGGTGCTGGCTGGACTGATGGGACAGCAAGGAATGGGGATCTTGCTGTGGAAGGACAATATTTGGGCTCTCCATTCATCTGAGTCACTGTCTGTCCTTGCTCTTTCATCTCAGAAGTTCCCGAGAATTCATATAAATATATATTAATCTTCCTGATTCATACAAATATGAATAAATGCCTTAAAAAGTCATCTCTATATGACTTAGAGTTACATACAAGGAATGTCCCACATCAGTGCTGTCTACATCTCCTGCTAGTGAAAGATTCCAATGGGGATTTTCTTAATGTCCTCAGGGGAAAAAAAAAAGAAAAGGAAAATCCATAAATATTTTCATATGACATGGGCTAAAATGCTTTACTAAGACACCCACATAGGATGACTACCCATTTTCTCAGTCCCACACAATTACAATTTCCTTGGTACTATCACAGGGAAATGGCTGGTTCCCATCATGAAGGGGACAAACAGAGCAAAACTAGAGTTAATTGTACCATGGTAGATCTAGGGCTGCAGTGATTCAGGTCTGCCAAATTTAAATAGGAAGTTCTCAAAATATTTGCCTGGAAGAAATCATCTCTTGTTGCTTCTGGCAGGTAAAAAAAACCCAAGCAAACCCTACTGTCCTAACACCCCACTCATAAATTAGGAGCACCAGGTTGAGCTCATAGGAGCTCTGGAGGATAAATAATCCCCCCATAACTAATACCAATACTAATCTTTTAATATTGCATTAATTCTACCAAGACTGTGCAGAATTTGGTATAAATTTGGACAATCTGTAAAAAACTCCTCCATCAAATAAATTGGAATTCACTCCCCAATGCCACAGGACAGAACCAGTAGCCACAGCTGCCTTCTGATAATTGGTAGCAGTTAATGAGGCAAGTCCATTAATAACTCCATCATTTCCCACTTTAAATTTATTTTCCAACATCAAAAGGATGAAAAAATAGCTCAGGTACTTCTCTCTGCCCCAAAGGGGCTTCTTCTCTCAGTTCTGGTTGAAGGAGTGATTCTGTGAAGGAAAGGCTTGCATGGAGACACTGCTGCAGTTGCAAATCAATCAGACTCCTATCTAAAGGCTAAAGGGGGTTGAAACTAATTTCCCTTTTATGAGAAAAGGTTGACACAAGTCCCTCATTTTTCTAATGAAATAATAACTCTGCCACACACCGCCAGGAGCTGTGAGGCATAATAGGCATTTTAAGGTACTTAGTTATTCTGGCAGCCAGAACCATCTGTGTGTGAGAAATCAGCATCACATGGAGTGAGTTTGGAAGTCTCCAAGAACTTTCCCCCACCCACCCTGTGATCACTGCACCTCTGAGGGGGGTCCGGCCTTGGCTCCACACCAGCCCATCCAAGTGTCACAAAGCTGCTGTCACACCCTTGCTTTTCTCTTGGGTGATGTTTGTCACCTTTGCTTTTATCTTCCAGGTTAACCAAGACCAGTTCCTGTTGGGAAGGATGAAAGTTTGACAAGAAAGTCTCACAGATATGTGTGCTTAGCAGAAAGATTTTTGGATGTAGAATCTGAAGAAGGAATAGAGATGGAAGCAAGTTTTGATATAGAAGAAATGAATTGCTGAGCCAGTCTCACTGGATAACCAAGGAGAGGCAAAGGGTGTGTTAGTTAGAAGGGGTTTTTATGACTTAGAGCAAAGGATAAACCCACCTCAAACAAGAAGATGTTTTTACCAAGCAGAAAGATAGCACAGGCAAACAAGTCAGCAAAGTTGCAAGTAGAAAAAAGGTCTCAGAATTTTCCACTGCAAGAAAACTGAAAAACAACTTCTAGCTTAAACTGTAATGAACTGACTTTTAGTGATTGGAGAACAGTAACATGAATATGGTAATTATAGTAGTTATGATAGGCTATAGATAAAAGTTAAGGTATAGATTGGTTCTACTGTATTAAGATGCTCAGCAAAGAAAAGGATGTAATGCATTGGAACCAAAACCAAAGGGTCTGGAGCTGCCAGCTGCAGGCACAGGCTCTGTCACCCACAACCCTGCACTGCTGTAACCTCTTGGATGGAATAAACTGCATTTTGGAGAGCCCCTGGAGTCCCACATCCCTCATTTTGGCTCTTACAAGTTCCCTTTGCCTGCTGTTGGCCTTTCTGAAAAAAAAAAATTTAAAAAAAGGTGGAAAAAGCAGCAGTTTTTCACCGCCAGCTCAAAGTACTGGAAAGCCAGCCTCAGCCCAAGTGGTTGAATCAAAGGCTGTGGCCAGGGCATTCCAGAGATTTTCTCAATAGCGCTTGGTAATATACGATGGCACATTTGGTGGATTTTTAACAGTTAGTGGTGACTTTCTTTAGCAAGTTCTCTGTTTCAGGATTCAGCAGTTCTCTCATTCAGGACCAAGAAGGATCCTCAGAGATGTCAAAGAGGAACATCTCCAGCCAATGGACCTTCTCCTGAAACTCAGCTGTTTGGACTTGAAACAATGAACATTCTTTGCATGGTTGTTTGGGTTTCTGATGTTGTAAGCCTTGTTTTAGTGATATGATAAAAGTAGATATTCTATAGGTGAAGAATCTCCTTGACCATTCCACGTCAGCACATGACTGAGGTTTTGATTGGCAATGGATAAACCTCTCAAGTTGTGTTTGTTCTCTCTTCTGCAGGGGCCCAGCAGAGAAATTGCAAACACAGCTCCTTTTCTTTTTATTATAGTAAAAAGGGGGAAATGTGGTATTCACATGCCCTCTGAACAGAGAGAATCAGAGAAAAGAATGATCAAAACAATTCTCATCTCATTTGCTGTTCCTGTGTTTTTGAACATGTAGAATGTGTTGGAAGGTTGTTTACCCAAGGTGATGGCTGGATTGGATTCTGGATGACATTGTTTATGTGAATTAGCCTATCAGGTCCAAGCTGTGCCCACTGTCTGGCCAGCAGACAGTCATGAGTTTCTTCAGTTTAGTATAGTTCTTGTTAGTGTAATACAGTGTAAAAATAGTTATAGTATAATACAGTATAATAAAGTAATTAATCAGCCTTCGATATCATGGAGTTCTGTGGATCATTCTTCCCTGCATTGGGGGATCTTCATAAATACATTATTTACCTCTCTCTATCCTAACCATCCCAGTGTCCCTCTGTTTGGCCCTCTCCAGTTTAGCAATAAATGCTTTCCTTTGGTGAAGAAATGCAAGGTTCCTCCACCCAGCCCAAACATCACACCAGAGCTGCCATACAGTTGTGTGCTTGAGAGGTAATTTAAGTTATTTCATCAGCTTCTGACTGTATTAGCTATATATGTGTCTATTTTAATCTTCTTAAGGCACGTCATTTGGACACCTGGCTTTACAGATGGTCAGACAGTAAAAATATAAAAATATTCTTGGTGCATCTGTTTAAACATTTGCGAAATGGCATCTCCTTAAAACTTATAGCCTGTGCAGTTAATTGCTAATATCCCAAAGGTATAATGATTTCCAAAGGCTCCACACAGTCAGGGGTGCTGCTTTCTTTGTGCTGCACTGCCCTGCAGGAGGAAGAAACGAAGCTGTCTCAAAGAGCTCAGCCAGAACAGTTTGCAAACTGGGCTGCACAAATTGCTGGAGAAGTGACAGAAGAGGGAAATGGAATATGTTCACAGAAATTTTCAGCTGAAGACCCAGAAAAAAGACTCACAGATCACTCTTAGGCCTGCCCCTTTTTTTTGCCTATCTACAAGAGTTAATTGGGTCATCTGGAATGACACTCACAGAAGGCCTCTGAAGTCTTCAGCTTTTGCAAGAATTATGAAACATGAAGCAGCCAATTTCTGGTTTATTCATTTTCATTCTCTCCCTCATGTGTGTTTCTGCTGTGGATTCCTTCCCAGAGGTGTGTCTGTGCAAGGGCCAATGCTGAACACCATAATGCTACCCCAAACCCCCGCATTTTGAGCTTAATGGGGAAAACACGTTCCTGGGTTAATTTTGTACACATAAATAAAGGCAATATTGCTGACCATCAAAATGATACTTTCCTATTGGCGCAGCAGACTGTGAGGCTGAAAGGGATTCCAGAATTCAGCAGGAAAGGATCAGCACCCAAAGCCATCAAGTGGATGTTTGGCACTGCTTGTAGGAGCACAGGGCAGAGGGAACTCACAAGCGGAAAGCAGAGTTTGCTCTGATGGAAAATGAAAAATTTTGAAAAATTTCAAACCTTTCAATGAGATTATGCCGCCCCATAATCTCATTCAAAGGGTTTGAAATTTTTCTCTCTTCCTTTATTACCTCTGTATTTGGCATGACATACCTCTATATTTAGGTGAAGGAAGGAAGAGTGGAGAAGCCAAAGGCTCGCACAGGATGACTGTGTATCAATAGCAGGACTCTGCAGCCCTCTCCTGTGCCTGTCTGGATGATAAACCAGTCACTTGTCCCTTGACATATTCAAGGAGCCTGCTATTTATAGCACAGTAGCCCCCCCATCCCCTCTTCCCATAATCTCTTCATCCCCTGAGGAAATCTGACATATTTAATCTAAATACAGCTTTGCCATACAGGGGAGTGCGCAAATGCAGGTGGCTGCTTGGATGTACATGGTCTGCTGGTGTTCCAAGAGTGTGAGTTAATAATTTCCCTGCATCTCCTGACATTCATTCTCCTTTTACACAGGTCCCACTCACTGTGGTTACTGCTGCCTCTCCATGGTGAATTGTCCTGTCTCCTTGTACCAGGAGCCCAGCAGTAATTAGAAAATCAGCTTTGAACAGTGGCAGCTCTTAAAAACAAGTGTCAGGTTGGGAGAGATCTGCTCAGCCTGGTGTATTTTAATAACCCTCTCTCCTACCCGTGGCACCTGCCATTGAAATTCAACCAGTTTAATGGGAAAGCAAACCACAGGCAGAATGAGGAGGGACCAGAGAAACAAATCTTTTTAATATAGAAAATAAAGCTTTTGATATTGTGATGCCAAATGGATTATCCAGGAGGATGTGCTGAAAGGAAACAAGCATCTCCCCATTCAATATTTATATATCCCTAGATAACAGCCTTCACTGAGATGGATTTGTCAGAGTTACAGTACTGAGCATCCTTTATGGTTAGTTTCTCAATTTTATGCCTAACAATAAATGGCAGCAATGCTTTCTATTAGGAATAGAACAACAACTGGATTTGGCATGAAGTTCAAAACCTGATTCCAAAAATGGCAGCAATTTATGAAGCTTTGACAAAAAACCATAAATGCAATAAGAAAACATTGATTCTTCTGACTTCCGCTTCACAGATTTGACACGTGCACTTATGGCTCAATATAAATGAATAATAACAACAGTAAGAATGATTCATTTCCTTAACTCCTTTCAGACTTCACCTTTGAAACTCTGCATGGCGTTTTCTTACCTCCATTACTGTTCAAATTCCCTCACATTAATCTTTCTTTTAATATTCTTGGTTATGTTGCAACATCTCCAGAGGTTGCAGCAGCTTAAGGCTTCAGTGTAAAAAAATGGGACCCATTTGTTCTGTTGCCAACAGATACAATCCCAAACTGAAGAGTTAATGACCTCATAACAGGTGAGACAGAAGTAGTCAAACATACACAGCATGAGAACCTCTCCTATTGTCTGCTGTATTCTGCTTTAATCCCTCATTTCTCTATTTTATTCCTCATTCCATGGATGGACGGGATGTGTTCCCTTTGTCTGTGTACAAGACCTGTATCAGCACAGTTCAGACCTTATCTTAAAGCAGAGCTCTTTGGGAAGCTCCTCATTGCCAGCTCACCAGAAGGAGACTTCCCCTGTCACAAATGTCATTTTAAATTTGGAGCAACCCTGAGCATCCACTCAGGCACAGCTCATGGGGGCTGGCATCAATCCCAACATCACAGCTCACCTGGACAACAATCTGTTTGCTCCAAAAATGAGGTGTGAGATAAAATTGACCAGACCTGCTGATGAGAATCTCTGCTTTTTGTACCAACAGTTAAAATTTTGGAGTCACAGGAATTATTTTTTTTTTCCAGTGAGGTTTAAAACACTTTACCCTGAGTGAGAACTTCTGATCACTTAAAGAAAAATGAGTTTCCACAGTTCCCCAGATCAAAGGAGGACACTCAGTGCAGTGAGTTTATGCACAGAAGCCAAGTCAAGGAGATGCAGTTTAAACTCCTTGTCTTCCAATTTATGAGGGTTTTTTTTTTTTAATCCTCATAGTTCTGGGCCTCTTTGATGTTTCTGTCAGGGCAGAGATGTCACAGCACAAGAGTTCAGATTCTTGGTCTGGAAATCTAAAGGACCTTAGAAAACCTGGGATTTGCCATGACTTGTGTTGAGTTGGAGACTGCCCAGAAACAATGGCCCACTGGATGTTCTTGATCAGGGCTGAAACTGGGGAAGTCCATAGACATCCCCAGGAGAATTAATTAAAAAGAGACCAAGGACCCTTTTCCAACCACAGAAATTCTTGTCTTTTTTAGCTAGAAATTATCCTCTTAAAAGTTGCATTTTATTAAAAAGTCTTTCAAATACTGGAAAATTGGCATAGAAGAATGGGTAAATTAAATGCCTAAGAGGAGAGAAGACTTTAAGGGTTTTTTTTAAACTACCAATATACTGAGCACAAATATTGCCACCAGGCTTAGGATTTCTGCCTTGTTTTAATGTGTGATTCCATTAATTATCTTTTATACTCCTCAGGGGGAAATTACTCAGGAAAAGCCTTTGATGGAATGACATTATATCCCTGCTTTTTTAATAAATGCTGAGTCACTCTCCAAAATCAAAGTACTTTCTTATTACGTGAAAAGGCAAAAAAAAAAAAAAAAAAAAAAAGCTTTTTTTTGATGACAAGCACTACAAAAGCACTTCAAGATTTCTCTGTATGCGTGTAGAGAAGTGAACTAGGGATGGGGAAATCCTGGTCACTTTCTTCCTTTGTGAATTACCTTCACCTGCTGCAGAATGTTATGGGAATAAATCACACGGGACTCCCTTTTCTTCATGGTGGAAAAGGCCATTCTTTAGTTACATAACTCAGTTTTACAGACCTTGTGTGTGATTCCATTTTTTAGTAGCTTTCTTGCCAATTACTTTATTGGTTAGTGACAAGTTGTTATTCTGTATTGGTTGGTCACTCAAACCCTGGTGTGTATGTGCAGGAAAGTTGTTTATGAGAGATAGTTTTCATTTTTCAATATATAGAAAAATATATATAGGTAATATATATATATTTTTATATATAAATTAGAAAAATATCTATTTTTGTAACTGTTCTATATATAGAAAAATAAATATTTTTCTAATTTATAGAAAAATTATATATTTTTCTATAAATTAGATATATTTTTATAAAAATATATATTATATAAAAAGATATATAATATATATATTTCTATAAATTATATATATTTTTCTATATCAAAAATCTATTTTTTTTCTGATTTTTCAATATATTTTTCTATATATCGAAAAATTAGAAAAAAATAGATTTTTGATACAGAAAAAATCTGTATAGAAAAAAAAAATCTATATAATGGTATAAAACCGATTTATACAGATGCAATTTGGTTTTTTTTTTACCCAGCAATAGATTGTTATGTTAACAAACTGCTCACACCAGGATTGCTTTCACATGGGAACTTGCAAAGGGCTAGCTTGACTTAGAAGAAATGACACACCAGCCAGAGCAGGACTGATTTTATAAAGTTTTCTTTATAATGCAGCAGAATGTCCCTCAGACAGAGGTGACAGCTTTGCCCCACGTGTGGTTCTCGTTGGTGAGGTCAGAGTGTTCTCGCTGCTCCCTGTCCCCAGGGAAGGCAGGAGGAAACGGGAGCCCAGCTCTGCACGGAGGTGCTGGGGGTCTCTGGATGGGGTTTGAAGCTGCCCCCACCCATTTCAGAGCTCTGTTCCCAGCAGGGCCTGGGTGTTATTTCTAAAGTGCTTTGAGCTCCTCTGTGAAACTGCTCCTGGAGTGCATAAAATTACTGCACTGACTTCTGAGGGCACATGGCTGTGAAAATCTATGTTTTAAACTATGATTTTAAAAAGTGGGAGAGAGAGAGAACAACAAATAGCTATGTTAATCATTCCAGTTGCAGCAACAGGGTTTCTTTTAGTGCATCAGGTCTTTGTGTGTATTTCTGATGGATCAGCCTACAGATGGGCATGTTTTTTTTTATAGCAATAGATTGTTATGTTAACAAACTGCTCACACCAGGATTGCTTTCACATGGGAACTTGCAAAGGGCTAGCTTGACTTAGAAGAAATGACGCACCAGCCAGAGCAGGACTGATTTTATAAAGTTTTCTTTATAATTTTTGTACCTTACTGCAGCAGAATGTCCCTGCGGAGCCAGAGGTGACAGCTTTGCCCCACGTGTGGTTCTCGTTGGTGAGGTCAGAGTGTTCTCGCTGCTCCCTGTCCCCAGGGAAGGCAGGAGGAAACGGGAGCCCAGCTCTGCACGGAGGTGCTGGGGGTCTCTGGATGGGGTTTGAAGCTGCCCCCACCCATTTCAGAGCCACTCTGTCCATCCCAGCAGGGCCTGGGTGTTATTTCTAAAGTGCTTTGAGCTCCTCTGAGTGAAACTGCTCCTGGAGTGCATAAAATTACTGCACTGACTTCTGAGGGCACATGGCTGTGAAAATCTATGTTTTAAACTATGATTTTAAAAAGTGGGAGAGAGAGAGAACAACAAGCATCTGACAGCTATGTTAATCATTCCAGTTGCAGCAACAGGGTTTCTTTTAGTGCATCAGGTCTTTGTGTGTATTTCTGATGGATCAGCCTACTCATGGGCATTCTGGAGGGGATCTACAGGAATTCAACTCATATTTCTTCCTTCAACACGTTTTTTCAGCAACTTCTTAGCATGTCTGACGTAAAATGAATATATTGTGGAATGAAAAATATATCAGGAGTGAGACATACACTTCTGACACTTACCATATAAACTGAAGGTGTTTTACTCTCACAGGAATCCCAGCATCCTTCTGAGAAATGTCACTCAGAAGAAAAGAGAACCCTCTTCCTTCCCTACCAAGCCTTTTAAATATCAAATGTAGCACTTAAACATGTAATTAATTTCCTCTCAGTGCCAGTAGCTCATACAATGCTTCTTTTGATTAGTAAGATGTATTATTTTGCTATATTAATGAGGTTTGCAGTGCTGCAAATATGAACACAATAAAATCTTGTTTCCATTGAGTTCTACTTCCATATCACCACTTTCTACAGAGATGAACCCCAGAAAGACCATGGACCTTTCCTCTTTCAGTTTTTATGGGGAAATAAAGGTTTTAAAGCAAATTTGCTCTGTGCTTTCCATGGAAATAAAATGACTTCTTCTTAGAACGTAGTGCATTTCCTACTGAAAAACCTGTATGTTATCAACACACCCTCACAGATTAGGGAGCAGCAGGGAAGGAAGCTGCAGTTAAATGTGATTGCCTGGGTAAAATCTCTTTATAGAAATGCTGAATATGCTGGCTTTATAATGCAGTAGCATCTTCATAAATCTAAGGTATTTTTAAGATAGGCTTCCTTTGCTACAAGATCTGGTTTAGATCTTGCTGTCAAGTGATTACAGATTTTTGTGCAGCTTGAAGAAATGTCTTTGGCTTGCTCAGAGAAAAATTGTTGAAGGTGTTTCAGGCTCAGTTTGAACAAAATTTCCTTTGTGAAGGGAGAAGGCTGTGCACTGAGTGTTTCAAAGGCAAGCTGGATGGAGGAGGCTGGACCTGTCTCAGCTGGAGAGATGACTTAGCACAGCAGTTCAGCTTAAACTGAAGGCTCAGGCTTTCACTAACACCAGGATTACCTTGTTCAGGGAGTCAGTCATCCCCAGAGAGCTGTACCCGGGCCAGTGCATCATTTCCCCACCTCACATTTGGGCTGGAGCCCTTCCTCTGAGTGATAAAACCTTGGAGCTGATAAAAGTCTCCATGGGCCCCTGCAGCAATGAGGGCAAAGATAACATTCTTTAATGTGAAATGTAAAAATGTATAATTTTACAACAGATAATGCTGGATATTAAGGGAGGAGATAGGAAACTGAATTTTCCTTACCTCCAAACCACCAGCAGCACAGTCACTTCCAATCTCTCAATGCCTCTGGGGCATCTTGTCTAATAGCCCAGGATGGGTGTGTTTGCCGTGGATCTACCCAGCTTGTTTTCAAACCCAGCTTAACTTTGGATTCCCCAATAACTTGTGCAACTGCCACAGTTTCAGCAGTTTTGAGAATATTTCTTTGCATTGCTCATTTAAGATATTCTTCTTATTCACTTTGCAGGTGACCCCTGAGCACTGTGCAACAAGAGCATGAGGTGGATGCAGGAGCCAAGGCCAAAGGGGAGTCCATGAGTTTTCCATGGAAGAGGACAAGGGTAGGACACTGAGAGGGTTGTAAACCACCCCTGAGTACTTTCCCCAGACCCAGAAATGTGAAACTTAAAGGCTTCCTGACTGTGACTCAGTGGTTTTGTATTATACAGTTTTTAAGGACATTTTCTTCCATCAACTTGTGTAATATCTCTTTGAACCCCTGAAAATTTTCAAGATCATCCAGTGGCAAGGAGTGTGACAATTTAAATCTATGCTGTGTGAAAAGCAGCTCAGTCCCTCCAGTGCATTTTGCTGCTGCTCACTCTTACTGCAGTGGTTTTTTGTGTGTCCTTCAGCTTGCTTTCAAAAGCCTGGAACCTGCAGGTCTCTTTTGGTGCAATGCTTGCCCCCCAAAGAGAAAACTGGGACACTACAACTTTGCTCACCCCTCTGGCCCCACACTCAGTTATTCTGTACCCTAAATACACCTAAAGAGCTCTGACACACCTGTGGTGAATGATTAAGTCATGCCTATTCCCTTGATATATCTGTATTTGTGCCCACTGATTATTTTATATTATAGCTGTAAATGATTTTCCTGGTGTGGAAGTCAAACACAATCATCAGGTACACTAGCAAACAAAGATATTTGCACTGGCATAGCAAACAGCTGTTTCAGTCCAAGGAATAGTTCTCTGGACTCCCTCGAGTCCTTTTTAATGTAGAACTGATCTTAAACAGAATTTCTCTGCTGATATCCCTGCTGTAACCAGTGATAGGTTACACACCCCTGCAGGTGGCTCAGCAATTTGCTATTGGCATTCCTTTAAACTGAAAACTTCCTTTGGCTCTCTTCCATCCACACACCCTTCAGAAGGGCTGTAAACCAGGAATTTGGGGCTCCCTGAAGGTGAGCTTGTGCAAATCACAGGATCCTTTCTGGTTCTAGACAGAATCAGTGGCAGTGGCAGAGCTTGTGTGTCCTCCAAAAGGAGCCCAAGCTATGCACACCAAACCCAGCATGAAAACCAATGCAAATCCTGCATGGCGGCTGCTGCTGGAGGATTCACTTCCAGATCTTACCAAGGCTTGGAAGCAAATGGGTAATTAAGTTGAAGCTTTAGACTACATGTTTTTGGAAGAGTTTCAACTTACCAAAGCAAAGCTCTGACCCTTGCTGGGGTCTCTCCATGCTTCTTAGGTACTCTTCACAATCTTGAAAATGTCCCTGTGTCCTTTGGAAGCAATGCACACGCCCAGTTTTGATTCTGTTAATGTAAACTAAAATAGGAATAATTCAATTTCATTCTCCAAAAAGGGCTACTGGGTCTGTGAGGCTGGAGGTTTAAGGGGTTTCTTAAACCGCTTGTACAAACATTCCCAATGCTCCTGCCTTTCAGAAGCCATTGCACAGTGTCTCCCTTATGTTGCCCAGAGCAATGTGAGTGCACAGGGTGTCTGTGTCTCCCATGTCCCCCCTGTCTGGAAGCTGCTCCTGGTGTGTGGCTGCTCCTTTGCTGGCTGGGAAAGGCAATGGTGACTCCTCGGAGCAAAGGCTTTGGAAAGGAAGCTGGAGAGACAGCGGGGCACAGCCCTGTCCCTGCCCTGCAGCACTGGAAGGGTCAGCAGCCCAGCTTTGTTCTTCCCTGTGCTCCTGCAGCTGCGGCCATCTGGGCGGCCTTGGGCTCCCTTGTGCAGGCAGAGGTGGCTCAGCCCACGGCCAGGATGAGTCCTCATGGCTGGCAGATGTCAGGAGTTCCCTGCTCCTCTCTTTTGACCAGGCAGGAGGCTTGGGGCAGCAGGCTCTGCAAACCCAAACAGGAACATGAATGGAAGCAGGCTTTTTGTCAGACCTCTTTTGTCCCTACAGATGGGGATGTTTGTAACAGACTAAACAGAGCCACCGTTCCCTAATGATAGGTGGTGGCACACATGTCTCTCTCTCCTGGGGAGACAGAAAGCCTCACTTCCTTCTGAGAATGAAAATTCATTACAAACTTCAAAATCCCCATCAGCCTAAAAGTAGACTACACCCTTACCTTCTTCCCCATTGCACTGTTCGAACCATGATCTATCCTTTAATTTGCAACATGATATATAGCCTCAGACCCCTACATTACAAAATTTTTCACCTACCTGCTATTCTTCTTAATTGCCATGCTCATCCTAATCATCGCCAACAACCTATTTGTCCTATTCACTGGCTGAGAGGGAGTCGGAATCATATCCTGGGAAGAGGGACACATGTGCCACCACCTATCATTGAACCCCTCACACTGGGGACACATGGGATAGAGCTCTGAAGGGCTGTATTTGGCCCCTTTAGCCACTGGATTAAGCCCCATTTGCTACCTTTGCAATCACCCGTGGCTGCAGCCAGCAAGGCAGGGTCCCATGAGCCTCACTCATCCCTCTGCATGGAAATGACAGCCAATAACATAAGTAATAATTCCATCTGCACACGTGGGGAAAGATCAGATTGGGTTGTACCACCAACCCTGCCCTCTCCTAGTTTGAAGTGCCCAAATTAATGTTCCAAATCTTTATTTGATATGCAGTGTGTGGGAGCCAGATATTCACACATCCATCCTTGTGCCTCTCAAGAAAATAAGTCTGTGTGTGTGTCAGACACTTGGACACTGTCTGGGGTCACAAAGATGCCACACACTGGCCTCTCTCTCCTTTGGAGAAATGCCCTCATCAGGGGAGGAGTGCTGACAATCACCAAGGACAAAGCAGCTCTGCTGCCTCCTGCAGCCCCCACACCACACCGGTGTCTTCTTAAGAGCAAGACATTTGCAGATGACAAATAGGTGAGGGAGAAAGGGAGCATAATGAGGGGAGGAGGTGTGTGGGGTGGAAAAGCAAGCAGCAGTGCTCATTAGAGGCACAGGGAAATGATGCCTTTCATACCTGCTTCGCTCCCTTTTGCTCCCTCCATCCTTCAGACAGATGAGAGACCCTCGGCGCACACAGCGCGCGTCCTCAATTATTAATGGCAGCTGCTTTGTTTTATTTAATGCTGTGGCTTTGATTAGCTTGTTCTCCAGGGATAGGCTTTTCCTTCTCCCCTCCCTTGTCTCCCTGTTTCCTCCTCCTTTCTCTGGTCTACCTCCATTCCATTCTTTTCCCCCCAAAGGAATGATGGGTGCTTTGCCAGGTGCTTTGCTCACCTGTGGCAGGCAGGCACAAAGGGCCAGGCACTACCACAGCCCCTTCTTGGGAGAGACTGAGCCTTGCTGGAAAATAATGAGAACTGGCAGGTCTGATGATCCAAAGCCGAGAAACATATGCCTGGGCTGCCTCTTTCATCTCTGTAATTGGTTTTTTCTACTCCTGTCAATTAGGGCCTTTTTCCTCTTCCTCCTGGCCCAGTGAGTCTCTTTTTTCAGTGTGAGTGTCTGAATGGCTGATCACATGGGTGGCCCTGGGGTAACGGCACCAGGGGGATGCACAGAGGTTTGTGCAGCATCACAGCATCCCTCTGGAAAATCCTACAGCTCCTTTGACACAAGAGGGAGGACTATTTCTGCCAGAGAGAGATTAAACACCTCTGGGCTCAAGGAGGCGCAGGTCTTTCCTCTTATCTCCAGAACAGCCTGGGTGCTACAAAGACATGTAAATGGGGTTTTTCCTTCTTCCACTTCCAGCTGTGAAGTTTACCTGCAGTGGAGCATTTACAAAGGATTACTCCTAGCTACAGCAAAGCCCACTGCTCCTGCGCCCACGGTCAGAGGCTGGTTTGAAGGAGGCAGCATCTGTTCAGGGACAGCTGTGCCTGCAGGGGATGGCTCCTTACCCCCCCTCCTTTGACCTGGCACCTGTCCTCAAACCCTGGCCCCAGCTCTGGACACTGGGGCCATGAGGCTGCAGGCAGCAGGCCAGAGCCAGGGAATTCTGTTGTAATCCAGCCTGGACAGCCTGTATCCCGGTGGGAAAATGACAAACTCAACAGCTCAGGACGTGGTGAAAAAAGTGAGAGCTAAGTTTTAAATTCTGCCAAACACTGAATTTCATCTCGTTCATTTTGTCCCACTCATCATCCTGTTGTTGAGCAGGACAAACCTCATGGATTTTATTTCAAGCACAAATAGCAGCTCATTTCCAAGGGGAATGCAGGGCTGAGAATTTAGGCTGTCAGGCTGGGGGCAGTGACTCTGTGTCAGCATTCACCCCTGTGGTCACCAGCACAATCACCAGCCTGCACGAGCTGGGAAGCACTGAGAATTTTTTCCATGAAGTGGATTTGAAGATAACTTTGTCCCACAAAAGAAAAAGAGGCAAAAGCTATTAATTTTGTAAATACTTTGAATCTCACGTTGCTTAAGACAACCTTCTCCCCCCCCCCCCATTTTTGTTGTAAAGGTGAAGTGGAAAAAAAATTATTATTTTTAGTTTTTCTTGGCAACTGCAAAACAAGATTCAAAAAGGGTTACTTGAACATCAGTGTATGCAAAAATTCCAGTTATAAATACAGGTGCAGAAAGCTGATAAAACCATTCCTTCCTCCTGCTCTCTCCTTATACTTTTTGATCCAGTGTTCAGAATTCTGCTGAAAGTACCTGACATTTTGTGACTCAGGATAGATGTGAGCAGCCAGAGAGCAAATGCTCCAGGACCATCCTGGACTCTGCATTTCACACCTGTTTGCAGACATGGAAGATTGGAAGGATCCTGATTTTCCAGACAATCTATATTAGTACAGGCTACAGATACTGCAGCTCAAGCTGTCCTCTCTTCACCATACACAGCAGAGTTGCCAATTAGACTTAAAATATGGCTTTTTGTATATATATATATACAAATATATATATACACATATATACATATGTGTATAAATATGTATATATATAAGACACAATATATATATATATATTTTATATTTATATATAGTATGTAATTTATATTATATATATTATACTATATGTTATATGATATATATATGTGTGTGTATATATATATATATTTTTTTATATATATATATATATATAAAAATCTGCATGAATTTTCCAGCCAGGCTGTTCCCAAAAGGGACACACGGGGTAGGTGGCTGTGCATGTCTGTGCATGCAGGAACATGAGGCACATGCTCTTTATCTTTCACCAGTTTTTCACCTGAAAAAAGTACTGCAGTGATCAAGCACTGTGGTATTTCATACAATACTGATCTTTGCACAACCAAACAGGTTTATCTGAGTAGCTGTCAGCAGCAGACATCTGGGGGTAGTTATACATCAGCCTCGCTGTTTTAAAAAAAAATGTGGTCCGATTCAGAGAAGACAAATGATTTCACAAGCCTCAACACCAATTAAATGTGTATTTCATTTTCATATGATGTATTGCAGGTGTCTGGGGGGCCTGTTGTGGCTGTCTCCCTGTCTGTGCAGTCAGGGAGATGCAGCAGAGGAGCACAGGTCCCTGCCCAGCCTCTGTCTGAGCAGGGCTGGGATGGTTTTCCAGCCATTCCTGGGCCCTGGGGAGAGGAGGCACCAATTGGAGCACATGGGAAAGGGGCTTCCCAGAATGAAGCACTGGAGTAATTAATGCTGCTGAAGAACGAACTCCAAGGAGTCTGAGTGAGAACAGAGATGCACTGATGTGTCTGCTCAATCAGGGCACAGTAATGAACAGACCCACAGAGTCTGCATGGATCAAATCCCACTCGGATGCTGTGACTGAAATTACACCAGACTCTGCTGAATATTGAGGAATTATTCTAATTTAAGGCAAAGTGCCCTGCCTGCAGGGGACTGACACCTCTCCAAATCCCACAGGAGCAGGTGAAAATGAGAGAAGAAAACTGAATACCGCACCTGAAGTCTTCTAATGACACATAACATATAGTTAAGATAAAATCTTCAAAGCTACATCAAGGTAAATATGCTGCTGCTCTTGCTGACCACCCTGCTGTGGTGTTTTTGGGGTCTTTCATTGTGGGGAGGAAAGATGAATCTGATTCCATGTTCTTAGAAGGATATATTATATTATATTATATTATATTATATTATATTATTAATTATATTATATTATCCATATTATATTTATTAATTATATTATATTATATTATATTATATTATATTATATTATATTATTTGCTATACTAAAACTATACTAAAGAATAGAGAAAGGATATTTACAGAAGGTTTAACAAGATAACAATGAAAAACTCATGACTGACTCCTCAGAGTCCCAACACAGCTGGCTGTGATTGGTCATTAAGTCAAAACAATTCACATGAAACCAATCAAACAATGACCAGTTGGTAAACAATGTCCAAACCACATTCTAAAGCAGCAAAACACAGGAGAAGCAAATCAGATAATTATTGTTTTCATTTTTCTCTGAGGCTTCTCAGCTTCCCAGGAGAAGAAATCCTGGTGAAGGGATTTTTCAGAAAATATGACAGTGACACCCTTCCTAGCCACCAGGAGCCCAAGAAGCAAGCCATAAAATCAGCTTTTAACCTGGACCTCTGTATCTGTCAGAGGACAGTGGCCTGAATAATAAGCTCAGCATTAAAGCTCTAGCTGGTCTCATGCTGCCAACCCCAAAGTGATGATCTGCATAATTGTTTTTGAAGAATTGGCAACAAAACAGGCTATGTAATTTTAAAATTTAGCCCTGAATTCTCTTTAATAATAAATGAGGGCATCGTTTTAAGTTTTGAGCCTTTAAATAGTTTACACCTTTTAAAACAAATACAGTATTTGTGTAATGCTTTGGGTTTGCTCCCCCTCCCAAGCTTTCTCATTTATTTCCTCTTTTTCCATCATCTCAATTACCACAGAAAGTGGATAAATGCCAGTGAAGACAGACAGCTTGGACATCTCTGAATGCCCAAGAGGAATGCAGGTCCCTGGGGGGGCAGGAGCCTGAGTTCAATGCAAATTTCAGGGACCAGCACCTGGCTCCTTCACACTCCAGAGAATGATCTAATTGCTGGCTATTAGTCCTCTATGTGACTCCAAAACCTGTCTGTGCCTCTTGCTAAATCTTAACCCAGGACACAATTACTGGGAATTGGAATTAGATGCTGAAATTATTTGGTGCTGTAAAACTGGCAGTAGGCAAAGCCAGGGGAAGAAATGTGACCCTGTCCTTTATCTTGTAGATTGGTAGCCTGCAGGAAGCACAGTGACACAGCTTAAGCTTGTTTGGGCACAGCAGTCTCATGATTTTTGGCCCAAATTTCCAGGCACCTCAGATTCTACTTTGGCAAGTAGAACTGTTATCCAGAAGAGTCACTGTTACTCCAGAAATGCAAACATCAGTTTCAGGATTAAATTCCTGTTTCCCAAGGCTGTGATGCTTTTGTAAGAAGTGTCACCAGGTGCCCAGGTCACATCCTGTTCTCTCCTAGCCAGTCTCAAACAGCTTCCTTGATCTCACTTGTCTGAGTGTGGACCCTAAACAAATTCTGACCCCTAAGAACCACCTTTGGTGAAATTAGGGAGATAAAAGCACAGAACATATAGCTTTTGTAGGAATTAAGGGCTTTGCCATCTCCTTTAACCTCCACCAACTCTTGCTGAATAACACTCAACGTTCTGTAGCCATAAAAAGCAGCAGAGAGGTTGATTTCCCACTGTAGCTCTTTTCTTTAATCTTCCTTCCAGCTTGTCTGAAATCCTCTGATCTGCTTCACTACACCTTGACAGCTCCAGCCTGTCGGTGGCAGGAGAAGGAGCCTGCTGAGGAGCAGCTGATCCCTCCCTGTGTCCAAGGCTGCTCTCCCAGGTCCCCAGTGCCACCCGGTGTGTCCCATCTGGCTGGGGGCGCGGGGCAGCTGTGCTGGGGAAGGGCAGCAGGTGTCTGAGCAGAGCCAAGGGCTGAGCCCGGCCTGGGCCAGCAGCCTGTGGCACAGCCCCATGGCTGGGGTGGCGGGGTGCTGGTCAGAGCGCCACAACATTCCGACAGGGATGTCCTTAGGAACAAAAATGTAGGAACAGTCCTGGGGCACAGGGAACTTAGGAAGAGTCCTGGGGGCACAGGGATGGGGAACAGTCCTGGGGCACAGGGATGTCCTTAGGAACAGTCCTAGGAACAGTCCTGGGGCACAGGGATGTCCTTAGGAACAGTCCTAGGAACAGTCCTGGGGCACAGGCACAGGCATGTCCTTAGGAACAGTCCTGGGGGCACAGGGATGTCCTTAGGAACAGTCCTGGGGCACAGGCATGTCCTTAGGAACAGTCCTGGGGGCACAGGGATGTCCTTAGGAACAGTCCTGGGGGCACAGGGATGTCCTTAGGAACAGTCCTGGGGGCACAGGGACGTCCTTAGGAACAGTCCTGGGGGCACAGGCATGTCCTTAGGAACAGTCCTGGGGCACAGGGATGTCCTTAGGAACAGTCCTGGGGCACAGGCAGGGATGTCCTCAGGAAGAGTCCTTAGCAACATGTCCCAGTCCTGGGGAACAGTCCTGGGGGCACAGGGATGTCCTTAGGAACAGTCCTGGGGCACAGGCATGTCCTTAGGAAGAGTCCTGGGGCACAGGGATGTCCTTAGGAACAGTCCTGGGGCACAGGGATGTCCTTAGGAACAGTCCTGGGGCACAGGGATGTCCTTAGGAACAGTCCTGGGGCACAGGGATGTCCTTAGGAACAGTCCTGGGGGCACAGGGATGTCCTTAGGAACAGTCCTGGGGCACAGGCATGTCCTTAGAGAGACATCCTTGGGGCACAGGCATGTCCATGCTCTCCCTGGGTGATTTCATCTCCTTTAGGATCCACATGACACAGAAGAAGAGACAGGGTCTTCATGAAGAGATCCAAGGAAAGGATCCCTCTTTATTGAGCCTCTTCTTCCAAGGGGGTCCAGGGATGAAGAGCCAAACAGGCAGGGAAACCAGCGGTTGATGTGGCATTCACGTTCCCTGAGCATGATTCCTTCGCCCAGAGTTTTTCTCCTGGAAAGCTGAAAGGCAGCGAGAGGCCTGAGAGAAAAGGAAAACAATTCTTATCTCATTTGCTTCTCCTGTGTTGTGCTCACACATGGAATGTGTTGGAGATTGTTTACCCACAGGTGATTGTTTCCATTGGATTCTGGTATGAATTGTTTTCACTCATTGGCCAACTGGGGCCAAGCTGTGTCAGGACTCTGGAGAGAGTCACGAGTTTTCATTACTATCTTTTTAACCTTCAGTAAGTATCCATTCTGTATTCTTTAGTATAGTATACTTTATTCTTTTATGTAATATAGTGTAATAAAGTGATAAATTAGCCTTCTGATGGAGTCAGATCCATCATTCCCTCCCCTCAGTGGTGGACGTGCATTTACAACAGGTTTGTATAGGGATAGTGAGGAGCTGGGCAGAGCGCTGGGACGAATGGGATGAGGGCACAGGGGTGGGACAAAGGGGAAGGACCAATGGGGTACAAAGAATTAACACAGGGTAACAAAGCATTCTGGGGGAAAGCCTTGGCTCACCATAGCCTGAGATCATGGCTTAAGGGCTGGTTCTCCAAGGGGGTGTGGCAAGCTTGTCTTTGTCGCTATAGGACACAAAACCACGCGGATACTGGAACCTTCAGGGTAAAAGAAGGACAGTTTAATTTCTGACTCCAGCACTCGTAGATTTTCAAAGGTGACAGTGGACTGGAGGATGATAGTGCCCACTCCAATGACACTGGACAAACCAACAGTCTATCAAATTTCTCCTCCTCCAGAAAAGAGTGTAAACCAATAATTATTTACAGAAAAGCACGCTAGAAAGTTTGTTACAGGAATGTAAATATCAGAAAGTTTAGAACAACTTAGAAAAACAGGGTGACACGTCTTCAGCTGGTTTAGAGGCCTGCACCATGGCCATCCCCTTTACCTGCTCTCCGTTGTGCTCCCTTGAGAGGCAGATTCCTCTTGCATCCCAAATAAACATGAGAGGTCCTGCTGTGCTGGTGGCAGCAAGTTAAATGGAGCACTGGTGTTCCATGACTGAGAGATGTGGAGTCACAGGAGGCAGCAGGGAAGGAATGGCTTTGAAGTTTAGCTTCAGTGCATCCCTCGGGGCTTTTTTGGTTCCTTTTTTCTCCTTACAATCATTTTTTGCTTTTAAATATATGTATTTTAAATGGTTATGTAAATAAATGAGGATCTGGGAGAGGATCTGCCACAACACAGCAAGGAAGGAAGTTTCTATGCACCAGACAAAGAAATAAAAGATGAGAGAAATAAAAGCTGAGGTACAGCCCCTTCCCTTGGCAGCAGTCATTAACAATACCAGGCTGCAGCAGGGGATGTTCACACCTTTCCGTGGTGCACCCTCATGTATTTGCTATTTGCAGCTCATAACTGAAAATTTTCTCTTGCTTAAAAGCCCCAGGGAGGAAATATCAAAAAAGGAAAAATCTCCAACTTGCTACCAATCCCAAGTTCAGGGGGAGGCCACCAAAACCCTTCCAGTCCTTCCTATGAGCTGTAGGGTAAAATATAAAGTGTTCCTCCAGGATCTGGAGTACAGACAGGTAATAGATACTCTGCAGTAACTTGTCATAAAAGAAAAAGAAGTAGGAAGAAAAGCAGTGAAAGAGGGGGGAAGAGGTTCTTGCTCTAATTCCATAAGACTATATTTGTTTCCTAACTGAATTAAAAATCAAAGCAGAATATATTGTCTTCAAATGAAAGCAATTTTTAAAAGTCATCTCTCCAAATTTGTGTGCATTTAAAAAAAATCAAAACAAAGAAAAAGAAAGTGTTAAATTGCTTAAAACAAACGGAGTGAGGTGTGGCTGAGATCATTCAGTGCTGTGGAAGGCACAGTACTTACTCTTTTATATCTTCTCCTTTCAGACTGGAAACCAGAGAAGGAAAAAAATATACTCATTAGATGATGAAGAGCAAATCAGAACTGCTTCAACACTGGAGCTCAACACATTCTGAGAGATTTTAAGGTCTTCTTGCTAGACAGAGAAGGAAATGATTACAGGAAATATTACACTTCATGCTTCTGCAGCTGGATTAAGTGTTTTATTACTCACCACTGAGGACACTTCTGTTTGACACAAATATATTTGTTGGAGTATTTTATTAAATTACAGCAAACATCTGAATTCAGAGTGGGGCTATTGAGAAGTTAAATGTAAGAAGAATTGACATTACAGTGTCTCAGCAGCAGTAAAGCTGTAATCAGTGCTGACAGATATTACTCATGTGCTTCAGGCTCAACAAGAAGCTGTTCAGATACCACCATGGAGAAGAAAAGGATGAATTATCAGGAGTTCCCTAGGAGCACAGCACCATGGAGAAAGGGTCTCCAGAGACACTTCTCCCCATTTTTCTCCAACAGCTCTACAAAACTGAGGGCTATATGTAAATGATTGGTAAATCCTTTGGTATTCAGAAAGATTTGGCATATTTGTTAATAGTTCTGCCTCCTTACCATCCATGACTGCATAGACAGCTTATCCATCACTTTCCAAGTGTCTGGCCCCTGGAGCTGTAGACAAATTGTAGGCAGAAAATGAAACTATCCACTGAGTCTTTTTCAAGCAAATTTTTAAAGCTTGTTTAATGATTTTTTAATTACCATTTGATTTCTTTGAATGTTTGGAAAGAGTCATTTTAGATCCTTGATTTTGCTGCTTCTGGCAGGGGGATTAGATTAGGAAGGGCTGGTTGCTGGTGCCTGCTGCACCCTAAGACGTCCTGCAACAGCCTGGCAGGACCAAATCCCATGCCAGGGCAGCTGAAGGGCAACAACCCATTCCTTCTTTCTGCCTCGGACATGGGAGGCAGGGAGAGAGGTACAAAACACTATCAACAGTGGGGGATCCCCAGGGATCCTCTTATTTAAGTGTTAATTCCAGACTGGAAGGAAATTCTATTCAGCAATCAAACCAGTGTTCTGTAATGATGTGGGTGCAATATGACCCATTTTTTTGTTAGCTGTCACATGAGAACTGCTGTGCAGGGAGCATTTTTCACTTCTCCAATATGTGAGAGGCATTTTCAAAGGGTTAAAGGCCTCTTGTTTATCACAGGGCAATGAATTTCCCAGAGGAACATTCTTAGGCTTATCCCTCATTTCTTTCAGTCTGCTTTGTAGTCCTGGGAGTCATTAGTGCACAGGTACGTCTCAAGACATTTTTGCAATACCTTAGGAATTGCACAACTGAGATTACTTCCTCTCCCCAGCATGCAAACCATCCCTAAAAGGGTTTTCTTGGAAAACAATTCCTTACATTCTTTCCCAGGGGGGTATGTGTTCTTTTATTTGTCAGGGATCAAAATGCTTATGCAGGGATGCACGAGGAGATATTTAAACCCAGAGTACTGTGAGGTGGCAGCAGCTTTTTCCTCCTTTCATTTTTTTCTCATTCTTTTCCCCATTTATCTGCTGAGCCAGAAGCTCAGAAAAAAAACCCAAATCACATTTAAATGGTTATTCAGTGCCTTAATGTGCTGAAACTAGCCAGTTTCTCTGCAAAATTCACTCAGGCACCAGCTTTTTACATGTAACTTCTTGTTGTGGACAAGTTTTTTTTTCCTTTATAGCATGATAGATGAGTAATGTGATGATTGACTCTCACAATTAACAGACAAATATAATGTATAAAGGTTAATAAAAGTTTTATAGCTTTATAGTTATGTTGTACCCCCTCACATGGTTATCAAGGGACACCTGGGAGGGCTGGCTTGTCACTGTGGGGACACCTGACCTCCAATCAGGGTTTGAGGAGGAGATCTCCACCACTGGACAGAGAAGGAGGGGTTGATGTTCTGAACTTTGGGAGGGGTTAAAGGGTTAAAAAGGGAAAACCTCCATTGTGAGGGGGCTGAGCACATGGCAGGGAAAATCTTTTGCTCCCTTTTTTCTCTATTCAGTCTTCTGTTGTATTTTTTATGAGGTTTAATAAACCTTCCTAAACGATGAAAAGTGAGGAGCTGTTTCTCACAATAGACTCCTTGGACTTTGATTTTCCTTCCTCAGAGTTTGCATGCAGTCAGGGGTGCCTCTTGCAGGGAGCTCCATCCCATGCAGGTCAGCGGGGCAGGATTGCCCTCGGATGTCTGCAGAACTTCTGCTCAAGTTTTTTGACCACAACAATCCTGTCCTTTAAGTTTCCAGTCTGTAATGAGCAGCAGGTGCCACATGTATGAAACAAGGTACTACATATTTGCTCCTAATTTAAAAATTCCTCATGAAGTACCCAAATCCCTCAAGGGATTTCCAGGGCTCAAACCCAATTGAGGACCCTGATTTAATTGCATCTCTCTGAAGATAAACACAGGCAGTGTCCTGGGGGTGATGTTGGATGCACGCTCATGTTCCAGGGATTTTGTTAGGAATGAAAAGCCAAGACCCAGGTCACTGATAAATTGCAGTTTGGCCATTCACATCAGGACTGAGATTTACATAATTGGGCAAGAAGCAAGAGCTTTGGTGACCAACATAAAGAGCATTTCAAAGTCTCCAGCAGTTTATGAGTTCAGACAGACCACCAGCTCTCTGGGCTGGTCCCTGCTGCCTGTGCCAGAGCAGAGGGAGCTGCTCCATCGACTAACTCAACAGGAATCCTTCCTCCAGACTCTGTTTTGCTGCTTCACAAAAACAAAACAGTTACAGCTGAGGTGGGATTTCCAGCTCCTGGAAGTCTCTCTCAAAATGAAGCTGGCTGATAGAATCCTGGATTGTTTTTCCCTGGTGTTAGCAACCCTGAGACAAAGCCACTGGAAATGATAGCACCATGTAGAGAAGTTCAAGGGTCTAATGCAACAAAGGACCTGTGTGTTCAGCTCTTTTTCTCC
The DNA here is from genome assembly GCA_024865655.1 of Emberiza elegans. NCBI lineage: Eukaryota > Metazoa > Chordata > Aves > Passeriformes > Fringillidae > Emberiza > Emberiza elegans. The sequence goes on from JALJVW010000898.1 coordinate 2,105,462, forward strand.
TTTGCAGGAGAAAAGTCTCTTTCTTTTTTAGTTTCCTCTCTGGAGAGAGCTTTATTTAAAATTCTGTTTGTACATCCTTTTTCTTTTTCTTTAGTGCCTTTGGGCCTTGAGAAGTCTGGAAGCTCAAGAATTCAAACTTCAAGGAGGTTGTTTAGAAAAACCTTCAGTGTGCTACAGCATTTTGTAAACCCCAGATGGAGGCTGGTGCCTTTGATTATTCATACATGCCATTCAGACTCTGCCTCTGTCAAATATTTTTTATTTCCACACTATTGGATGAAAAATTCCCCATCCAGCAGTTGCCTTGTGAAGCAGAAAATGTTAATGTTTGTGTCTATTGCAATGCACCTCTGGCAGGAAAAACAGAGGCTCTGTGCAGGGAAATCTCAGTGTTGTCAACCCCTCCTTTTCAGGTAGAATGTGCACCTATGTCATATTTTTATATAAATGCTGTAGGTTGGTCTCAGCAGAGAACAAAGAGCTTAAATTTATGGCTTGCCTGACTGTGGCTGTCCCCTGCAGCTCATTTGACTATTCATCATCAGCCCTTGGTGCAGCTCAGGATGTCACCTATCAGAGGATAAACCCTTTGGTCATGTCATAAATTTAACATTACACATTAAATATCTGTATTATTATAATACTGACATAAGATGTTTTACACGCATTAAATCTTTAGAACTCCATACAAAGAGATTTTGACTGTGGCCTCCTCAGGCTGCAGCTCAGTAAACAACATTATTCTCATAACGGACCAGAGTTTCAAAATCAATGCAACACCATTGCAGCTGTGCCAAGTCACACCAGGATGGACTGGCATCATCTTCTTCCCCTTCAAATATCCATCTGTATTTGCAAGGTTCTGTATCATTATGGTCATAGGTTTTAAGGCAGCTCCTAAGCTTTCAGCCATCTGACTCCCAGAACCCATACTCACACTCTTTTAGAACAGAGCCTTGTTAACATCAGGCCTGCTCATTTGACTATTCATCATCAGCCCTTGGTGCAGCTCAGGATGTTTAAACCCTTTGGTCATGTCATAAATTTAACATTACACATTAAATATCTGTATTATTATAATACTGACATAAGATGTTTTACACGCATTAAATCTTTAGAACTCCATACAAAGAGATTTTGACTGTCATGGCCTCCTCAGGCTGCAGCTCCAGTAATTACACAATATTCCTCTCATAACGGACCAGAGTTTCAAAAGCCAAAATCAATGCAACACCATTGCAGCTGTGCCAAGTCACACCAGGATGGACTGGCATCATCTTCTTCCCCTTCATCCCTTATCCATGTTGTCTTGTATATTGCAAGAGTTCTGTATCATTATGGTGCAAGGATTTAATATTGCCAGAGTTTTGTACCTCCTAGATGTTTCCCATAGGCAGCTCCTCCAAGCACTGACTGTTCCTGGTCCTTGCAGCAGCCATCTGACTCCTGTTCCCACCAATCCACTCTTTTATAACACTCTTTTTATTGGCTACAGGTGTGGCCTGTTAACATCAGGCCTGCTCCTAATCTTTAGTAATTGGTTCAGCTGCAACTCTCTGGGGGATAAGATTGCATTCTACACCATCTTCATTTACCCACACTGTATCCCCCTACATTATTATAAAACTGATATAAGATGTTTTACATGCATTAAAATCTTTAGAACTCCATACAAAGAGATTTTGACTGCCATGTCCTCCTCAGGCTGCAGCTCCAGTAATTACACAATATTCCTCTCATAATGGACCAGAGTTTCAAAAGCCAAAATCAATGCAACACCATTGCAGCTCTGCCAAATCACACCAGGATGGACTCCAGCACCTTTCTCCCCTTCATCCCTTGTCCAGCTCTCCAGGGACTGAGCCCAGCTCAGCTTTTCCTGTGGCCTTGGGCAGCACAGCTCTTCAGGCAGGGCAGGGAGGGTTGGTCCTTGCTGGGCTTGCAAAGGTTTGGGCTCCACAGACAGCATGGTGGTCTTCACCAGGAATATTTTCATGGCTTGGAATGCCATATCATTCCAGCTGTGCCCATTTCTGCTCCCCGGGCAGCCCTAGGAAGGGGTTTACCTGAGCTGATCCCCGCTGGCACTCCAAATGGGACCAGACACCAATGTTCAGCCAGCTAAAATCTGCTGATGCCCTTACCTAAAGCCCAAAAGAAGCACCCAGAAAACCAAGGGAGGTACCCAGCTGAAGGGTGAGGAATGTGCTGAGGCACTGGAACAGGCTGATCTGAGAGGCAGTGAAATCTCCTGCTTGGAGATCACAGAATATCCTGCAGCAGAATGGACCCAGAGTGATCATTGAGGCCACTGACAACAGAAACTCAGCTGGAGGAGGCTGTGAGTGACCTCCCCTAAGCTGGCCTCTCTTTTGGGGTGCATCAGAGACATCCAGAGGTCCCTTCCAACCTGCATAATGCTACCGGCTCAGGCTAACAGATGGGATGAGGTCCACAGGACAGAGAAATAAGATTTGGGGTTGCCAACAAAAGGCCTTGCTCTTGACCCTCTAAAGGACAGGGGGAGAGGGATTTGCATCTCAGCCAGTGTCATGTTATGGCTTGATTTTCCAGAGAGGAAACACAGCTTGAGAACAAGTGAATTTATTTGATTTTCATTAGCTAGGCACAAAAATAACCAGTGTCAGCTGAACTCTCCTCGTGCTTTTCAGTTTTACAGATTTTTCTCAGAAAGCTTCCAAAATTTAGAAATATTCCCAGGCAACCTTCCAAAATTCAGAAAGCACTGAATATTGAACACTGAATATTTTCCTCCTTCTAGACTTCCTCATTAATTTTAATCAGCAGGGAGTACATTTTCAAAGTGGCACTTAGAGGCAGACAAATCATGTTAAAAAGTGAGGTTATTGCCATCCCTGAATCACCATGACCAGCTTTAAATCACACCTGAAGGCAGCTCATTATTCTGCCCAGGCACAGAGTGAGGCAGAGGGAAAGCTCTGGGTGCCAGAACAAACCTGAGGATTTTTTTTGCTTGAGGAACCCACATTCTTTGCACATGCCTAGGAAGGATCCAGGAGCAGGATCCCCATCCCCGGGACCTGTGTCTCACAGGAGCTCTGTGTAATCTTCTTTTTGCTGCCTGGTCCCTGGAGCACCCACTCCACAGAGCATCTCAGAGTCTCTGTTTTTTAACACAGGGTGAAAGAACAGATGTTAACTCCACAGGTCTACACCCATATGAACAATACATCAGCAAAATTGGCATCTCAATCCTTATCTTCTGACTCCACAGACAAGATGTCAGGTTAATTGGTGCTCTGGACTTGTGTTCGCACGCTGCATTTTTGGTTTAATTGCACCTCATTAATTTTCACCTTCTAAGCTTACAGAGAGCAGTGAGAAACCCAAATACTCACTCCCATTTTTCATGCACCTTCATTTCTTCATTTCTAGGTACATGACATGCACAACACGTTGGCACCAGAGCACTTGGCACCAGAATTTAAGACCCAAGCACAAAAGCATTTATTCTGTCACTTCCTGAGCTCAGTGGGATGCTCAGGGTCTCACCAGGAGCAAGGAGCTGCAATGCTTGGCTGAACTGGAGCCTTGAGGAGCAGGCCAGGACCACACAGTGAGGCAGAAAGTGCTCCAGGAATAAAACCCAGGAGTTTCCTGGCTCTGTGTTGCCCATTCAAGACACAGGATCAGGTTTCCTGTTTTCATGTAGGAGCAATAAGGGAGGACACAGCAGGCTACAAGCATGATTTGGGGATGGCTGTGCAGCCCTGCAGTCACTGATGTTCCAGGTAACCAACACAGAAAATATTTGAGGAGAGGGATGTGACAAATCCGAACATAATGCATATGTTCAGATATGTATACTCAATACATAATTGAGACAAAAATAAAACTGCCCAATTAACTAGCTTGAAAGCTGAAATTAAAAATAATTAAACACACAGGTCACAGTATTATCTGCTACAGTGATAGGTGATGAAAATAATGAACTTCAGGGCATGTGACATTTGTAGATTTTCAAGAGTACTAACAACTTTGAAACTCAGCATGTTTCCTCAGCCCTCCTTAAAAAAAAAGAATGCTAAAACACGTAAAAAGGAACACTCCATTTTTTATATAAGAATCTGTTAAAGTGGCCCTTCATGACAAAAAGCCACTCATTAAAGCTTTTTTTTAGCACAAAGGAAAAGAACAAACCACACATATGGGATGACCCCAACAGCTGCCTCTACTTTGTTTTGCTTAATGAGTTATCCTGGGGCAGCTTCCCCCTGGCCCAGACACAGAACCTCACCCTGCACAAGCTCCAGGCTCATTGAAACAGAGTCCTGGAGCTCCTCCTGTGCAGAGCACCCTCGGCAAACATCTCCAGCACCACTCCCAGCCCCTCCTGGCAACCTCTGACATTCACAGGCCTGCAGTGCAAACATCTCTGAACCTGAATATCAGCCGAGATATTTCTGAACTGCCTTCGGTGCTCTTTCCATGAGATAACCCCCACCCCAAAGGAGCTGAAACACAACCATCAGTCAGTCAAGGATCAAGCATGTCTCCTAGACCCCTCCTTCCCCTGTTTGAGATAATCATGGCATTTTGAAGACAAGGAGTGATTTTTGAAATTTCCTTGGCTGAATACTGGCCTTTATGAAGACAGCTGCTTTGAGGGAGCTGCACATAAAAAATGCCTTTAGTGAACAGCATCATTAAACTATGCAGGCATTTCTTAGATGATTTCCTCTTATTTGGAAGCTTAGCTATTCCAAATATCTTCAATTTTATTTAAGTTTAGGGATGTCATCATTGCTGCATATTAACTCACTGGTAAAAAAATCCAATTACAAACTCAGCCTAGAATCCAGAATGAAATGCAGCAGATAGTACTCAAATCTTTTGGAATTAGAATAACTGCTGATAAAAAAGCCATTATCTTTTCCTGAATGCTTGGTTGCACAAATCCAACTCAAGGTGAGAACAAACAAGTTTTGGAGAACTTCTTTGGCACAAACTTGTTGACAAGAGTCTATAAAAACAGCTTTTCAGAAGCACTGCTCAGGTCTGAAATCTTGCAGCAAGAGGATGAAAAAGCCATTCAAGCTACTGAGTCTTAATTCCCTCTCATGCTCCTCTATGCACCACCCTATGCACCAGGATGACTTAAAAGCTGGGAATGGAAAAAATACTGAGAAAATCACAACTTAATGTAGCCTGGCAGGGTTGAAATGCCCTTGAAATGGCAGGTGGAATGTGGGAACCCAAGAAATTCCTCTGGCTGCCCTGGAGGGCTCGAGCCCCTGCCCGGGGGGCTCAGAGACATTGGCACAGAGCCCAAGACACCTGTGCCTTTGCTTTAGCCCTTGGAAAAAACAATTACCAACCTTATATGAAGAATTACAAGCCACGAAAGTTTAAGTAGAATGATAGTGAATTTATCACAGGGTGAAAAATAGATTTTTGGGGTTTTTAGAATGGGGGTTCGGGGGGCAAGATGGAGGAATCTGGGCATGTCCAGCCTTTCTCCTTCTTTTTCTTGGCCTCCATCTTCTGGGTGATGTTGGCACTTTTAGATTGGTTTAGAGTTGGTTTAGATTGGCTTAGAGAAGCTCACTGTCTAACATAGGTGACAGGTATTGGGAAGTAATTGTAAATATTGTACATGTAGTTTTAGCATAAAATGATAACACCTCCCTGGGGCAGGCAGAGTGCCCTGGACTGTCCTGCTGAGCAGACCTCGGCTGGACAGGAGAAAGAATTTTATAGATAAGATACAATAAACAACCTTGAGACCAAGAACTGAAGAGCTCTGACTCCTTCTTCGAGTGCCAGGCTGGGAAAAGAGACTTTCTGATGTATCTTGGGGTCACTCTGATCAGCTAAAGTCCTGAGAGTGGAAATCCAGGATCCCTCACACATTCCTATTTGGATGGGATCAATGAAAGAGTAATGCTTTCTCTGGAGAAAACAGGGGATGCAGGATCTCTGGTACCAAGGTGATCTGCTACTGGAATTTCTTCCATTTCCCTGTTTAAGTCAGCTTGGGTCAGGGGCTACCCTCTGAGGGCATGGCATGTCACTGCTGGGCAGCTGCTCCCGTCCCTGTCTCTGGAGCCTCCCCACCCTGAGGAAGGCACCACTGGAGGTGGATGTTAGGCTGGGAAGCAGCAGGGTCCTCAGCCAAGGTGAGGACAAGAATATTGTACTACAGGGTGAGTCTTGGAAGAATGATGAGGAGGACTCCAAAATATCAGAAGGCTAATTAATTACTTTATTATACCACATTATTCTATATTGGATTACACTACATTACACTACATCTAAACTAAAAATGCATAAGCACTCAACTCAACCAAATCTCGTGACTCTCTGCTGAGAGTCCCAACACACACACGTGGATGCAATTGGTCACCTTGGGTGAAAACAATCTCCAGAACACATTCCACATGAGCACAACAAGAGGAGCAGTAAATGAGATAAGAATTGTTTGTTCTTTCTCTGAGGTTCCTTGCTGCGATTCCCAGAAATATCCTTGGGAAGCTGTGCCTTGCTTTCCTCTGTGAAGAGAAATGTGGCCACATGTCACAGACGTATTTTCTGAAAAATCCTTTTGCCAAAATTGCCAGAATTTTTTTCTTCTGTGAAGCTGAGAGGCCTCAGAAATGAAATGTAAACAATAATTAATTATCTGCTGCTGTGGGATGTGGCAGGTACATCTTTGATTGGTCTCATGTGGTTGTTTTTATTTGATGACCAATCACAGGTCCAGCTGTGTCAGACTCTCTGGTGAGTCACAAGATTTTATTGTCATTCTTCTCTAGCTTTCTGATGTCTCCTTTCTCTTTCTTTAGTATAGTTTTAATATATCATTTTCTTTTAATGTAATATGTATCAGAAAATAATAAATCAGCCTTCTGGAACATGAAGTCAAGATTCTCATCTCTTCCCTCGTCCTGGGGACCCACAGACACCATCACAGCCACACAAGAACATCTGGGCCTGCTGTGGAGGTTCCAGCTGAGCCTGCACAGAGTGCAGCAAAAAAAGGGCAGCTGGGAGTCTCCACTCATGGGAGCAAACCTCTCTTTGGTCAGAGAACCCATAACATTTACCAGCTTCATTAAAGATTTCCTCACTGCTGCCTGGGAGGGTGGAAAGCTCAGCACAAAGGGGCACTGTCCCCTGGGGTCACAGGAAGAACATATGTCTCCTCCTGATGGAAGAGTGGCAGGAGCAGCTCAGAGTTGTCTTCTGGAGCCTTTTCCCAATTATCAAAACCAGGTTGTGTGAAAAGTCCATCTGGACACCCAGCCAAATACATTTTGCACCTAAAAGTCATTTTAAAAAAGAAGAGATCCACAGCTCTGGAGTAAGGGAGCTCTTGAACCCAGAAATCCAAGATGAACTGAAAGAACAGGTTTTTAGTCCAAAGCTCCATATATAAAGAAGTAAATTTATATTGCTGTTGAGGCCACAAAAGCTCCCAAAATTAACAGTAGCAGATATGTAGTTCCAGCTGCAGCCAAGAGTGCAAAAACAGTTCACTGCTAAAAAGAGCAGAAATTGCCATAAGTATTCTGAAGAGCTTTCCAATTTCCTGGGTTTGAAGTGATTTCACTCCAGTCAGTGAGGGTGAGATAGAAATGCCAAGGGGCTGGAGAATTTAAAAATGCACACAAAGGTACTTTTAGGGAACAAACTCCCAGCAGGTCTCTTTGGCCATGTACCTTGCTTGCCAAACAAAAAATGTTGGAGCAAAACAGCTCCTCAATCTCGCCAGCCCACTCACTAGAGGAGGCTGCACTGTTTAATACATTTTGGGAACCCCCAGATTTCCCCTGGCCTCCAGCCTAGGAATGGAAAATGGAAAATGTTACAGGTAAAGCAACAAATCAAGCTGTCCTGAGGTGAGAAGAGGCAGAGGATATAGGATCATGCAGGTTGGAAAGGACCTTTAATATCATTGAAAACAAATGTCAAGTTCACCAGTAAACCATGTCCCCAGGTGTCACATCTATGCATCCTTTCAGTGCCTCCAGGGATGGTGACTCCCTGAGCAGCTTCTTCCAATGCTGGGAAACCCTTCTAGTGAAGAAAGTTTTCCTAATATCTGATCTAAGCCTCCTCTGGTGCAACTTGAGGCCATTTCCTCCTGTTCTGCACCTGGAAGAAGAGTCTGAGGGGGCTATAACCTCCTTCCAGAGAGTTGTAGTGCTAGGATCCCTCCTTGAGCCTCCTTTTCTTCATCCTCTACTCCCTCAGCTGCTCCTCCTCAGCCTTGTGCTGCAGCCCCTGCCCCAGCTCCATTGCCCTTCTCTGGACACTCTCCAGCCCCTCAATGTCCTTCCTGAGCTGAGGGCACAGCCCTGGAGGGTGGTTCTTGGTGTCCCTCCAGTCTGGCATTATCCCAGGAGGCTGTCCTAGGGTGTTTTTTCAGCTGGGAGTTAAGAAATCCTTGTGGTGAGCCCTGGGACAGCAGCTGGCCCAAGGAAAGGGCAGCAGAGATGCAGCTCAGCATGAGGAGCCTTGGGCCACACTGTAAGAGCCTAAATGAGAGATGCAGGACCCTGGGGCTCTCCAAAATGCAGTTTATTCCATCCAAGAGGTTACAGCAGTCCAGGGTGGTGGGTGACAGAGCCTGTGCCTGCAGCTGTCAGCTCCAGACCCTTTGGTTTTGGTTCCAATGCATTACATCCTTTTCTTTGCTGAGCATCTTAGTACAGTAGAACCAATCTATACCTTAACTTTTATCTATAGCCTATCATAACTACTATAATTACCATATTCATGTTACTGTTCTCCAATCACTAAAAGTCAGTTCATTACAGTTTAAGCTAGAAGTTGCTTTTCTGTTTTCTTGCAGTGGAAAATTCTGAGAGCTTTTTTCTGCCTGCAACTTTGCTGACTTGTTTGCCTGTGCTATCTTTCTGCTGGGTAAAAACATCATCTTTTTTGAGGTGGGTTTATCCTTTGCTCTAAGTCATAAAAACCCCTTCTAACTAACGCACCCTTTGCCTCCTTGGTTATCCAGGAAGACTGGCTCAGCAATTCTTTTCTTTTATATCAAAACTTGCTTCCATCTCTATTCCTTCATCAGACTCCACATTTAAAAATCTTTCTGCTAAGCACACATATCTGTGAGACTTTCTTGTCAAACTTTCACCCTTCCCAACACCACGCTCTCTGTGGCAGAGAGGATCTCACCAGTTCCACCGGCACCTTCCAGTCTGCTGCTGCCAGCCCACACAGGCTGGGAGAAATCAGTTTTAAATGGAGCTCATGATCAAGGGTGGAAAAGCCGTCATGAATGTCTGCTAGGAGGGTCCTCAAGGTCCTCAGGGGTGGCAGGGCTTGTTTCCCTGCCCTCTGCAGGATCAGCAAGCTCTGCCCACAGCACCCTTGCAGTGATGTTTTACACAGCACCAGTGGTACTCTCTGGGCTGGGTGTGTGACTTAGACCACAGGGCAGAGACACCCTGAGTCTCTACTTCAGAAAAAAATTCTTTCCCCTGCACCTTTGTGCTAGACACACCTTCCAGCTTTCAGACCAGGATACAGCCCTGGGCATATATTTTCCACTGGATTTCAAGCAATTCTTCCCATTCCCATTCACAATTTAATCTGCACGTGGCATTTATGAGCCAAAAGAGTGGTGTGGCAGTCAGTGTGGCCCAGCTCACGTGTGTGGACCCAGCTGGGGGGCTGCAAAGTGTGCACAGAGGGGAAAGGAGGCATTTGGGGGTGCAGAGGGCCCTGAGCCCCCCAAAGGGAGCAATCTCCCCCTTGCAGGCAGATGGCAAAGGCTCGAGGAAGAAGAGAGCGTGTTCACACCTAGGGGGATGATTTGGATGCAGGCAGGGAAATGTGGCAGGGTCTGGCTGATTTGGCTGGGCTGCTGCTCGTTGTTATAGCAACAGGAGGAGCCTGCTGCCAGCGAGAGGATGGAGCTGAGGATGGGGGACATTTTTAGAAAGCAAAGGAGAGAGTCTAATGGGTAGAGAGAGAGAAGTTGTAGGTATGGAAACCAGGATGGCAAATGCAGGCAGATGAGTGGGATGTGTGGGAATGGGGGATTCTCCCCACCTGCATTCTGATGGTCCCATTGCTCCTTCCCTGGGGCAGAGGCAGGCTCTGGCTGGGGTGTCCCTCCTGGGAGGGGCTGCCAGGCCACACAGGGCACATCAGTGCTCCCTGGGGGACAGCAGGAGCAACACCCCTGCTGGTGGTGCAGGCACTGGAAGGGGGCACAGGGGGGATGGCACAGGGACGGGATTGCTGATGGGGTTGCAGCAGGAGGTGGATCCTCTGCAGGACCCCAGGCTGCAGCAGTGGTGGCTGTCACCACCTAAAGCAAAGGAGCAGCTGCTGGAGAAGGCTGCTCCAAATACAACCCTGGCACATTTGGGCCTATCACATCTCCAGCCTGTCCTGAGAACACCTGGGATCTCTGCAGGGATCTGCCTGTGGATAGCCCCCGAGACTCCACAGGAGCCATCAGAGATCTCTCCATGGTGAACCCTCGTGCTTTAGCACAGGACACCTAACACCTCTCTGTGAATCCAGATCCCAAGCTCTTGAAACACACTCAGTGAAGGCTTTTAAACACGGAAAATCAGCGATGTCTTAGCGGAAGTGTTGATGACATTTGCATAGAAAAATCACGAAATAATAACGCATTTCCCCAAGGAAGCAGCAGTCATTCAGTCTCGACTGCTCAGCGCCGCTGTGTTTTTAGAGGAAAGCTCTGGAGGGAGGGAAAGGCAAGCCCTGGATCCCTGCTTTGCCCAGGAGAGGGCAGCAGGCGGTGGGAGTTGAGCGGGGGCTGCGGGAGCATCCCCGAGCATCCATCCCTGCGCATCCCGGCCCCGGCAGCCGCCTCAGGACCCGGGCAAGGAAACGCCTGCACGGCAAATGCTTCCAAGGGGCTTTTCATGGCTTTAAGGAGGGCAATTGAGTTTGCCCTCGCATTGCTTCTATGTATTTTGGGCTTCTTGCTAATCATGGAATGGCTTGGGTTGGAAGGGAATTCATTGATCACCAATTTCCAAGCCCTGCCACGGGCAGGGATGCACCCACCAGACCAGGCTGCTCAGGGCTCCAGCCAACCTGGCCTCAAACACTTTCAGGGATGGGACATCGACAGCTTCTCTGGGCAACCTGTTCTAGTGACTCACCACCCTGTGAGTAAAGAACTTCCAACATCTAACCTAAATCTCTCCTCTTTTAGTTTAAAACCATTCCTCCTTGTCCTGTGACTATCTGCCCACATAAAAAGTTGCTCTCCCTCAATTTTGTAAGACTGCTTCAGGTACTAGAAGGCCACAATGAGTTTTCCTCAGAGCCTTCTCTTTTCCAGGCTGAACAAACCCAGCTCTCTCAGCTTGGCTTCCTAGAAGAAAATGCTCCTGCCCTCGGATCATCTTTGTGGTCTTTTCTCCACCCACTGTGACAGCTCCATGTCCTCCTTGCGCTGGGACCCCAGGGCTGGATGCAGGATTCCTGCTGGGGTCTCACAAGGTCAGGGGAGTTAGAGATGGAATCAGGGAACAAACTTTTGCCACTCTCCTTTTCACCCCCATAGGGTTTTTCTCATGACATTCCTTTTTGAGCAGGGCTCTGAGATAAAAGTTTTGAGATGTCTATATTGGTTTCTCATTTATGCTCTGTCAGACACTCAGAGTTTTTATTCCCACCTTGCTCCTGGTCCCTGCATACCCAGTATTTCCCATCTCCACTCCCCACAAACCAAGGGCTCAGGCTGGGTTTCCCTCCAAGCTGCAGCAGTCAGCCTCAAACACCCATTTCAGCATCCATCCCAAGGATTGTTCGTTAATTAAATGCCTTTCATTACAAACCAGCCCTGGGAAATAATCCAAAGGCAAGGAGGCCTGAAGAGGCAGGAAGAGCTTGGGGTGAAAGGAAACAATAGGAAAGGAATCAAAAACACAATGAGGCTTCAGGGGAAATAAAAAGGCACAGGGTACATGAGATGTGAACACAGATGCAGGCTGCATGCATCATCCTCAGAGCTGCTGTTTAACCTTGCTACAAGGTGGAAACCTTCATCACTCAGGCTCTTGCCTTCCCACTGTCTCTTCTTCCTTTTTCCTCCCCAGACAGCAACTCCTGCTTTCCAGCACCAGGACTGAGGGACTCTAACTGCAGAGGGGCCTGTAGTGAGTTTGCAGCTCACATCTTGTCTGGTTATCGTAACAATTTCCTAATACACAGGGAATAGTTCCTGATATAAAACAGAAGCAACTCCCTTGCAACAAGACAATTATAAAAAATGCAAGATCTCTTTTTGAAGATAATTTTCTCCTTAGTATTTAAGAAATTAATTCTATCTGTACTAGAAGTGAGAGTAAAAATTCCCCAGCAAACCAGAGGTTGTGATGTTTGGGGCCCACTGGGCTTAGCAAATTCCCCAAATCCACTTTGTTCCTGAGCTCAGCTCATGAAGGTGGTTCCCTGAAATTTTATGGAGCAGAATTCACTGAAAGGATTAGCACCAAAACAAAGCTGGATGAAGACAAGAGCTCAAACTGCACATTAGAGAAAATCACCCCTTATGACCCCACAACCACAGTGATGAAGGACACTTCAGTTTTAACAATGCAAATTTAAGGGGTCTCTCTCTTTTTCTGCTGCTACTGATGAAAGCAAAATCCTGATCAGCTTCTCATTAGAGAATCTTTTAGGCTTCATTTACCAAAGGAAGAGTGAAAGGACAGATAACCAGATGGACACAACCCCTCCTTCAGGAGACCATTTCAGATGGGCTGGGTTGCCATGTCCTGACTCCACAGGCAGCTCCCTTTGCCCTTCTGTACCAAGCAACACTTACCTTAAATGAACCCCACGCAGGGGCTTAGGCTTTCTGGGCACTCTTAATTTTTGAGCACAATAAAGTAGACGTGGCATTTCGATTGCATTATTAAAGATTTGTTTCTGAATAGCTGAAGAGGGGGAAAGAAACATGTTTCTCCTTCCCATCTAATCAGGCTGAAGTTTCCATGTGCCACCTTCAATCTGTGTTAAACTGCTCGTGCTGTCCACCTGAGAGATTAGACTTTGGTGCATAATGGAAGTTAATTTCCAAGATGATTACTTAGATACTTAAGTACTGTGGCTGTAGCAGTGGGTGATGCTGGCTGTTGGAGGTGCTTCCCATCCTCCTCCTTCCCTCACACCACTGTGGAGATGCCACCTCCCCTCCTGCTGGTCAGTGATGAACCACACAGACATGAAGGGCCAAATCTACTGAAGGCACCCAGTGCTTCATCTGTCCTGGGGCACAACACTCCATGAAAAAGAGAGGGGTGGTTTGGAGGTGGCATTTGAACTCCTGGCTTCAGAACGCTTGCAAGGTAGACAAGACAATGTTCCCTGCCAGTCAGGCATTGTGGGCTCCTCCAGAGTCAAAGGAAGGCAACACACTCCACAGGGCTGATTGCTCTGCTCTGATAGCAAGGAAAAGTGGATGATTAGCTGAAATGCATGTACTTGAGGTTCAGCAAAATCAGCCCAGAGAAAAGAAGCAGTCACTGCTAAGCTCAGAGAGGCACTCCAGGCCATGGGAGGGACCCAGTGCAGCCCTCCCCCAGATCTGAAGCAATGCATAAGCTGTGGAACAGAAGCACTGGAGCGACAGGCAGGACATCTGGGCTCTCTTACCACCACCAAACACTTCCTCTGGCCACAGTTTCCACCACTTCCATTGAGGAGAGTCATCCTTAGTACTGACAACAGCACAACAAACGTTTACTCTGACAGATCAAAGATTTCAAACAGTTTAAACTGGCAAGGGGAGGGGAAAAGTATCTTTATTTCCACTAAAGTATCTTGTATTTCCACTCCTCCAGATCTCATCAAATGTTTGTGCTCTTTCTATTGCAAAGCCTCAAGAACCCAACTTGCCCTCCCATTCTTCCCCCTATAGACATCAGTTCTGATCCTATGGAAACTGCACAGGAGCAGTTCTTTCATCTCCAGTTATTTTCTTAACTGGTCACTGCAAGTGCCACCAGGCACTTCAGGTTATGGACACTACCCATGGACCCTGTAGGAGCAGCTAAGGGACCTCAAGGTACTTCTTTCCACACAGCTATGGCAGGACACAACCCATCTGCCTATGGCCACAGGAGCACAGGCAAGGCCCCCAGTGGATTGGTGCTTGCAAAGCCACATGACAGAACCTATTGGCTCAATGCAATCCAAAAAAGCAGACAAAAGGAGGATCATCTTTTCTTCTGGACATGCTACAAAAGCAGATCACGTGCCCTCACCATTTTCCTTCTGGAGCTGGAATGATATATCGAAGGATAATTCAGAACACATTTGGCTACACTTGAGGTAGGAGAGCACAGGGCAGGATCTCCAACAGGCCACAGAAACTCACCCCTTATTAACTCTGTTCTTTTTTACCTCCCCCGCATCTCAGAGCTCCGGGAGCAGCTCCAGCACCATTGCATCAGCAGTGCTGCCAGGACCCATTTCACATGCTGAGCAGTTTCTGAAAGAAAAATCCATTTCCTGACATCTGTTCTGAATTCACTGCTCTCCTCCTCCCCCACCTCATTTCACCCCATGCTCCTCTCCAGCTCCCCCTCCACTGTCACCTGCCCAGCTGGCCAGGGCTCACCAGTGTGAGCTGAGGATCTTTGTGCAGAACTGATGGCACACACCTCTCCCAGCCCCATCCATCCCCTGCCACCTTCCCTACCTGCTGTTGGCACAGGATTTTGCTCTTTGCACTGAGCTGTCTGACCCTAACCCAGCAAATCCTTTGTGCCTGCACCTTCTTTCCTCATGCCCAAGTCTTTCCTACTAGAACCACAACTTGGAGCATTGGCTAAATTAAAAGGAGCATTGTAGGACTTGAACCCAGGACCAGGCTTGTTACTCTCTTCTCACTCCCCTTTGAAATAGAGCTATTGCAATGCTGATAATTCCAAGGATTGACAGGGAATGATTTCCACAATTACTTGACTCCCATCAGAAGTTTTCCTTCATGCTCTGCCTCACCTTGCATTACCTGAACAGCTGCACAGTCCTGTTAAAAACTTCCTGCATCTAATTTATTTGAAGGATAATACTGTTCAGAGACACAGAAAACTCTTTCTGTCAACTTTTGCACACATAAAGAGGGATGCAGGGTTTAAGGAACCAAGAGTCATAATGATCTTGATACTTCCCCCCACACTGCAGAATTTGAAACAATCTGGATATTTCAGTGCAGCCCCCAAAGTTTTGTTTTTGGCAGGATATGACAGACACCACCACATACACCAAGCATGTAGTAGATTTTATTAAGCATAGCTTTGGTTCTAAGTATTCCACCCTCATTCTTGTAATACCTTTAGTTAAAAACAATTATACAAGAGCAAATACAAAAAATATTAAATTATGAAAAGAAATCCATTAAGGCTCCCTTTTTATATTTATATATATTTATATATGTACACTCAAACAAGTGCAGATATTAACAGAATGTTAAAGCCACAAAAATGCTAAAAAATGTACTACTATACTATCAAAAGCAAGAGTTTTTAAAAAAGTACAAAGTGGTAAGTGAGCAATTTTCAGATCACTGAAGGATTTGCTGGGTTGCTTCAAAACCCACAGAGCTGAAGGGCAGAGCAGGAATTGCTTATGCTCACTGCAAGCAGTTTCTTACTTGAGTAGCTGCACAGGACACTTGTGGTGTGACTGACTGGCCACCCATTGAAGGGTTGCCCAATCCTGACTTCAAATCAAGCTTTTTCCTGTCAAAATTGATATGAAGGTGGCTGGGGTTCCTAGGATTAGCAGGACTCAAAGATGTTCTAACACACATGTTGATGTTCTGTTCACACAGAGAGTTAATTCCAATGAAAAACAAAAAAAAACCACTTCATGCTGTATGTACAAGGGAGTTTTCTGGCCTCCTGTGTTTCAGAAAGAGAAACTCAGCCCTGAATCACAGGCTAACCTGGGCAGAAAGCAGGCTGCCTTTAGCCTTGAGGGCCAGATCCAGCACAGGCACTGAAGCCAAACAGGGGGACTTGGTCCCCCACCACTCCCAGTGCCGCTGATTCCATTTCACTGTGAATGTGTGGGAGGATTGCCATGATTACCAAGGAGAAATGGCTAACACCAAATGGTCTGCTCAAGCCAGAGGAAGGTTTCCTCACTCCCTTCTAGACTTCTCCATACTGAGCAGGTTAATGTGGAGCTGGAAATGAAGAGGCAGGATGTTTGGTAGGCTGGGAACAGCTAAGATGAAGCATGAGTGGGGTGTGGAAGTCTCAGACATACTGCTGTCTCAACAACATGACAAAAATCAGTGCAAGCATTGGAATGATGTATTGCCAGAAAAGATCCTCTCTTGACAGCAGAAGGGAAGAAGAGAGGGAATTACCTGCAGCATTCAGGGTGTTCCTTTGTTGAGATAATACATGGAAGAGTCTTACATTTGGCCTTTGTCTTTTGTATGTCCATAATCTGAACAGTCTTAGACCATCTTCACATTTAATCTTCTAGACGTGAGTCACACTGCAAGTCTAAATCAATGGCAATATGCTTATCACAATTCAATTTACCCTCAATCTGATTATGTCCTCACAAAAAATGCCTGTATCTTAACAAATTAAAGTCTGTATCTAGGAAACATTTCTAATTGTGAGTGTATTGTCCCCAGTGCTAATCTGAAATTGTATTTAAAATGTCCAATACTTATAGGAAAGGCAAAAGGAACTATAAAAACCAAGCAAACAACCCTCCACCACACCTTTACAATACAAACATGCCACTGCTGATATTAATAAAAAGTGTTCTCAAACAGTTATGTCCAATGTAATTACAAAGTAGAAATTATTGTGTTTAGCATCCTAAGGCAAAGGCTAGGGATCAGATCCTCAGCAGGTTATATATGAACACAGTTTCAGTGAGAGCTAGGACTGTTCTGACCAAGGAAGATCAGGGCTTCTCCCCACATTGTGAAGATACATCTGCACCCAATCCCACCAGGTAAGAATCCAATTCTACAATCCTACATGAGCAATCTGTTCCTCACTCCTCATCCTAGGCTTTCCTAGATAACTAGTAGTCATAAGCATGAAGGATCAGATTCTGTCATCCCTGTGCAAGCTGAGCAATATTTTATGTAATGGCAAGTCACAGGGGCAACTTGTGGAAAGGCAGAAGATGACAGAATTGGACCCGAAGTTTCAGTGGTAACAAACTTCCTTCTTGAGGCTGAATGAAAGATGGGATAAAATGAATTTCATTTTATGCCTCACTTTAGGGTAAAAAAAAATCCATTTCAGTAGATTCCAGTAATTGGTTTGGTCTGGTTTAAACACTTCTCTACTGCAGAAACTGTAACAAGTGTCTGCAAGCAAAGAGTAGGAACTGATGGTAGATCAGTTCCAGCAAATGAGTTCAAACACTACCAAGTGATGCGTTAACACTGTACTCTGTTCAGCATGTCCTTGGAGGAGAAAGGCCACAACACCAAAGTAAGCAGGATTTCAAAACATGAGAAGTAGAAGACAGATAATTTTGCTTTGAGAGGTAAATTCACAGGTAGCATTTCACAGGCCTATACACAACAGTGTAAGTTTACAGACAGAGACAAATCAGCCTCTGGAGTCTCCCTGTGAAAGGATCATCAGATTTTTTTTTTTATTTCATAGCCCAAATTCTACATGCCAAACAGCAAGAAATGGGCTTTAAGGCTGCTTAACTTTTCACTGCTGGTGAATTTTAAGCATTCTCATCTTGCCCACACCTACCTATCCTAGTGGAGATGGGCAGCAGTAATCAGCACACCTCATGTTCTCCTAGATTTAATAAAATTCCAACTAAACACACATTATTGTGAGATATACACAAGCTCTATGTCTAGATGGAGGACATCTACCTGCTCAGCAAAGCTTGATATAACAGGAGGATTTTTGTTCTGATTTAAAGCAAAATATAATCTGTGTATCTCCACTAAACGAGGATCACAAGAGTTAAAGCAGTGCAAGACTGAAGGAGTTTCTCTAGTATCCCTGGTTAAAATCTCTGAGAAAGCACGTCAGCCTGGTCCATGACACTGAACTGACAAAGACACTCCTTACTCATTGATCTCAGGACTGTATTTGGCAAGTCGATCTGTTTACGATATTGTCTTTTTAATCCCACGTGTCCCAGGAATTAAAAATCTCATCTTCAGTAAGTGTCAGCTGATGCTGTTATTTTCCCTCTTGAGGGGCAAATGTGAGACAACTTGCAAAAGCCTCTCTCTGCAGGAAAGCTGGAAGTCTAAGCAGGCTCTGGCTCTAGGAGTCTGGTGCTTCTGTTGCTTCCTGGACCGTCCTCCTCAAGTTGCCCTTGACTTTGACAAATTCAGGCGCATTTTCCTGCTCTTCCTGTATCTTCTGCTTCTCCAGTTCCAGCTTAAAAGGGAATCACATGTTTTAAAAAAAGTTTAGAAAACACATCATTGAAATACAAGACAAAAACGAAAGGTTTCAATAACTGGCCATGCCAAACTCTTTAAATTGCTTCCTTTCTTTGTCTCATGGAAAAGATAAAATTGCTTTTCTTTGGGAGTATCTGTTCTCATAAACAATAAATCTTTTCAAATCCTTGGCTGTAGCTTGTTCCAGATGTCCACCTTTGCCAGACAGACAAAAACTCTGCAAGCCCAGTACAAGAACAAGATGAAGGATTTTTTAAGAAATTCTTGGACATCTTCATTAAAGAAACAACAGTAATTCCCTTCTCTGGCTTTTACAACAGAACAAGGAAGAATGTGCCTCATGGGAGAACTAGTGAACAGCTACTACTGAGCACACCTGCAGAACTG
Organism: Emberiza elegans; assembly: GCA_024865655.1. Classification (NCBI taxonomy): domain Eukaryota; kingdom Metazoa; phylum Chordata; class Aves; order Passeriformes; family Fringillidae; genus Emberiza; species Emberiza elegans. Next base: position 2,124,276 of record JALJVW010000898.1, read on the forward strand.
ATTTCTGAATGTCTAGCTGTGAAGTTCTGTATCTAACTTGAGCCTCTTTAAGAGTGTCTGGTTTGTCTATGACAAAAAGCAATAAAAACCCAAAAATCTTTGTTGGCCCTTAGCCATTCATTTTTGAGAGGCCATTCACTGCCTTTTTTAACCAAGTTGGAGCTCCTGCCCATGCAGACACTTGAAATTCTATGTGAAGAATGGAAATGCTCTGTATGGCAAAGCTCTGCAGTGCCCACAGAATATGGATTGCTTACCCATCCTTAGGGAAGGCAGATCAGTTGGCAGAAAGGGAGGAAAAAACCCTTTAGAAAACTAACAAAAGTGCCTGAAATGAGCTTTTTTTTCTTTTTCATCAAACCAAGTCTCCCTTATTAATGGGGACCACGTACAGCACACCTTAATAATCTCTCCTTTGTCTCTGGCTCACTGACAAGGGACATGCCTTGTTTCTATAAATCTGAACAATGTCCCTCCATGAGTCATGTTGTCAACTAATGCCATTCCTATGATGTTTACAAAGTCACAGCACTGTCTGCAGGCTTTTCCTCTTCTAACAGTATTTTCTGATCTACATAATCTATGTTGGATGGCTCAGTTTCAAATCAAATCTTCCCACAAGCTAGGCCCTTAACAGAAATAAGAAAAATGACAGGATGATACACTTAAAAATACAATAGCTTTCTCCAAAAATATTTCTAAACCTAATTAAAACAAAAAAACCCCAACCTATAATAAAACCCTAAAACCTATAATGATTGGATTACATGTAATTTTTAACAGCAATTATTTGGCTTAATTGATTTCTTTTGAGAAACACAGGAGGTACTGTTTTAAAGCATTTATTTATAGCATTAATTTATTTTAAAATTGCTCAATGCACAGTGACTTCTCTGATGAGATATCTCACTGTAGAGACATTTCCTCTCAGGCATATTAAGTGCATCCAGAGGCACAGAGACATTTGGCTGGTCCTGTGCCTGGCAAAAAGCTTCACCACAAGGAAATCCAACTCCACATCAGGTCCATGCCCAGGGACTTTTTCTTTCACTTGAAAACATCAATGGGTTCACACATTTTAAGACAACAAAAGATCTTTTAAAAGTTTTCTAGTTTCTTACATAACTCAGGAGAATCAATTGGTTTTAATTAATTAAATGTAATTTTGATGTACTACAGCCTGACAGCCATTCATAGTGAATCATAATTAGACTACAAAAATTGACTAAATCACCCCAGTTTCAATGGTTAAATAGCATCAGTGCTCCACACACATTCCTGTTGGCTGGTGCAGGATTCATTTGACCAAAGGCAGACCCCATAAGCAGTTCCTATACAGTAAGTGACAACAGGTAATTAAAGAGCATGATTTGACTTATCCTAAGAGATACCTGAATTTAACCAGGAAAATAGACAAAAAATTGGCTGCTGCTTCTTTTCTGTCTACAAAGGGAGCCTTAGTGAGTAGCTCAGATGCAGATGTGTAAATGTCTGTTATTCCCCATCTTACCTGCTCCAGTTTCTGCTGCCGTTTCAGTAGTTCTATTTCCAGGTCTGACTTCTTCTTCTGTGCTTCCTCTTCTTTTTGTTGTTTAATAACCTGATCTCGTTTCCTTTTCTCCATCACCTTCTGTAGCTCTGGTTTGTTCTGAGGTGCAAGACCCCTTCAAGTTACATGGTGGGGGGAGAAAAGAGAGATCCATTTCAATTAGCAGGAATTCACACAGAATTGCAGGCAGCTTTAATAAAATCAAGTAGTTGCCTATTTAGATACATTGGGATATAAATAAATAAATAAAAGGAAAAAACATGCATATATTTGCCTGATTTCTAACTAGTATCCTAAGCTAGAATTTAAGCCTTTAAAATATTTCCCTTTAATGTGCATGGTAGTATTTCTCCAGTATACTTAATTAACTTTCATCTTCACTGTATTCTCTTGATTCCAAAAGAATGGACTGAAAAATCCATCACAGATCAAGACACTATCAGTGCTAGAAACAAATTTTGGACAAGAAGAATTTGCTTGATGCCTGATAATTCTGAAGGACTGGGTTCAGACAGTCCTGTGCAGGCTATTCTGCCCACAGAAGTCTGCATGAAAAAAGTGGTCTGTCACACTGCTCCTGGAAATCATGGATTCTCTCCTTTCCTTGAAAATGTGACAGCTTTGCCCACGGCTGGTTGAGAAGCTATTTCCAGTGAGAACTCCCAGGCTACATCACAAAGAGCCTAAGACAACAAAAATCCAGAATAAAAATGTTGCCATCACCTTGGAGACCAGACAAAGCCTGGAGGATTCCCCCTCTGAGAAGCCTTTAGGTGCTACATGAACTGAATGTTTTGAGCCTGTTCAGCACAAATTGCTTTCCAAGCCAGCTACTCTGGAATGAGAAAGCTCACTCCTTGGGAAGATGCATGACATTATTTATACAGGCACGCACATGGACACTCACTCCTATTTATTTTTGTGACTTCAGCTGTTTCTTTTATCTCTGTAACGCTATGATGGTTTCAAAATTTGTTATAAGATTCAAAGCTCTCCCTGTTATTCAGGTATTAGCATCACTTACAGCAGAGCAGGGAGATCTGAAATTTGTCTTTGTTATTGTTGTCTTTCCTGGGAAGACGATTATGTGAAAGCATCCAGCGTTAAGTTTAACATCAACCATTTTTTATTTTAACTTTAAGAAATTCAATAACCTGAATAAGCTTTCAGAAAGCATATTTTTATCCTTCCTACTTGCTATACATCTGTGGTTGCCTAATTATTCATTAATATGCATATCTGACAGCATGTCCAATAAAACATTAAAATGCCATTTTATGGTGGCATCTAGGAATGACTCCATATATTATGCAACACTCTATCCCTGTAGATACCCTGACAGCAAAATCAAATATTTAGCAACACCAAATGCTGTTCCCTATTTCTCATAATAGATCTCATGGCCTGAGTGCAACAGAAGCTACAAGACTGTGTTCATATTTTATGTTTCATGCTATTTTAATTACATTTTAGCACATAAAGCTGAAGTCAGGCAGGAAAAACTGGAGTAATTTTTACTACTACTACTACTACTATTACTACTACTACTACTGGATTGGTGAGAGCAGAGTCAGTGGAAGCTTCTACACTGGCAATCAGGAGTCAAAACAGCCACAAACCAGAGAGCAGCTGCTAAGTAACATCACTGTTGCTGCTCTTCTCACTGAGGTTGCACCATAACAAAGCAGAGGCACAGACTGGTTCAGATGTGCTGTAACAAAGGCAACCCACAGAAGCTAAAAGCAAATACAACCCCTCAGTCCAGTCGGGTGGGGGTGGCAGATCTGTGACCGAACTATAAAGTCAATCCTGTTTCCACTGTTATGTAAAAGGGAAAAGTAACGAACTGGTGGATACTGGATTAACTGGGGTCTTGTATCCCCTCCTGATGACTGTTCTGGTTAAATCCCAAATCCTAAGGTTGGATATCGAGCAAGCAAAGTGTGTTACAACACAAGTGAGAGCTATAGGGCTAAAAGCTCTGGAAGGGACAGCACCAATATTCTGCAGAGCTGAGGTTGACTCCTAATAAGGAAAAACAATTTAAGTGACCAGTGCCTTGAGCTAGAACCACCTGAATACATTTTTTTTCCTTCTCCCCAAAACAACTACCCTTTCTGCAAGTAAATAACTATACCAGTTCTAGATCTGACAGACACTCCCCACAGTGGAGAATGACTGGACCAGTACTAACATCTTCCAACATCCATTTCTGGCCCTTCAGAGCTGATGGGCCCAAAAAGTGAAGCCGCTGATGTCTACACTGAGTCTTTGCAACAAATAAGCAGCATGTTAAGCAGACTTCTACAAGAGCACTGAAAGTCCTCCTTATACTTGAAAATTTGCTGAAACAAAGGAGAACAGTGCCTAATATCTACATTACTGAAAAGCCTCCTGTCAGAGCTACTACAGTGACACAAAGCACAGAAGACTAACCCTCCTCTAAAAGATACCAATTTTTCTGCTGGTAAAAATCCTCAAAGTATTTATTTCTGCACCAATAAATAAGAATCTAAAATTACCAGCTGCAGCTAATCAAAATTAGAATAAGAGAAGAGAGGGTATTGAGGTCTGTACAACTTTTCTGTGTAATAGGATATTTTCCTAGAAGAAAAGAACTCCATACTATTTTAAAGTGCTTTATACTTTCATAAACTTAAAAGAAAAAAATAGTCTTAATTTATTGCAGCCTCCACATCCTCTAGATTAAGATCATCAGGAAACTTCAACTATTTTCCTTTCAATGACTATAAACTTCTTGGTGCCAGGAGCTGACTTTGATGTTTAATCCCATTAACGAAAAATAGGACAAACACCTATTTAGGCCAGTTTCTTCCAATTCAGTTGGCATTCTGTAAAATATCTCTCCTTCTTCACCACTAAAGAAATGCTATATTGTGTATGCAATTCATTTAGAATTAAGTCTCTAAGCCCAGCATTTGGGAGGATTTTATTACTACATATAAAAAGACCCCTTCTCCCCTCAAAATACTACAGTGCTAAAGAATTTAAAAAAAAAGAGAGAGAGAGAAAAACTGCCATAATGTGTCTCTTCCTGCCAAATACACAAATCCACTTGTGCTGGAGTAGCCAAATCCATGGCTTTTTACTCTTCTTTATCAAGGTCCTAGGTCTCAAAAAGTCAGATTGGCTGTTACCACCAGCTTTCTGCTCAAATGCACTCTGAAATACAGTTATTCCACTTCTATTTTATAGATCACCACACTTTGCCTTTGTAAAGTCCATTTTGGGTGTCTTCAATGCAACAAATCACCAATTGATGTTATAGCTGGTTTCTGTTGGTTTAAACAAAGCAGCATCAACAGGCTTTCTGCCTTTTCCTTTACCAGGTGGTCTGGTGGCTATTTTCTTAATGTGTTTTCTAAGTGACTTCTCTGTTGCTGAAGAGATGTATTAACAGAACTTCAGCTATTTCTGGGCCAGGTGTTTGTGTCTCTGAAGTTGATGAAATGAAGACATGATTGTTTACATCTCTAAAAGCAATATACGGAGCAACAGCTGTGCATCCCATCCCAGAGAGGGGCAGGCAGCATTTGCAAAACATACAAAGAAACACTTGTGCAGAAGCAGAGCAGGCCCCAGACTATCACACTGCTCTGTGAGACAGATCAAATAAGTAGAGAACAGTTGCGTGTGAAATAAACTACATGATTTCTCTGATTTAAGAGAAATGGCCTCAAACTTAGTGCACTGGGAATGGTGAAAGCTCACAGATTTTATCATCCCACTGTTAATAGCAAAATTTTGTCAAATACTTGATAACATTAAGAGTACAAGACAAATTAAAGTGGCCAAGTAACTCATATGAAATGTAATAGAGGAGAACTGAACTGCTTCCTCTCAAAACTGGCCCTCTAAGTATTTAGAAAAACAAAATGAGAAGCCTTCTAAGGCATGCTTTTGCACTGAAACTCAAACAGAAATAAATGCCACAGTTAAGAATTAGAGTCTTTCAATTTACAAGATCTGAATCAACAAGAAGTGCCCTGCTGGGTTTTGGGGACAACATCATTTTGATGAAAGTAAAACTCCAGTGTGTTTGAAGTGGGAGGGTGGCACAAGTGATTTTTAGACTCTTACCTTTTCTGATTCATGAGCAGCTCTCTATGGAGATCTTGATGATTCCGGGATGACTTCACAGGATTAATTAATTTCTGAGGTCTAATTAATTCAGGATTGTCATCATCTATGTAGTCTGGTTCAGCCATAATCTTTCTTGGAATGGGAAACGGATCTTTGGGTTCAGTGTCCTTGTTCACAGTATCTGTAAAATGGGAAAAACTGTAGTGAATCTACACTGAAAGGCCTTTTAAATATGTCCTAAACAACAAAGGCAGCATATTACACTGGCAACAGTCATGCTTCTGCTGGGTTAGTTTTGTCTGTAGAAAGTAAAGGCTCTTAAAGAAAACATCAGTAGCATTTTTTAAATAGGCAGCAATTTTATAACAATGGCATCTCCAACAGCCTTCATCCAGTGACTTGGAGACAAGAATTCCCCCTTTTTGAGAAGAACTTGACAAATAATTTAGTTAAAGTGTGTCAAGACCCTTATTGATTTTAATAAGCCTATTCAGATGAAACATTTTTGGATCAGTAGTACCGAGACCCTAAAGACATTCAAAATGCTGTCTATATTAAATGCTGTGGATGTGTATCAAAAGAAAAGTCACATTTTGTGCTGTCAGTGTCATGTCAGCTGTGGGGAAAACACCTCTGTGCATAAGCAAGCCCTGAACTGTATCGAGCAAAAGCTTCCATGTGGAAATGGCCAGATCTGCAATTTTTGTGATGGGGACTGACTTCTGAGTGGCAAAGCTGAGGAGAAAAAAGTTAGGTGAGGTTGTTCTTTAAAGGCTGTATTCCATCCAGTGAAAATCCACAGAAATCCACTGACCTGAGGACAATGAATTCATGATTTATTTAATTTGGAAAAGTGTCACTTTCCTATCCTGCTATAGGAAACTTATCTACTCATCGAATCACAACATTTTTAATCAACAGCTGACAAGTATATGATGGTTTTCAAATAATTCATACGTGACCATTCATACCCCTTTCCATTAAAAAGCATTCACAAGATAACCAGCATCCAAAACAAAACAGGTTCAGGGAAATTCTGTCTCTCTCCATTGTTGTGAAAACCTGCATGCAGAATTTGCAATTGTTGGTTTGATGAAATGGTGGCCCTCAAACAGACCCCAAAAGTAATCTCACAGCATGTGGGTTTACAGAGATGCATCAATGGGACATGAAAGAAAAAGCAAGAGCCTTCCATTCTCCTGACTGGCAGAACAGCTGAATGCTGCACACTGTACCCACAGGCTAAGAGACAAACCAGAAAATTGCTGGGATTTGCTGTGCTGTTTCCAGCAAAAGCTGAATATGGGCTTTAATTCAGATCCCATTGTTACCAGCCCTTCCCTCCCTGTCTCACCCCATGGGCTACAAAACCTATGTTCAGATGCAGTTTAATTCCTGAACTATTTTCTTTCAGTGGGAATCTCATACTGTTGCTCAGGTCTGATCAAGTCCACTTGATACTTAAGCAGATTTAAACTGAACAGTACCACCATCACCCACTGCAGTTGCTTGCAGGTGAGGAAGCAAAATAACATGGAAGTTTTCAGCAGATGCAAGAAGGTTATTCCAGATTTGAGTGTGTCCAGCAGAGCTGGCAAAGCTCTTTCAGCTTCTTTTTTAGATTGGATGATGTGAACAGTGTGCTAGTAGTGTTACACATGACATACCAAATTTCTGTGGAGCAACTTCAATGAGAAACAGCTCACCAGTGTGAGCTGCTCTCAGGGTGGCTCCTTCATGAGCTCTTCAAGGCAAGTTCATATAAAGAATTTTTGAGTTCTGTGGGGGTGTCAGGTCTCACAGGGACCTCTAAAATGACTATAAAAGTTGTCCACAGTTCAAAGCTACGGAAATGTACTGCTGTACATGGCAGAAACCTCTTAGTGACACTGATCATGCAATAAGAAAACCTCTCCTGTCACCCCTTCAGAGTCCTCCTTGCTTCAATCAAGCAACCAGCTATCACCACATATGCCAAAAATACAGGATCACTGGAAAATGGGTCACAAGAAGCTTGGAAGACTTCTAATTCAGCCTCCTCCTGAGAGCAGAACAGCTATGAGATCAGAGCAGGTTGCTCAGACGTTTCCCAGTAAGACCCCGAAGATCCCAAGGCTGCACAGCCTCTGTGGATGGCCCCTCTCACCTTTCTTCACAGTGGTTCTTCCTCACACCTACATGAACCTCTTGTTTCAGCCCCAGCCATGCACTCTGGTGAAGAGCCTGGGCCAATCTCCTAGGAAAGCACCTTGGAAAGGCACAGGGGGCTGCTGCTGGTCCTGCCAAACCTCTGCTCTGGCTGAGCCAGCCCAGGTCCCTCAGCCTCCACCACAGCCCATCTTGGGGGCCCTTGGCCAAAATCACATCTCAGGTCCCTCACTGCTCCATAGCATGCCATATAAAAACCAAAACCAACCCCCCCAAAACCCTCAACACCACACAGCATCAGGCTATTAATATTTGTAGAGGTCTATTCTCTTTAGCACAGACAGTGAGTAAACCAGCAGCAGTTCTTTTCTTACATAAGGACATGACATTTCATTCTTCCTCAGTGTTCACATCAAGCTTATCACATCTAAAATAACTCAAATATTACACACCAAAATAAACCTTCTCTGTAAATATTTGTTTTGCTTTACTCCTCTATCAGTTCTGTTGCACTGATGGACCTGTGAGTCTCGTGGAAGCTATTTATCATCAACAGCTATCTTTTAAAGTAAATCCAAAAATAACCTGCTGCTTCTTCAAGATAATTCTTGTTTGCTTAGGTGAAGATGAAAAACGCAGAATTATTCTACAACTGCCATAAACAATGTACAATTTTCTTGACACAAGCCCCTGAAAAACAATTTGATTCAATCATTTCTCAAAGTGTGGTGCTGTAATTTGCAGCACATCGATTTGGTTTAAGCAAGCCCATAAAGGGAAGTCTATTTATTCTTCTTTCTTCTGTCCCATCACTATTTTTAAAACATGTATTCAACTCAGAGGTCAGGAATCGTGGTTTCCCACTGTAACATGAACTCTACTAGCAGCAAACATGAATGAATAAAAACTCTCCTGGGAAGAGAAGAGTCTTTCCATGTGTGATTAAGCTGCAAATGACTTCAACTAGGATTTCCAAACAGAGCCAGCAACAGAGGGCACGCAGTTCCCACTCAGTGAATTCTCTCACACCCCTGGCAAACCTCAGCCTGGCTGGTGGCCACCATCAAAGTCCTGCACAGTCACTGTGTAATATTATATGCAAATGATACAATTAAGATAAGGTGATCTGTACCCACACCCTGTCAAAGCTAACATTTACAAAGCACAGGCAAGTTGCACATAAAAAGGAAACGGAGGCACAAAGGATTCACCACTCCAAGAGCAGACAGGAACAGAGCAGCTTATCCCCAGAGTTTCATTCTGAGGTTCAGGCTCACACCAATAAACCAGTCAATCTCGATGACAGAATCCCTTAAAAGTCCTTAAACAAGTTTAATCAATGTTCAAGCAATAACAATTAAAACATTATTAATTCCATGAGTCTCTAGTGCTCATCACCACAAAAGTCACAGCCCATAAAGCTGCTTTCAGATCATCACTAGGTGCTACAGTGGGACATTAATAATCCAAATAATCACTTAGCAGGAATATGCTGCCTGAAGAGCATCCGAGAGGCTCCTTTTAACCATCTGCTGCTCCATGATCGACTGAGAATGCACAATCCATGGCTGTTTCCTCACTACCTTGCTCCAAATAAAGGAGATTTGGATTCAGGGGATGTTTTAGCTGAGCTTGGCTCAAGTTTAATACACCCACTAATTTGGCAGGTGCTTTCCCAGCGCATGTGCTGAATTAGCTGCTACTGCACAAGCAGCACAAAAGCATTTATCTACCTTAATTTGTCATGCCTGAGTAACTAACACAGTCTTTGTCCACCACTTCTTTGGTATATGTGGATTTTGATCCACAGAGAGAAAGAATAAACTAGGGATCCTGCATGGAAGAGGAATTTTACCTCCTCAAACAACTGTAAGGCAATTTCAACATTCCGCTAGACAAAGAAAGTGCCCCTGTAGAAAAACTGCTTCAAGTATCCTCCCAGACAGAAGTTTAATGTTTCCAGACAGAAAGATGCTCTTGGAGTAATCAAGAAGTATCTCAGCCTTGAAGAGCCAAGACCAAGTGGTCACATACTTGCAATTCTCATTTTAATTTCCTTGGAGCACATGTAAGTTCAGGGAAAAGAGAAAAGAACCCTTCAAAAATTGGTCCTGCTGAAGAGATACAACCAAACCAGAGCATGCCAGAAGTGTGATTCACATTTGGGGGAACATGTCCAGCAGATACCTTTGCTTCCAATGTTATTTACTTTTTATTCTATCTAGAGAGGTTTTGTTCCAGCAAAAGTCCCTTAATGGTAATAACACTGGAAACATGTGCACAAAGAGAACTAAAGACAGATACCAGTGTTTTTAACAGCTATCTTAACAATGCCAGGTTAAGGATTCAGCAGCTGCCAGAGTTTTTGCTACAACAGGGCTCCCATGGCTTCCACAGAAGAAAGAAATTCACCAAAAGAAAGAAAAAAAGAAAGTCAAGAAAAAACCCAACCCTCTCATGTTTATATGGCATTCAGGGAATTGCATTTATTTTCTATCTGGTATTTTTCATACCAGAAATCACCCTCTACATATGGAATCTGAATATAAAAATTCCTGTGAGACACCATATATTCACAATATTATACATATATACGGCATTTTCACCCTTCAAATGATTCCCACAATTATTTCCAGCTGTGAAAGCAGAGGTAGAGTTGAGACCCCTTAAAAAGCAGATAAATAAATGCCTAAAAATACGAACAGACATGAAAATAATAGATTATACTAGGTCCAAAAGTTACATTAAGACTAAATTCACATGATTTCCTTTTTACCTTAATAAATTCTTGAACTAATATCTTCCACAGGAGGGCTAGCTCAAACAGTGAATACCTCCTGAAGATTTTATTCTTGAAAAAGCTTTAACATCTGTTCTGGGCTGTACTGTAAACCATCAAACACTTTAAGACTTACATTTTTAGCTTTTTAAACTACCGTGCAGACTTGCAGTTTGCTACAAGTAACCCAAAGGCATTCTTTGTGAAAAAAAAAAATCTTGTTTTACTCTCTCCCTTCCAATTTCAAGAGGAATTGAAATAAAAATTCTTCAGCATGTTTCTGCTCAGATGTTACAGGGCCAAGCACCACCTTGCATCAGCCATTGTGGGTAGAAAGCAAAAGAGCTGCTTAAATGCAGAGTGTGCTTTGCAGGCAGCACCTCAGCACTGTTTGCACATGAAAGCCCACACTGCTATCTCCTTTATCTGTATGCTCTCAGTGCAGTAAGAGGCACTCGACTAGAGAGATTTACTTGATTAATCCTTGATTATAGATATCATTAATAACTTCCCACAGTTCACCCTTTAATTCAAAGGAAGAGTTCCTGAAAACAGAAAACAATATACACTTCCCCAGCCAAGATGCTCAAGCCAGACACCAATAAAGGAATTTGACTCTTACTCATACTGTCTTTTGTGGCTGAAAGGGAGGATGGAGTTTGGGCCATGGCAAAACACAGCTACACTGCCTGAGGAGGGAGAGGGGAGGACCAGAGAGCTCCTGGTGGCTCCAACTCCTCCCAGCCCCTTGTCCTTTGTTCAAAAAGGCTGCCACTTCCCAGTGGAAGATCTGAAGAGTGGTGTCTTCACCTGCCTCAAAATCAAACACATTCAGGGCAGCCACCTGGGATTGCCCACTGACTACTATCTTGCTGCCAGGTTACTTCCTACATTACTGTTCTTCAAAATTAACACCATGGAGCTTTTAAACCATTTAGCAGGCATCTGGCTTTTGTTTACAGCTCCACACATGAAAGAGAAGAGCATCTTAGAAATTACCACGTGTTTCTGCAAGGCCAATCTCTCTGCTTCTTGTTGTGCACTTCAAAGTCTCACATCCCATCCCAAGGCTGACAAAGTTCTGTCCATGCCATGCCAGGACAGTTTAACTCACAGCACTCCCCTGACACGAGGTATCATGGCTTCATTAGTTCCACAGCTGCCAAAAGACTGGCAGACCACATAGAATTCTCTCAGGAACAAGGCTCACTTGATTAGGGCAGCCCAAAGCAATCTCAGTAATGTCAAGGATATGAAAAGAAGCAGAGCTTGCTGGCTCCTGAAGCTGTTCCTGTTGTCACTTTAGACTATATTAAAATGACCTAACCCACTCAAAATCTGAAGGAAATCCAGTTAACACTCATTTTCTTCCCTTAAGTACTGCTGAGAGTAACATCAACAAAGCACAGATAAAACATCCAATAAATGAGAAACCAGAAGAAAGAGGGTCATTTTAAAGATGTTTGCATTGGCACTGACACCTAAAGGAAGGCAGAGCGCAAGATCTGGGGCAGTGTTACAATTCTCTCAAATGCAAAGAGCTGCTCATGGCCCTTATTCAATTTAAACAGCATCAGGCAATCTCTGATCCAGGGCTTTGAAGTTAGTCAAGTCTTGGGTGTGGAGGGAACAGCCTTGACCCCCAGAGAGGCAAAAGCCTGGAGAGAAATGCTGATGAGGACAAACTGGCTCCTTCCTCTTGGTCTATAGTTTACTTGGGAAAGAGATGCAGGAAAACACAAGCAGCCTTAAGAATGGCCTCATACCTTCCACTAAAAACCCCAATGAGAAGAATTTGTATTAATCCTAAAGAAATTTTCCTCAGGCTGCAAGATCAGCAAGGAAGAATGCAAGAAAGAAATGCAGCTATTTAGACCTGATCCTTTCAGCTGGTCAGCCTCTTCCATTGGCTTCAAGCCAGCTGAGAGGATCAGCTCTAAATAGCTGCATTTCTTTCTTCTCTTGTTTGGTTAAAACACTGAACAGGTGTCAATGCAGTGTGTAATGAGAGGCAGAAGACAGAAAGAAAGAAAGAGCTTCTCCCCTCCTGCCACAAGAAGAGGTTTTCACACAAGGTGCTTTAAGAATACTGAGAGAGGAGAAGATGGAAACCTTCCAAAAGGTCCTCTTTTTGTCAGACACAGGCAAAAACTCAGATGTTGACTTCGACTGCAACAAACTACTTAATCTAATTTGTAACACAGGCAAGTAGAAAAGACAAACACAGGATGAAGAGCAGCACACTGAACAGCACTCATCTTCCCTAAATCCTGGTCTGTGATCCATCCACTGTAACACCATGGTTCCAGTCTGGGATGAACAGCAGTTAACACACACTGTGCACCTTACATCCCATGTCTTTCCTAAATTCCCTACATATTTCTTAAGGGCTTTATATTCCCCATACTCATTTTGCTCAGGATCCTGTGATTATCTAAATCCCAAGACAGGGCTGGTGGTGTGGAAAGCCATTCTGATGGAGACCCAGTGGTTTGGACACCTCTCATCCAAAAGGCCCTAAGTGACTATAGCGCTTTTGCCCTGCAGAACAATAGCATGTCATGCACATCCTGCTGTCCTCTCCTCTATGTCAGTCCTTTGGAAGGAATAAATCATGACTGACAAAGGCACACAACTGAATACACACATAACTTCCACCAAAACACTACACAGGTAATTATAGCACAGTAACATGATTTTCAGGAGATGATAATTGAAATTATGCCTCTTAGGAAAGCACTCAGCTGCACAGTTTGCCATCCAGAGGTAACAAGCAATTTATTTATACATGGGTCAACAGTGATTCACATGCAATTCTGGAATGACACATTTTTTAAAGAGATTTTAAGAGCAAAAAAGCAAATAAGATCAGTTTATACTCCCTACAGCTACAGTGCACCATCAGTGCTGCAGACCCATCAGCGTGGACCACTAAATTAAAAATCAGGGCAACTTTGTTTGAATTCAATTTTACTACATTGAAACATGGGATACTGCATGAAAACTGAGCCTTGATTTAAAATCAGGAGTCCAAAGAGCGAGAGGAGAGTTTCTTCAGGGCTTCACTGAAGCAAATGTTCAGAACTATCAAACAGTGGCACCCAGTGGTAAAGGACTTCCTGCAAGAAGGAACACGATAGAAAAACTCGGGGAGAGAGAAGGGGGAAGACTGACCCAAATCCATGTTTATAAACAAAAATGCTGCATTGAAACAACAAACATATTAAATCCGCCACAATTTCATCAGGAAGTCTCACTTCTATGTCATTCTATTTCTGCAAACATCAACATTAGAGAATAGTGATTCTTCAAATCCAAAAGGCTTAACATTAAACAGGTATTTCTGAGGGAGAGGGGGAAATCCAGAGCAGCCAGCAGCCCTTTTATCAATTGGGAGACTGCAAACATTTCAAACATCTGACTTGAGATACCTAAAAGGAGACTGGTGAACCTCAAACAAATGCTGTTAAAATCTAGTTCAGCAAGATTCCTCCAGGAAAGAGGAGGAAACATGTTGGTAGTGGTTGTTTTTCCACTTGTTCTGTATTTTCTTCACATGGTCTAGAGAGAAAGATTAAAGACTAATGTGTGTCCCAGTGAGGTAAACAATGTCCGGGACCAAAGGGTGTAGGATATTCTCCTGCAACTGGAATCCTCTTCTGGATGCTGTGATGATAGTGAGGATGATGATGATGGAGGGTCCTAGCAAATATCCAACCAGACACAAGTTTATATATGATACAAGCCAAAAAGGTTAAAATTACCTTTTATATATGTGAGAAAATTTGGAGCAAGAGAAGAGGCAAGTTACTTAGCAACCCTGTAAACATGACAAACAACAACAATCTACACAGCAAACAAAGTTTTCTTTGTTAAAAGAAATTAGGAAGTTAAAAAGCAAATGGAAGAGGAACATCTGTACATGGGAGAATGTGTCCCATATTGAGGCTGTTCTAACAGCTCTGCTCATTTGGTTTTTAAGAAGTGAAGATTAATAACAGCTTAATAATTGTATAAGCAACAAGTCTGACAATGCTTTGAAAAATTTTGATGACTGGGTTTTGAGGCTAGAAAACAAATTCTTAAAATAAGGAGCACACATTTAAAGTGAGGGGAGTAAAGACAGTGATTTAGTAAAAGATTTGTGTTCAGCTGCACGGAGAGACCAAATTACAGGATTATAATTATCCCTTCTAGTTCTACAAATTTAAAATCTATGAGTGCAATTAATAAGTGTTTGCAAGGGGGTCAGAAGATTAAAATCTCTGCATTAATCAGGTAGTTATGCATTCAGGAGCTACAGCATCAAAAATGAGACCAAGAAGCAAAGTATTTCTCATGCTGCCTCAGTTACTCCAGTGCTGTAAATCCCCAAGCCTTGCCAAAGGAGCACAGCAGGGGTACTGAACCAGATTTTGCTCCGTGCCACGTGCTGTTCCTTAGGGCACAGCAGCATCCTGCCTGGAGTTAGGGCACAGCACGATCTGCTGAGCTGTCACAGCTCCCCTCCCCTCTGGGGCTTTCTGAATGACAACTTAAAAGGAATTCTAACCACCCATAAAAGAAGGCCATTTGCAACAAGTTTAAATACACTGACATAATGAAAACCACACAGTTCACTGCAGCTTGGCAGCTTCCTAAACAGACTCATATGTAGTTATGTAAAAGTTAAGTACTTCTTCAGACCGGGCAGATATGTATCAACTACCTGCCAACTCAACAACTCAAGTTCTTTTCATTTTCTAGGAAGAAACCCTTTTCCTAGGAGGAAAAAAAAAATCAGAACTAGCAAAAATTGCTTTTTTCCCTTCTCTTTGGTGACAAATGGCTCAGAGCAAGAATTCAGCCTCTGTTTTGATTTCTTAACACAGGGAGATTTCCTAGAAACAGACAAAAGGAAACAAAAAGAAATAATTTCCTTAAACCTATTGCAACTCCAAACATACACACTCCCAGCTTAATCACAGGAAAGAAAGAAAACCTTCACCTCAAGGAGTTAGTTTTGGCTCAGGCAACTACATCCACATTCCAGCCTGCACTGTGTCCACAAAGAACACCCTTCCTTGCCCAGACCTGTTTTATTCACTCTCAGCTGGCACAGATAAATTTTAGTATGAGGCTCTGCACTGCAACTCCGTGGAAAAAGAAACCACTACAAAGGAGGGAAAACAGGGCCTGAAGGAAAAAGCAAAAATGAGGACACCAGTAAAACTGATGACCAATCTTCCAAAAGTGAGGTAGAATAAGAAATTCTTAAAAAATGCTGTTCCACGCCCTATTCATGACCTTAACCAAGAGCACGATGCTCTAATGGTTTAAAAGGACTGAGTGGGTGTAAGAATGTATGGCAGCCAGCACAAGCCTCCTGGAAACTACAAGTGGGCTTAGAACAGCCAAGCCCAATACACATGACTATTAAAATACAACAGTGAGCAACACAACATGCCACAGGGCATGGAGAGGAACATCATCTACTCACTGCTTGATGGGAAGAATGAGAGCTCTGAAACTGAGAAATTTACAGAACATAAATATGGAGAAAAATGTTGACACACAGTCACATCTGTCAAATCTGGTGACTTTTCACTGGTGCTCTTGATGAGCAGCTACAATCAGCAGCTTCTCCTGCAAGCTCATAAATCAGGAAGCTGTGGCACCAGGGCAGGGCTGAGCATCAGCCAGAAGGCTGCACATGAAAGGGCAGCGGAGGAAGGGCGTTGTTCTCTTAAAGAAACAAGCCTCCATCTGAACAGGACTGATGTGTCATTCACACAACTGAGCTGCCTTTGGCTTCTCAGCCTCCCAGCAATGACGATCCCAGAATGTCAATACCTAAAGCAAAAGCAGTCACACAAGCTTAGCATGAACACAAGGGAGATTTGAGCATATAATTTGGCAGAACAATTTGTTGTGTGTGGTGACATTGGACTGTTTCCAGGATGTTTACTGTCAACTTTTTCTCTTTCTTGTCTTTTTAGAAAGACTTGAAAAGATTCAGGAAGGGAGAAACAGACCACCACTCCCTAGTGCCTCCAGAAAGGAACTCTTTAACAGATTCCAAGTAGTTAGCAAAGAAGAGTAAGAAACGAGAAGGATGACCCCAATGCCTCCACAAAGGGATTGTTTGTTGAGCTTGTGAACTGGTGGCAGGAAAGGAATTTCCTACAATTGTTACCTTTCTGCTTGAGAGACCACCTGGAGGAAAGTCTCAGGCTGTCCTTCCTCAGCAGCACATGTGAAGAGGGTGAGCTGGAGTTTGTAGGACCCCCCATTCTGCTCCTCACATCCTTCTCCAGGGCTTTAGAGAGGGCAGCTCACTTGCTTTATATCCTACAGAAGTGGAACTGAACTGTATCGAAACTTGAAATGCAAAAACTCTGAAGTATGTAATCTGAACAAGAAAAAAACTCTCAGCAGTCCTAAGAGGCACTACAAGGATCTCCAGCAAATGGTTAAAACAAACCACCTGCATCCCAAGAAGTCATACACTAGTTTACACTGGTCTCATAAAAGCAAACTCTTGCTTCTTCATGCTCAAAAATAAAGAAAAATCTTAAAGAAGCCAAAAACCAAAGGGTTGCAAAGGAAGACTTCAGTAGAGCCAAGAAAGGGGCTGAAAGTCTTTATCATAACTTGCGTACAGCTGAGGAACAAAAGCAGAGTGAGGTCACAGCTTGGCTCCTGCTAGCCAAGGTTCACAAAAGCAGCACACAGAGCTTCCAGAGCAGTGAGTGCCATTTGTCATTCACAGAGAGCCTGGAAGCCACGGCTCTGAAAGAGGCTGCTGCCAGCCCCAAGAGAAGAGGGCTTGAAAAAAGCCTTCTCACAAGCCTTGGAGCCCTCTTATTAACATCATTTCACAGGTGACTCAGCTTACTCTACAACAGGCAGGCTGAAAAGCTGTGCTCTAGTTGGGTTTTACAGCAGCAGCTTCATTAATAGGATGAATACCTATTGATAGGCAATCACAGCCTCCACTGCCAGCTGCACCTCTTCATGCCTGTAGCCAGCCCTGCTCTTTGTTCTGCTGCTGAAAACACAACTTGGAGGGCAGCTCTGAGCACCTGCTGGGCCTGCAGCCAAAGAGGGAAAACTTTCAGGCAAGCAAACTTTCTTTGTTGGCAATAAACTGCATGTTAAAGACTCCTTAAAAATGTCACCATGCAGTGTCCTCAGCAGGCTAGCACCTTACTGTCTCAGACATATGTAGAAAGAAGGAAGAAAATTCAAGAGGTGTTTCTGTCATCCTTTTCCTGATCTCCTTCAATAACTAAATGGGCTATTAAAAAATAAAACAACAAAAAAACACACAGAGAAAAATTGTAATTAAAATTCCAATGAGCCCATGGAACCTCCAAGACTTTTAAAAAAGCACACCCCTGTTTTACAAGGAGAAGCATTCCAACAGATGGTCACAGGTGAATAGCCAGCACTCCAAGTGGACACATTGTGCCATGTCACATTGCACAAGCACTGCCTCTCATGCTTCCTATCACTAAATTAATTACTAGTTTTCTCTATCACTGCCTAACCTACAAAGATGTTATGGATTTACTAGAGGAACTCTCTTTATGACTAAGGGTGAAAGATTAATTGATATTTATGTAGGCACCTCATGCATTGCTAATTCCTGGAGTTGCACCTCACTGAGGGAAAGGTGATCTGCAAATGTGAACACTGTTTCTTAAAAAATAAAAGGAGGTGGAAGCCCATTTACTGTAAAATCTTGATCTGTTACTAGTCCCATAAACCTGCGTAAACCAGACCAAACTGCCGCAACACTTTTAAACATTTTAACGGGAGTTGCTCAAGTTCCTGCATACACCACAGTTGTCTCTCATCTTACAACACAATCACTTTCTCAACCTGCTTGCTTAACAAGCAGTGGAGAACTCCAGACTACAAAGTAGAATATTAACATCTGCTTCTTTTTTTTAATTAGACAATCATATATTGCCATGATTCACTGAGGAATTGTATTTTAAAACTGCAAAATATTACTGAATGAGGGAAATTCATCAAAATTTGAAGTAGCACTGTTCATTACAACAGGCTTGGTCACATCAGAGATTCACTCAGTCAGTAGGAAAGCTGCCCCACAATTACAGTGAGGAACTGAGCCATGACAGAAGAGAGAGGCTCTATTCTCAGCTTTACCAAAAACTGGATTTGTGATGCTGAGCAAGTTGCTGAGCCTTAAATTACTCTGGAACAAGCTGTGGTTGTCAGTGCAAGACAACATTTTGGATACTGAATGCAGAGAGAGCAAGACAGGCTTTTTTGGATGAGCAAATCAGTAAGAAACATCATAAATTACAACAACACTGTGCTTTGTTCTATTATAGGCAGCATTTTGTCAGACATTTTGGAGCCATTTCATGTTAACCACTCTTTTTTTTAGGATTAAACAAAGGCTTACTTTAGAATCAAGAGGCAAAATGCGAACAGGTAATCTGGTGAAAGAAGTTTAGAAAATTAAATTGATGATATTTAAAATAAGGCACAAAGTTATGGATTAAGAGATACACAGAATAAAATTCAGAAAGATGTTAGAGTTAATAACACAGAGGCTGTGAACTTCTTGGTGCTGCTAAACAAACGCCAGGGATTTCGAAGTCTCATGCCTAAAGGATTGACGCTATTTTCACCCCAAGCTTATTTTTATAAATTTCTTCCTTCTCAAGTTATTACCAAAGTCCCCAGTGATTGTTATTTGTCTGTGGATTTCTCATCTCAACGACAAAAAGACACATTAAACACATGCTTTTTTTAAGCTGCACTAGTAAATATGTTCTCAGAAATGACTCCAAGACAAAAATCCACATTGAAAAGCTGGAATGAGAGCTGGGAGCCTGAGGGTCTTCCTATCCCACTGGTGAATACAGCACGTTCTTTTTGAGCATGTTTGTAATAAGACAGAGACCCATTTGTCAAAATCTGTCCTCTTTAAAACAGCATGTATTCCTCAAGAGCTTCAGTGCTCAGCAGGGTGTAAATACTGCACCAGGGTGTAAATACTGCACCACTTCCCCAATGGGAGTTCAACACGTACATTACTGTTTAAAATCGAAGCAAATGCTTGCTATAATTAAGTCCCATTTCATCTAGGAATGTTAATAGTCATCCTTTAATGTGAATTTTAACAAACCAGCCATAACTTTTTTCATATCATGGAGATATGTGATGTTGAACACAAGATTCTGACCTGATAAAATGAACCCAGCAGCTGGCCTGCACAGAGGATGTGGTTCCACTCATCCCCACAAAAGATCAGAAAAGCTGCACAGAAACACAACAAAGGCAGCAACAGGATCTACATCCAGTTTAGAAAGGCATTCATTTATGAAAGCCAGGCTATCAGAAGTAATCCAGGAGCTTTCCCCTGCACAGATTTGTCATTAATACTTCTTGTTTTCTCACCTGCACCTTTCCAGCACTGCTGAGAGCAGCAACACCACAGGTACCAATGGCAGCACACTGCAACTGGCAAATGAAGATGATGGATGTGGGCTGAACACAGTGCCTGCTCATCCAGATGTGCACCTTGAATATCTTTCCAGCAGACAACACTCTGCTCCAGCCAGTCCCAGCTCCCCACACTAGAGAACTCTAGAGCAGCTCCTGCTATACCTGCATGAGCAAACAGCCCTGCAAGGAAGCAAAACCCTCAGGAGAGACAGGCACAGTCAGCTGGGACTGCAGCTTCTGTGCAATGTACTTGTGAAAATGAGCACAGGGATCTGTCAGTACCAGTATGAAGCAAAGTTCCTCCAGAGTGGGAACAGCTGTACCAGCAAAAACACAACTGGCTAGTGCAGAGACTCAGATCCCTTGAACCCTACAAAACAACTTGTATGAAACGATTAGAAACCCAGCAACTCTGAAATGACAAAATATCAATCCTATTCCAGTTTCATTAGACCCTATGTTATAAATTTATTTTACAAATGGCAATTGGAACAAAAATTAGAGCAATCTCACTGTTCACACATACTTGAGGGAGTCACTATGACTGAATCATTATCCCCATTTTATATACTCTATCTTCCTGGAAGCCAAAGGCCTTTGGGACTTACAAATAGTAAAGCTTTTGCAAATTTTACTGACTGGGCTCAGCCAACATTGTGCCCTTACAGGGAGACACTGTCAGCTCATCTTTCACACAAAGGTAACATCCTGCTCACATTTTAAGTAACTGTTCAGTTGATTTCCCAGATAAAAAAGATGTTGGTTGCCACCTTCATCCCCAAACCTGACCTTGCCAGCAGTGCTAGCCTGTTTGCTGCAAATTGGGCTGCATGAGATGCAGTACTTTGTGCCTTTGAGCAGGGTGACTGCCACCCCATGAGAGCCCAGCAGCATGGCACTATCTCATATGTAGCTAAGCCATCAGCCCCATAGTTTTGGGTGAAATATCCTCTTTTCAAGAGCTATTTCCCCCTTACCAACACACTTCATTACACAAACACCTCAGGGCCTGGTGGAATAAACAGCAAGTCTTTGTGGCTGGGCAGGGTGCAGGTTTTGATTCAGGAAGTGTATGTCTACAAATTAATTTTGATCTGCACCCTGCTGTGCTCAGTGCTTTCCTATGGCTTCCAGTCAACATAAACATTAACTACCATTGAAAACACAGTGCTTCCAGGAAAACAATGTTTAGTTAAATTCACACAGTGATAAAAATTACAATAAGAACATTAAAAGTTTGAAATCAATGGAAGAACTTTCCCACACAGTAAGAGCAGCTTTACTAAAGTGCATGCCAGCAAATGTGCCTGTGGACCTTCAGAAGTACTACTCTCACTAGTAGGGAGGTAACAAATTTGTAATTTTATAGTAGAGCCAAGATGGGTAAGTTTGTAAAGGCTACAGCACAGACACTTTATCAGGAAAAGAGATCTATGCAGATTTCAAAGATTTTTATCCCATCCGGGTTTTTTTTTTTTCCTATTGCTAGAAAGTGCTGACATCCATTTAGTCTGGATTTGTGATGCTGAGCAAGTTACTGAGCCTTAAATTACTCTGGAACAAGCTGTGGTTGTCAGTGCAAGACAACATTTTGGATACTGAATGCAGAGAGAGCAAGACAGGCTTTTTTGGATGAGCAAATCAGTAAGAAACATCATAAATTACAACAACACTGTGCTTTGTTCTATTATAGGCAGCATTTTGTCAGACATTTTGGAGCCATTTCATGTTAACCACTCTTTTTTTTAGGATTAAACAAAGGCTTACTTTAGAATCAAGAGGCAAAATGCGAACAGGTAATCTGGTGAAAGAAGTTTAGAAAATTAAATTGATGATATTTAAAATAAGGCACAAAGTTATGGATTAAGAGATACACAGAATAAAATTTAGAAAGATGTTAGAGTTAATAACACAGAGGCTGTGAACTTCTTGGTGCTGCTAAACAAACGCCAGGGATTTTGAAGTCTCATGCCTAAAGGATTGACGCTATTTTCACCCCAAGCTTATTTTTATGAATTTCTTCCTTCTCAAGTTATTACCAAAGTCCCCAGTGATTTTTTTTTTTGTTATTTGTCTGTGGATTTCTCATCTCAACGACAAAAAGACACATTAAACACATGCTTTTTTTAAGCTGCACTAGTAAATATGTTCTCAGAAATGACTCCAAGACAAAAATCCACATTGAAAAGCTGGAATGAGAGCTGGGAGCCTGAGGGTCTTCCTATCCCACTGGTGAATACAGCACGTTCTTTTTGAGCATGTTTGTAATAAGACAGAGACCCATTTGTCAAAATCTGTCCTCTTTAAAACAGCATGTATTCCTCAAGAGCTTCAGTGCTCAGCAGGGTGTAAATACTGCACCAGGGTGTAAATACTGCACCACTTCCCCAATGGGAGTTCAACACGTACATTACTGTTTAAAATTGAAGCAAATGCTTGCTATAATTAAGTCCCATTTCATCTAGGAATGTTAATAGTCATCCTTTAATGTGAATTTTAACAAACCAGCCATAACTTTTTTCATATCATGGAGATATGTGATGTTGAACACAAGATTCTGACCTGATAAAATGAACCCAGCAGCCTGCCTGCACAGAGGATGTGGTTCCACTCATCCCCACAAAAGATCAGAAAAGCTGCACAGAAACACAACAAAGGCAGCAACAGGATCTACTTCCAGTTTAGAAAGGCATTCATTTATGAAAGCTAGGCTATCAGAGGTAATCCAGGAGCCTTCCCCTGCACAGATTTGTCATTAATACTTCTTGTTTTCTCACCTGCACCTTTCCAGCACTGCTGAGAGCAGCAACACCACAGGTACCAATGGCAGCACACTGCAACTGGCAAATGAAGATGGTGGATGTGGGCTGAACACAGTGCCTGCTCATCCAGATGTGCATCTTAAATATCTTTCCAGCACACAACACTCTGCTCCAGCCAGTCCCAGCTCCCCACACTACAGAACTCTAGAGCAGCTCCTGCTATACCTGCATGAGCAAACAGCCCTGCAAGGAAGCAAAACCCTCAGGAGAGACAGGCACAGTCAGCTGGGATTGCAGCTTCTGTGCAATGTACTTGTGAAAATGAGCACAGGGATCTGTCAGTACCAGTATGAAGCAAAATTCCTCCAGAGTGGGAACAGCTGTACCAGCAAAAACACAACTGGCTACTGCAGAGACTCAGATCCCTTGAACCCTACAGAACAACTTGTAGAAATGATTAGAAACCCAGCAACTCTGAAATGACAAAATATCAATCCTATTCCAGTTTCATTAGACCCTATGTTATAAATTTATTTTACAAATGGCAATTGGAACAAAAATTAGAGCAATCTCACTGTTCACACATACTTGAGAGAGTCACTATGACTGAATCATTATCCCCATTTTATATATTCTATCTTCCTGGAAGCCAAAGGCCTTTGGGACTTATAAATAGTAAAGCTTTTGCAAATTTTACTGACTGGGCTCAGCCAACATTGTGCCCTTACAGGGAGACACTGTCAGCTCATCTTTCACACAAAGGTAACATCCTGCTCACATTTTAAGTAACTGTTCAGTTGATTTCCCAGATAAAAAAGATGTTGGTTGCCACCTTCATCCCCAAACCTGACCTTGCCAGCAGTGCTAGCCTGTTTGCTGCAAATTGGGCTGCATGAGATGCAGTACTTTGTGCCTTTGAGCAGGGTGACTGCCACCCCATGAGAGCCCAGCAGCATGGCACTATCCTATCTCATATGTAGCTAAGCCATCAGCCCCATAGTTTTGGGTGAAATATCCTCTTTTCAAGAGCTATTTCCCCTTTACCAACAACTTTATTACACAAACGCCTCAGGGCCTGGTGGAATAAACAGCAAGTCTTTGTGGCTGGGCAGGGTGCAGGTTTTGATTCAGGAAGTGTATGTCTACAAATTAATTTTGATCTGCACCCTACTGTGCTCAGTGCTTTCCTATGGCTTCCAGTCAACATAAACATTAACTACCATTGAAAACACAGTGCTTCCAGGAAAACAATGTTTAGTTAAATTCACACAGTGATAAAAATTACAATAAGAACATTAAAAGTTTGAAATCAATGGAAGAACTTTCCCACACAGTAACAGCAGCTTTATTAAAGTGCATGCCAGCAAATGTGCCTGTGCACCTTCAGAAGTACTACTCTCACTAGTAGGGAGGTAACAAATTTGTAATTTTATAGTAGAGCCAAGATGGGTAAGTTTGTAAAGGCTACAGCACAGACACTTTATCAGGAAAAGAGATCTATGCAGATTTCAAAGATTTTTATCCCATCCGGGTTTTTTTTTCCTATTGCTAGAAAGTGCTGACATCCATTTAGTATAAAACCTCTGAACATGTCTTTTAAACATCCCTTTCCAAAAAACCTTCCATGGGAGAGCTTCATTACTTCAACAAGTGACTCGAGAAGCAGGAGGAGACAGCATATTAAATGAGCAAGGCAGACACAGAAGGCCAAGGCAACAAGAATTTATCCAATTTCTCACACCTCATTCTACCCTTCCTTACATCAGATGATTCAGCGTTGTTCAGCTGCAACTGCCGGTTCTAAATCTCACCCAATACCTCAGCTAAAAACTAAAGACATCAACCACTTCTCTCTCTCTCTTGCTTAAGACCTTTTATGCATCCCACTCTAACCCTTATTTACACCTTTATGATTATTAACTAATTATAAACAATGGCTTGATTAAAACATACATATTTATAGAAGCATTCATGTCACCTACCTTTAGGCCTTTAACTGCTGCAGCTAAAATGGGAAAGCAAGCTCCTTATGGCATTAGCATGGTGATCCAGAGGGCAAATCAAAGCAGCTATGTTCAGCACTAAAGTCAAATATCATCACTCTCAAGCAGCTTCCAGACACTCTCACCTTCTACCACTGAGGTTATGAGAAGTCCAGGGAATCTAGATTCCCAAATGGCTTTTTTTAAGCAATGGGCAAAGTTCCTTCAAAAATCAAACTAGTTAGAAACTGCAGCTCAAATTTCATAAACCACAGCAATACTGAAAAAAATCCAGCCTGCCATTGCTTTTTAAACTATGTCCAGAATGCCCATTACTTCCAGATTCACATACAGTATGATGTAAACCCAGGGAAAATACTCAGTTTAATAATTTCCTGTATTATTCACCACATTGTGTGCAATACCTTGTGGATTAATTATCCAGATAATAAAATGACTGCAAGTGCCTTTAATGCTGTTGGTCTGAAGTAGTGATCTAAATAATGAGAGCAATGTGCTCCTGTGATCTACAGCATGAGAGCTGAACTGAAGAACAACCCCCTCCTACCTGCTACACAAGAGTGCTAAAAGACACTTCCGCCCTGTGCAGGAAGGTGAGTAAACCATGAAGCAACTGTGGAAAGTCCCAAAGATTGGGAAAATTAAAGACAGAAAAGGGTTTTCACACCTAGAAGCCAAACTGTTTAAAGGAATGGAGAGAAGGGTCACCAAGGAAGAAATGTTTTGTGATGAAGGTGGTGAGATACTGGCACAGGCTTCCACAGAAGCTCTGGATGCCCCATCACTGGAAGTGTTCAAAGTCAGGTTGGATGGAGTTTTAAGAAACACAACCAAGTGAAAGATGTCCCTACCCACTGCAGGGGGGTTAGACTAGATGAACTTCAAAGGTCTCTTCCAACTCAAAGCCTTCCATGATTCTGACTGCTGACATTTATATGAGGAGGAGATAAACACATTTTGGGGGTGCCTTTGCACAGAAGCACTCCAACAGTGAGAGAGATGCTGCTCCTCTCCTGGACCAGGACATCCAGAAGGTGAAGGAAGCCCTTGAGCAGAATTACTGCTCTCCCCAGCCACAGATATGGCCACATACCACTACCCAGAACACAGCTGGAAACATCTCATTTCTGTGTGTCCTGGTTAAGCAAGAGGCACAAATTTCTGTTTGAAAGCAATCTAAACTGCACCACTGGAAATACCCCTAGAAATATTTCTGTTATTTCCAGGCCACCAAACACAACTAGCACTCACTAGTTTACTACTCTGGTTTCCAATTTAAGAAATGCTTTTAATGGAAGCACTTATTTGAACACATACCAAATGCCACTGAACATAATTGTGCCTAAACTGCACCTCCTAGAGAGCTCCATTTTAAAATTGAGTCTGAGAATGTTGTAACCTAAAAAGGGAGGAGAGGAGGGAATTAAAAAAAAAAACAAACCAAACAGGAAAAGAGGACTTTCTCTGTCCTCTTTTTTTTCTTTCTCCGAACAGAGGAAGAAACAGGTGTTGGTATAAGCACAAAGGAAGACATCTCCCAGATCCAAAACCAAGTGCTATCAGCAAAAATATTAGATTATTGAGGTAGAGAGAGAGAGGAAGTTGCAAAACTGCTTAACATTTCAAGAAGGTCTGAAGCTTTTCACTCAGTGTTGTAGCTGGGGAAAAGACACACACTTGGAGTGTCATACAGGGGTTTGGACTAGAAGGGAGCTCAAAACATCATCTAGTTCCAACAGCCCTGCCTTAGGCAGGGACACCTTCCACTAGGCTAGGTTGCTCAAAACCCTGTTTAACCTGACTTTGAACACTTCCAGGGATGGAAAGAGACACCACTTCTCTGGGCAACTTATTCCAGCAATTCACCATCACAGTAAAGAATTTCTTCCTACTATCTAATCTAAACCTGCCCTCCTTCAGTCTAAAGCCATTCCATCTTCTCCAATGTCCCTCTCCAGCTCTCTTGTAGCCACTTCAGGCACTGGAAGGGGCTCTAAGGTGTCCCCAGAGCCTTCCCTTCCCAGGTTCAACAACCCCAAATCTCTGAGCTGTCTCCACAGCAGAGGTGCTCCAGCCCTTTGAGCATCTTTGGATTCATTCCAACAGGTCCCTGTTCTTCCTACCTTGTGGGCCCCAGAGTTGGAATAGCAACTCAGTAACAACACTCAAATAAATGAAATGCTGCATCTGTTGTTCCAATTAAATTAACAAAGTACTGATAGAACCATGCATGTTTTCCCCTTGTGTACCATGCCCTGGGTAAAGATGTTCTGTAGCTGTACATATTTCCTGTGTTATAAATTAAATACAAGCCAAATGTACCCTTCCTGCAATGCTATTAAAAATCAAGGGCAATTACTCCAGGGATAAATCTGGCCCAGTAGTGTTTTTTCAACAAAAATGAGTTTCAGAATAAATTCTACTAAAATAAATCTGTGTGGAAATACTTGAAACATTTTCATTTGTGTTCCCAGAGCACTTGTTTAAAAATAAATTGGAACAGAGAGTTCCCAGTATTAAATAGATGGAAAATGTCAAGACAGTGTTTCAGAATACTCTGTTTTCAGGTGATCAACCTGATATTCTTACTGTCTGGTTCTATGGGGGGTAGTTTTGTTGTGGTTGATAGTTCAATTTTTTAATTTGTTTTCTGTGTGGTTTTTTTTGGAGTGGGGGGATTGTGAGGTTTTTTGATTGGTTTGGGGTTTATTTTGTTTTTTTTTAAATACCTAAGTATTTGCAGTCTTAAAAAAAGGCCACCTTATATATGCAATTCAGGTTGTGTGCCATGAATTAAGAAGTTCAGAAATTAGATGTGCATGGAAAATCAGACACATGAATTCAAAATTTCAAATTTTTACATTGAGATTATGCAGTCAGACAAAATACAACTACAAACAGCATCAGGTTAGATTCTCAGCTGGCATGAGTTCGAGCCAGTCTACTAAAATCAATATATCTTCCTCAGCTTATCTGACTCCTGAGGGAATGTGGGCAGTATTGATATTGCAGCTCTCCACAAAGTCACAGATGCAGAAGTGCTGGTGAGAGCAGTGGCCTGGGGAGCCTCACCCGACGCTGCAGCCCTGCACGGATGCACCTGTAACGCTGCTCCCACGGAACACTGCATCAGCTGCAGCGATGGAGACAGCCACAAAACACACACAACTTGCCAAAAGCAATTTATCTACAGCAATTTGCACAGCCAGCAATCACTGTAATCATATTTTTGTTCAAACATGGAAAATCTGGAAGGAACTTCAAGAGGCCCCTCGGCCCTTCCCTGCCCCAGGGCAAGCTGTAGCACACCTACACACCCCTGCAGTCTCCTCCTGCCAAAGACGTTTTTGAGCCAAAATTTTTCATTCTTGATCTTAATCCAAAACAAGATGTGACTTAAACCCAGTTGTTCATCTGATTTTAAGCCCCAGGCATTGACATTTAATGCTAATGAACATACAGAACATCTGGCTGGTTAAGATCTGATGTGAGCAGAGCTGAGCCTTCACCAACATGGGGACAGCAGAAGATATAAACAGGTAGATTCCAAATTTCTTTAGAGCAGGAGTCAAACGTAGCAGAAATTTACAAATCTGTTCAACAGATTTTTTTTTTTAAATCTCCATTTCAGGAGATATTTTTAGCCCATCTGGAAGAGACCACAGAGTTCATGAGAAAACCTGCAATGCTCTCATTGAGGCCATCATCCCCACGACAGGCACTGAGAGGAGAAGTATTCCCACTGCCATACAGAAGAGGACACTGTTCCCAGAGAGGTCTCCTCTCCTGCCTTGCACTGACCAAGTCTGGTTTTAACCTCCCCAGCTTTTACAAGTTTGTCAAAGAATCCCCTTGCAGTGGCAGGGGGGCATGTACTTGTCCTTCCCTCTGTTTTCCCACCAGAAATCACAGGCTCAGGAGAGAGTCCCAAGGAGCAGAGAACTCATGGATCCTTTGCCTTCCAAACCTCATGGGCCACAAAGTCAGAGATAAAGAGTCTGTGGAGGGAAGAAAGGGGAGGCTGGTGGGGAAAGCCATTCAATAAGCCTTTTGCAAAAATAGTACTTGGATGGCTCTCAGGAGCACAGAAGAATTCAAGACCAACAGCTACTGATGACACTTCAGTGGTAAAGGGAGAAGGATCTGAACATAAGATCCAAGTCTTAAAGTTTTAAATTATTAAAGCAAGACCTCAATTCTTGTAAGAAAGCACTGCAGCTTATTTAAAGAAAATAAGGCACTAATAAGAACATTTATTTCCTTCCTCATCTTCCAGGCATGGAATCACTAGGATCTGTTTGGAAGTGTTTCCACTGCTTCTGCCAGTCCTGAAAACAATCATGTGCTCATGTTCAGATGCAACCCAGTTTTCTCATTGTAATTCTAAACCAGAATATATATTGCTTCTATTTTTTCCCCTATATATTTTTTTTTTCATGCAATTATTCAAACAACTCCCTGGTCCCCTGGGACTCAGTTTATGGCAATAATTGAGAGGACTTTTTTCTTCTCAGATGTTCTGTTTTTCAGGGCAAGATTCCTTTTTGTGTGTATGATCCTTTTTTAATTATGCAAAACCCAAGGCAAAAGTGTAATAAAAAACGCAGTGACTGTGTTGCTTATTTTTATACTCTGACATTTTAATTTCATGTCATTAATGAGTCTAATCAATCTGTCTTGCATTACACACATATCACATTCCTAACCAGTAGCAATTAGAAATAGATAGCCATTTGCTTTCTCATAGAATTGTAGAAAATTCATGCCACTTGTCACAAAAAGGGCTCAGACTACAAAGAGCAACACACAAAAAATAAAGCATTTTAATTTGACACCATTCTTCATGTATTGTGATTTGACACCATTCTTCAAATCAAAAGCAACAGTGTTAAATTCTATTATTAGTCTCCTGCTTGGATCTGCACTTTGAATAAAGGCATTAATGAGATGGAGACCTGCAAAGCATTTTCTTAGAGACCAGAGAATCACTAAATTAAACAATTTGGATGTTAGCATTAAAAATCCCCAGTAAATTGTGTATTCATCGAGAAAAGGCAGAAGTATTGAACAAGAAGCATCTGCAGTGGCTCTGTCCCTTTCTGTACAAGTGACAGGCAGGGTATCTCCCTTGACCCATAACAGACATTGCATCCACTATGGTCAGGAGCCGCACTGGCAGATTTCCATCCCAGAGCACAAACTCTCACAGCTGCCCATGCACAGGACTTCACCCAACACACTTCCCCTTGTTTTTGGAAAGGCAACAAGCACAGTTGTCCCAGTTAAGCCTGAGGTGTCCTGCACCAGTTCATGCCCTCCTGAAGACCCAACGAGCCCCAGTTTGGCAGCTGCTGTAAAAACAACTGCTCCCCTGTACGAGGAGCATCCAGTTGGTGCAACAGCCAGCTCTGTCCCAGCTGATGGAAAAGGGAAATGGCAATGTGTCCTTATATTGATTACAGACACCTGGCTTTAATTCCATTTGAGAGCTCATCCCTATTTGTCAGAATCCAGGACATCCCTCTGGCTGTCCTGGACTGCCAAGATCCCTGCCAGGGGCTCGGAGAGCCTGGCACAGAGCCCAAGATGCCTGTGGCTTTGATTATGACCCATGGAGCAAGTTACCAACCTTAGATGAAGATCTGCAGGCCACGACAGTTTAAGTAGCATAATAGTGAATTTATCATGGGGTGGAAAAATAGGTTTTTGGGGTTTTCTAGAATAGGGGCTCAGGGGGCAAGATGGAGGGATCTGGGTGTGTCCAGCCTTTCTCCTTCTTCTTGGCCTCCATCTTCTGCTGTGATGTTGGCACTTTTAGATTGGTTTAGAGTAGAAGCTCACTGTCCAACATAGGTGATAGGTGTTGGAAAGCAATTGTAAACATTGTACATGTAGTTTTTAGTATAAAGACATAACACTGCCCCAGGGGCAGGCAGTGTGCCTCAGACTGTCTTGCTGAACAGACCTCAGCTGGACAAGAGAAAATATTTTATAGATAAGATACAATAACCAACCTTGAGACTGAGAACTGAAGAGCTCTGACTCCTTCTTCAAGCGTCAGGCTGAGAAAAGAGACTTTGGAACATTTTCTCTGAGTCACTCTGACCAGAGAGAGGCCCTGAAACACCTATCAATTGGGTTTATTTGGTGCATCAAGCTACTTACTCCCAAAAAGTTTAAACACATGGAAAAAAAGGATGTAGAAGCTAGAGTAACACTGATCTCTTCAATATCTGTATAACTAGAAGTGGCTGTATCACATACAGAGTCAGAAGTCAGAAGGCTGCCCCAGTTCCATTCCCATTGTTGCCTGTTGCTCATCCATGTGCTGTGACATACAGACTGTGACAACAGCAAAGATGGACACAGAGCACTGAAGACTGTGATTCAGTCTCAGCTCTCAACCACCTACACAGATGTCACAACCATTTCATAAAAACATCCGCCTGTTCTGCATCTGTGTTAAGGGGGAGAGAAAAAGCTGAGTCTCACAGATGTGCAGAGCTCAGACAACAATAAAACAGGTCACTGATCACAGAAACTCTCCAGGCATATTCACTGAGAAAGACAGCACGAATGTTGTTCCCTCTTGAGGAAACCAGACAGACAGGGTGATGCCTCCTCTAGAACTGGCTCACAAAAAGCAAGTGACACCATGTGGGATCCAGGGCTTTTGCATACAAAGCCATTTAAGCAGAATCCCATAGAGCAAAGGCAGGAGTGGGTGTACAAGAACTGCACATCTGTTAGCTGCCACATTACCTGAATCTTGGATAAAACACCCATGGCCAGGGCTGAGTTAGGAAAGTCCAACAACTCACCAGCTGTTACTAAAACCTATGCTCCATGAGAGGTTAAAAAAATACCAGGTGATTTCTTCTTATTAGGTCCCAATTTACCATTGAAGAAAGCAACAAAACAAGGATCCAAGGAGTCTCCTTTATTCCAGAGATCCCTCAAGGCCCAGTCCATCCAAGAGGGATGGAAAGCTTTCAGTAGTGAGCAATTAAACCTCACAGTCACCAAAATGTGAAGTTTCATTTAGCACTTGAAATTTTTATGCCTTTCTAAATTCCTTTACATAATCTATGCATTAGCAAGTGTGGGTTATAGTTTTTTGCTTTCATAAAGTAAACTAAATATAAAAATAACAGGTAAAACTAAAATTTAAAAAAAATCAGATTTTGAATACTGATGGTTATGCCTCAACTATATTTGTATTATCTTCTAAGTGCTGAGTAGATCAAAATCCAGGGAAAAATAAATACTGTAGGCCAGATCTTTCAGCAGGTGTACAGTCTGAACAACTCTTCGTATATAATTACACTGCCAAATCCTTGATGAAAAGAATTGAGTGGATGTCAGCATATGCTTCTTGTAAAACAGACAAGAGGACCTTTGTCAGACAAGAAGTAAATTAAGATTCATTATAGGAACTGTATAATACAGTTTAAAAGAAAACCACAAACACATGTGCAGGCCTGAAAATCGGGGGTAAAAAACTTGAGAAGAAACGTCAGCTGAGGTCTGTTCCTTGCACAGAAGGAGACTGAACAGCAAGGGATACTATTATCCATTGCATCCTGAGAGCTGGCAAGCTTGCTGCTCAAAAGCAGCTGCTTGAATATTTAGCTTGAAAGGCAGGCTATTCCTTGCGTTTTCTCTGGTGTGGCTTTCAGCTGCACAGCAGTGCCAAATGGCATCGTGCTTCCTGCAGAACCAGAGTGCCTCTGGGCTCGGTACAAACTGCACATGGTTTATAGGGCACCCTGAAGGGGAGAGCACAGCACTGCACTGATGCCAGAGAGGCCTGGAAGCTGGTGAGGAATTTCTGAGGATGAGGGCTCAGTATGTTCAGATCAGCAGGGTGGTTGACATGAGCCATTCTCAGTGCTGGCTGTTTTGTCACAGAGAAAGACAAAGAAGGAAGGAAGCAGTGAGAGACAGCAAAGGACTCCTACACTGAGAGATGCACACAATATTGGTCCATGCTTGTCAGAGCTGGGTATGACAGATAATAACTCCAACAACCTGCATTAAACAGATACTGGCAGTGCAGCCTACACATCTGCCAGTTTTCTTGCTAGGTACTGAAAGGCAGCATCCATCTAATCACTCACCGGCAGTAACTCCCTCTCCTGCTTCAATCTTCTGTTACATGCTCTCACCCAGTCCCAGAGACTTAAAATACATGAACTAACAATATCTGACTTTTGTGTTGGAACAGTGGAACAAATAACTGATAAATTGAAACTTTAAGAAAAAGGGGAACAAATTTCAGTTCAAGAACTGAAAATGATTTACAAAGCAGTAATTGAGCTTATTGTGCAATTTTACACACATGCAGAGACACACGTTTTCCACACATTAAAATAATGCTACTAATTAGATGTTATTAATGCACAAAAGATGTGCTCAGCTCTCCTTTGAAAAGCCTACCACGCAAGTAGATACCCAATAAAAACAGAGACAACTGCAGTCAGACACAATATGGCAATTTCATTCTAACACAAATCTTGCTGGCACAGAGGCTGAAGTCACACATTTTCAAGAAGAGCTTCCACACTTTTCCTTGTGTGAATATTTAATGTTTTGAGAGAAGCAAGAGGATTTTGTATTCAGAAGTTACTCCACCAGAAGCACTCTCTGTTATCTTTAGTGTTTTGCTTTAAATTATGAATAATCAACTTGTAAGATTTCTCACAAAATCTCCAGCCCCTGAAGAAGCAAAGAAGAACTTAATCAGAAAAGCTGTGGGCAAACAGGATTACCAGTCTGACTTGCAAGGGAGAATTGCCTGGTAAAAAAGGCAGAATCATGATTCCATGTGGAAAATGTTACAGTTATTGTAACTAAATATAACAACCCAAATTTTCCCCCTCTATTTTATTTCCAATAATGCACACACTCATCTCTCTGCTTGTTCCATTAGATAGCAGCGGGTAGCAGAACCAGTCATGTTCAAAATCCCCTGAGATCTGAGCCTTCCTTCCCAAGTTCCCCCAGAGGGGAGCAGCAATGCCAGGACCACAAGGAAATAGGCAGGCACCTGCCAGAGAAAAGAGGAATAGGAAATATCTGTGTGTGGCTTTCACACCCATCTTCAGCACAGGCCTCAAAATAGCCACAAAACAGCCAAAATTCCCATAGAAATCTGAATGAGAGAGGAGGGAGGGAAAGACTCAAGTATCAGGATGTTCCAATTTGGAAATGCCATTAAGAATGATAATTTTTTGCTAATTAAATGGGGGAGGGGAAGAGGGGGGGTGATGGGGAACATAACAATCAAGCAAAGAATATCCATGTCAGATGTCACCTGGATGGCAAGACAGGAGCATTTATTCTGCCACACTGAGACATTCTATAATCACAGTCATTGCCACAGTGATGAAGGATGTGCAGGAAGTGTTACTGCTTCATCCTTGTACCATTCTCTGTTACTGCACCCTCTGCCATCCAAATTCCCAGTTCCTCTCACACTTTACAAAATGTCAGTGCAGAGACTTTCTAGGAATTTGGGCCAAGTTCAAGAATCCCCATCTGCTCCTGTTGGAGAGGGATGAGATCAGACTGTAAATGAGTGGCAGACTCCTAGCAAGGAGACACGTGAATACCATTTGGACACGTATGAAAGTCAATCCCAGCCTCCTTAATTTAAATTTAAAACTTTAGACTCTACTGTGTCTCTCTATAATGAAACATTCATATAATCAGTTATTCATCTATTTAGGTTAAGTGCATGTATAGGCAAGTACTCTCAAGACATTTCATTAATCTACATTTATCTTAAAGCTGTTTAGAATTGCAGACGTGCATCCACAAGATGAGTTCTTCTAGACTTACAAGCAATTAGGTCTTGAGAAAAGTGGCTTTGGTAGCACATGTTCTCACAGTTATTTAAATAAATTCAAATCAAATATAGGTTTAAATCCACATGAGACTTCTCATTAGACACCAGTGTTTTTTCAAGTTTCCAGAGCTTTTTTTTGCAGTGCTTTGCACTGTGTATGTAGGAGCATGCACCTGTGCTGGTAGTCAGCTTGCAGAAGGGCTCCCCTTGCAAGCCTACACACACACAACATGGGTTCATAAACTGAATTGATAACACTTTCTTGCCATAGCTCGTAACAATATGGAAATATAAATATATAAATATGAAGATATATAATCTATATTGTATATATATATATATATATAAAAAATATATATAAAAGGTGTCACTTTCTGGAATTATTTCTCCCCACCTGACTGGTTATCATGGTAGCCCAGGACTAAAGTCAGGAGCAGAAACATTGTGTTCATCCACTAATATGTTCCAATTTATCTTCATGGCACTCTGGAGAGCTGAGATCAAGCTTCCTTATTTTGTAAGAAAGTGAACTTAAAAAAAAAAATTAAAAATCCAAATCAGAAATCGTCTTACTTGAGGAATTAGGTAGAACAGGAAACTCAAGGTGGACCATGAAAGTCCTACGTGAGCTCTGTAAAATAAGCCCTTCTGCATTTAAGTAATTCTCACACTTCTAGACGTGCAGCAATTTCAAATCCTGCCTACTTAAACTGTAACATATGACTTGTGAATTTTACATCATTGGAAAAAGATGACCCTAACTCTGGCAGAGTATTAGAATTCCTTATAATCTCAAGTGTCAGTCTTGCTTACATATATTTGTTTTCCTTTAAAGTCCACAAATGGACTTAAAAGGAGACTAAACAGCCCATTTCTTGGCCACAAATGTGGCCAAAAACCACAATGTGATTACATTCTGTGTGTGGGTAAGGCCTGCTGGTTTAAAACATACACATAAACACACAGATACATATGCACATACATAGGCACACACACTGCCTTTGTAAATAATCAGAACGGATCTGGATGAATCACCTCTATTTGATATTTTTACAGTGTTTCTTGTAAAAAAACCTTCCCTGAATGTGCAAACTATTAAGAAAATATGTGAAAAACAAAGTCTGATTGGCAGACTAAAGTTGGAGGCTGAGTAACATGTAAGCCTGTTTAGCATTAGTGCCAGAAATCCCTTCTCACTCCAAAAATCTGACACATAATTTGCTTTATTAGTTCTAGATCAACTATTCATTTAATTTACATTAAAAAAAAGAAATTAAAAGTTAATACAGATGATTTATAATTGAAGTAATGCAAAGACAGTACTTATTTTTTAACAGACTTTCACTTGGGAAGGGAATATCACTGCACACTGCTGAATTCCTACAACAGTCCACAAGGCCAGCACTGGAATCTGTCAATACAACCACTAAGATTTCATTCACTAGGAGCTGATTGACTCAAGTCTTCCTTTTCCACTAATTAATACCACAAACTGCCTCCAACTATTGTGTGTTTAGATCTGAGTGTATGAGCAAGGAATGACCATCTTACACACCACATAGAATTACAATTTCACAGATCCATGAGAATGGATCTTTTTAAATTGGGAAAAGAAAAAGAAAGGCAAGATAGGCTTTACCCTAGTCAAAAGGTCACTCAACTCAGATTAACTTAGAATTCATGAAACTTTAGTCAACAAAGTAAAAATGAAAGTCTGACCCTTACAAAGGCCAGATGTCCCACTAATTTCCTCTTATATTTTAGTCAAGCACATGGCTCACAGTCACAGGAAAGTTTATTACAAGTCACAAATATGCCACCAGTAGAAATCCAAGAGTTTCCCTTCCAAGCTAGAGACAATTCCCAACAAACAGAAGACACCATTCCAGCATCAAGCCAAATACAGTGAGCCAGGGGCCATCAGCAATCCCGTCTCATGGAAATGGTGATGCAGAGAAACAGCTCTGCAGGCAGATCCTGTGGCTGGAACAGCTCCCAGCACATGGGGTGGTGAACTCCAGCAGAACAGCATTTACAGTCACTCCAGTCCCTGCTCACTGCAGGAGCCTTGCTAACATTTGTGTTTACTACTCCAGGTCAGTGCCAACAACTTCACAGTCCTCACTGCATGAAAAACCCTGTCCCACTCCACCTTTAACCCCCTCCACACTCCCACTCTACTACAGACATGCCTCTTATTCCAAACACCTCAAACTCCATCTAAGAGCATTTTAATCACACACACAGAGGGTTTCTTTCCTTTCAGTATTTTTACTCTACATAACTTTAGAAGGAGTTGAAAATTTTCCCTTTCTTAATCCTGACAAAATCCTTTCCCACTAAGTTGTCTGTAACCAGGCTGCTGCACAGCACCATACCTTGAAATCAGGGGCTTATAATGGAAATGCTGGGGTAGACCTTAGACACAGCATCAAGCTGCATGAAAACCCTGCCATGGTACTGGAAATAAAGTGCATTTAAAGCCTAAGAGGCTCTGTCATCACCATAAAAAAACTGCTGTTGCATGCTCTCAAAGTTTATTAAATGGGCCTGGGCACAGCAGCATTGAAGTGCAGCCTTCCCTGACTTTGGACAGTGCTTGGGCTCATTGCCACCTCCATGCTGACAAGGATGGGGAAGAGAATGCACTAAATTAGAATCAAGTTTTGTGATCACAGAAAGAATAGGGGAACAAAACTAGTCTGAATAGAAGTCAGTGCTGGGTCACTCCCACTACCTGGCCATTATTCACTTTGCTGTTTTTGCCCAGCATTAACACCTGCCCATTCCTCAGCCCAGTGACTCTCATTATCATCTTCATTCCTCTGGTGTTACTGAACCAGTCTTCCTCTGGGGAAGGTCTGTCAGCTGCACTGAGCACTGGCCACTGTACTTAGCATAAAATCTGGGACTTTGAAATTAAGGCAGTATATCACCTCTATCCTCCACACATAAGAGACAGGTCCAGATGTGACAAAGATCTAAAGAGGTTATTTTATTAAAAGACTAAAAGAAAACTGAAGAGAAGTGAATGAAACATGGCCTTAGTGAACATGTGAAAGTTAATAACTCTACATTAATAATCCCAATGAGGACTGCTGATAGAAAGACAAAAATCTCCAGGAATTTAATACAGGGTAAGTTTTATTAAAACTATTCTTCTACCTAAAGTGCTTTGGATTATTTAAGATTTAGCTGAGTGAGAGCAAGGAGACCTCATCTAATCAGGAAAATGCTGTAATAGCCTCTCATTCTGAAGCCATCAATTTACTTTGTGTTCACAGACTATGTAAGACACCATAAAATGAAATAATAAAAAGCAGTAAAATAGAAGAGATGATATGGCAAAAACCCCAAGTAGTAGCAAGGGGAAGGAAAAAAATTATGTTTTAAAGACAAACTACCTGCATGCACAGTTCTGAAGTTGTAACTCCCAATGTCCCTATCACATTACTGTGTGAGCTGCAGATGAAACAAAGCAATGGAGAATAACAGGGCCACATTGCCTCTTTTGAAAAGAAAACTTTCCCATCATGGAAAGCTAATAAAGAGAAAAAAGCAACAGGCAAGATTAAGAAAGCAGAGAATTAAAAGTGATAGTATTGATTTAAGTGGTTCATTTTTTATTCATGGATATTCTTTCCAGTGGATATCTCAGAAGCGTTTTATGTTTAATAGGCACCACCATTGTGCAAATGTTTTCTAAGCAAAAAGCCCTCACTTATTACCAAGGCAATAAATGGCTTCATAGCAGACAGTCCTATGAAGAATTCAAGAACCAAAATGAACTGTGGATCATGCAAAACTTAAGAAAACTTATCCTCAGTGAAAGCCCTTTGATGTTGAATCAGTTTAATGGAAGGTGGGTGCTACAGATGATATGTTTTCATTTGGTAACCCTGGTTAAGTTGTCTGTCAGAGATCCTTGACTTCTGAGAAGAGAAGGTGTGTATTGCTGACTGAAAAAGCTTCAAAAGCTTCAACAAAACCTAAACAAACCCCTCAATTAAATATCAAGTCCTAGTCTCAGAGCCTTACAGACAGTTGCTTCCTCCTCACCATTCCTTTTCCCCTTCCCACTTCTGGTTTAAAAGCTTACAATAATTATGTTTTGAATATTTATCCCAAATGCAGTCTATTCCACAGACTAACTATAAAATCTGATTCAGCTAAGAAATTAAATCCCACTGCTTAAACTACAAATTTTAATCCATAATTAATATGTAAAAAAAAAGTCTCTTTATTCTGCATAAATTGTTCTCCTCCTTTCCTAGTCTCCATGACAGAAAATGTTGTTTGCCAGTACTTCACTTCATAATCTCATTAGCGGCCTCTTCTTCCCTCTCCCATCAGTGAGATTTTGTATTCAGATAGAAATGTCTTAAGATACCGCCTGGTAACATCCTGGAAGCAATCACATCCAGTTGGAATTGAAAATGTTATTTCGTCTACTGTGATTTTGTTAATATCAAATATTTGGATTAACAGCAATGATGGTGGTGGTAGGGCAATTGTAACAGCTTTAGAAAGATGTACCCATTTCCTTCATTAGTGAGCAAACATGCTGCCCGGGGCAAAGGAGTGTCAGATGGCTAATAGTGTCTGTGCTGGAGGGAGCCAGCAAGCAGACTGTTAATGAAGCCCAAAGGGTACTGGAAAGAGGCACTGGGACAGAATTAGAAATCTCCTTTCAGAACCCAGAGCCTCACTGCGCAGCTGACCTACATTCTCCAACTCGGAGTTGAAGGCCAAGTCAAAACATGCATCAATAAAATAAGGGCTCAGTGGGATCTCCAAGCATCCCACGCTGGTGGGATGAACAAACCATCTCCTCCTATGCACTACTGCAGCACAAGACACAGGTGCTAAATATGATCCCAAATCACTCAGTTTTAACCTGCAAAAGGGCCTTTATATAGCAGACCATACTTTGCCAGAACCTTGTGTTAGGTTACTATTTTTTGACTCTGGTGGTGGTGAGAAATCCAAGGCTTTAAATGACCAACATAACCCTTGCCTTTGAAATCTAATTCAAACCAGTTTTATGACTTCCTTCTTATGAGTAATTCCCTCTATCCAGGCATCTATTAGATTTAAGAAAGAAGTCATAGCAAGCTTCAATTTTCAAACTCATTTTTACCCAGTGTAATCTTTCCTTAAAAGACCACAAATTTTCTTCATGATCTGCACATCTAAACATCATCTTGCACAGCCAGGGGAAACATCTGCATATTGAAAGTTTGCAGTCTGTGAGTTTCACTGTTTTACATCAAGAGCAAGGCACATGCAGGCTCAAAATAATGCCATGCCTCCATTTTTCTCTTCAGCTAAAAAGGATTCAAAGAAGACATATCAGGAGAATGCCCTGGTGTTGATTTGTATTCTAGAAGTGAACAGATGCTAAAAGATGAAAATCATTTAAGCAGAAATCTTGATTGCTATTCTCTGCAGAAGGGTTGCTGTAACATGAGCCTTTTGTTTGCTGAAGAAGCAGATAAACTGCACCACTAATTAGTGACATACAACACACACTTACCCAATTCTTCATTACACGTGGAAAATTACTCAGTTCTAATGTTCTACATGAACACACTTTCAACTGATATTCCTATCAGCATTGCATTAAGAGAGGTAAGTGAAGGCAGAGTAGGTCCACAAAAGCATCAAAGCGAAACTGATTTTATTTACTTAGCTAAAACCCCCTGGAGCAGCCTGGGCACAAAGTGGAACAGACATCTTGTTTATAGATAAAATTTATGAAAGTAATTATTATCTCAAGTTCACAAATTGATTATTTTTGGTCCTGATTCCAGATTTTAGAACTACTAGAGCTGTCTTTTTCTATTTTAGTCACATTCATGACTTTTCATCACTTTCTCAGCTTTGGAGCAACTATTTATTGAATTAAAATAGCTAGTTGAAGAATTCATTGAATGTAATAAAAATCAAGAAAACACCTCTGAATTTGAAAGATTACTGAAACATTTTGCTTGTTTCTTAAAAAAAAAAAAACTGATTCTGACCTCTTAACCAGTAAATTTCAAGAGGTAATAAAGGGGGAAGCCTGAAGCTGCTCAGAACAGGGCAGGTAAGGAAGGAAGGCTGTTAGATTGAATTATTTCACTATGGCTAAACTACAGATTTATTTAAAACTAAGTTACAAATAATATTTTCACCATTACTTTTATGTATTTCTAGTCCAATTAAAATTAACATTTTGATCTGCAGAATCCTAAAGACCTACCCCCATTTATACATTCAACAAAATACTTGGAAGTTAGCAAGACAAACCAAGCCATTCCACCCTACAACAGGTTTATGCCAATCCTGAATTCATAGCGAGCACCTAAGTTTTACCACCCCAACTGAGAATGTAAAGAACCCTCCCCTGGCCCCACTCCTGTACCATAATAATGGCAGAATTCCTGCATGGAGACAAAGGCACAAATGTAGTGGATTCTCCCACACATCTCCTGGTGCCACCAGTTGAGCAGCAGAGCAGAGGAGACCACAGTGGCACAGCTTTACCAGTCACAGGTATCCAGAGCAGGATCAGAGTCACCTCAGCATTAGGTCTTGAAAAAGCCTTCAGGTTCTGCTCACCTGTATTTTTCTGGTCTGGAGAAGCAGAAAACAAATATTTGAGGCACAAGGCCCCAAGAGCTAAAGTCGTCTTGCTACAGCTGAGTTACCTGCACTGGAGCAACGGATGCAGGTATAGGATGGCCCCTCTTTCCTGCCCACCTTTTATGCCCACCCTTACTGGCAACAACAGAAACCACCTGGCTCC
The DNA here is from genome assembly GCA_024865655.1 of Emberiza elegans. NCBI lineage: Eukaryota > Metazoa > Chordata > Aves > Passeriformes > Fringillidae > Emberiza > Emberiza elegans. The sequence goes on from JALJVW010000898.1 coordinate 2,165,729, forward strand.
CTGTATCAGATAGCACAAGCCGTCCTAATCAGCCCACAGCAGCTGCCACCCACTCTCTTTACCATGTTCCTGCACCAGCCCTGCTCTGTCCCCAGGCTGTGAGGGACACACAGCTCTGGCTTGGGGGATTTCAGTGCCCACAGCAGTCCTGCACAGAGAGGTGGAGCCACCTTGTAATCTCAGCCTGTGCTGGCTCAAAAATACCAAGCAAACATTGGATTGTGCACTTTTGTGTACACATCTGGATACAAAGAGGCAAAGATGGTCAAAAAGATACGGCTGCCTAAGTGACTGCAGAGCTTTTGGCACACATGCAGGTGTGCCAAAAGAGACACAGCAGAGGCTTGGGAAGCACAGCAGATGGACAGCCAAGACAGATTTGTTACAATGAGAACAAGCATTAGAGCACTGCAACAGAGAAACCTGAACTGGTTTAACTGGGTCCTTCTCCTTATAAAATAGTTATAAAAAGAAATGTGAGATTGCACAACCAGCTGAAATTGCAGTGCTAATAAAACACAGGAAACCATTGATCTCAATAATGTTGGCTGAATGCTTACAGAGAAACAAGTCTGCAGGGCTAAAATATTTTACTAGCTCTCATTAAATGTTTTTAGATATGTACTGATCCTTGTGAAAGTCAAACACAGCAAGTGGAGAGAACCCACACCCAAATGATTCTGCAGTGATAGTGGGTTTGATGAAATTCTGACTGCAGAAGATAGCAAAGGTTTTCCTGCATAAATGCAAGACTGATAATTTTAAAAAGCTGTCCACACCCTGCCATAGTAACTTCATATCACCCATCTCAAAAAAACAAAAGCAATACAAGGAGTTCGGAGAAAAAACTCAGAAGTAAATACAATTTATTTTTTTCTTCACATGACTGACTCTGCAACTTAGATCCCCTTAAACTTAAGCATCACTAACAGGTTAGCCAACAGCACAGAAACACAAAAAGCAAAACTAGAACACAGAAGGAGAGATGGAATTTACTTAACAAGGTCAACAATGGATCCTGGCGCATCTTTGCCTCAGGAAAAAAAATTTCAAAAATGGAAAAGACACATACCACAGTTTTTGTAAATATGGGCTGATGCTCACACAGCACTACTCAGCATAACATGCAAAAATTCCCCCTTGTCTCATGAGCTCAGAGGCACACATACACCCAAAGCTCCCATACATTTATGGCAGCTTTTGCCAGAAAGTTTTCCTTTATGTCCACAGCTGATGAAGTACTATTGCATAGGTACCTACCCTGTTGTGTCTGAATTCTCCTGGGTTTCAAAACGATCCACACTTCCTACTTGGAGCTGCAGTAGAATGGATGGCTAACTCATTTCACAAAGAGTTTGGTTATACATCTCCCTTGATGAAAAATTTAAATTGTTCAGCTAAGAAGCAGTGTCTTTTTACCCCAAGATGCTGCTCCAGCAGGAGCTCAGTAAATAACGCGAAACAAAACCAGGGAAAGGAATCAAAGTGTTTTGTAACTAGAACAGAAAGGGTTTGGGGTTTGTTTTCACTAAGTTCAAACAGAAGAAGTTTTATGACTCAAGTAAAAGGAGTGTGAAAGGGTTTGCAGAAGGAAGGTTTTCATTAAACAGAACTGAACTGGTTCAACAGTAATTTGAGCTCTGTATGAGCTCACTTTTTGCTGTGCCACTCTCAGCAGTGAAGCAAAAACTTCACAAAACACAGGAGGGAGCTGATGACAGATGAGAGGGCAAGAGGCAATGCAAGGCCGGCTCAAAAATAGTTACTTGGACTGTACTACAGCCTGCCACGACAGAACCTTTCCCACATTTTTAAAGCTGCAAACGTAAACACCACTTAAAAGGAAATTTACGTGAATGGTGAACCAGGGAATGAAAAAAATGGGCTGGAAGAAAACAATGAGTTTTCCTGTGCCCCAAAGAGCAACCCTGGGAAGTCCTGGCTCTCAAAAGATAATAATGGTTACCAGGGCTCTCCATTTGTAGGGAGTGGGATTTCAGGATGTTTTCTTTCCCCCACCCTTTGCAGGCTGTCAGGACAGGCAGCTGTCAGCTGTGGCAAACCCCGCTCAGGGATGCGGAGATGATCTGAGGCAGCTCAAGACATGGGCAGAAAGCTCAACTGCTTTTGGGGTCTGGCAGAGACACCCCGGCTTAGGGAGTCATCCTTCACCTGCATTTAAGTCAGCTCTGATTCATGGCAGAATAACCACTTTGATGGTGAAAAGCAGCTACTAAAAACGCTTTCTTGCAACAACACTGCCAAGAAAAGAGCCAGGAGACTCTCTGACAGCATCTGCAATTAATGGGAAATGGGCAATCAAGGAACCCATGTGGGGAGGCTCAGAGGTGGGAAATATTGCCTGAGTTCACCCCTGTGTGCCAGCACCTGCACTGCACAAGGGCCACCTGGGCACAGTGCCACAGTTCCTGAGCAGGTGATGCAGGTGACCCTTTGGAAAGAGGGGCCCAGAATCCCCACAAAGAGGGTAACTGGGGAGAGTCACACCAAAGCTGCAGCTGATGGAGTCCCAGCTCCTGCCTGGTGCCAGGGCTGCCCTAACAATGGTGTGGATGCTGCCCCTGCATTCTCCCCTCCTGTGATACACACAGGATGGCACCCAGGGACTGCTGGGCTCTGGCAAAAACACACTGACCTGTGGTTTGTCTGTTGGGGATCTAACAAGACACCACTTCATCGTGGGCAGCACAGCAAGTCTTCCTTCTGACAGCTCAATGTTTGATCCACAGATCTTCACCTAATCAGCTCAGTGTTAGGATCCACAGTTAAACCCCATTTATTGTCTGAGCCTGAAGATTAAGAAACAAAAACCAGAAGATTCAGGAATAAAAAGTAAAGCAAGGCAGTCAGAGTTGTTTTCCTCCTCATTCAAGTGACTATAAATGCAGCCAAAGGACATCCACTTGCAGGCAAAACTGATACTGGTTCAATCCCTTCTGGACAGGTGAGCAGACTGTTACTGGTCTCCAGCAGAAAAAAGGTAGGAATTACTAAAAACCTCACAGAAGTTTGGAGCAGGGAGGTTGATTCCTCCTAGGGGAGGCAAGATGAGTCACACCATCTGCAGTGGCAGCCCAGCTGCCCAATTCCTGCTCAGACAGTTTAAATCCTGACTGAGTGGTGAACAGCACTTGCAGCAAGACATCACATCGAGAGAAACCAGGTTAATGGCACAGGAGGAGGCAAGGCACAGCCTTTGCTCACCAGGAGCTCTCCTCTCCCAGGATTTCTGCAGATGGAATCCCTCACACTGCAGAAAATCCAGATGATGCTGGAAGTGTTCAAAGGCAGACTGGACGGGGCACTGACCAAACCTGCTCTAGTGTGAGGTGTCCCTGCCCATGGCAGGGGTTGCAAGCAGATAATCTTTAAAGTCCCTTCCAACCCAAACCCTTCTATGATGCTACAAACCCTGGGCAGACCTTACAAGAATGTCAGCAGGGATCCTGCTATGGGACTCACACTTTGCATATATGAAGGCAATTTTAAATATGGATTGGATTGGTAAAGGCAACTATTCAGCACACCAGTGCAAACATGCAAATGTAGGGAAATGCATAACCTGAATAACCAAGTTTTCTTTGCATATTGAGACTTGTCAGCCAATTATCCTTCAGGCTTTACTGTAAATGGAAACATAAGTATTTTTGATAACCAGTAGTAATGACTTAGGAGAATCTCTCTGAATTTTATATACTACATGGGCAAGAAGCCAGACAGAGCATTTAGTTAATTAAAGTTTTATTGATAGTGGTAAGTGGTGCATTTCTGACATCCTTCTTTGTTCCTCCCCTACAGAATGTGACCCTCATCTTCCTTGATGTACAAAGAAAATAAGAAAAAAAACCTGTTACTTCAAGAGCCAAGTAAAAAAGCAACCACAAAAATAAATAAATAATAACAGGTTCATCATTCAACATAGCCATATCCATAAAAAGACTAATTTTCAGATGAAATAGGAAAGAACCTTGCCTAGGCTGCTAAAAAGAAATTAGATAGATACATTTCCAATTTTAAAAAAAGGCAGGAAGTAGGAAAAAATAATGAGATCCTTTTATGCTGTAAGTTGGCCAAATGTATCAACCCTTATTATATTTGGTTTTCATGTGTTACTCACTAGGCATGTTCCTGCACTGGGAAGAAAACCAGATAAAACATGTGGTTATTGGCCCACAGAGATATCACAGCTAGAATGCAAACTCAGGTCTGCAGCAGCTTTCCTTAATAAGTATTCTCTATTTAAGGAAAGATTGATCCTACATGATGTGACAGGCCAGTGATACAAATAAATTGCTTTATGATATGATCTGTGAGCAGCCAACATATATTCACCGTGGGCTTACTGAGCTCCATACTAGCTTGTCTAAGTTTCCACTTCCTGTAAAATCAACTTTTATCTCCTCTGTGATACAGCCCAGCAGTATGTTGAAATCAATGCTTAGTCTTTCAACCCAAAGGCCTGCAGCCAGTTTACAACTACATAATTTGAAATAACAGGAGTTTCCCATCCATTCCAGTTTCCAGGCCTTTGTGATGCACATGTCACTGAATTGCAGGAATAGCTCATGCAGTTGCAGAAAGCTTCTAAAGGAAGTGATAAATGAATAATACCCTTTACAGCTGTAACCAAATAACGTGACTGAAACACACTGGGGTTTTTTTCCCACCTCCAGCTTTACAAAATTTCATGTGGTTCACTGGTCAGAAAGTCAGAAAGAACAAAATTTTTATCTACTGTTCCTCACTTGCTACCCACAAACTGCCAGTTAGATAACGCTGAAGGAAATCAGTGTGGTTTGCTTGCACAACAGCCTTTCTAAAGAGGGAGCAAGCATGTAGCAAAGCATTTACACAAGAGACAGGACAACCCTAGAATGCCATTCTGATGCCCACATCTTAATGAAATCAGTATGGCTCTGGCAAAACCCACAGGGAGTTCCCTGGGTACAAAGCAAGGCTGCAAAAACACATTCAGGGAAATTGTTCCATAACCCAGAAGCAAATACAGGGCCAGGTCAGGAATCTACATTAAACAACCTTCTTAGATTTCTTGTATGATAACATAAGTGTGCACATGCAATGTGCCCAATAACTTTCGGCCAGCATCAGCCAAATTTTTAAGAGGTTTGAAGCCTCCATGAAATTCCCCAAAACTTCATGTAAACTGGTGGCTGAGCAATGAAGCGTGCCAGGGTTCCAGGCTCTGCCAAGCTTCAGTCCGGTGCTGCCAGACAATTTCAAGTAACAGCCTTTGGCAGAATGTTAAAAACAACAACAAACAAACAAAATATTTGAATCAACAGGAAATGAATTGTCAGAAAAACAAAACCAAGGTTTATAGAAGGCAACACCGGAGGATCACCACACTGACCACATGTGAACTGTATGACAACAGTTATGTGACACAGAAGAGGTCAAGTTTGTGATGATGGAGTGAAAGATTCACACAAGCTTATCTCATGCAGCTCAGACAGAAAGTGTAAATGTATATGGTACAAACAGATATACCTTTTTTTTTAGTTATCTCATTTTCACTTTCTTTATAGTCTAATGTTACAGTCTGACCCATTTTCTTTCAAAATTTATCAAACATGATGAAAGGATCAACTCTAATGTACCTACCTGCCTCATTCTTTCTGAAAGTAATTGTCCTGTAAAGTATCTCTGGCTTCTGGGGCACATTTAAGGAAAAAAATCAAAACGAAATACACACACAGAAAACCCACAAAAAAAACAAAACTCAAAAAACTCAACCCAAAAGAAAACAAAACCCCCACCACAAACAAAAAAAGTCCCCAGAAGCCAAAATTATTCCAGTTTAAAATACAAATATGTCTTCTATTAAGAAGAACATACCATAAATGTGATGAACACGATTAATATTTCAGAATCTTTCAAGAACCACTTCCAGTCATTTAACAAACTTCCTCTTGTTAATTACAGAACTGGCATCTAAATTCTAAAGCATCTTTCACTTTAAGGAAAAAAACCCCAACCCACTAACCTTTAAAAAAAATGCCATATATGGGAGTAAACTGTAACTCTGGTGCAATGAGAATAAACCCAGTTTAATCCTTCAAACCCTAGATTAAATTATAAATCCTGAGCAGAGGTAAAGAAAGCCCTTCTCAGAATGCCCTATAGTCCCTTTTAAGAACTTCAAAGTAATAACACTTAAATTTAGACTAGACTCCCAGACTTGAATGATTCAACCTTTTCAGCTTCCATTCAACCACTCTTCATTCAACAGTTTGTTTACAGAAAGATATTTAAATTGTTCTGAAGAGCACCACAGCTCACTGTAGAACCTTTTGATTCTCTAGCAGGCACTATCACTTATTTACTTTAGGTTTTCCATTATTCAAGTGCTGGCTGGTGCACATTCAAATGAATCACAAACACCAGAACAAACAAGACAGTTCAGGCAAAGGAATGCAATTCAAACAACATCCAGTACAGAAGACATTTAGAAGCTCAGAAAACTAGGAAATGTTTGGTCTGCTTTTAATTTAGCATGTTTAAAAAAAAAATCATCATTATGAAAGTCTGAAATTGCTTAAAGTTATACAGAAATGCCACTAAAAACTCCTCATCTCTCAATTTCCACCAGTGACACAAAGGTATTTACCAAAACCACTGCAATGAATTCTTTCCAAAATTCCTTCCAAATTATGTCCAGAAAAAGAAGAGAAATCCCAAACCCTGTTACAGGACTACTCTGTTATTCCAAAAGGCACAGACACTGGAGTGGTGCAGTGACAATGTCTGTGCTATCACCTCCAGAGCATGCAATTCAGAGAAATAAGAATTGTGCTTGGAGATCCACCATCCTTGCCATTTAAAAAAATAACAATCATTGATGGCCTCTGTGATCCAGGGAACTCACCAAAAGCCAAAAAAAATTCCTGCTATGTTCAGTCAAAATTGCAATGAAAATTAACATTTGACCAAGACAGAGGAAAAACTGACATTTATTGAAGCTGCAGTTGATGACATCCCATAAAATGATGCCAATTACTTGTCTCTGAGTCAGCTCCATTCCCACATTTAGTACAAGTGCTCTGGCTGACTCACACCAACCTTCTACCTGGGAGAGAAAGAAAGGAAATTTCAAGCATGATTTTGCTGCAGCTTTTCATGATGAAGTTTAAATTTGCCTGGTTCTCTTCATTTGAACTCAAATTATTTGAAAATTTTATTTAAATTCCAGTTTGTCTTCAGGAATTTTCTCAGAAGAAACAAGCTTAATGCTAGATGCACAAAATTGGCAAGTAAAGAAATGATCTGGTCTAAACAGATTCTGTTTTCAGTGAGAAACAGCTTTTCAGGCTGCTTATTTGCCTAAAGGCATTTATGGGAGAATGATTTGTATATTGGGGTAGGGAGTTTATGCTTGAAATATAAAGTTTATATTATCTTTTCATTATGCTTCCATTTGCAGTGTTTCATCTTATTTGTTCTCTCAGTTCAAAGTCCCAAGTTCACATTCTATCCTTGCATTAATTAGCTATAGCTTTAGGCAAGTCAGTTCAGCCTTTGTTTCTTAATCTGTACAAGGAGGACAATAATAAATATTTATGTACTTTAAATAGATATTGGAAAGATGTGTTTACCCTGACACAGTTTTTAAAATACACCATTTTATAAAATTCTATGCAAAAATTACCCAGTTTACCCACATTAACTGGAATGGTTGTAATTTTTGTAAATGGCTTGTGGAACTCCCTGTCCTTTCCTTCCCCAAGGAGACCATTTCTTACAGTTTTTGAAAAACCTCCCATGTAGCAAACCATGCTACCCTGAGCTGAGTTCATGGCATCTTAATTATGACAGTCTAACAGAAATTAAAAAGAAAAAAAAAAAGAAAGAGTGCATTGATTACAGAGACATTTAATCTTGGGAATCTGAATGACTGATTATTATAGTACAGAATTTTTTTCCCTCCTCTTCCAGAGAGAAAATACAGAGGAGTAAGAGCTTCTTATATCATTGCTTTTACAGCAGTAAGTTTTTGTGATATTCAATGTTTTGTTGACTGGTGAGTGTTAATCTGGGCCTTTCTAAATCCAATCTTTGCCCGACTTCTTTGCACATGAAACATCTGCACTTACAAAATAAATGAACTACATCTGTGCCTGTTTTACCAATCAATTAATCAGCTTCCTACAGGGGGGAAAAATACCCTAAACTAAAATGAGATTCTGGAAATAAAATAAAGATGAACCTCAAGCCTTGTGAATCATCAAATCTGAGCAGGAAATCAGCTGAGGATTCTTCATCATTAGAGATAAAACAGGAATAAATACCACTGACTCAAACTTTAATTCTTAATTCTACTAGTGCTGATGTTACTTGCAATAAAGAGATTAAGATCCAATACTAAAATGGGAGCAAGGGGTTGAAACAATACCTTAGAGCAGTCATTTAACAAAGCACCATTTTATCAATGCATGCCATGCCCAATTTGATTTATTACTCCAATTTCAGTGTTGGAAAGAATAAAGTCTTCGAAAGCACACACTCCTCTGCTTTAAAGCTTATTCTAAACTCTTGCCTTTTAGAGCACAGAACAGGCATTAGATATGCAGCACTCCCCTGCATGCCACCAGATGCTGTCAGTCAAAAGAATTAAACATCAAAACAAAGCCTTCCATCAACACAAAAAAAAATCCACAGGAGAGTAGAACAGGTGACATCACTTGTTCTCCAGCAACCAGGCACCTTTTTCTTTCATAATTCTGTGGTGGGGAATGAAAACTAAAATGCTCTGGAAAACAACTTTACTGAAAGCTGGTATGAGGATGCTTCAGCAATTAAGAATTTTGTACACCAGACACCGAGATCTTAATTGGCACAGCAATATAAACCTGGGCATCCTTCTGGGGCAAAGCTGCTGTACTTGACACACTGAGGCCACCTCAAAGCTGCTGTACATGACACACTGAGGCCACCTCAAAGCTGCTGTACATGACACACTGAGGCCACCTCAACCTCAGCACCACAGGAACAGGAGCCTCCCCCTGGCAGCTGCTGCCTGCAGCCATCCTGTGCCAGCAACTCTGGAACAGCTCTGGGAGAAGGAAAAACTACTTAGCCACAGGAAACCATGGCAGGGGATTAGGAAGAGACTACACAGGCACAGGAATTACAATTTGAGCAAAAAATGTAGCTTCTTAGGTATCCATATGGCCCACTGCCACAACATTGAAGTCCCCCACAACTTAGATCCTTCCTTCCCCATCCTTAAGTTCTTCTCCCAGTTCCTTTAAAAAGTTATCCCAGTATCACTGACCTGCCTGACCCTGACTGCTTTTTGAGCTGGCTCCCAGTTTTAGTATTCTGTTCTAAAATTGCACAATTAAAGTGACAGTTTTGGAAATTTTCTAAGAAAAAAAAAGTACTGGTCTAACTTGTATTAAGCCCTGCTTTTTTTGAAAATTAGATTTACTATATAGACCAGTGTTTCTCCTCCTTGCAGTATTTTAGGCTGAAGCTAGCAAATGGATTACATTTAGCTAAAGGAACACATTGTCTTGGATCTGTTGATCAAATTAGTTACCTGGAAATAGGTACCACGGTTGAGGAGATGCTTTTTTAGCTCTTCTATAGAGAAAAAGTAGGCCCCAACTAGCTGAAAATTAAATAGAACCCTCTGGAACAGCTTACAGTGCTAAAATTTCTTCCTGTAGTGCAATAAACATGAGCAATGAAGCAGTTTTATACAGATACATAATGCTACAGTGGAAATTTAAGTAAAAATCTGTCTCTCCATCAAAGCAGCTATATTCATGGCAAGAAAAAGTTTTCCACTTCAACCCTCACACTAACATGCTTCACCTTTTTGTGTCTCTAATATCTACTCACACATTCTTCCTTACTTAAACTGTAAGTTGTTCAGGGCAGACTGTCTCTTTACAACAGTGATAAGTGGGAAGGACCCTCAGGCCACTGGAAAACAAAACAATGGTTGGCACACTTATTTTCTAACTTCATGTGCTAACTTGTCCTCAAATCCTCAAGAAAAGAAATGTATTTTATTTTGCTTACATACTACACTGAAAAAGACCCCAACCAACAAACCAAAACCAAAGCAGTCATTGTACATGCAGTAAGTTAGATTTATAGAGGAAGCTTTGAAGGTACTGCACTTTTGCCCAATTAGGAAAAGGATGTAGAATACAACACGACCAGGTGATGCCTCCAGCCTCTCCCCCTTTATACCCAGATGAATCAGTCATTAACTGCAAACAAAGCAAGACAGGCCCAAGAACTCAGACTGGAGCTTCCCCAAAAGAGAGTTTTGATACAATGGCATCTGTAATACTGCTTGGACCTTTTAAACGAAATCCTCCACCTAAGACTCACAGGCACCAACATTCACAAACTCCAATCTTCATGACAAGCTTCAAGGTTGGCTTTCTAGTCACTGTACTTCAGATAATATTTTTAAAATCTTTTCAGCAGGATTTAGTTTCACACCAAAAGGTAAATGCTTTCTGCTCTTCAGAGACATTATTTTCTTGAATTCCAAAGTTTGCTTTCAATGTATTTTTTGAAAAAGGAAAAATATATTTGCTCATATTTTGTGTAAGAAGTTTATGACTTGCTCAGCCTTCTTGTACTTGAAAGAACAAACAGATAAATAGAGAGTAAATTGCCAGGCTAACATTGCCTTTGGAGAGTCACTGGCTCCCACAGTTGCCATCTGTGGTAACAAACCACTCACAGCCAGGGCTCCCTTCCAGAACACACCAGACTCCCTGTGCCTGAGCCCTTCTGATCAGGTGCTGTGTCACTGGCTGCTCACTATGACAAAGGACACGGGAGAATGGTGGGACAGTGCCAAGACAAGCATGCTCACCTTCCCAAGGTCACCCCTTTGTGTGGCAAAGCCCACTGCCCACACCCTCAACACCCTGGGTACAATCCCCAGCCCTTGTTTGCTTCTGAATGTTAGACAGGGATGCCCTCAAATGTACTTGAGGCTTGGAAGAAAATATTGGTTTACTTTTAGATACCAAAACAATCCCAGACAATGAAAATAGCAAAACTACCATGATTCTTTCCCTATCCTTTCTCCCATTCCCATCCAGACTTGTGTATAAATTTCTGACAGAGTGTTTTCAGGGAGCAGCAGTGATGGGCCAGGTATTATGAGAGTTAAACAAGTGTATTACAGCTTGCCTGATATGTCACAGATCTTCTTCAAGGACAAGTAACCTCAAAAAGCTCTAGGATGAAAAAAACCCTAAGCACAGAACCATAAAAGAAATCACAACCCAATCAAACTCCTCCTCCCTATTCTCTCCAAAAATAAACTCAACAAATCCCAGTGGCTTCAGATGAAAATTGGTTTTCTTCTTCTACCAGCAGCCAAGCCCCAAACTGCATCTCTGGGTGAGGCCAGGCACCCACTCTTCCTTGAAGGGCACCAAGGAGCTCAACCACTGCAGCAAGTCTGAATGCAATGAGACATTCAGCAAGTCATCTTTGTCTCCAGTGACACTTCAGAGGAAACTGAGGTAGCAGAGACATATTTCAGTGAAAACATCAGGGCAGTGCACATGTTCAAAGGGCTGCTCAGCAAGTCATCCTGCCAGAAAGAGGAAAGTTTACTTTGCCTTAAACTCCTCACTCGTCAGAGGTACTAAAAACAGTAAAGCTGTACTTCTGTGGTCCTTCTAGCATGCAGAGCTACTCCAGACCATTCACTCTGAGCCCTGTCCTTAAGTGCTCCAGTCAGCTAGAGGTGCACTTCACCCAGCTGACAGCATAAACTCCAGCTTCCCTGAAATCTTTTCAGCTTGTTTAGAGGCATCCAGCACAGGCACTGGCCTAGATGAGGAATGCAGTTATGCACACACGAATGGTCTTGACCCACTTCTCGCCACATCGTCCTGGCCACTCGGAGCTGTGAACTCTATTTATTATTAGCACCAGAACAAAAAAAAGCCTGTGTATGTACATGAGGTCTGACAAATGCCCACTCACTGCACAGGCCAGGAATGAAAGGAATTGTTCTATTATTTGCCATCATCATCCTCCTCTGGCCAGCCCACTGAATGCCATGACTATTGAAATACCTTTGATGGGCAGTGCTTGCCTCCCCTTCAGGGCAGACACTGCTGACCTGGTGAGGCACTCAGCACGGTGAGCTGGACATCCTCCAAGGGACACAGGAGAACTCTAAATAATCAAGTAAGGAAAAGAAGCTCAAAGTGAGTTCCCCTTTATAGAGTAACACTTTCAAGACTGAGTTTCTCCTGCCTAAAATATACTACACTACAAAGCAGAGGGACTGCTTCAAATGAAGCCAAACATGAGGGCAGTTTCTCCTTCAGAGGCATTCCTGGGTTTCAGCTCTGAGTTTTCAGTAATTCCCCAGTACAAGATAAAACACAAGATCCATCCCACCACAACAAGCAACAAGGTTGTTCTGCAGGATATTAAAATACCCCACATAGCAGCAGCACTTCTCCTGCTTTGTCATCACAAGTTCTCTACAGGACTCTAATGCAGCTCACACAGAGAGGCTGTAAATGTAAATGCTGAGATTTGCGAAAGGACGGCATAGAGGTTTTACAGTCCATCCTGAAAGCACACACGCTGCCAAAAATGGCAGTAAAAATGTAAAAAAAAAGAAATTGAGCTCATCTAAATGAAAGGGACTTGTCCCACTGTTCCTAAATGACTGCACTGTTTCTTTCTTGATGAGGAGCATGTATGTGCACAAAAGGCAACCTTCTGCCTTCATGATGTCAAAGACTTTTTAAAAATGTAAGCAAATCCAGGAGTTCTGCTTCTAGGATAAATAAAGCTAAACAAGGCAAAGGTTATTACATTTGTGCTCCCTGCTGATATCATAAAACTGGGATTCTTGTCCCAGCTAAGCAAGCTGAAGACCGGCTAAAGACTCAGTAAACTCCACTGCAGACCAGATCTATGGTACAAGCAAACTGCACCGAGTCACCACAAAACCTGCCCTTTCAGCTACACACCCAGGCTAAATCCATGGAGGAAATACTGATTTCAAAAGTTATTTTAAAATGTGACACAGACCAGCAGACAGCACTACCCCCTAATGCTCCAAAATCTTTGCAACTTATTCTTTTATAGACACAGCTTGGAAACACTGTTTTCCCACCTGTGAGAGTCCCATCCTTCATTGCACAAAACTTACAGCACTGGCCTAAGCACAAGAAGTAGGCTGGCAGCACTGAAGTTGTTTTGAAACCAAAGTTACAAACAGGAATGACTTCACAATTATAACCATCAAGCACCAAACACAGCACTGTAAGGAAAAGCTAAATTACTAAAAACTAAATTACTTCAGCTTTCCCAAAGTGACAGAGCACAGGGGTAGCAGGTAAGCTCCAGTGCTTTGAGTTATACAAAAAAGGGAAGAAAAGACCACATCCTTCCTTTTTTTGCAGACACCTGCAAAAAAGTGCTCCCTGCTCATACAGCCCTGTAAGATTTCTGCCACAGGAGAACTGCCACAGGCCACTCCCTGCTGTCATGCAACACCCACAGCCCTTCTCACCAACAAGCCAAAGCAGAAAAGCAGCCAGGTGAGAAGAGCAGCTACGTGAGTGTCTGTGCATATCACAATGAAGAGCAGCCTCCCTTTTAGAAAACAGTTTTAAAAAAACCAAAACCATAAGCCTGGTCTCTCAGGGTGGGGATCTCTACTCAAATCACCTCACCCAGCTGCTGGGGTCACGGAAAAGCAGTGTGGTGTTGCCTTGACCCACCTGGCTCTGCAAAGTCTCCTCTGCCCTTCTACTGGCACCTGCTCACACACAACTGTACAGTGGGACAGATGAGGGACCTCCCCAAAGACCCAGCCAGAGACCCATCTGTAAAAACAGCACCCTCTGTTTTAAGGCAGGTAGAGAAAGGAGAAGAAAAGGTCCCTTTCCTTTTTCTCTTCTCTCCTGTGTATGCTGACTCTCTTTAAGTACTCATCACTACAAAACCTTTCTGTTTTCCACAGTCTAACAAAGATGATCATGGTTGTGATGGAAGAGCAGTCGACCACTGAGTACATCACAGCCAGGTAACTCAACCAGTTTAACACTGTGCCTTTTGAGCTGTGCCTCTTCTCTTCTCCCACTCCTTCTGGCAGGAGCAATACTTTCATTTCAACAGTAGCCAACAGCTCAGGACACATGAGTTTAAGTTCTTCCACCACTACACAGTTCCTGTGTGGTCACAGACAACTAATTTTCTTGCTTGTGATCCTAGTCCCTATCTGCAAAGGGAAGGTGTCTTCCCCACAACAGGCACACAAGGTATTCCACTTCAGCATGGTTTCAGAAGGATTAATATAAATGAAGCATTCGAAGAGATAAGCCTGGCAAGAGCATGCAAGACATGGGAAGTATCACTGATAAATGTACTTCTAAAGATAATTTATCTTTCTCGTAAAAATATAGTTTTCCTATCAAATTTGCAGCTTTATGTTCAGGTTAGCATGTGAAACTATTCTCTTTCCACATCTGAATCTTTCCACTGTTTTACGTCAAAACAAAGCATCAAACCCTGAGTTGCATGCCTTTTGAGTAAACACAGAAGAGTTGCAGGCTCTTTGCAACATTATGTTGTGCTGCAAACCATACTTCACTGACAGTGAAAAACACGCCAGATCTGGCCAAACCAGAACAACTTTAGACTAATAACTGAGTTGAAGAAGCATTAAGCATTTTCTTTCCCTTCACAGTGAGATGTGCATGTACCTCGCTCTTTGATACAGTGTCAGAACAGTGTCAGCCCTGAGCTGTGTCAGACACGCTCCCTTTGGGTTCTTAGGAGATGCAAATAGATCCAAAGTTGTACAGCACAGAGATGTCAGATACAAAACGCTCAGCAGAAGCTGAGCACTAAAACTGGCTCTGTTTACAACTACCACAGTCCCAGAACAGATTAAGAGCTGGCCGCATGTATTTAATACTGTTAACCGCATACAAAGATAACATAGCTTTATTCAATAAAATATTTTCTTTGAAACTTTGATAGAGCCAAAGCTCTGTTAGAGCCAAGTACTTGTTAAACAGTTCCACTCTTCTTCCCACAGCTAGCAAACATGACTATTTGCTTCTCTCTTCCCCCATTTTTCCTTCTGCCCCAATTTTTGGGTAGTTTCCCTGTCCTCACTGAAGTCATGAGGGGAATGTTCTAAAAACCAGTTTCTCAATGCCCAGAGTATGGGCAGCTGTGTAAAAACTGAGAGCCTCTCCCACCCCCAGGCCAGTCTATCACTCTGTATCAAGGCAGGCTGTTCCACTGTGTGACTCTGACAAACAATCTGCCACTTCAGCAAAGGCACTGACCAGAGGCACCACGCAAATCAGATTGTGAAGGAGAGTACGAGAAAGATCTCCCAACTGCAGCTGCCACGGAGCTCCTCACTTACCCAGTCGTGCAGGGGCGGTGCACGGGTCAACACAGTCTCAAAACCTTTAAATGCTTGGAGGTGAACTGGACTGCAGAGAAACTTCTTAATTTTGAAGAGAGAAAAAAGATGCTAAGACTGAAAAAGAAGGAAGAGAATAAATTAAGCAGAAAGAAGAAAGCAAGTGGGAAAGTATCATGAGGACCTGATGAGATGATTCTCCCACTTCTAACCTTCAGGAACAGGAGCTTGCCATTTTAATTAACAATATTTAAGTGCTGGAGACAATATAGTGACACTACTCTTGAGCATTATGGACACAGAAATGACATTTCACCTGCCAAAACCATCCCTGGCAAAACTCCACCATCATCAGTGGAACTACACCAAGCATGAAATTGGCCCACAGTTGCACTAAGACAAAAAAGGCTTTGTTTCAGGAGATATAGGGAATTTCTGGCTCTTTATAATAAAGCTCAGCAATTGTTTACTGTCCCTAAGCAAATATCCCTGACACGAAACAAGCAGCCATCACACACTGTCTGTCCATAGGAAAACATCCATCAATAAAGCAACAGATTACCAGCGTCCTGTTCATATCACAAGGAAATTAAAGACAGTTTAAATGCCTCCCAAACTGCCTACCAGATCCACAAGCAATCATTCTCATTTTTAGCAACATCCTTCCACCCTCCTCTGCCAAGTCAAGGAAAGTTGAATGTCCTGACTGGTGCCACAGGACTCAGCACACACACTGATGTACCACAACGCTGAGCAGCTCCACTGCCAGAGTTATTCAACAATACTCCCACCACAAACTATACCCCGCGACCACACTGTGCTCACACAGAAACATCTTCTTCCTCCTTTTGTTACATTTTGGTTTGGCCATGTGAATTCCCAACGAAATCCCACAAGTTCACATGTTTCTGCCGTTCTCTCGAGTTTGCCACAAACATGCCCTGGGCTTACAGGGCCAGACTCTGCTCCAACGCCAGCCACGGCAGTACACCACATTTGCATAGTATCGATTTATGCCAGAACTCATTAAGCTATGAAAAAATCCAGCGGCTGAAGCAAACAAGTAGTTCAGGCACACAGAGCTCCCGTCCTGCACCCCTTCCCCTTAGGCACCCCCAAAACGCGTTTCTCCGTGCAGTTTCCCTGGCCAGCTTTGCAGCCTTTCAACCCAATGCCCAGGAAAACCTGGATATTTGAATTTCCAGGGTCCTTGAGGGAAAGTTTGACAAATACAGGTGGGATTGGTGGGAGCACAGAAGAACTTCTCGGGGCTTGTCCCGCTCCCAGCTTCTACTTGGTTTAAAGATCTCTAAGAAGGCATCCACTGTCCACACCAGAAGTTCAGTTCCTCTGAACGCTCATTTTACGAGAGCACCACGTATAGGAAATAAAACATTTATCATTTTTATTTGCTTTTCCAACTCTTCCCGACCACCACCACCCACTCCTCTAGGGATCCCGCGGTTCTATGGGGGTGCTCCCACGGCTGCAAGAGGCACCCAAGGATCAAAGCTGCCCACAAGAACACCCGAACACCCCATGGACACACCGAACACCCGGGGGGGAGAGCCGGGGACACCCACGGGGGGCGGCAGCACCGCCGGAGCCCCGCACACCCCGGGCACCCTCCTGCTTGCTCCCCCTTTAATTTATGCAGAGCCACGGCGAACTCCCCGTGTTTCCCTTCACGAAGGAAGGCGCGGGTGCCCCCCCAGCCGTGACCCGCCGCTCCCGCCTCTCTTCCCTGGGAGCCGCCGTCCCTCAGCCCCCCCTGGGCTGGGATATCCCGTCCCTCCGCGCCAGCGCCTTTGTGTGCGGAGCAGACACAGAACCTACCTCGGCGGGGCGGCTCTGCCCGCTCGGCAGCGCGGGGGACGAGGGCAGGGGGAGCCGAGGAGGGACGGAGAGGAGCGGCCGCTGCCCGCCCGTCCGCCCGATGCCTGCCGAGTGTCCGCCCGGCCCCGCCACACGCGCGGAGCCGGCCCGGCCGCGCCTGAGGGGAGCGGCGGGGCGGGCCGGGGGCGGGCCTGGCGCTGAGTCACCGCCGCGGCCGCCCCGCCGCCTCCTTTGTTGTCAGGCGTGGAAAAATCCGGGGTGGCGGGGATGGCTCGGGGGAAATCCCGAGAGAAAAGGGGGAAAAACTGGGCCTGTGTGGCGGCCTGGGCCGGGCTCCACGGGCTCAGCGCTACCCCGGCAGGGACAAGGCGCGTGGGGCAGCCACGGGTGTTCTCAAACTCCTGCCGGGGCTCACCTTCGGGAGACACCTCCTCTTCCATGGAAAAGATTTTTTCTGTAACTTTCCCACTGGTTCCTTCCCGTATCCCGGAGCCCTGTCCCTGCGGACGCTCTCACCGTTTATTCTGTAGGAATTAAGGTCTCCATCCAAGTTAAAGGTCAGGAGACCACGGCCAGCCAGCCAACACGTGTTCAGCGTACCCAAAATCTGTCTCTGAGCGAGCATTACACGATGGGGACATGAGAAAATATCGGGGACACGGCATAGCGTGCACAGACTTGGGAATGAACCCAAACAAAGACATGTGGGGATGAAATGTATGTTTACACTGGGGTACACACTGGGATTAAATAGATTGCTTTTGTGCGTTTATCACTGGGATTATTTTGCGTTTCTTCAAAACAGATGACTTGAATCACAGCACAGCGACTGGAGTCACCTCAGGGATGGAAAGCTTCCGCCTGGTCTGGGGAGCTCAGTAATTTCAGGACCTGAACATTCAGCATCCCTTGGGCTGTGCAGACCCTTCCCCTGCAAAACCCCCAGCCCCAGAGGCCCCAGCAGGAAGAGTGCTGGGTGCTCAGTAGATGGTGCTATTTCCACCGAATTTATCCCAAATAACCCTCTGCCCCGCGATGGGAAGGGCAGTAAGCAAGTTGGAGAAACAGGTTTTCTGTGAGGAAGGACTGAAATCCGGAGTGCTGGTGTGTACTAAAAGACTGCTCAGGTCTTTGTGTGCAGCTGTTCTTCCACTAGGAATAATCGGCAGCCGGGTTGAAACCTAGGAAATGGATGAAATCCAGGGCACCAGTGGCCATTGGCACATCTGGTTCAATTCAAGCCCACTGCCAAACACCTGCATACACAATCAGAGCTGTCCTGTGAACAGATGAAATGTTAAAAAATACTAAATACTCCTCCAAAAGTCCCTTGTGACATGCCAATCTGTCCAGCTATTTGTGTTGTCCATGTCCACAGTGTCAGCCCTGGTGATGGGCAGCCTCATTCCCCAGCACTCTTTCCTTTACAGGAGTGTTGTGAGGTATGGTTGCTCTGTATGTGGTGCTCATGGACACTGTATGGAGAAAACCTCATAAAAATTGATTCTTTTAAAATAAATATGATAAAATCATGTGCCTGGATGAATAAGGCAGTATAAATATTGATTAGTTCCCTGGTCTGGGAGCAACCCTCTGTCTGAAGCATGGGAAGGGGAAATAGTTTATGGCCAGAAATTTGCAACGAAATAAAATTAACTGCTAGGCCAGCAGAATGCTGGATTTCCCTATCTTTTGCATTCTTGACCTTACAGACCTCTGCATATCATTTCTGCATGCAACCATTAACAATTTGTTTTCTAAAGACACTTTGTACTAGCCCTGATCAAGATTTTTTTATCTCTGCTGCCTTAGACACTGCACAGGCAGTTGTCCCTGCTCTGAAATCTGACACATTAGCTCAGTGTTTCCCAGCCCTTCCTCAGTTCAGACAGCTATTTTGTTGTGATATGTATGGTCTTCCCAGCAGATCCTGCACATCCACACCTTTAAATGGAATGTAACACTTTTCTGAGGCAAAATTGCAAAAAACCTCTGGGTCTCTTGCCATGGCTTGTCAAAGGAGCACAGGCATTTTTCATGGGGTTTTGTTCCAGAGTTACATTCATTTTAAGTGTGTGGTTATGGAGCATCGTTGGCAGGTGCACATTTAGCAAAGTCCACACACATACAGAATTATCTTGTGCTTTGTGAAATTACTGTAATGCTGTGCAGCCCCTAAGCTGCCATGGTCATATCCAGACCTGAAAAATATTGCTGGACAGAAGCAAGAAAGGGGAAGATTTGTGAGGGGCAGAAAGTTGAAAGGACTCACCAAGGACACACCTGAAGACCAGCAATGGCTGAGATCAACCTGTTATGCTGTTGTCTTAATTCCTCATAAAAGACAGTGGTCAAATGAAAGCTCTGAGTCAAACACCTCACGAGCAATTTAAGGGATAATTTGAGTCATCACATTGTCTGGCTTGGGTGAAAGAGCTGCCTGGTACCTCAGACCCCTGGCAGGGGAATGAGCCAGTCCAGCTCCCCTGAGAGAGGAACACATCAGTGGTCAGCACTGTATCCCGTCTGTGAGCCGCTCAGATTCCTGGAATTCCTGTTCTTTCTTTAAGGCACTTCATATGTGCCTTTTGACCACATGAAAATTACAGTCCATGGTTCATGTGATGAAGAAATTTGGCCACAACTGCATTTTACTCATGACAAGCTTTTCCCCCCAGCACTGTGGGTACTGAAACTCTAGAAAGCACTCAAAAAAGCCTCAGGGATCCTTCTAGATGAAAAATAATATATAAATGTTAAACATTACCATTTTATTTTAAATTAAAAGCAGTGTGTTAGAATTTAAGAAAAAAATTAATAAACTGGCTGCACTTTAGACAGAATGATTTACTGGAAATACTTAATATGAAAAATTCCCTTCTTGTTAATATTATAGTCAAAAGTGCATAGACATTCTATCATATGATCATCACAGGACATTTGTAATATGTACTTTGGCATTTTGATATCTCATTAATCAAGTATTATGTATTTTAATTGCCTGTTGCTGTTTGTAATTTTTTTAGTCAAACTGCAGAATTAAAAGCAAAATCATCCTTTAATTTAAATCCCTCTTTGTGAGGCAGGGAATTGCATTTTATGCTGTGCCTGAGCCATACCTGGCCTTTGAGTGTTACCACATTATAACCTTAAATAATAGCAATAACAATTTTACTGTAGCAGAAACAAAGTGGAGTATTTTACAAGGGCAGACACAAGTGGAGTCAGCTGCTGTGGGATTCCCCTGGCTTAGTTTTGGCTGTCTGCAAGCAGACGTCTCGTCTAAGCAGGTCATGAAGACTGAGCAAGAGGTGGGTACCCTCAGAGAGAGATTTGTGAGATTTGTGAGATTTGTGCCTCCTACCCTGAATGTCTGTGTTAGAACTGGACTGATTGCTTTGGAAGTGGTTCTGGTGGCTGTACAAGGCAGCACCTGACCAGCTTCAGCTAGATGCCCTCCTCAGAATTTCTTTAGCTTGTGTAATTTCTTCACTCAAGAGTGGCAAAATGCCTCCCTGTGTCCTGCTCCCCTTTGCAAACAGGAGTTGAGTGCTGCCTGCACACCAGGATTTTTATTCCATATAATGTGGGGAAGCACTGACTTGAATGACAGGAGACTGTGGTTTTCTTTATTCCTCTGTAGGCACTTTAAATGTCATTTTTTCCCTGGATTTTTAATTTAATAGAAGTAAATCAATGGGAATGCAGGTTGCTATGAATGTTTTTCCATACCATAATTCTGCAGAAACATCATTTCAGTATTTGAAGAAACATCTGCTATGCACATAGATGAACATATATATAGGAGCTGAACAATATGACTTCAGAACTTGCAGGGTTTTCTTTACACAAAGCCAGGGGCATAAAAGGGATTTCCTGTGTATTAATAATGAAGATCAGGATGCCACCTTTGCTTCCTCCACTTCTGAGCATACAGTGAAAGGAAATGGTTCTGGATCGAATCACAAAGAGCAGTGGAAAAAAACAAACTCCACTCCACGCTGGCACTCAGAAGTTTAATTATCCAGCACACTGCATCTTTATGGAAGAAGTAGACAGATAAATCCTATATGTTAATAGTTGGCCTCCTGTGGATGACCTTTGGCTCAAATATTCCATATAGTGATTAATGTTACACAGTTGGATCCAAAACATGCTCATTCCTCAGGCTGCAGAAAAAAAAAAAAAAAGGGTGGGGGGAATTTAATTTACCTTCCAAAAGGAGAATTTCACTTGATAACTTTTTTTGAGGCTGATTTTATCTCTGCCTGTAGTCTGGGCTCTGAAGAGTTGTTCTGCAGTCCCTCTGCTAGAACTTAAGACCAAGCTGCTCATCTTGCCTCACTACTGACTCTCTGGGCAACCTGAAATAAGTCATTTTGTCTCAGGTTCTGGTCTAGTAGAACAGAGAAAATAACTCTGACTTCCTTACTGACACCATTTGAACTTGCAGATAGAAGGCACTAAGTGAGGTTCATCTTCAGATAAAATTCAATATTGACCTCTAGAACCTCAGGGTGTCATAAGATTAGGTCAGAAAATTATATGCTTGAATTCTGGTTTTCTGGCCCCCTTCTCCCCTAATCTTGCCATTTTTCTGTGCCTTTGCTTGCCTTCTCTTGTCATTATAGTGATCTTACATCATTCTAGAAACACAAACTGTACCCCTGGCACTGGCACAGGGAAGCAGGCACCAAGACCTCTGAGCCTGTGTGTCAGTTTGATCTTGAAGGGAACAGAATCTGTGCAAAGGATTCACATCCTATGTAAAGTACAAATACACAGTGCCTAACATTCCATGGCACTTTTCTGGGGAAATCAGATCTTCAAATATACATTTACAGGTGGGCTCAGGGTTATAATGCAAAACACTTTAACAGACTCAACAACACATCACTGGCATCCTCTGCAAGGCCAAAGCCTTGAGGTGCTGCAAGTAATGATACCAGAATTCCTTCCCATTTGACTTCTCTAGAGTCATGTCTGACACAGAAAGCCTCATTCTGCTAATTAACCCATTGCTAAGATTGCCACAGCCCTCAAGTAAGTTTAGACTGAGCCTGTATTTCTGTCATCCTCTTAGATGAGATAAAGCAACAAAGCCTGATGAAGGCTTGGAAGCTGCTCCTGCTCCTGCAGAGATCACGAGGAATTTTGCTATTACTGGGCCTAAAAAGACATGGTCAGCTGTCTTCCCAGGGATGACAAAGGAAAATACAGCTGTAATAGCTGGAGACACAGAAAAACGTGAGACAAAGCCTCTGAGGAGGTCTGTCCCTGCCTCCAGCCAGGACACATCTGGACTGTTGTGCAGGCTGGGCAAATTTTTCCATTCCCAAGCTGGTTTATTTACCCAGGATGACAGGCTGTTAGCAGGCTATACTTGGGGTGGCCCTACAGCAATTGGAACAGACAATCTCGTATCATTTCCCACTACCAGAAATAATCAAGTGCTCTTTCCTCCATGAAAGGAAAGATGGGCAGATATTCTCTGCTCTGAACCATAAAGTACATGCAAATTGCAAGGGACAAGTAGCTTTATTTCTGTCTTTTGTGCAGTAATGATTGCACTCTGGGAACTTTCAATGGGCCATGTACACACTTGCAGAGTATCATGTACACGGATCAAGACTCTACAGCGGCTTCCATCACAGGATATCAATGTGCTGGTTAAACCTAACAACTTGTCCTGGTTTTGTCTGGGATAGAGTTAATTTTCCTCCTAGTAGCTGATATTGTAAGATATCAATAAGCGTGGTGTTTGCAGCATGCCCATCACCAGAATTTATAAGCATGTCTAATTTAGAAATTATAAACTAGATTTTCAGCTTCCAACCCTAGTTGAAGTTGAGGTAAATTAGAAATCACCATGCCTAAAAATAAAATGAAAAAATGAAAAAAACCCACACCTGCTCATCTTTGATCTCTAAAGCAAAAAGTTGCTTCTCTAGGTGTTAAGTTCCCTGTGTTTCTATGTGGGAAGCTGCTCTGGTTTTCCGTAATTTCCATAAATACAAAAAAAGCCACAAGATGGCAGATGATTTAGAGGAGTGGTAGGAGTGACAGAGACTTCCAGCCTAACACACTGGGCTAGTAGCAGTTCTGGGAACAGGAGTCAGAGCTCCAGGTTCTCACTGTCCCAGCAACAAGCAGGTGGCACACTGGAGTGTGTGCCCACCCCAGAACTGGGTCTGTGATCACCTCATGGCATCTCCAACTGGCTCAGGCCCACCTCAGGCAGTCACACCACAAAATTCTGCCTGGATTATCTCTAATCCCGCATGCAGTTGGGACTTCTGGGGTCATTCTTCCTATGGGGAGAAGTTGTGCTAAAATAAGTTCAAAGTCTCTGATTCTTTCTCAGTGAGTCATTCATCATGGGAGTGCTTGTCTTGGTCCTCTAGACACATGGGGAGAACTGTGGGAAGAAGCTGAAGAGACAAAGTAAATGGGATAGAATCCCAGGGGAAAGCAGAGCTGAGCTTGCAGCCATGGCTGGGAAGCTGGGTCGTGTGTTAGTGTATTGTGTAAATCAAGAAAGAAAATGTGGGGAATGCTGTATCAGAGCCTTCAGCCATGGGCAGTGAAGGCACAGTGTGAGCACAATAGGTCCAGTTCAGCTTGATCAGTTTAGAATTTCAGCTGAGTCTCTTGTCACCAATTCTGCTACAAATCCTAATGGAGTAATGACAGCAAAGCAAGCGATTAACTGAAATAGGTTTCAAACTATTTTCCTGGTTTCCCACTTGAAATAAATCATTATTCTGACTCTTAATTTTTATTGTCTGCCCCCTGTGGTTTAGTAACCAGCTGGTATTCCTTATGAAGAAATCAGCAGGTTGATTGACGCTGTGGCTACCCTGACATCCTCTGAGGCTTTCTTATTGACTGACCATATCTTAGATAAGGTTGCCAGTAAATTATAGCTTTGCTTAAGAGCATCTGCCTCAGGGCTGCTCTCCCCTCATTATAAATCCTGATCTAATCCTGCACGTCTCCTCAATTATTAGAGAGTGCAATTCAAGAAGTGGCTTCCCCAGTGAACATGAAATGAGATAAACTATTCCTGCATAAGGTAAACATGACTACTCATGAGAGAAGCTAAGCATTTTCAGGCCAGTCTCCTCCTGATTTTCATGTGGTTTCCAAAGGAAAAACATATCACCACTCCTATTAATGTTGACTGTTATTTCACCACAAGCAGTTCTAAAAATCAGTTTGAAAGTTCTACCTGTCAGTAGAACTACTTGTTAGTATTTCTGTCTGCAAGAACAACATGGATGACAATTCAGGTGACAACCCTAGGAAAGGTATTGGGTAAGTCACTTTAGAGTCCCCAGCTTGCCACAGAAACCCTTGGGAGATGCTTCATGGCCAAGCCAAAATACAGGAAAGACATTTAATTTATGAGATCAACAAATGTGAGAGAGCAAATGGAAAAAGGACAAGCTTATCTTAACATCTTTTTGTGTTAGCAGACAAATCATGTTCTGGATTGCTGGATGAGTTTCAGCACATCAGTACTGATGGAGATAGTCCATCTTACAACTCTGTGAACAAAAGTATCTCATTTGTGGAGTCATCCTATGAAAGTGAATAAAGGGTGAGTAAAGGAGCCTGTTAGTGCTCCTGCTGGATCAGCACCTGCTCCAAGTTCCAGTAACTCAGACACCTGCTGTCACTTTCTGTGGTCTTACACACACACCACAGCAGCCAAGCCCAGCTTTGCAGGTCCTGCCTGAGCTCTGGCCTGTCTTGAACTTCATCTTTTGTGAGAACCCTTCCTCTGGAAAAAGCCTTACATTGCATGTTGACTTTATGCAAATATAAAAACCATGTTTGAGCACTATTAAATGGGTGACTTATTTACAGCTTTGTATTTTCACCAGGATAAATGGGAAGAAACAGGATTTATTTCATTCAGGGGAAAATGTGCATTTAGGAATTAAATTAGTGGAATCTGTAAACCCACACCAAGGTTACATGGCAGTTTGACTCAACATAACATTAATGACTTATTCTAATTATGCATTAAGGTCTCGGATTATGTTTATTCCACAGCATTTCCTTTTGTCAAAGAGAAGTTTATTGTTCACCCAGCTCCAAATACAGAGTGAATTTTGACATCTCTGGTGGGAAATAAACAATCTGTCTCATTGCTGCTGTCATCCATGTGAGCTGTTTGCTAGAGCACTAATTAGTGCTGAGCTAGATTGGGATGTCAGATGATAAAAGAGGAGCTCTCATCCTAGGGCATGGTGGGACTACACACGTATCATCCTTCCTCAGCCTGCATTGCCAGCCCAAGGAAACACTGCCTGTCCTTGGACAGGCCTCACAGAATCCTCTTGGGAACCTTTCTTGTGCTTCCCCCTGATCAATCATAGTATAAAAACATTAAAAAGTCTGTAAAGAGTGGCTGTAGTGTTCAGGTCAAAAATCTGTCACAACCCATGCACAAAAGTAAATTCCCAAGGAGTACTACAAGAAAAGGGCAAACTTACATGATATGTATGTATACAGTCTCTAGAAACTCACAGCCTCCTGAACTGACTGCAGATTTCTACTAATTTCTACAAATAGATGAAGATTTCTAGACACAACCCTCCATCGATTTTTTTTCCCTTGGACCTGTCCAGCCTCCCCTTAAATTCATGTGAGACTCTGGTAGTATCTTTTGGCAAGAAATTTCAAAGCTCAATAACCTTCTCATTCTGCACTGATTAGTAAGGGTTTTGTAAATGTTAATCACTATTGCTTAGTACAATTCTTCTTAAAGGAAACATTATCCTATGGTCATTGGAGGCAAACTTCTATAGGCTTCTCCGGTGTTAGATCTCAGCAGTATTGTTTAACTCAAGCCCCCTCAAAATTAGCAAGAGATTCTTCATTTTATTTAGGTCCATAATTCCTGGCTGACTGGAAAAAATAGTTCAAATTACAATTTAGTCAAAGTGAGGTTTCATCTCTCCTTAAGTACCCAGTATCCTTTATTGCAGTTCTGGTTTTGTAATCCTGCTTTAGATTCTAGCAGGGTTCATCAAAACAATAATTTCGCTTCAAAAAAAGCTACAGAGTGTTTTTTAAGGAGAGATGAAAGGCTGAATGGTGAGTGAGGCTGCCCCATGACAAACAATTATTGAAATAAATAGGTCCAACAAAAAGCTCTGCTCTCATTTACATGGCTACAGGACTCATCTTGCTAAAATTGTGGCCCCTTTTATCAAAGGATTTAAATCTGAATTATCTCCTTGTAATTCCATCAAATTTATGCCATTTGAATTCTGGTTTTGATCAGCTGTTTCTTCTGTGTTATTAACTAAGGCAGAGGCACCCTGCAAATAGAGCATACTTCAGTGCACTCCCTTATTTATGTACTTACAGATAACTTCAGTATTTCCCCAAACAAGATGTGCCACTGTGACCCATAGAGTCAATACATATTGCATTTGCATTCTTTTATAATGCAAGGCAGTTGTAGAATTACGTACAAATAGACCTCTGGGGGCCTGACCTCCCAGCTGTATTAAATAAATCCCCTTAGCACAAAGGAGGAAGAAAGGGAAACAAAGGGCTTCCTGCTGGCTTTTCCTGGAAGCACAGAAGTGAAATAATTCACTTTGGTGTCCCGTGGAAATAAAGGATGGTTAGAAAACATCAGAAATCAATCTTTAGAAAAATACAGCCCTAGAAGTGAGAGAATGAACAACTTGGCTGTAGAGAAAAGTAGAGTTTTCCCAGTGTATTCACTCACCATCATGGCCCTGCAGAAAGCATTTAGTCTTTACTCAGACTAAATGCCCTTGAGCTGTGGAAATCATAAGGGGAAAGTGCACCACTTGGATGGACATAGTTACAGGGTGGGTTTTGGCAGGAGTTTATATAAACTCCTCTGAGAGGAGTTATACTGAGTTGCAAATTTGTCTTTATTGGTAGACATGCAATGCTCAAGCTGACTCGGATCTGATAAAAACAGCTGTTCAGACATAATTTCTGGCTTTCTTGCAAAATATTTAAATGAAAACTTGAAAACAATTTTGTTTCAGTTTAAAATCAAACATTTTTTTCAGGATTTGTTCATGTATTAAGCAAAACCCACATGTCTTCCTAAAATGTTAACAAATTTAGTCCATTTAGTCTAAAAACCTGTTTCTGGGAGAAGAGAAATCCTCTTTTGGAAATGCCAATTCTCCTAGCAAAACTGATCTTAGACTTTGGGTGATCCTGGGCAGACTGTGTAATGTGAGTGATTCTGTTTGTTCTTCCTTATGGGAGCTTCCTATGCATTAAAAACTGGATAAATGTCATTTCCATTGCCTGCAACACCAAGTCCTCCCCTGTGTGTCTCTCACTGTCTGTATTCCCTGGCCTTAATGGCAGTGGAGGGGATATTTCATTCACATCCTATGATGAGTGGTGTTTTTCCATATGTTCATTCCCAGAAAGAGAGAGAATGGAAAATCAATGGGGTTTTTTTTCTAATTTATGAATGTGTTAACAGAATGAATTTTGGAGAGGGAAGCTCAGCAGTGCTTACTCATGGCCCCTTGGTTTTGTCATTGGGCTGGTCTCACAGCATCCAGAGTGGAGACACACATTTTGTTAGCAATTAAGTGAATGGAAAAAGGCTGGCAGAAGTGTTCCCTGTGGCACGTTTCATTTCAGAGACCGCTGAGATCAAGGGATCAGAGGGAGCAAGCTGAAGCTTAGCATGTGTCACCAGCCCTCCTAGGACCTGCCACATCTTGCATACAAACATGGTTTTACCAGCCCAAGCCCTGAACCTGAGGCCCTGTTTGTATATGACAGCATATGGCAGATTTGTGTTTGCAAAATCCAAAGTGGGAATGACAGGGGTATAATCAAAAGTCCCTGACTGGGAAGTGTTAGACAAATGGTTCTGGTTCTGGTTTCAATCCATCTCCTTTGTTAATCTTATTATTCAGGGACTACTTAGAGCCATCTCATGCTCATTTAAACTAAATACGTAACCCAATTAAAACAATCCTGAGCTATTTAGATCCATGGAATTAGACTAAATTTCAGTGCTTTGGACATTTTAGATCATCTGGGGCTCTAGAGCATGAATATCTATATCATCAGTTTATCTTCTCCCATCTCAACCATCATTAATAAATTGTACATATGGGTTAGGAGATTGTCATATTTCATATATGACACAACAGTTCCAGCCAATTTCTAGATTACTGGATACTGAAATCCCCTGGTACAGCTCTATGTCTGACTACAGGATACAGGATTTGGTTCTGCAAATCCACTTGGGTGCCTGGGATCATGGGAATGTGCTGAGGTGATGGCAAGAAAGGACAGAGGAAAAGGGTGGAGCTGGAAGCATTTGGTCCATCAGCACAACAGCTTTCCTAGCAGAGCTGGAGTCTGACCAAAGGCCTGATGGCTTTTTTCTGCTGTAGGAAATATTCTGCTAACTAGAGGGTTCACAGTGGAAGGAAACAAGGAGAAGGGGGTAGTTTGATGAAACAATGAAATGCTTTTCTCATCAACTGTACTTAAATCCAGCTGCAAGTTGATCTGTTTTGTTAGGAACAGACAAAAAAAAGGTATTTACAGGGGATTCTTGCAAGGTTGTGATTAAAAACAAGTAAAAAGCAAGAAGTTAGAGTGAAAATTTAACAAAAACAAGAGCAAGAAACTCATGGCAAAGGGAGCTCAGCAGGTAATTCCATGCACAATTTGTTCCCTGGATTTTGTACTATTTATATGCACAAACTATTCATGAACAGATTGCAGAAATTAAAACAAACAAATGAGGAAACGTTTATTAATTATGGAATAATTGATATACAATATGTTATGAGTTAGGGATAATTCTTGGTCTCCGAATTGTATCAGCCAGGGTTGTGTGACTCATAATTTGCAGTGTCCCTTTGTCACACATGTCCGAAGGCTCTGCAGGACAGGACAAACACAATCCATCTCAGCTTTGATGTATCAGAGGGGGACCTGGTGGAGCTGGAGAAGGTGCAGCGTTAGACAGCTGAAGGCAAGGGCATGGAGCAGCTGCCTCACAAGGAGAGGCAGAAAAGGCTGAAACTCAGCTGCACTTTGGAGAAAAGGCAGCTGAGCAGGGATTTGACTGAGGTCTGCCTGTTCACAAAGGTTCTGGTTTAGAAAACAGTTATCCATGCATCCCTCAATGCTATAACAAGTACAGCAGCACAAGAGCTGCTTCTTTGGGGATCCATGAGCTGAAGCTCTGCTGCCAAGGGTGCTCTGCCTGGGGATATGACAGCACCAGGGAGGCAGCCAGGCCCCCCAGGCCATTCCAGGATTCTGTGACACCATCATAGACTGGCACAATTTGGTTTTGGTTGGAACAATTCATGTCAGATCCCATATCCATGCTCGTGGCTTGGACTGCTACATGGGTGCTTTGGCACCCACACAGGAGCTGGGCTTTCCAACATCAGAAGTGCCATGAATTAAAAGTGTTAGGATGAGTAGAATTTTGCTACTTTCATTATTACAATGAAAGAACCTCACAGAGACAGCAAATCTGATTTAATTTCTGTAGGCTCAACCAAAGGACATTCTTGTGCCTATCTCTTAGGTCAGTAGCATGTCAAGGGCAGGGATTTCATTAAATATCACACAACCCTCCACAGTGTCTTTCACTTCCTCAGCTTGCTTTCCTGCTTTCCTGACACAGGTTTAAATTGCTTGAAGATATTTCTCTTTCTCACCCATGCCTTCTCCTTTCACTCCTCTGTGTCCTTTCACACTCTGAATATGCATTTGAACCTGACACATCCCTGCTGTGCAACAGGGCCTTGACTTTTTTCTTCCTTTTTAAAAACATTTTCTTCTTTTGTACCTACAAATTAGCGTAAGTGTGGTTTTCTGTCCTCAGTTATAGGGGAGGATAATTTGTGCCTCTTATGGGCACTGGTTTCTTTGTGTCTAGTTCTGGAAAACAAAGTGCACCTGCAGCTGTGTGTCCATGGGTGCAAATTATAAAGATAATGCTAAGAGAAAACTGGGAATTTTCCAGTGAGATGGATTTTTACTGGAAAACAAAGAAAACTCATGTACCTGAGCTGAGGGGTTTCTGGGGGAATTTTCACACCAGTTTCAGCAACAATGGCATTCCTGGGAAAATCTATGGAACATGATAATCAGCTTGTCCTTCCTCAGAATAGTAGGAATTCAGAATTTAGGAAATTTTCTTAAGATGAGCAAGCCAAAGTCAAATCCTGCTGAGCCTAATTGAGTTCTCACATCTCCAGTGCATGTCCAGCCTGTGAGGATACCAATGCCTCCTTCTCAATGTCTTCATTTGAAATTTTCTCACTCAGCACTCACAGGACTTGGTAAGACTGAGGTTCACAGCTGGGCTTTCATTCAGACAGGGCAAAGTCAGGCCTCCCTTTAGTCTGAAAGTGGTATAAAACTTTTCATGTTCCAAACACATTATGCATCACCCTGTGCATCCCATCTTATTGAGGCAAAGCCAAAAAAAAGCTTTGCTGGTGTTGTTTCTTTTTCAGAAGTCTGTTCATAACTATAAATAACTTTGAAATTCAGGCAGGGTTAGCTCAGATGGGTCGAGGTGCTCCATGAGAATGCTGTGGGCCTTTTTTTGCAGTAAGAGGATACACACAACAATATTTTTCTCCATGTAAGAAAACTGTACATATTTTACAATCCATTTCCCTCTTTAAGGCTGTAATCATGTGAGAAGAAACCAGCTGGCCTATCCCCCAACAAACAGCCCTGGCCAGCTGTAGCGAAGGAAAGCTGGTAGTGGAGCCATATGGAGCACTGTGGCTCTGTGCTGGGCTCCCACTTCCCTTTCCATGCTCTGCAACACAGCTGAGACCAAGGCAGGCAGTGAGACCTGTCTCTCACAGAACTGCTCCTTCATCATGAATGGCCTCTCTTAAATTTAAAAGTTATAGTCCACATCCAGGACTAGGACCAAAGCACTTCCCCCACTGATGCTGCAAACTAATCCCCGACCTACTTGTAAACATGGCAGTGAAAAGCTTTGGTGAAAAGGCATGAGGAGCTTGGAAGGACCTTTTTTTTTGGTATATGTGGCAGGAGCCTCTTGCTTTTAAAGAACTGATCTGAACAGGAAGAATCTTAACTTAGCTGAGTCCTCTGAGCTTCATTGCTCAGTGACAGATGACATTTGTCAGCCTCATCAGAAAAGAACACCACTAAATTGAAGCTCTGTCCCATTCTGCTTCATTAGAACACAATGAGGCAAAATTACAGGGTTTTCTGGCCCTGCCTGGGGCATTTAGCACCATGGCTATCCTCAAAGCCAGCCAGGTAAGAGAGCCACCAGCCCCTCCTGCAGCACCTGGGGTGGGGCAGGGCAGAAGATCCACTCAGGCTTTTTCTGGAATACTGAAGAAATCCTCAGTAGCCCCAAAGGGACCAGGGGCAAACAGAGTGGATGTGGCAGCTGAAGGGCACTGGAGCAGAGCTGCTCCAGCACTGCCCTTCCTGAGGGCTGTGAGGGGCCTTAATGGGCCCCACGTGCTGCAGGAATGCAAAGCTCTGCGTGGGATGGGAGATTTATGCTCTTGACGTTGGGGGGATTTCCTGGCTAAGAGCTGATTGCTTTGGACTGTGTCTCTGCTCTGAATTACAGGGCCTTTATTGAACAGCAAACCTGAGGAAGCAACAGAGCTGGAGATGGACTCTTGTCCTGTGTAAGATCCTGCTGGTTTAACCTCACATTTTTGGGGGTGTGGACCAAGAATTGTCTCTGTTTAATGAACTCTGCATTTAGTTGTCATTTAAGTGTCATTAAAAGATGGGACTGGCCTCAGTATGGTTGTTTTCTATTTTATGTTTTCCACAAGGCCCAGCAGTGAAGGTATGTAGGAACAGAATAAAATTATAATGGTTTCCCAATCCTCAGTGAGGTATGGGATGTGCTGATCCACAGATGGCATCTTTATGTTTTAGCCACCTTCAGTCATTTCAGTGATTGTTATGAATTTTTGCATGAATGAACTCATGTAAACTGCTGATAGCACTAACATCCCATAACTCAACAAAACTTTTCTTTGGTTTGTACCTGATGTTTGGCAACACAACACCTCCTACACAGCATTCAGGTGTTGTGTGGGCTGTAGGGTAGTTTAATTGGTGGAATGTTATACTTGAGACCAACATCAGAGATGCAACTGTTCCATGTTTTGTTCATCTTGGACTGCTGACCAACACACCTCAAGTTGAGCTCCCTGTGGGGAAAGCACCAATGTGTTTGAAGGATCTGCCTGAGGTGAGAGCACCTGAACACACAGACATTCAGTCATCAGCTCAAGAACTTTGCTTTTGTCTGTGTCACCCAGTGAGGCACTCAGCAAAGGTTTGGATGCTCAAACAGTAAGAGGAAACACGAAGGCAGGTAGACTGCCATACTGCAAAAGGAAAGGAAAACTGTGAGAAGACAATGAGTGGCTCTGGAAAGATCTGGGGAAGACATACACACAGAGGTAGAGATGTTGGTGACAGGTGGAGATGTCAGTGGGATGGAGGGAGGAGAAAGAAGCATAAGGTTCAGTGATTTGGTTTCTGCCTGTGATTTAGGTCTGTCCTTAGCTTGCAACAGTTTGGTTTGAATGTGTACACAAAATAAAGAAAATCACAGATCATAAGAAAACAAAACCTGAGGAAAACAAGATCCCTTCTGAAGGGACCTCCCACTCTGGCCACCACATGGTTAACAGAACCTTTATTAACACAGAATTGTCAGGCTCCAATGTGAACCTGGAACACCTATAGTTCATTCCTGTGGTTCTCTGAACAGTCAAACAAGACAGAAATTCAGTTGAGTAACTTAGGAAAGCCTTCTCCTCTTTCCCATGCTGCTCACGCTGCAGTATATTTCTGGCATTGTTTAAAGTGTTACTGGCAAATAATATTGCTTTATGCATTATAAATAGAAATCAGGCAGTAAATGGAATTAAATGTGGACTGAAAAGCATGAATTCCTGAGCAGAACAGTCTGTGTGTCTGACAGGAAATAGACAAACTTTGTTAAGTTTGCCCAGGACCAGCCTAATTTGATCTTGGAGGTTTTATTTTCTTTTTTAAATGTGGTTTTACATTACTACAAAATGTAGCAGCTACTTGACACTGAAAACAAAGCCAGCAAAATAAGATCTCTCCAGAGCATTCCAAGTTATTTAAACCTGAGCTTTTCCAGCATTCCTGTGCAACAGATAACAGTAAACAGTAGGTTAAAAATATACAGCATTAGAGTCATACAGGCAAAAAATAGCAGCAGATATTTGTGAAGGACAGATTAGCAACAAATCCCTGACCTGGATCGAGCGTACCCTAATAAAATTTGCTAAAGACACCAAACTGAGTGGGGAATTGGACACTTGGGAAGGGAGAAGCACCCTGCAGGAAGACCTGGATAGGCTGAGAGGATGTGCTTGCAAGAACCTTGTGAAGTTCAGCAAGGACGAGTGTGAGGCCTTGAACCTGGGAAAACACACTCCAGGAGTGCAGCAAAGGCTGGGACCAGCCCAGCTGGGGAGCAGCTCTGTGGGGAGGGTCCTGGGGGGCAGCCAGCTCAGGAGGAGTGAGCTCTGTGCTGCTGCTCAAAGGAAGAACAGGATGCTGAGCTGCATCAACAAGGGAAAGAGCATAAAGTCATCGTCCCACTCAGCACTTGCAGGCCACACCTGGAATTGTGTGTTCTGTTTTGGTCCCCACATCAAAAAGAGGAGCGGGCAGGCTAGAGAGGGTGCAGAGAGGGGCCACAGAGATGATCCAAGGATTGGGAAGCCTGTTGAATGAGGAAAGGCTTAGAGAGCTGGGTTTGTTCAGCCTTGAGAAAAGAAGGGTTAGGGAAGACACCCTATCACCATGTTCCAGTGTTCAAAGGATGCCTACAAAGAAGATATTCCCTTTTTACAAGGAATCACATAGAAAAGATAAGTTAGACAAGTTATTCCTGGGGAAATTCCAGTTGGACACAAGAGAAAAACTTTTCATAATGAAAACAATCAGCCACTGAAGAAATCATCTCCTCAGGGAAGTGGTGGAGTCCTCAACATCAGACACTTCTAAGATTTAACTGAACAGAGTCCTGGGCCATCTAGACCATGCTTTTGCCAAGAGAAGTTGGATGACATGATCCTTGAGGTCTTTTCAAACCTGATGTTCTGTGATTGTAGGTTCTTATGAAATTCCAATTCTTTAAATTATGTAAAACATCAACTGTGCTGCAATTCTGCAGTACATGCTGGTGGGGAATTGTGCTCATCTTTCAGGATTTTCCATCAGGTTCTGTACTACAGAGGCATCTATCACATAAAAGATGGAGAAAATGAACTTAGCGTCTTCAGTTCATTTTTTTATATGTTGATTAATTCTGCAGGTTTTTTTTTTTTTTAGTTTTGCTTCCAGTTGCTTTCATAAGAACATTGTGGACATTTTTAGTGACAATTAGAGTGAAGAATGTAGAGTTTCCACAGCATCTGTCATTTTCTGCTGGGGTAGCAAGGTCTTTTGGAAGATTAGGATTAATCTTTCCTGCTTCCTGGCTCCTAAAGATAGCATCCAAGCTCTCCCTTGACTGCACTGCAAGTTCATTCCACAGCTAAAAGCTCTTCTTATCAAAGATCTCTTCATGCCCCTCCCTCTCTTCTTCCTCAGCTTGCTTCCTCTTTGGTATTTTAGAACAAGATTTAGCCACCCTGACACTTTTCATGTTAACACTCAGCATCACTGAGTTGCAAGAATCTGGTAACTGCTAACTGGAGGTTCTCTCTATAGGCATCTTTGTGACTTCTTGTAAACCCCTAAAATCAAAAAATGTTGCCTTAGAATCACAAAATATTCAGTTTTGTATTGCAAACCTTGGAACATTTTCTTCATGAGTTGTCTTGGAGAATGTAGTTCCTCTGCAAACACATTTTGTTTTTGGAGAAGCCCCTCTTTTCTTTCCAACGTTGCTGGAAATTCAGGAGGAACTGACGTCACCTTTGCTCTGCTGGAAAAATCTATTGCAAACTCTGTCAGAGGAGGAAGAGCTGTGTGCATACCCAGGGAGGTACAGAGAGATCTGAGCTCTTTAATGTGGCTGGGCACGGACCTGCCCTGATCTGAAAGCCAAACATTCCCAAACTCCTCTTTGCAAGCAAGGTGCTCCCATTTTCCCACTTTGTGTAAGAAAGGAAGAGGCTCTGAGTGCTGACACCCTGCAGGGTGCATCCTGGCACTGACCTTACAAACAAGGTCTGAGCCTGCTCTGGGCTCTGCTGAAGTCAAAGATGGTCCTGTGCACACCCAAGCACCTGGAGCTTATTCCATGATCACAGCCCAGACTGATGTGCTGATCCCACACTGAGGCAAAGCTCCCACTGATCTTCACTGTGCAGGATAAGGGTGTGAGTGAGATGGGACTGAGGAAACACTTAAAGGACAAGAGACCTTTAGAAGTATTTTAATTCCAATCCCTTGTTTTAAAGCTGTAACTGTTATCTACAGTGATAATTTATGCAGCAGATTGGTAGCAAAAGTATTGTGCAGTCAGTGTGATATTGCGAATGGGAATTTAACAATTGCTGATTATTTTAGAAATGTTGTCTTGTAAAAAAAAGACATAGGACTAAGTGATAATCAAGGGTGAAGGGATTACTGCTGTTGATTTAAAAGCTTGCTGAGGCAGATTTTAAATCCCAAAGCCAGAGCATTTCTTTTAGCAAATAAAAATGCAAAGAGGAACAGACTGGTGGAGTCTTGTTTGAACAACTGGCAGGCAAGTAGCAGTAAATCATGCAAAAAACATTTCCTAAACTTTCCCTTTTAATAAATTAGGTGTTGTTTGTAAAATAGCTTGGGAGAACATGTTAACACAGAACTGCTAGTAGATAACAAGCCAAATCCATCTCTGCATTTCAGCCCAATTGCACCAGGGATGAATTTGGCTCTGTGTCTCTACAAACATGAATCAAGCTGTTTGCATTTTGTCATTACACTATCCCTGACCCAAGTGTATACATTTCCTTGACAACAGCAATTAAAACCTGCCCAAAACACTACACATTATCTGTATAATTTTTTCTTCCTTAGCAAAAGTTGCATTTTCCCACTCCTGCCCCTCCCTAAGTAAGGAAGATTAAGGGGCCCATCCAGTTTCCTGTGAAACTGAAGATAAAAATTCCTCTGGTTTTGACAGCAACAGCAGTGCTTTCTTCATTTAGTGATTATTTATTTGATTGATGGCTGAGTCCCAGGCAGCAGTCCCAGCTCTGCTGGCTCTGTGCTTGGCTCATAAAATTTTCTTGTCCATGGCCATGTCCATTTTCTTCCAGAGGAAAGAGGAAGGCTGATGCACCAGCGATGCACTGGAAGCCTTCTGGGTTCCCAGGTGTTTGGAGGACATGGCATCAATTAATAGGGATTTTTTTGGGAAATTCATCAAAAGTGAGAGCTGCATGGGTATTTTGGGACCATGTGTATCTATTTAACTAAGAGATTCACCATATCCCTTGTGGGTTTATTTTCTGTAGAGTTCTTTGATGCATTTAAACCCTCTTCCAAACTCTTATCAGACTTCTCTTCCTGATTCAATGCCATCCAAGACTAAATAAAGTGTATAGCAAATAATTGCAGGAATTTCCATAATGGCTTTTCTCAGCTAGATATTCAAATTAGAATGAGAGAATTTGCATGTGCATCAGTTATAATGTACAAGATAACATTTAGTGGGCAACAGCAAGCCTCTGCTCAGAGCAGTTCAGATCCCAGTCCCCATCTTTAAGGAATTTTCCATGCAAATAAGTGTAGTCCTATCAAATTCTCTTTTCAGAGGAAACCCAATGAGTGTTTCAAGGTTTATGCTCCCGGGCTTTTGGCAGTTGCTGCATCTGAGGGTGGTGTATTTATTCCCTTGCAGAGAGCTGAGCTGTTGACAATGCAAACTCTAATGAACACTCACCTCTGCTGGAGATAAAGCTTGCCTCTGCTCACTTGGGATGGCTGAACCTTTGTACCCTTCCAGCTGGGGTTGCAAGGAGCTGGGAGATGACCAGAGGCATCACACTCACTGCAGTCAATGGTTCAGAGAGAAGATTGTTATTGGCTGCATCTGAGAAACCCACCACGGTGCCCTGTGAAGTTTTAACCTGACTAACGGTAAGAAAAATAGCAAGAGACAAAAGCAGAATGTTTCCCTCCTGCTTTGTGTGTTTGCGTGGCAACATGATAACCCCACTGCCAGAATCAGCAGCCCTTTTCCATTAGCAAAATTAAGCAGTCCTTACCAGCACACCAAAAAAAACCCCAAATCTGCTTTTTGCAGCTTCTGAGAGACAGGCTGCGGGTCGGGGGGAGTGTGTTTTGTATTTTCCACATCTGTTTCCTCCATCCACCTCTGGTTTGCTCTGCAGGGCAGGAAACACATTGCTCCGTGCACCAGCCGCTGCCCCCTCCGGGAGCCAGCCTGCAAGGGGCTGGAAGTGCTTCACACTTCATCTGCTGGAGCTTTGGAAACATGGATTGCTGTCAAACCCAGCCTGGCTTGCTGTGACAGGGCAGCAGTCTGAGCACAGCGTGTTTGCTTTGGGTACAGTAAAGAAAAAAGGAAAGGGCAAAAAGAAGTCACTGAAGGGAAGGAAAACCAATGAAAGCTGGCCTTGATAGTGGTGTTTTGGTAGCTGTGCACATCAGTGCGAGGAGCTGCTCCTTCACAGATGTGCCCTGGCTGTCCTTTCACACTGACCTGCAGATCAGTTCTACCAGTAGTCCCCTTATTGCCCTCTTCTCTCTGCCTTGTAAATCTCCTTCAGGGTGTCCTCTGTGTAAGAGGAGCCACATTTGAATCTTTCCTGCTGTGAACAAGTCCCTAAAAGTCCATCCCCTGACTCCAGCACCTTCCCTGTTGTCACCATGATATTTTATGAAAAATCCTTTCGTTAGGATTTTTTCTCCTGAGAAGCTGAGAGGCCTTAGAGGAAAAGAAAAACAATAATTATCTGCTGCTGTGGAATGCAACAGGTGCATCTTTGATTGGTCCATGTTAGTTGTTTTAATTAATGGCCAATCACAGTCCAGCTGTCTCAGACTCTCTGGTCAGTCACAAGATTTTGTTATCATTCCATTCCTTTCTATTCCTTGCTAGCCTTCTGATGAAATCCTTCCTGTTCTTTTAGTACAGTTTTAATATATAATTTTCTTTTAATATAATATATATAATAAAATAACAGATCAGCCTTCTGAAACATGGATTCTCATCTCTTCCCTCGCCCTGGGACCCTTGAGAACACCACCACACCCTGTCACACCCCAAAGACCCCAGTCCCAAGGCAAGGTTTTTCCCTCTCTGCCCTTTCCCCCTGACTCTCATGAAGTTCCCCTTTATCCTTTACATGTTTCAGGGTACTGGCAGCCCTGTGGCACCACAACATGATCTGCCAAAGACCTCTCCTTCTCGCTCCACTGCTTCCTTGGGGCATGTGGCTGTTGGAACTTGCAAGGGTGTTTGCCATAGCAAGAATGTGTCTCTATTTCTAAGGCTTCAAAACACAGAAAAAGATGTTGTTCTTCCCCACCCATCCTCTCCTGACAAAGAATGTTTGTGAGCAACCGAAGATAAACACTTGTCATAAAAAAAACTTGTCATCTCTTTTCCCATTAACCTCTCGGCATCTGGCCCCTGGCTCTGCTGCAAAGCCAGATAAGTTCCCTTCCTGATTTCATCCAGCTCATTTTCACACTTTCCAAAACTTGAAGCTTGCACACTGACATGCCCTTGAGACTGATAGAGAATAGCCTGTGTTAAGCAAAAACACCAGCCAGGTCTTCACTGAGCAACAGCCTTCCCAGAATGTCCCACAGCCCCTTGTCTAGCTCAGCAGAGGCCTGGGTGTCATTTCAGAGGTCAGCTCTTCACCTTGGGTCTCCCAGTGCATTTATGGGGGCCCCTACTGAGGCTGAGTCCCTCTTTAGCAAGAGAAGGGGGACAAAAGGGAAAAGAGGTTGTGATTTTAAGAGATTTCTAGGTCGTGCAGCAGAAATGAGAAGGCAGCACTGCATTGTACCCATGAAGAACACAATGGATCCCTGTGAGGCAGGTAGAGGGTGCAAAGAGATACCTCAGATGTGCACAGGTACCATGGCTGGGTCACAAAGGAGGAGAGAGAGAGAGAGATGCCAAGAGCAGTAGCAGACCAAGGACAGCACGAGGTGCCCTGAGGTGACATTGTGACTCCCTTCAACATTTGTCACATCATAAGCAAAACTCAGTCCGAGGCAGTGCTGTCTGTCCCACACTGGGGAGGATGTGCCTTCATCTTCACCTCACCCTCACCTTTTAATCCCCAAGTTCTCCTTAATGAGACGTGCTCAGAATGAATGTGTGTGCAAATGAATCCCTGGTGCACAGAACTGCAGGGTTTAGCTGGGGTGTTGATACAGCTCTAGGATTATGTACAATTAGGCTGTCTAGACCCCATTCAGCAGGGATGTGGATGGGGTGAGGATTACCAGCTGGGAAATCAGATATTCAGTGAGAGGGTGGGCAGCTGGGCTGGGACAGGAGAGGAAGCCAAGTGGAAATGTAAAAAGTACAGAATAAATTGCCAGAGGGCTGGATGTATTGCACACCCTCAGCTTCCTTGCATTGGCTGTTTCCTGTGCTCTTCTGCAACAGCTCAGCCCTTTGCAGTCTTGCACATCTTTCCTCCTCCAGACCACTGTTAGCATGGAAAATAGCATTGCTCTCCATTAACACTGGGTCAGTGAGCCACAAACTGAACAATGATCATAGAATCATGGAGTTCTTTAGGTTGGAAAAGACCCTTAAGGTCATCAGCTCCAACCATTAAGCCAGCACTGTCAAGTCCACCATTAAATCATGTCCCCAAGTGCCACATCCACCTGTCTTTTAGATCATTCCAGGGATGGGAATACATACAGAAGGACACACAGAGGGACTGTGGCAGAACAAAACCTGAACCCAGATCCCCAGGATGTTCTTCTAATCCTTGGACTATACTCACATCCACAGTTCTTCCCTTCCAGTCCCCTGGAATGTTGGCCTTGTAGCCAGGTACAGGAGAACATCCATAGAAATCAGAGCCATGATTTGACATGCCATAGCAAGTGCTTCTCACCTGAAAACAAAAATGTCCCATTTCCTTCCTCTTGATGTTCCCCACAGGCAACAGGGCTCAAATCTACCCCTGCAGAAGTGCTGATGGAGGAGATGCACAGGGAACATGACTTGTCCCTCCTCAGCCTCCAGCTCATGTTGTCATTATATTACAACAGTCCCATTGCCATTACGTTGCAAGAGTCCCATATTGCCAGAGTTTTGTACCTCCTTGATGTTTCTTGTAGGCAGTTCCTCTAGGTATTGCCTCTTCCTTGTCCTCACAGCAGCCAGCTGACTCCAGCTGCCCTCAGCCAACCAACCCACTCTTCTTATTGGCTACAGGTGTTAACATCAGGCCTGCTCCTAATCCTTAAAAATTGGCTCAGCTGCAACCCTTAGGGGGTAAGATTACATTCTATACTACCTTTATTTACTTATATTCAATCCCCCTACAAGTTCATGGCACAGAGATTGTTTTTCCCATGGGAAGCAGGTGTGGGTGTGCTTTGGGGACACTGTTGGGATGTGGTGGCACAAGCCACTCTGTATGGATGTCCCCTGCTCTTGCTCCTTTGTGTTGGGCTGTGCTCTGCCTGGCACTGCTGCTCTGAAGGCAGATGGTCCTGCAGCTTGTTCCTTCTTGCAGTTGGGCTCTGCCAGCCTGAGCAGACGGATCTGAGGGGCCTCAGAGCGAGCAGGAATCTGCATGTGCTGAAGCTATTTTAAACACACCAGCGCAGTCTAGCATGGAGAAGACCCTGCTGCCTCAGAAGCATATTTAGCCAATCTGATACAGCAACCTGACCATATTTTACAGAGCACATCATTTACCCTGCTCCAGGCATGGTCTGGGACTGGGATGCTTCATGCAGTTCCAGCCATTAGGAAGGAGAGCCCTTTCTCCCGGAGGAAAACCACAATTTTTCATTGCATGAGCTGGAAAACCACCTAAATTTATCTGTTTCTTTATCTACTCCTCCCTCAGTGCTGTTGAAGGATCTTCAGGTACCTCTTGGCACCAATCCTGTACCCTCCCACTCCCCACACTGAAACAGGACAGGAGGTTGGGAGGGGGGAAATGTGAATTTTTTGCAGCACTGTTCAATCTGTGCTGTGAGCAGCAGCCCTGCTCTGACCCCAGAGCACCAGGAGCTTTCATCCCTTCTTGGGTAAATAACTGGTTTTATGCCCAGGGTAGGGCTTGGTGCTGAGGAGTGTGGGTGCTTTTGTTCTGTCTGTAGCAGAAAGAATAGGAATTAATCTCTCTCTGCTCTAGTCAGCCCTTACATCGCAGATATCACACAGTTATTTGTAGTTTCCAGCAACATTTGGCTTAGTGTAACTCCCCAGTGGCTTCCCCTGCCTCCTCTTGGCCCTCGGAGATGTGCTGCTGCTCACGGACATGCCACTTTCTGCAGGCTGCAGGCAGGAAATACTCTGCTGATCTTTCTGGCTCTAAGGATGCACTTTCCAGTCTGAACAAACCCCAAGAGACCTGAGGTTTTGTTCTTGCTGCATGACAAGCAGCAGGAGCCATAGGTGTGGGGTGTTTGGGATGTGTCCCACCGCACCACAGCTGGCAAAACAAATCTTTCCACAAAGTTTTCACCACCTGCCCCAGCTTCCTCCCCACAGGAAATCCAGCCTCCCCCGCTGCTGGAGACAAGAGCTGGACCTTTGTTTGCAGCTCCCCTTTCACAACTAAAACCAGGGCTGACTGGTAAACACAGCGCCACTAAATGTGCAGAGCAGCACTCACAGATTGGGAGATGATGATAATGGGTTTTTTCTACTGACTTGGGTAAGAGGAGCTGCCAAATCCTTGAACTGTGTGCAAACATCTCCTTTGTACTGAAATTTGCTTTCCAGCAGCACCCCAAGGTGTTCTCTGTTTTGTATGCACTCAGTTTGAGAGGCTGGTTGGGATTTTAAGGGGACAGAATTGGGGACGGATCCAGCCTAGGTACAAACCTGACTCAGCAGGAAGAGTTTGGCTGCAGGGAGTGTGACATGCACATGGATAGGAACAACAGGAGCATCACTGCACTGGCTCTGACCTGAAGTCCGGCTGGATGAGTATCTAACCTCCAAACAAGTCTGAAACCACTGACTTCAAGGGCAGATAAGCATATCCCTTCAGCTGTGAAGATTATATTTCCCTTCTACAAGTGCTAATAGTTTAAACACCCTTAAATTTGAAGTTTTTATATCTCTCCTGCCCTAACTAGCCCCATGCAAGTTCTATATCCCCCAAACTCTCCCATAAAAAAGGTCTCAAGACTGAATTTAAAGAGTTTGAACATAATATGAGCCTTCATTTACCTCCTCCATACATAGTTCTTCCTTGCCTTGAGTTAAAAGAAAGGAGAATATAAGAAGAGGAAATATGAGGTTTAGGTTGGATATTAGGAACCATTTTTACACTGAAAGGCCTGTCTGCTAGGGGCCTTTCAGGACACAGAAGCAATATGCCCTAAGTCTTACTCTGCAGGAGGACAGGAGAGGGAATGTCCCTTGTCACACAAGCAGATGTGGAGAGGGATAGTTCATCTGGATCCTTGCACACAGACTTTCCTGAAATACAGCATGAAATGT
The DNA here is from genome assembly GCA_024865655.1 of Emberiza elegans. Lineage (NCBI taxonomy): Eukaryota > Metazoa > Chordata > Aves > Passeriformes > Fringillidae > Emberiza > Emberiza elegans. The sequence goes on from JALJVW010000898.1 coordinate 2,208,709, forward strand.
AATATTTTTGAATATAAAAACTATTTTTTTATTTTCTAAAGTCTTTTTCTAAGAGCTGATAACTTGGAGCTGCTGAAGAATCCCAAGTGAGAAATAAAAACCTGGTCCAAGTCTGTTGTGCCAAAGTGGCTGATCTCTCACTGAGCACAGAGGAAGACCTAATTCTGGAGGGGAAGAATCTGGGATATACAAAAGGCTGGAGGAAAACTCCTTGCAGAAACTTCCAGAAGAGGATTTCTATCTAATAGGTCTGCCAGAGGTTCAGTCCTCCCTAAAAGCAATGCTGACAACAGATTGTTCTCCTGGAATTTGCTTTGGGAAACAACTTTTATGGTTGAAAGCAAAAGCTTTAATTGGTCAGAAGTTTGGCTGACTTTGTTTCAAGGACACTGATATTTTAACTGAGAGCATTAATTCCTCCAGTAAGAAGTTTTTAATGGCTAGGGGTCTATGGTGGTCCAAAAGTAGTTTAAATGTAAGTGATTTATATTTTCTATTAAAAAAAAGCAGAAGGTGAGGAAAGTTTCACTGAGCACAATGAAAGAACTCTGGATTTATATGGAATAAAATAATAACCAGGCTGAACTGCCAAACCCCTTAATGACCACATTCCCTTTCCAGAGATGGAAAAAGAGGAGGACCAGCACCTTTTTTTTCTTCAACCTCACATTTGCCAGGAACCTCTTTGCTTTGTTTTTCACATCAGGATTAGAAGAGGTAGGGGTAAGATATCAAGATAAAGGTCATCCTTAAGTGCATTTATTCTGATTGAAAGGAGGAAATACCAGAAATCCCTCCAGATTCCCAACTCCACTTGGCCATTTCAAGATAAACCCCCCATCCTGTGCTTGCCTATCAACCACACCAACAGGGAAACTGCAAACCCTCTGCTTTCTGGAAGGCAACACCCAAAGCTGTTTGTTCCTGAGCTGGCTGGTGCTTCAGGCCCTGCACCTTCTCCATGTCAGGGACCAAGGGCAGGGAAGGACACCCCAGCTCTTGGCATCTGGGGGAGCTGCCAAGGAACCCTCCCTCCATCTGCCCCCTTCAGATGGGCTGTGACAAAGGCTCCTGCTCTCAGGAAACACAGGGCAGGGCTGGTTCACCAAACACGAAAGGATCTGCTCTCTGGTCCCTGCCATGCCATGTGCTATTTGTATTTTGGATCAAGTCACATGTGCCATGGGTTGTTATTTTAAATTATATTCAAGGTGTGTGCTGTATATTTGCATCCTGGGCTGCAGGAAGGGGTTTTTTTGAAGTTCTTATTTTTGGCTCAATGTAAACAAACAGACTATAATTTGGAAGAGCATCTGTGATGCTGCTGATGCTTTGAGCAAGAAAAGAATTTTTGTCAATGGAGGGGAAGCCACTTTGAGGGAGCTCCATGTAATAGAACACCTGCCCACCTTGGGCCCTTTCTTTTTTTATTTCCAGCACTGCCTGGGATTTTCAGCTTTCCATTTATAGATGGCATTGCAGAGGGGAACACACATGAACCCTACAATAGGTGCTGTGTAACAGGGATGGAAACAATCCAGATCTTTCCACCCACAGACTCACACTGTTCCTGCAAGGGCATGGCTGGCTTGCCCCCCAGTCCCTCACACAAAGAAACCTGCAGTGTGCTGAGGGAGGTTAATCTGGATCATGAGGTATTTGCTGGTTTCCAAGACCCAAATCAGAGGTTGAACTCCTCTTTGCACCAGTGGGTTACTTCAGCAAAAGACTTTCTTAGGACCTGCTTCATTTGACGTTGTTTAACCTGCAGCTCCACTTTTGCTCAAGCAGCTTTTTTGCCAAGGGTAGAAACATCTTGAGCAGTTGAGGCTTTTATTATGGTAGCTGCTATCTTAGAAAGGATAAAGTTCCAGATCATGAAATATTTCATTCTCTGGTAGCTGTAGAAGGAAGTTGTGGCTTTCTAGAGAAGCCCTGTGAGCAGAGGGACCTGCTGAACCCAGAAAACTCTGGTTTGCAGCTGAGCAAAAATACAATTGCTTCAGGGCTGGTTAAAAATACCTGTGGCTTGATCCTGCCAGAGTTGAAGGAAGTCTGTCCTAGATTAAGAAAGGCATTTTTTAAAAAAGTCATTTTGCAAGAGTGCAGATGTTTGCTTTAGTGTCACCAACAGCACAGGCTGACCTGAAAGGCTGCAGGAATGAGCACAGGCCCTTGGCTCACTGGGCAGCTCACCATCCAGAGCTGGAATTTCCATAATCTTTATCACTAGAAGATTTAATCATCTTCCCTGGTGCGGGAGCAGATGGGCAGCACATCCAGGCAGAGTCCTTAATATATTAAATTACTGCAGCTACATCCACTTGCCAGTTACCTGCAAAGCCCCTGATTCCTGCTCAGAAATGTGCTTTCTGCTTTGCTTGGATCGTGGCCACTTGGCCTGTGGAGCAGCTGCAGCCCCAGCACAGCAGCAAGAAGAGAGGAGCCACCCTGAGGGTTTTCTTTAGCAAGGAGCCAGAACAATGTTTTTCCTTTGTTCCTCTTGGTTTCCTACTCTGGCTTTGCTTTCAAGGTTTGTGGAAGAGGGATGGGTGGTTTTTGGCTGGGCTGTGGAGCTGACCTTTCCCTGGATGCTGTGTCCCTGTGGGAGTCACAGCCCGTGCCAGCATTGCTCGTGGTGTCTGTGCTGGGAGAGGTGATGGATGATGGGGTGGTGAGGCTGCAGTTGCAGAGCAGTGTCACAGACATCTTTTTATGAAAAATCCTTTCCTTGGGATTTTTCCTCCTGAGAAGTTGAGGCCTCAGGAACAAAATGTAAACAATGATTATCTGCTGCTGTGGAATGCAACAGGTGCATCTGGGATTGGTCTCATAGAGTTGTTTGTAATTAATGGGCAATCACAGTCAGCTGGCTCAGACTCTCTGTCTGAGCCACAAACCTTTGTTATCATTCCTTTCTATTCTTAGCTTAGCTGGCCTTCTGATGAAAACCTTTTCTTCTATTCTTTTAGTTTGGTTTTAATGTAATATGTATCATAAAATAATAAATCAAGCTTTCTGAAACATGGAGTCAGATCCTCATCTCTTCCCTCAACATAAGACCCCTGTGAACACGGTCACAGAGCAGTGCTGAGGAGGCTGACCAGACTTGCTCTGTGCGTCACACAGGGCTCACACTTGGCTGGGATCCCCCCTGCACCACAGATGTTCAGGCAATGGCCCAGAGCTATGGAGGGACCTGTCACCAAAGACCAGGAGCTCCAGCCCAGAGAGTGAAGGTGGAGCTGGCTTCCTGCAGCAAGGTTAGCACTGCTAAGATGAGGAATTTGTGGCAGAGCTTCCCCTACTCTTTTCTCCCCAGGCAGCCAAACACCCTCACCCCTTCCTGCTGGCTCTGCCAGGGGTGCTGCTCCTTCTTCCACCCTTTGCTGTGGCATTCACATTTTCTGAAAAATCCCTTTGCCCAGGGTTCTTCTCCTGGGAAGCCTCAGAGAAAAGGAAAACAATTATTATCTCATTTGCTTCTCCTGTGTTGTGCACACACATGGAATGTGTTTGGAGATTGTTTACCCACAGGTGATTGTTCCATTGGATTCTGCTGTGAGTTGTTTTCACTCATTGGTCAATCAGGGCCAAGCTGTGTCAGGACTCTGGAAAAGAGTCAGGAGTTTTCATTATCTTTTTAACATTCTCTAAGTATCCTTTCTGTATTCTTTAGCATAGTTTAGTATAGTATTCTTTAATATAATATAGTATCAGAAAATAATAAATTAGCCTTCTAAGAACAAACATGGAGTCAGATGCATCATTCCTTCCTGCCACAAGGGACCCTGCCAATACAATACTTTGCAGCTTGTTGGAGCCTGCCAGCTCACCAGGAAGGTCCCCAGCAGCCGATGGGTGCTGTCTGTGGTCAGAGTTTGTCCCTTTTTGCAGAAACAGGCTGGGCAGTCCCAGAAGAGGAAGATGCTGATCTAGTGCCTACCTGGAGGGAGGCCTAAGGAGGTGCCAAGAGGAAAACTCCCTCAGCCTCACCATGCAAAGCAGCTTCACTGCCACCCAACACAGCTCCTGCCAGCTTCTGTGCCCAGCCTCACAGAGGGTCTGGGCTGGGAAAGGCTGTTTCAGACAGCAGATGGACATCAGTGTGGTTCCCAGAGCTTTTGTCTCTCCTCCTGGTTCCTCTTGGCATCTTGCTGGTCCTGAACTGATTCTTTTTCAGATATTCATCCTTGGGAGTGTTCAAGGCCAGGCTGGATGGGACTTTGAGCAACCTGATCTAGGTGGGAGGTGTCTCTGTCCAGGGCAGGAGAGTTGGGCTAGGTAGTGTTTAAGGTCTCTTCCAATCCAAACCATTCTATCAGTTTATTCTATTATTTTACAATTTATTAAAAACAATCCTTTTGTTGTTTGTGTTTTTTAAAAGAGTATTTTTTTCACAAACTTGCCTTTCTGTTGGCATCATTCTGTTTTTAAGTCAGGAAAATATGTGGATTTTCACTTTTAGAAGAGACACATTCCTCTGAGTAATATTGAAAAACAATAACAAAATCATGTCTGAGCTTTTCAGACTTTACATGGAAAATATTTGTTATTCATCTGCTTGGAAAATGACATAAGCCCTGCTCGTGTTCTCTCTTTGGTGGAGTTTAGATAAATGGTGGTTCAGAGGGCTCAGTATTGATCTCCACTTGACTCTGAAACACCAGTCCCAGAGCTGTGTGCTTCTCAGAGCCTCTCTGCCCACTAATTTGCCTGCTGGATTGCAAATGCCACAGCCAGGAGGTTCACTTCCATTCCTCTGCCACGAAAAATAAAAGCAGCCTTGTGACTGATTGCAAGTGATGGAGGGTAAAAGCTACAATGGTACAAATGTTTCATTTCCCTGCTGCATCCCTGCAGTGCTGCCCTCAGGATGTGGCACAGATGCTGCAGATGAGCCCTGAGAGTCCATGCCAGGCTGGTCAGAGCTGACATCAGTGGGGAGGATGGCACAGCTTGGCTTTAAGGCTTTTTTCCCTCTACATTTTTTCCACATCTCTATCAGTTTGAATGCCATCCCTCAGCAGGTTTGTCCTGATGTGCTGCCCTGACCAGCAGCTGCTCAGTTGTTGTTTTCCCCTTCCCAGCATCCTAAATCTCAGCATCTGCAGCTGGTGACAACCATTTGCACCGGGGCTTGTATTATTATCATAAATAAACAGAGAATTCAGGTCCCAGCACTGGGTATTACCAAGCAATTCATTCACTCGCCCAGAAAATTTTAAACACCATAAACAGATGACCAGGCAACTCTTTCCAGGCTCCTTTTCCAACTCTGATGTCTCACTTGCTGTCTGGGTGGGCCCATGTTAAACACAGGCCCCCCTTCAATCTGTAACCACAGATTTGCTGAGAATGTTTTGTTTTATTGCTCTGCACACAGCAAACCAGGCAGGGAGGGAAAGGTGGGGGAAACTACAGAGCTGAAAGCTGTGCTGGCCTCTCCTTTGCTTTGCCTTGTCTAGAAAGCCACAAGAGAAAGATGTAATCCCTCCAGGTTTTGAGCCTACACAGCAGATACAGCAGCTGGGCCTGAGAAGGGACCGTGACACTGATGATGGATGCTCTCTCAGCAGGCCTGAGGGCTTCTCTTGGTGAGAAATACCTGCTGTCCACTTCTCCCAACACATGTCTGGATGCAGGAGGTGCACAAGGCTCCCAAAATAAATCCGGGCAGGTAAAGGTAGGAGAAGCAGGAACTTCCCACCAGAACAGAGTTAGAGTGGCAGAAAAAAATATTCTGCTGGTTGTCTTTTTAACAGATGTTTTGGCCAATGATTTTAACAGCAAGATCTACCAAACTGGAGTTAAGAACCTTTAGCCTGGCTGTGACTGATATCCAAAACTTTACAGAGAGGTTTAAGGCCCATCATTTCTTGTCAGCAAAAAGGGAATCAGGTTCTTTCTAGGGGAATATGGGCAAATTCCTCTTTACTCATGCTGTAAGAGCCTGTCTCTGCAGTGTGCAGATTGAGGGAGAGATCAAGCACTGCATGTACCCAGAGTCACTGCCTTTTGCAAGGGAGGAGGTGAAAGCCAATTTCAATTGCATTAGCTGCAAGTGCCTGACCCAAGAGAACCACGGTGCTCACGAATGGAAACAGATCCCAGGGCAATAGACAAACTCTAATAGACATGCAACAGGTTCCAGGCCTGTTACCACAGATATCTCTCCTTCCATTTGCCATGATCTGAATGTCAGTGCATTATCATCAGGCCCATCTAGAAAAGACTGGTTTTAATTTGCTCCACAGAATGGGTGCAAGCTCTGAACATCACTCATACCTGATAAGGGTTCATGCTCCAAGACTGGCAAATCCAGCTGCTTCTGTGGCGACTCTTCTTCTTCATCTTCTTCTTCCTTTTATGTTTCATTTCCCAATAGAAAGCAGGGAAAAAAAAAAGAAAAAGAGAGAAAATGCAAATCATTAAACTGTTTGTCAAAACAAGACAAAATTTTGAATAGTACTAATACCAGACAGAAACATGAATTGCATCAAAATCATCTTTCATCAAACAGTCTTGTAACTCATGTCTAGCATAAAAGCAAGGCTCCCAACAGCCCTGTGTCAGGCATCACCTCCCCATAATGCCAGTAGCACATATGAAGGAGGTGAAGCTCAGAAATCATCAGAGAACTACACAGTTTTTGACTGAAAAAGCTGGCTGGAGCCACCTCTAAATCTATTATTTGATCTTGACACTTGAACGCAGTGTTGCCTGTCTCATGCTCCAGCTGAAGTCATTAAGCTTATTTGTCCATTTCAAAAGAGAAAGTTTCACTGGAATTATTCAACTTTTCCTTATCAAAATACTAACCCCATTCCTTTGGAAAATCCATTGATGCCAAATACAGAACAAAGAAAAGGCTGATTTTTTTTTTGTGTGTGTGATTTTGCCCATTGATAAGTGAATGTCTTCAGCATTCAGAGGAAAAATCTGTTCACAGACAAACTTCTGATTCACCATCTCAGATGTCTTGAGCTAGATCAGATGAGCCCTGCCATCTGCTGTGCCAGCAATGGTGTGTCCAGCAGGATCAGGGCAAACACTGTCCTCCTGTATGCAGCACTGGTGAGGCCTCACCTCGAATCCTGGGTTCAGTTTTGAGCCCCTCATGACAAGAAAGACATTGAGGGACTGGAATGACTCCAGAAAAGGACAACGGAGCTGGGGAAGGGTCTGGAGCACAAATCTGGTGAAGAACATCTGGGGGAACTGGGGGTGTTTAGCCTGGATGAAAGGAGGCTGAGGAAGGAGCATCTTCCTCTCTGCAACTCCCTGACAGGAGGGTGTAGCAGGTGGGGGTCAGTCTCTTCTCCCAATTAACAAGTGATGGGACAAGAGGAAATGGCCTCGAGTTGCACCAGGGGAGGTTTATGTTGGATATTAGGAGGAGATTTTTTACCCTGAGAGCTGTCAGGGAGTGGAACTGATTGTCCAGGTGTCCTAGATTGCAAGGCAGTGTGTGTTCTATTTGCCATCTGTTAATTGGGCAGTTTTCTTTATCTCTTCCACAAACAAATCCTCCAGGGAGATATCTTCTGTTAATGAATGGGCCATTGAGTGTCGCTGCATGACTGAAAAAATTACATCATGCCATTGTGGGCTGCTCCGCCCATGGGGAGGAGCCAAGCATTCCTATCTGGATCTAATCTGGGATTTGGGACATCAGAGCAGCCTTTCCACTGGATTTCCCAGAGGAACAGCTGCCTTTTCCACTGGATCTTCAGAGGAAGACTACTACACCCTTCTACAGGATCCCTGCTCCAACAGAACCACACCTGACACTGCAGGAGGGCTGCGGCTACAATTCCATCTGGATTGCTACCAGCACCCTGACCCACAGGCTGTCAGGTTGTGTTCTGACTCTGTCAGTGGTTTTTCTTTTGTATTATTGCATGTATTTTGGTGGGGGTTTTTTTCCTTTTCCTAATAAATTGTATTTCTGACTTGGAGCCTCTCACTGGTTTTGCTTTCAGACCAGAGCACCAGGGAGGTGGCTGAGCCCTGGAGGTATTTAAAAGATGTTGTGGCACCTGGGGCCATGGACATGAGTGGCAGCCTGGAGGGCTCTGTGCTGGCAGTGGCAAAATGCCACAGAGCTGCTGGCAAGGCAGGGAGGCACTGCTGGACGTAAAGCAGGCAGATCATATTCGTCTTTCAGAGTAGTATTTCCAGATTAAATATAAGAGGGAAGCTCAGAGAGGTCAGAGGCTGAGATTGACTTTCAGAACAGTGCCTTTGACGTCCAAAGAGGGAGGACAGGCTTATTAAAAATGCAGTGTGGATTGCAAATCTGTCACACACCCAAGGCACCACGTGGAGGGGGAGGATGGATGAGGAGGTTATGGAGAACCTGCTGACAACAGCAGCCTCTCGAGTGACGGGTCAGTGAGCAGTTTGCTGCTATTCAGCATTGTTTTGACAGAAACTACACAAAGCAGCCATGTGGGGGGCAAGGAGCAAATGTTCTCTTCCACTTGGAAGCTTCTTTAAAGTCTTGTGGTGGGGAAAGAAGACCATGAATGAGAATTAAGTTCTGCATTGGTTTAGGAAAATCAGTTTTGTGAGGCAGAATGGAGAGGGGAGAGAAGCAAAGTGGGAATTGTGGTGATGGAGAGGAGGAGATGGCAGCAGCAATGACAGAGAGGAAGAGCTGGCAATGCCACTGGGACATGCTGGGTGAAGGTTTCACCAGCTTCTGCCATCTCCCTGGCTTTCCACTGCTCTGGAGCACACCAGGTTCCACCTGCTGCACATTTCATGGCCATAGGGAAAGTCCCTGTAAGAGAGTAGAGCTGATGGTGCCCAGCACAAGGGTACATGCCAAGAGGGAGCCCCACCGTCCACAGGCAAAGGTTTTGTAAGCCCTGCACCATTTCAGTCCCTGTCATCATTCATCCCTCAGCAGCTGTCTGAAGGCTGCCTCACCACCATGATGATGGCAGCACCATTAACTTGCTGCAAATTGAATCTTCCCCATGGGAAAATTCTGGATGGAAAAGTCTAAATAGGAAATTCTTCATGTTTGGGGAAAATTCAAAAATAACAGTATTCATCAGACATTGAAGGCAGCGACTCAAAATGTTGCCAAGCTACCTGACAGGTGTTTTGTTTGGGTTTGAGCTTATGGATGAGTGGGGTATGCTAAAAGTTCTCCGTTCTCATTTTACAGGTGATACTCTGTCTCTAAAACCATGTCCTTTTTTCAGCAAGTGGAAATTTCAGGCAGAATTTGGGGACACAGAAGCCAGATATCCTGGAAGGTGCAGATCACAGTGCAGTGGGGACTTGAGATAAGTCTCATGAGTCTTTACTGCAGCAGACCAAAATTTTTTTTGTGAGGGGGGCATTTCTTGTAGCTGCAGGATGTGGCCTCGAAGCATCCAAACAAGTGTAACTCCCTGCTACATGGGGCCACCACCCTCTCCTGGAAAATTCAATCAGAATTTAGTATCTTGACTGTGGTGAGGCTCTGGAACAGGATGCCCAGAGAAGCTGCCCCATCCCTGGAAGTGTCCAAGGCCAGGTTTGATGGGGTAATGTAGGATTCCTTAGTCAGGAGCTGCCGGGTGGATCCAAGGGGAGAGTGGCACTTTTCTGTTTTTTTATTTTTAAGACTAAATTAATTTCTGTATCTACCAGAAAAGCAGCCACCTCAGGCAGAAAAGGGAAGCTAGGAGAGAAGCCATGTGGAGTAACAGACTCCCTGCCAGTAAGTGCTGTGAATCTCTTCTCCATTCCACCTCCCAAGGATGAGAGAAAGGAAAGTGGTCCCCTCTCCATCACACACAGGTTCAGCTTGGCTTGGATCCAGGTGAACTTTCCCAGTGTATCAATGACTCTGGAGCTTGAAAGCACTAAGATTCTGTCTCTCCTTGCAAGGAGGGTCGCACACTCAACCCAAAGCTGGGATGCTGTGCCCAACCCAAATGGATCAGGAACAAAGGGACAAGCAGTACCTGAGTGCTCCTCCCTGTCAGGATGGGCTGGTAAGGGAGGGGTGGTGTGGTTAATGCCAGGGGGATGAAATAATGTCTTGAATGAAAGCACTGTGATAGGCAAGAGCCATATTTATGGGTGTGCAGGGCAAGTAACATTTCATACATATTTCAGCACTTCCAAGATAAAAAGAAAAGGTTTTCTTACGTGCCTCGTGGAATAGATAAGAGGATTTATAATAGCTACATTTCTGGCCTATAATCCTTGGAAATGAATGGATTTGCTCCACATGCCAACTATGACATAGAGACGAGCTACATGATCAGCTCATTCCATCATGTAATTTGGGCTGTAATAATTAAAGCTGAGCTTTCTGTTTCCCCTTGGCCCAGCAGAGCATGCAGCAAAGAAATGGTCCTATGGCTGAGAGCCAGCCATGGTTTTAGCAGTGGGATGCACAACCCTCACCCCAGACCTTGGCCCTTTGCCTCTCCCCTCTTCTGCTGTGCCCCATCTCCTCTGGTAAAGTCACCTCTGGCTTCCCACCACCACAACTGGTTTAAATTCTGCAGCACCCTTCTCATAGGAGAGTTATTTGGGCATCTCTCCAGCAGGCACTCGTCAACTCCATCCCTCTGCTGTAGCACAGCCACAGCTCATTGAGAATCTGGGCAGAGGTTTGGCACAAGGGGAGAGGGCTGGGGAGCAGAGCCCTGTGCCCCCACACAGGCTGGAAGGGCTCTGCCTGGGCGAGAAGCTGAAAAGGAAGCCCAAGGCTGTGGTAAGTGGTAGATGAGTGACCGGCCAAGAAACCTGAACAAAGGATCAATAAACTCTCCTGATTCATGTCCCAGGCCCATGTCAGGGAAGGAGACAGATGATAGCAGGACTGTGGCTCTGTTTGGACTTTCAGCTTTGATTGTTACATGTTTCTGATGTGCCTCTGCAGCTCCTAGACAAACCACAGGATTTTCTTCTTGGCAGAAATTCTGCCTTTGTGCTTGTCTAACACAGACTGTGTCTCTTTGGTCCCTGACAAAGAACAAAACCCACTGAGTCTCCAGGGATAAAAGTAAAGCTTGGGGAAAGCTGTGGGATGCTGAAAAAGCCACTGATAGCAGGATGCACAGGAAGGATGGAGGATGGGTGTTCACACAGGTCCTGTCTGCTGTATCTTTTCAGTGCCCACCAGGCCAGCAGGGAGCACTTGATCTGACAGATGGTTTTCTTCAGCCTGGACAGGCCATGGGGGACATCCCACACACCCACACTTCCAGCTTCCGCTCCCAGGCTCTCCTAAATCCCAGCAAGGGACCTCACTGCCCTTTCACACAAATGCCTGGAGGCCAGGAGCTGCCCTCAAAGTGTCCACATCCTCATCTGAGAGCTGTCAGAATGACTGCTCCCAAGCAGAAAGGACTTGGGGGCTTGTTCTGGCCAAAGCCCTGACACAGACACGAGCTTCAAGTGGCAGGGAGGTCCCTCTGTGAAGGTCACTTAGAATCCCATGTTTGTAGCATGATCATCACCACTCTGAGCTCCCAATAATTTAGAATAGTCGATGCATTACTCATGCAGACTTGGAATTGCCCCCAGGGACCAGAGGACAGGTGATAAAAGCCAAGCCAGGCTCCCTAATCCAGGCCCCAGGGTTGGTGAGGTGTGACCGTGTTCACAGGGGTCTCAGGTTGAGGGAAGGGATGAGGATCTGACTCCATGTTTCAGAAAGCTTGATTTATTATTTTATGATATATATTACATTAAAACTATACTAAAAGAATAGAAGAAAGGATTTCATCAGAAGGCTAGCTAAAAATAGAATAGGAATGATATCAAAGGCTTGTGTCTTGGACTCTCTGTCCGAGCCAGCTGGGCTGTGATTGCCCATTAATTACAAACATCCAACACGGGCCAATCCCAGATGCACCTGTTGCATTCCACAGCAGCAGATAACCATTGTTTACATTTTGTTCCTGAGGCCTCTCAGCTTCTCAGGAGGAAAATTTCTAAAGAAAGGAGTTTTCATAAAGGATGTCTGCGGCAGTGAGGCACAGAATCAGCCATTCTGGGTGTCAGATGTAATCTCTGCCTTTCAGATGGTGGAGAGGGGAGTGTCTCTAATCCACCCAGACTGGCACTGTTTGTGTGGTTCACCTTGATGAACCCATGTGTAAAAACTTCCCTTGCCCAGGGCTACAGCTGGCTTTAGTGGGATCCCAACAGGTGCTCAATTCTGGGCATATAAAACTTGATAGAAGCTAAAAAAGAAAACCCCATCCTACCCCATCAGCAAAGGCACTAGCCTCAGCTCAAGGTCAGCAAACGGCTGCTGAGCCACACTGCCATCAACCCCTCACCCAGATCAGAGCTCTCTGAGCAGAATATTCCCCTTTAACTTAAGGTGTGGGTCTAAGGCAAGCACATGTCTCCATTAGCAGTGCAAGTCACACAGCCCTAAAGCCAGAGGCTGCTCTTGGTTTGGGGTTTTCAGCTCCAGAAGAAGCTTCCAGATGTGTCATGAGCTTCCATTGCTGCAGGATCTGACCTCTTTCTGCATGAAATCAACAGCAAGTCAGTGGGGAATTTCCTGGACTCATTTGCTTTCTATCTTTTCTTTTTTTTTAATATACAAATAGGTGTATAGAAATATTTGAGAAGGGTTTTTTTGGGGTTTTTGTGTTTTTTTTTTTTTGTTGTTGTTGTTGGTTTTTGGGTGGGTTTTTTTTTTTGTTTGTTTTGTTTTTGGGTTTTTTTGGTTTTTTGGGTTTTTTTGAGAGGATTCACTTCTCACCTCATTTATTTTGAGGCTGTTAGAGTTACAAGGTTAGTGGCAAAACCAGCCCTGCAAAGTGGCTTTGGAAAGGGTCCTCTTTATGGTAGAATGGCTTTTCACAAAGAGGGGGGCATTTTGGAGGGCTTTAAAGCCAGTCAAACTGGTCTTGCCTGATCTCTTCTCGAAGTTCACTTCCCTCTTGCTGGTTTTTTAAAGGAAGAATGTTTTGTCACAAGCTCTCTCCAGCCCTGCCCTAGGCTTTGCGATCAAATGCTGAAGCCCATGTAAACAGCTTTTGTACTTTCTGCCTGGAAAACCTCTTTGTCCTCTTACAGAAACATTTTCTCACAATTTCTTTGGGCAGAAACCACTTTCCAGTTGAAATAAAAGCCTCACTTCGTCTGTCTCTAAGCCTTTTGATTGTATTAAAAAGCACTGGATGCATCAACAAATTTTAATTCCACCTCAAGATAACAAAGGCCTCTCAAACACTTAACTCTAATGTCTCTGCTTGGAATCAGGTTCCAGTCTCCATCGTGTTTGTCAAACACAGAAAGTCAGACCTGATCTTCCACCCTCTGGGTCTCAAAGGTGGCCCTGAGAGCAGAGTGGGGCTGCAGTTATTGTGCATCTCTGAATTGAGAAAGGGTTTGTAGCAACAAACTGAATGAAGGGGAGGAGGGAAGATCCTTGGCCTTATAACAAATGCAGGATAAAAAAAAAAAAAAAACCAAAAACCCCCAAAAACAACAAAAAACCCCAAAAAATCCCAAAACCCAAAATACAAAAGAGCAAAACATTTCTGGGCATACTGGGGACATAGAATTTTTTAGATTTCTTGCAGAAAGGAGTTTGTTTATGGAAATTTTTGAAGGCTTTTTCATTTGGACCAATTTGGAGGAGGAAAATCGAAGTTTGCAGCTTTTTGTTTTCCCAGGAATGAAATACCCACCAGAAACAGACTGTGCTTTACAGACTGCTTGTCTATAACCAACTCACTGCCACAACACAGCACGTTCCCTGGCCGAACTTGTTGATTTCCATGGTGTTTTCCTATCCTGATTTCTGCCTTTCCTGCAATATTTGCTCTGTACCTGCAAAAATACACACATGAGCTCCTGAGTACAAGCTGATTCCCACTCACCCAAACCAGAATTTACTGACAATCACCTGAAATAGCCTCATTTTTAATAATGACAGAGTGGCTAAACCTGTAAGGAGAGTAGATGTTAAATTAAAGCTACTTGTTGTTACTTTAGAAAGATAAGGAGACAGGAGGCTACAACAGGAAGTATTGCTTAATATTTGTACAAAAGACAAATCCCTTTATATTCCTTTTCTGTGGCTTTTACAGCACCATCACGACTTTTCCCCAGATCTGAAAGGGAGGACAGAGCTCACAAAAAGTGTATTACAGGTGACAAACAGCTCAAGCAAAACAGGGCCATGAGCTGTGGCCAGATATTCGCCACTGGGGAACCTGGTGAAAGCTTTCTCTGCATAAAGGAGCAGCTCAGAGGCAGAGCACAGGAGATCCATCCAAAAACTGGCAGGAAAATGTCACCTCAGGAGTTTGTGGCTAGTGGGAAGAGGAAATTTAGGGCTGGAGCTGGACACAGGCAGGGGGATGAGCCAGGTCTCCCTGTCTGCCCTCAGCACATCCAGGTACTTGTCTATGTAGGGGACACAAAAATAGATCACATTTATGACAATAGCAGTATTTGCATGTCACTGTCATATTTTCTGAAAAATCCCTTTGCCAGGATTTCTTCTCCTGGGAAGCTGAGAAGACTCAGAGAAAAAGGAAAAACAATATTATCTCATTGAGATTGTTTATTCAACATGTGAATTATTTGATTGGCTTCAGGTGAATTGTTTTTACTTAGTGACCAATCACCATCAGCTGTGTTGGACTCTGAGGAGTCAGTCAGGAGTTTTTAATTAGTATCTTGTTAGGCCTTCTGTCTGTATCCTTTTTCTATTCTTTAGCATAGTTTTTGTATAGCATAATATAATATAATATAATATAATATAATATAATATAATATAATATAATATAATATAATATAATATAATATAATATAATATAATATAATATAATATAATATAATATAATATAATATAATATACATGGACAACATGGAGTCAGATTCTCAATTCCTCCTTTGTCCTGGGGACCCAGAAAATACCACATGTGCACACATTTTTCACAAAGAACAAGTCATGTAGGCTTCTTTACTCATTTCTTTACTTTCATTGACATTTGCCTAAAGTCTTGTCCTTGAGACATTTAGTTTCTAGGAACAGCTGCCTTCAACTTCCTCTGCATCCCACACTACTTCTGGTGATCCTGCCAGTGTGTGACTGTATTTGACAGACTGGATATTTAAGGAACACAGTCTAGAAGATAATTTCCTTGAATAAAAATACTCCCTCACCTCCTCACTCTTGCTGTGTGTTTCGGTGCCAAGGGAAGGCACTGCTGGCTCTGTGGAACTGGAAAAGGAGCAGATGTGGCACTTTGTGATATGGTTTAGTGAGCAGGGGGGTGCTGAATCAAAGGTTGGGCTTGATCTTGGAGGTCTTTTCTAACCTTAATTATTCTATGAGTCCATACCATAGACAAAGACAGGCAAGCAAGTTTGCCCAAAGCAAAAATGCAAAGTTGAAAGCAAAGGGGAAGAGGAAGAGGAAGAGAAAGGAAATCCTCATGAAATCCTCATTTATATATTTGTCCTTGATACAGCAATACTGCCAGATGGGAGGCCAAGTTGTGCAATGCTGCAAAGGGATCTGCAATAAGAATTGAGAAAGCAGAAGCTGCTGGTTTCTGTGGTTGAAGCCAGCTGCCAAACACCCAGGAATGGAAAATATCCCACAGCAGGGCTGCTCCTGCCTGCCCTGAGGCTGCTGACATCCCAGTGTGTGCTGCAGGTGCCTCCCCAAACTCACAGGAGACACCCACAGCAGGAGCCCCCCTTTCCCTGGGAGGGGCTGTGCTTGGGACCCCCAGCCCCACCCACACCTCTCATTCCTCTCCCTTCATTCTCTGAAAGCCCCTTTGCCCTCTCTGCTGCCCTGGGCTGCTGCAGGGCTCAGAGCTCCACGACCAGCTGCACCTTGCCTGCCCCAGAGCAGTGGAGGAATACGAAACATGGCAAAAAAGAGAAATACACGTTCTGGTCACCCCACAATTCTCCTCTGATTGCTGTGGGGGGCACTGGGGATGCACAGCACAGCTTCCAAGGAGGAACAGCTCCTCAATCCACTGACACAGCAATGATGGGCAGCAGCACTGCCTGCACCCCAGCTGCACAAGGGGTCTCTGCAGGAGCAGAGCTTGGGTTAGAGGAATTGTGAATGCAGGTACAGCAACAAGGGGAGGGAATGATGCATCCGCCCGACTCCATGTTCTCAGAGGGCTAACTTATTACTTTATTATACTATATTGTATGAACAAATACTATACTAAATTGTTATTATTGTATTAATTTATATTTATTATATTAATATTATACTAATTATTATTTTATATTATTAACATTATACTAATTATTATATTATATATTTAATAATTATTAATATTATATTATGTTATACTGATTATTAATATTATACTAAAGATTTTTACGCTAAATTATATTAAAGACTACTATACAAAATTAGTATACTAAATTTTATATTATTAATATTATACTAATTATAATATTATACTAATGATTAATATTATATTAAAGATTATTATACTAAATTATACTAAAGAATACAGAAAATATGCTTATTAAATGCTAAAAAGATAATAATGAAAACTCCTGACTCTTTCCAGAGTCCTGACACAGCTTGGCCCTGATTGACCATTGAGTGAAAACAACTCACAGCAGAAACCAATGAAACAATCACCTGTGGGTAAACAATGTCCAAACACATTCCATGTGAGAGCACAACACAGGAGAAGCAAATGAGATAAGAACTGCTTTCCTTTTCTCTGAGGCCTCTCTGCCTTTCAGCTTTCCAGGAGAAGAAGCCTGGGTGAAGGAATTTTTTCAGGGAATGTGAATGCCACAGGGGTCCCTTCCAGCAGGGCTGGTGGGGCAGGGAAGGGACAGGTGGAAAAGCTGCAGTCCTCTTTTTGTTTCTCAACTGGAATTTATTTAAGAGCCAACAAATGTTTGTTCATGCATTTTCCCTTCTCTGTCCAGCCCTTCATGTTGAGGTAAAAAGGGAGGAAACAGGATGGGAGCAACGTTTCACTTCTCAGTTTGACAGAGAACTCAGAGGCTTCAGAGAACTCCAGGTGATTGTGCTGGAAGCATTTTCTAAAAATGTGGGGTTTGGTTAGAAATGTGAAAGTAGCCATTTTCCCACTGCCAGGAGTTAGGGTCTTAGAGGATCCCCTGACCCACAGACAAGTGTCCATCTCAAGGCAGTGTGGCTTGGCTAGAGAAATACTGGAGATAATCAGATTATAAAAGCAAATCTTGGAGTTTTCAGCACTGTCCTTCCCCTCACTGCCCCAGGACAGCTTTTAATGTTCTGGATAATGTTCATCATTTCCCAAATGTTGTCTCCCAGAAAATAGGAGCTACAGCCACTTGCAGCTGTTTCTGTGCTCCCACACAACAGGGGGAACAGCTGAGATATTTTCTCTTAATTTTTCCCTTTGTAGCCCTCAGCTGATCTCCCTTGGGCCACAGCAATGGAAGGAAATAAAGTTGCTGTGGGAAGGCAGAGGACACTCTGTGCTGTGAGAGGGGACACGAAGGGGCAGGGGCTCAGTGATTTGGCTGCCATCATCCAGCCCCATGTGCCCCTTGCCCGGGAGCCCCCATGCCAGGATGTGGGATGAGCATCCTGCTGAGCGCCCTTGTGCTCCACTCCTCTGGGTGGGACAGATGCTGACAGCACGACCTGGGACTTGCAAGGGACCTCTGCATTTCCCAGGGGGAATCAGAGCAGCCCAAAGAATCCTGAATCAATCTTAATCTCAGATTTGTTGTGGATGTGGGTGCGCATTAATGTGGGCAGGCTGTGGAGAGAGGGCAAAGCTTGCCCTGTGATTAAATGAGCACTGCATAAGGGCAGAAGTGGATGCCACAGACAACTTGAAGAATGCTTCCAGCCTAAATCACCAGTATTTTCAGGCCTTTAGTGACACACTTGAGGCCTCAAGTGACACAGCAGACGTCACTTGTGTCAAAGAGCACTGCAGTGATGTGCTCTATGGACAGCTCATCACAGGATGCAACTTCAGATTGCTGGCTTTTACTACATGTGTGTAGATACCACTACAATTCACCAAGCAGATCTTCCTGTTTAGGATGTGTTCTGCAGCACCTTCCTGTGTGATATTCACATGCACAAGCCCAGCAGCCTTCCACCCAGCCATCCCCATGGATTAGCAGCTGGAGCCTTGGCTGTAAAACTCAAAGCAGAAACTTTGCTTGACACTACTCAGAGTGCCCCATTCCTCTCCTCTCCAATGCAAACCTTCCCTTCTGATATTCTCCAGCACTGAGGTTCTCTTCTTGGCCCTGAGGACATGCTGGGTGTCTTTTACACATTCCTCAATGGGTTTCTCAACTCCCATTCCCTTATTTCAGGTGTGCCCTTTCACCATGGCAGAACTTCACTCCCAAAGAGCCTCTGGCACCCATCTATCCCTGTGCATCCAGTAATGTTCTAGTCTTAGAATAATTTAAAAAACCCATTTAAACAAAAACAAACAACAAAAACAAAACAAAAACCAAACCAAAACAAACACAAAATAAAAAAACATACCCCAAAAAACCCCAAAAATAAAACTAACAAAAAGACCGAAACAAAAGAACCCAAAACAATCCAGAGTAAGAGACATAGACACCAGAACCAACTTTTAAAAGTCTCCTGTTACTTTTGTCTCAGAGCCTGGTGCTTCAGATTCTTCATCTCACAAAACTGTCTGGGAGCTAAAAATATGTGACCTCTACAAGGAGAAATACATAAATCTGCTTGGCCTCCACAAGTCACCAAACTTTCAGAGTAAAGAACGTTCTGCAGTCTCTGGTTTATTTTCAACTTCACTTCTGCAATCATAAAAGTCTATTAGTGTTGAAAACCTGGAATTGAACTGCCCTTTGGAAAAACTAAACTCAGATTAATGTGCAGCTTGGTCTGCTCAAAAGCACGAATTAGTCACGCAACCTTAAATCATTCAGATAAAAGTCTCAGAAAAGCAAGTACCTTTCTTTCATGACTGGTACTTGGATATTAATCAATTAATTAGTGTAATAACTGTGTTTCTTGGCTATCAGTTACTCAGATGGGGGTCACTGTATTCTTGTTTCAGAAGAGAATGGCTTTAAGTCTGTTTTAATCTGGCTTCTCCATTCTGCTTGTTCTTGTTGTGAAAGTTTGAGCAACGTTAAGTCCCTTTAAGTGTCCCTATTTCCCACAGAGCACACTCCCACTGTAAGCCCTGGCTGCAGAAGATACACTCAGAACCAGGGGTACCCAAACCTGCAGAGACTGAAAAAGACCCCTCAGCCTCGATCATGGGAAGTGCAGTGAGATCCAATCCCCACGGAAAACCCAATTATTGCCCGCAGGCTGGAAGTAACAGGCTGGTGATGTTGTGTAGTCAGAAGTGGGGCAGACAGACCTGCCAGATCGTGTCCCTGCATGTCCAGGGGCACCTGGGTGTGTCAGGCTGGAAAGGCCCCCCTGAGCCATGAACTGATCACCCCCAAACTCCTGTTGGACCCTGCAGTGTGGGATGGGCCAGCTGGCAGCAGAACAGCAGCCTCTGTGCTGGTATTTCTGCTGAAGCTTGGTAGAGCTTTTGGGGGAGGGAGTGGTGAGATCTTTATCAGCAAAGCAGCTTTAACAATTCCAGCAAATGTTTTGTCTAGCAGAACAGTTCCATGGGACCAGCCCTGAAAGCCAAGAGGGACCCTCAGAGGAGCAAATCAGTTTGGGATGAAGCTCTTTGCTCAGGCAGTGCCAGCACTGGGGGCCTCTAACAATTGCCCATCCCTGGACACTCTGTAAATGCACCAACCTTCATGCCAGCACCAGGCCTGCAGTGTAGCGAAGGAAGAGGGAGAGGATGGACTGCCCTTTTTGGATGATTTTAAACAATAAATTTGATCTTGAATTTATGTTGTGGGAGTCTTGAAGGACAGTTTCTCAGCCTCAACTACTCTGCCTGTTCCTTGGCCTTACAGCCTTGTCCCTACGGCTCCTGCTGGCTCAAGGTGAGGTCTCCCACACTTTTAGCTGGGATTTGCTAAGAGGAAAACCCTTGTTACTGTTTGGGAACCAGTTGATGGCACATGTGGAGTGCAAGGAGGGTGGGCAGCTGCAGCAGCAGCTTCAGCTCCTGGACACCCAGCACCCAGATTAGAGGGGCTGCACTCCTCTGCTGGCATGAGATGGGAAAATGAGCCAAAGAGCCTTGGAAAAACCCTTTTATCTAAACATCACTAGCATTGGTAGAAATACCATCTAAAAATGTTCTCCTTTCACAAGATGAAAACAAGATGCACAGCCCTGGGGTGCCTTAGTGCAGGGGTTTGTCACATCCCTCCTTAATGGGCACGTTCCTCCTCAGTGATTTATGCCCAGCATTCCTCCAGCCCCCCTCTGTGCAGGTGGCATGTGGAAGGGTGAGCTGTGCATCAGCTCAGAGCAGGAGGCTATTGGAAATGCAGGGAATGCCCCCAGGAAGGCAGGAGTGATAAATCTGACTCCATGTTCTCAGAAGGCTAATTTATTACTTTATGGTATTTTATGATTATATTAAAGAATACTATACTATTCTTTACTATAGTACTATATTCTATTATACTTTATTCTTTACTATAGTACTCTATTCTATTATACTATTCTATACTATAGTACTATATTATACTAAAGAATACAGAAAGGATACTTACAGAATGCTAAAAAATAATAATGAAAATCCATGACTCTTTCCAGAGTCCTGACACAGCTTGGCCCTGATTGGCCAATGAGTGAAAACAACTCACACCAGAATCCAATGGAACAATCACCTGTGGGTAAACAATCTCCAAACACATTCCACATGAGCACAACACAGAAGAAGCAAATGAGATAAGAATTGTTTTCCTTTTCTCGGAGGCTTCTCAGCTTCCCAGGAGAAAACCCCTGGGCAAAGGGATTTTTTCAGAGAATGTGAATGCTGCAGGAGGCTGAGTACAGCCTGCAGCACAGTGTGAAACATGCCGAAATGCAGACCACAGAAAAGATATCTGGGGAAAGACATCCCCTCAAGGGTGCCCTAAAGCCTTTGAGCCAGGAGCAGCCCATACAATGTGAGCTTTGGGGGAGGACACAGCTGCAGTGGGAACTGAGTTGTTAATATTGCACAAGTTGTTAAATGTGTGTTACACAGGGTAGTAGCAATGTGGAGAGGGTTACTCCTTCTTTTATTGCCTCAGGAAATTAATCTTTTCACCCATGTGCAGGAATGAGAAGAAAAGGTTTGGGGACCCCCTGTATCCCTCCCAGTAAAGGCATCACTGCCTGTCCATGGCAGACCCCAGCACCATCTCTCTCTCGGGCCATCACGTGCATTCACAACTTTATATCAACATGAACACAAAGGGTTGGCATCTCCAAACCAGCTCCTGACCACGAGAAGCCTTGGCAGGGCAGAGCTGCTGCTCTGCTCCCACATGTGGGCACTGGCCAGGCTGCTGGGCTTGGGTCCCACCACACTCAGCCCTCATCCTCTGGCTGCAGCCAGCACCAGCCTTCCTCTTGGCTTGGTCAGGAGATTTTATGGTCTCTGCATGTAAAACCCTCTGAGAGAAGCAGGACCTGCTTGTGCTGGACCAGTCCCAGCCCTGCTCTGACCCTTCAGTCCCTACACCCACTGCTCACAGTTTAAGCCAATCTGAGACCATCCTGTCACCCAAAGGTGTGGTCCTGCCTCCTCCCTGCCCTGGCTGCATGTTTCTTCTTGCTCCCTCGTGTCAGCACAGCTTGTGGTGCAGCTTCCAGCCCATTGGATCTGTTTGGTGGCTCATTTTTCAGCCAGATTAGCAGGCTGACCTGCCTCACCATGTGGTTCCACAGCTGCCAGCCTGGCACAGTGGGGGTGGCAGGAATGCACAGCCAGGAACAGGGTTGGGTGGGATGGGACAGGCAAGCAGGATTGTCCCTTTTGGCAGCCAGGCAGAGCTGGATTGGCTTGAACTTCTCGTGAAAACCTGCTTTTAATTTTCCCTTTGGTAAATAGGAATAATTCTCTTTTAATGGGGAAGTTGTGCAGCTCCATTGTGTTTCAGAATCACTCTAACCACAGCATCTTTCTGCAGATCATAACTGAGTTAAGTGTGTTGAGCAAATAATATTTCAGCTGCTAACAGTTGAGTCAACAGCAGGGTAATCACGATTTAATCTTCTGTTTCACAGGGGGAGACTGCACTGCTGTTTTGCAAAGCCTTTTTCATCACAATAGGATTCCCTGAATCAAAGGCTCACAGGTGTGATTTTTGGCAGGGAACAAACAGTTGCATTCCTATCAAATGCATTCTGCATTCCAAGCCCAAATAACTTCCAAATCCTCGGTCCAGAATTGCTTTCCAGAAAAGGAAGGTGGTGCCTTCCCATGAGTTCAAAGGCCCATCAGGAATGTGGGGTTTAGGATGCTGCTAACAAGGAATTTTTCATTACTGAGGGACAATTCCTAGAAGTTAACCAGGCAAAAATGCCGACAGGAGGCTCAACTACAAGAATTTAGAGAAAGAAGTAATTTCAGCCATCAGCAGTTAGAAGAAGGCTGCATCCCCTTTTCTTTTTCTGCAGAAACTGAATAAAACCCTCAGCTCCTTAGCTCTAAGCAATGCCTTTTCAAAACTGATGGAGTAAAACAGACATGTCTTTCAAAGACAAGCTGAAAAGCTGCTGAATTTTCTTGTTGGTCTTTGTGGGGATATTGCTATATAAGATTCAATGGTTGTGCTCTTTGGGAGGTTTGATTAGATGTGCATAAAGATTCTGCCTTTTCAGGCTATTCATTTGGTCATGGATTTCTTTCAGAGTGCCTTCTTTTTATTACATCAACATTCTGAAGACAGGCAGTGATTTCTAATTCTCTAGAGGACTTTGCATGACCACATCAGCAGAAATGAGCAATTTTATCCTGCAGGGATGTGGGAGTACCATAAATGAGAGGCTCTCAATATGCAAGATGTGAAGGAAAGCAAATTCTATCCCAGGAATGTGAAGTGGTCCAACCTTTAACTGTCAGCTACAGTCTGATCTCAAATATCTCATGAGAAAATAGAGGAATTTGATACAAACTCATTTCTTGGGTGTTTTAGCATTGACAGACTTCCTTGCAGAATTTATGCAAGCAGTGGATGGAGGCCAACACGTCACTTGAGCCTGCAGGCTGCTTGCCAGGGTTATATCCTGGATTAAGGCAGGAAGGTGGAAATGAAAGGATGGAGCAGCCCTGCTGTGTGGGTGGGAGCTGTCCATGAGCAATATTGCTCTCTGGAGAAGCCATTCACCCCAGCCCTTGCAGGACAGCTTCTTATCCTGCAGTTATGCCCAGGATACCTTTGGGAGAGACAAGGCTGGGGAGCTGAGCAGAGCATGGAGCCTGTGTCTCACCAGCCACTGCTGCTCACAGAGAGCCTCGGGGTTTGCAGCAGAGCCCTGTGGTGACACCAGCCCCATCTGTGGGGTTGCTGTGATCAGACTGCTCCCTGCCCTGCCAAAACCTGCTCCAGAGTCCCAGCTGTGGCAAGAAATTGGGGAGCAGAGGGGACAAACAGGGCATGAGTGCAGGTGGGGCAAGGTTGATCCGTGTGTCAACCTAGAGGCCAAAGCTGGGAGGAAAAAGGGATCATCCCTCTGCAGCCAGGACTCTGCAGGTGAGGAAGGCAGGTGAGGAGCCACTACACAAACCTGGAGCATGTGCTGTCTGCATAGGCTGCTCTGCCAAATCTGGGTTACAACAGGAGATGCTCCAAAACTGTAAGGAAGTATCTCCTTGTAATACACCTTCAATCCAGGTGTAATGTCCAGGCAGAGCAGCCACCCTCACCTTCAGCAGCACCTGGCAGGCTTGGGGTACTGAGGTTGCAGATTCTGCTCCATGGAAGGCTTTACAAATATTAGGCAGCAGGTTTTGTGTCACCTTGATTTTTTAAGATTTTCTAAGTTTTTTGATGTTGACATTTTTGTAGTGAACTTTTTCACGCACTTTCTGCAAATAACTCATTGTTTTGCATTCCTTTATAGAAGAAGAGAAAGTTGATAGACTGTTAGTTTGTCCAGTGTCATTGGAGAGGTGGCACTGTCACCCTCCAATCCACTGTGACTTTTAGAAAACTATAAATATTAGTCAGAAAATAAACTTCCCTTTTTTCTTCACCTTGAGAACAGCAGTGTACGCTTATGTTCTTTCGTGTCCTATAGCGACAGTTTTGTTTGTAAGTCCCTCTGAAGCAGGGAGGAGAGTTGGTTTAGGAGGTGCTCCCTAAGTTGAAAACAAGCCACCATGCTCTGTACATGTTTTTTCTCAGAGAGCAGAAGGTACTGAAGAGAAACCACTGGCAGAGCTGTTGCAATTTGGGGGTGCAGCTGCCAGAGCTGCTGTGAAGTGCCTTGAAATGGCAGGAGGGGGGACAAAAGATGAGAAAGGGAAAGGGAAATGAGCTGCCAGGAGGGGAAGCCACCATGATTTGCTTCTCTCAACAAGGCCGGGCTCAATGTCTTCTGCAGAGAAGGAAGCAGCCTTCCACTGCTGCCCTTGCCAAGCCCAGCTCAGTGCAGATAGCAGGGGAATGAATCTGTCAGTCCCTCGGCATTCCTGTGCAGACCTGCAGAGGATTAGTGGCTGAATATCTCCCTTTGAAACCAAAGCTAAACTTCCAGAGCTCCTAATCTGACCTTGGCAGTGTATCAGCCCCACAAATCTCCTGATAATAATGGATAGGATATGTTATAATTTGAAGTAAGGAAAGCTCTGCATCAGATCCCTGCATCCCAGTTACCTGGGGCATTCCTTCCCAAACTTCCCCACCTTTGTTTTCAAGCCATTCAATGGACAAAGATAAAAAAAGAGGTTAAAAAAACTAAAGTGGAGGAGCTCACTTTTAATTCCTTGTTGAAAAACATTTGCCTTGCCATATTAGATCACCCATGTCCTCTGCAAGACCCAGAACATGAATCACACATGTTCACCACACTCCCCTAGGGTGAGCAGAAAGATGATGGGATGCCAAACTCCTGCATCAGTTCAGTAATCCTGCTAAGCTGCTCCTTATTATTTCACCTGCAGACCTGATGTGCAATGCAGCTGGTTTGGGTTCCTGCCCCAGCCCCACCTGCACAGAGCAGCCTGGCAGGAGCAGGGAAGCACAAACACAACCATCATCTGATTACCCTTTGGCATCATCAGAAATCCATTAGGACTGAGGTCCAGAACACATTAAAAGCCTTTGAAGTGATCATTTACAGACAATCAGCAGCATCACTGTAGCTGGGTATTTCTGAGGTTGGCTGGTGTCACCCTTGTGATGCATTTAATGATACAGCCAGGAAAGACACAAGAGCAGAGCCAAAATAGCCCCACTGTTTGCAAACATCAATACTTTTAGAAGCCATTTTATGAAACTGCAGCTTTCTGACATACAGTCATGGTGAATATTAATAAACCTATTAGAGCTGATCCAGGTTTTCCATCTTGGCTTTTTGTTTTGTTCTGTTTGCCAAACAACAATAAAGATTTCTTTAGCAGAAAGAGACAGCATTCCAGGCATGAAATGGTTTTGGGACAAAGAATAAAAGACTGAAATGACAAAATACATAGTCAGGTCTCTGTGCTGCTCTTGTTCAAACCACACTGACCTCGGGAGGAACAGGAGAGGAAACAGGACCAAGACAGGTTTCAATCACCTCCCCAAACTTCCAGTTTTTCAGCATCAGGAGTTTCTTTTTCCCTCCCACTTCTGCCTCCTGCTGGCCATGCTCTCGGGCTGGGATTTCTTGGGTGACAGGCAGGGTTAGGTCTCACACTCTCTGCATTTATTCTCAGCCCTTCTAGGAGTCCACCTGGTTGTGCTTGAACCAACTGCACTGTGTCCAAAGCCTCGAGCAAAACCAGCTCACAGAGCTCATCAGCCCAAAAATTTAAATTATTTGTTTGTTTTGGAGAGGGTGGGAAGGAAGTGGGGGAGCAGCATCCTTCAGATCCCACATCAAGCATTTCTTATTATACATTACACAGGCATTTCAAAAGCCAGGTTAAGTTTTATAACAGCACATGCACTTTAGGGAGAAACATTAAGAAACAGAAGATGAAAGGCAGGCTGAGAGGAGAGGAAAGCAAAAAGTGTGGAAAAGGACCAAAGGGCCAGACCCACATACTGTGACAGCTCTCAGAGCAGAGAGGAAAATCACAGTGACACTGAATTTTAGGAAAGAAAGTCATCATGAAAAACCCATCAGATTAGATTAGACTTCTTTCCTCCAATGCCTTGGTGCATCTTGAAGAGCAGCATGGTTTCTTTAAATAACCTGTGTTTTTCACACAGCCCTGCAGGCTGGGGGAGAGTTCTGGGTATGCAAAAACCCTCTGAGCTCAAATAGTTCCCTCCCGTGCTGGGGAGTGATGTCCGTGCCCCAAGGGCAGGTACAGCCAGGGCTCACTCTCCTGCACCCATCCCTGCCCAGGGAGATGGGGGAGCCCAGGGGGATAGAATATAAGTAAATAAAGGTAGTATACAAAGTAATCTTGCCCCCTAAAAAGTTGTAGCTGGGTTCATTATTAAGGATTAGGAGCAGGCCTGACTTTAACAGGCCACAGTTGTAGCCAATAAGAAGAGTGTTATAAAAGAGTGGATTGCTTGGTTGAGGGATCTGGAGTCAGTTGGCTGCTGTGAGGCCAAGGAAGAGTCAGTGCCTAGAGGAGCTGCCCACAAGAAATATCCAGGAGGAACAAAACTCTAGCAATATGGAACCTTTGCAATGTAATGGCAATAGAACTCTTACACTACAATGGCAATGGGGAAGCCCCTGAGCATCTCACCCTGTGGAAGGGAGGAGTGGCAGCGCATCTCTGCTTGGGAGCCCATATGGGGATGAGACATCAGCCCAGTGTGTGTCAGTGTCAGCTGCTGACACGATCACAGCTTTGTCTGGCACCCAAACTCTGCTGAGGGAGCACGCGGGGCTCCAGACGCTTCTTTGTGTCTGACTATTTGCATTCCTCCCTCTCGGGGTTTAAACCTAACTGGGCTTTGCAATTCACTTCAGGAGAGCTGCCCCTTCTCCCTGTGCTTGCAGCAAATGCTGAGCCTCTGACATGAGGCAGCTCAGGGTTTGCACTTTGGAGGGCACTGTAATAACCAGCCACTCAATCCACTTTCCTATTTACCTGTCCATTCTTCAGAGCCGGGCAAAGCTTGAGCTCATGCCCTGACATGCCTGAGAGGCTAATCCTGGGGTATTCCAGTGGGGTGGTGTTTATTTTGTCACTTCAGATGGCAATCTGGGCCCCTCAGGAGAGGGGCAGGGCTGCTGACTGGGGGCCAGTGGAAAGTCCCCCCCACTTCCCACCCCCCTGCTCTCCCTTCCTCCACACCTCTGCTTCTGATTTCCACGTCTCCCACCTCAGTCCTCTACAGAGAGTACCAGTTTCTATTTAATTTTTAAATGTTTTATTGACAAATAACCCCTTTAAGCAGGCAGATCTTAGTGACATATTATGCCTCTTCTCTGCATGTGCAATTCTGCTGATTTTGTTGGAAAATCAAGCTCCTTCCTGTTGCTGGTAACATTTGTTCTTTGGCTGAGAAATGATTGCTGAAGGGAATGGAAACAATAGGATTCAATGAGCATTTGCTTCCAGGGGGGTTCTTGCCAGTGCAATTCCACAAGCAAAACTAACAATAATGAAAAATGATGTAAGTGTTAATATTATCTCTTGAGAAGAAGTTAAATTGCACAAGCCTGGGGAGCTGAAAGAATAGTTTAATTAAAATCTGCTTGTGCCTGCTTTCTTCCCCACACGTATGAGCAAAGCCCTCTGGGAAAATCCTCCTACAAGAAAGACAAATCCCTCTGAAAACTGGAGAACTCCACAAAAACTTACAGCCAGAAAAATAAGGACAAGCAGTTGCTTAAGGCCACTGGCTTCAGTCAGAGCCCAGATATCTGGTTCCAGTCCCTGCTGTCCCTGGAGCTGTGCTGGGGCAGGAGCAGCAGGCACCCACAGGCTCTTACTGTGATTTTCACAGAGAATCTTGTTGGCACAAAAATTCTCCCCTCCTCCCAATACATTTACCTGCATCTATCACCTCAGGGCCATTTTTGCACCTTAAATACTTTTCTTTTTCACCACTCTAAATTGTACGTGGACAGATTCCATCCTACTAGGGAGATTTTTCTGCTAATGGATGGTGACTCAGCATAAATAATTTTCCTTTACTGCTTTGGTTTGTTGTTTGAGTTTCCTGAGAGCTGGTTCTGCCACTCTTCCCTTCCAGAAATTGTGCTTGATTTCAGACCAGAGGAACTCAAGGTCTGGGACTTGAGGTCACACACTTTTCTTTTAAACCAAGTTATAATACCAGATGAGGAACTGCTGAATTCTTGTGCAATAAAAACAAACTTGTCTTGAAATTATGAGGTAGCAACATTTGAAATTATTTATATGACTATATTTGGCTGAAACATGAAAAATCTATTCTAGTGGGGTTTTTTTAATTTCTCATTTACAAATGTCACAGTTTTTAAAAGCTGCAAAGTGCGGATGTTTGTGTATAATGGGAGTTTTATGGTAGCAGCATAATGAATATTAGATGCTTCTGTCAAATGATCACATATGATTGAATAATAGCAGAGAAAGTGGGAAAAAATTTCCGGAGAGAGGAGAAAAACACAACACGAAGGAGTGAAGCTCACTCAGGTTTTGAAGCTGAGTAGAAGGAAGAACTGAAACTGATTTTTGCCTGAGACATTTTTGCTTTTAATGTCTAGGAGGTCACATACCCACTCAGCATTGGGACAGAGTACCACAAAGTCTTGGGATATTAAAGGAGAGGTTTGTCAAGGTCTGGCAGGTCTGCAGAGGAAGGTGGTAGCAGACAGAAGAGATTTTGGTCAGGTTTGTGGAATCAGAGGACAAATTTAGCTTAAAATGAGGAAAGGACCTTCCCACTGAGACATCCAAAGAAGCTGAACTCA
Organism: Emberiza elegans; assembly: GCA_024865655.1. NCBI lineage: Eukaryota > Metazoa > Chordata > Aves > Passeriformes > Fringillidae > Emberiza > Emberiza elegans. The sequence goes on from JALJVW010000898.1 coordinate 2,237,636, forward strand.
CATTGCTGTGGTACTCACAGGGAATAAGGCAGATTTTTGGTCACACAAACTGAAGTCTGGAAAATGCCCCACTCTAGTGAGAGATGAGAGTCATTCAGTGCAGGTGTTGATGCCTGGGTCACTTGAGCACTGTTGCTGGTGAGGGCAACACTCAGCCATTAACAATTTGTACCACCAGTCATCTAAAATCTCATTGTGCTGCAATCTGGACAGCAAAGTCACACTGCACTTAATAACTTTTTCCTCTGGAAGGTTCTAGATCATGCAGCTGTGTTGTATTTGTGAGGCCCTTTCGCAATGAAGGGAGGAATGATGAATCTGACTCCATGTTCTTGGAAGGCTAATTTATTATTTTATGATACTATATTATATTAAAGAATACTAAACTAAACTATACTGAAGAATAGAGAAAGGATACTGATGAAAAACCTGTGACTCTGGAAAGAGTCCCGACACAGCCTGACCGTGATTGGTCATTAAGTCAAAACAATTCACATGAAACAAATGAAACAACCACCTGTGGGTAAACAATGTCCAACCACATTCCAAAGCAGCAAAACACAGGAGAATCAAATCAGATAATTATTGTTTTCATTTTCTCTGAGGCTTCTAAGCTTCCCAGGAGAAAAATCCCGGGCAAAGAGATTTTTCAGAAAATATGATGGTGACACAGCTGGGCAGTGGATGATTGAGATCTACCACTGAAACCAGGTCCTGCCCTATTACCAATTTTCATTGCCCAGTTTTGGTTAGCAGGGGTTGGTTCCTGTACATTACAAGTGAACGACTCAAGGTAGTGAGCAGCAAGAAGTATCTGTTAAAATTTCACTTTAGGTACCTAAAAATTCTCTTTTGACCTCTAGCCACTGCTAATTCTGTCAGCAAACAGGTCAGTTAGATCTTTTTACTGACCCCCATTATTTAGATCTGAAATTGCAGAGCAAGAAACACATGGTTTGAAGCAATTGGGACTGAATTATTGGTTAGCTCTGTGCTTAGCTTCATGTAGCCAGCACAGCAGCAGGGCTGGAGGCAGCTGTGTGTGCACAGGTGAGAGGGCAGCCCTGTCCCCTGGGAAGGCTTTGCCTTTTAGCACAGCTTTTGTCAGTGCAGGGGAGCTAAGGGTCCCTTCTGCTAGTGCTAGTCACAAAAAGCACCAATTTGGACAGAGCAGCTGGACTGTCCTGACTGCTGGTGTGTGGAAAAGAGGGAAAGAGCACAGGGATACTTTCCAAATGTGTAGCAGATGTTTAGTCCCAAATTACAGCAGCCTGCCATTGCTCTGGGGGCTGTTCAGCCTCCACTGGAGTCCTTACCCAACACAAAGCTCTGTGTGTGTGTGCACAGTCTGAAGCAGAGCTCAAACAACAGCATTTTGCATCTGATGCTCTGAAATCAGTGACAATCCCCATTGGGAGGGACCCTCCATATCAAACCCTTGGGTCTGGCTGTGCTCAGTAATCGTTTTAGAGAAATTAATGGCCCAGATGATTTGGGGTTTGGCACTGTTGGTGTACTGTTCGTGGTCTAAATGTTTCCATTGAAAATAATCAAGAAATTAGACCTGTCTTCTTATGGCTTAAACAGTACTTTTCTAAAGCTCAGTATTCAGGTGTGTCGTCTGGGGAGAGGCTGAATGCTGATCTCAGTGTACAGCCGGACTGCCAAGCCATGGCCCTTCAGATCAAGATTTTGTTTTAACACCCAGCCCCAGTGCATTCGATGGAACAATATCTCTGGGTACAACTGTCCTCAACACATGGCTGTGGGACAAAGAAAACAAGCAGAAGCAAAGATGAATGCTGTCATGCCAGAAGTGTGTGATTCCACACAGAGTGCACTCTGAAGGACTCAGAATAGCTGTACTGCAATCTATTATATCTGGATATAATGATAAATTGATAACAATTCACAAGTATGTGTTTATATATAGAATGTATGTATATATTATATATAAATATAATATATTATAAATTATGTATTTTATATGTATATAATAATTATATAAAATACATATAAAAATAATATATAGCAGATATATATAATAATATAAATAATATTATTTATATAATAGTTATATATAAATACACAAAGTATGTATATAGATATTATGTATTTATATATTATATACATAGTATGCATATATATTTATATATATAAATTTTATTTATACATATTTTTATATTTTAGACAGATACATATATATTTTATATATAATATTATATATTAATATAATATATTAATACTATATATGCATATGTATTTTTATAATATATTGTGTTGTGTATTTGTTGTGTATGTGTTGTGTTATACTGTATTATATATGTATATATTAATATTTTATATATTTATAATGTATATGTATGTGTATATACTATGTGTATCATTATCAATTTATCATTATATCCAGATATATATATAAGATTTATAAAGTTCTGGATTTCTTGAGCTCTATGTCTCTGGGCAAATAAGGTCAGGTTCATGTAAGGCATGATCTTTATTCACAGGCAAAGGCCCCAAGGCCCTACTGGCTGATGAGTAGGCTGGTGCTGGATCAGGCTGCTTAGGTACAGAACTTCTCAGGTTACTAAAACTAAGCCCAAACCAAGAATATTGGGGAGGACCATATGAAAGTTCTTCCAGAGGTCCAGGCAGATGACTGATGAGCTACTGATGAGATCAGTAGCTCTTCTCATGCCCACTGGTGCCATCACTCCGCCAAGGAAGGACACTTCTATGGCCACTCAGTCAGGCACAACTTGCCCTTGGTGAAGCTGTGTCAGCCTTTCTCTTCTGCTTTTGCTGCCACAGAGGGAGTGGCTGTCACTGTCATATTTTCTGAAAAATCCCTTCACCAAGATTTCTTCTCCTGGGAAGCTGAGAAGACTCAGAGAAAAATGAAAATAATAGTTATCTGATTGCTTCTCCTGTGTTTTGCTGCTTTGGAATGTGGTTGGAGATTGTTTATCCAACAGGTGATTGTTTGATTGGTTTCATGTGAATTGTTTTTACTTAATGACAAATCACTGTCCAGCTGTGTCAGGACTCTGAGGAGTCAGTCATGAGTTTTTAATTAGTATCTTGTTAAGCCTTCTGTATGTCTCTTTTCTCTATTCTTTAGTATAGTTTAGTATAATATAATATGGTATGATACCATAAAATAATAAATTAGCCTTCTAAGAACCTGGAGTCAGATTCTCAATTCCTCCTTCGTCCTGGGGACCCAGCAAATACCTCAAGTGGCCATGGCTGTACCAGATGTGAAAACTGCTCAGCAGCCAGCCCTGGATCAGTAAGAATGCACAATATTGACAGAATTTGCTTTATCAACGACAAAACAGCAGAGCTGTGATGTGTCAAGTCATAAATAACTCATCATGGGGAAAGTGTGTGCTGTCTGGGCAGGGAGCCACAGCATTCATCCTTAGATATGCATTCAAATCAGTCCCATTAGTGTCATATTCTTCTGTAATTACTCCATTGATTCAAACTGCATCTTATCTCCCCCCAAGAGCTGCAAACACCCTTTAATTTACTGAAAGGCAAGAGGGAGGAGGATGTTACCATAACATCCACACTGAGTTCAGAGCAAGGCTGTGGACATGCAAACAGGGCATGTACACCTATGGAGCTGAACAGTATAGTGGATATTTTTGCCCCTGACAAAGGGGAGAGAATGATGCATCTGACTCTATCTTATCAGAAGGCTAATTAATTACTTTATTATACTGTATTATTCTATACTTTATTCCATTTTATTACATTACATCTAAACTGAATCTGCCAAGCACTCAACTGCACAAAATCTCGTGATTGTGAGCTGACAGTCCTGACACACACACACACTTGGCCCTGACAGGCCAAGGACACAGAACACCATCACTGTGGGTAAACAACCTCCATATTGCATTCTACTTTGGCACAACCACAGGCACAGCAAACGAGATAAGAATTGCTTTTCCTTTCTCTGAGGTTCAGAGAATGTGAAACCCAGAAATATTCTTGGGAAGAATTGTGCCTTGCTTTTCTCTGTGAAGAGAAATGTGGTAACAGAACAGTAGCAGTTCTGCAGGTGCTAAAGTGAGCCAAAGCCTGAATGCTAAAGGGATGCCAGTGTTCATTCACACAGCAGCATCCCAGGACCTTCGTGTTCACCCTAAGAGTAGAAGGGGTATGAACTCTTCACTGACCCTGGGCAGTTCTGTGTTGGTGATGAAACCCAAAACCTGTCAAGTTTCATGAGGTCTCCAATTTCCTAGAGGAGGTTTCAAAGTGCTCCTGTTACAATATCTTGTTTTCAGAAGTACCTTTCATGAAACTTCACAAATTCTCCTTAATCCCCTTTAAATGGGGCTCTCATGACTTCCAAGCACTCCCTGAAAGCTCCACTATTTCCACACTTCTATAAAAGCTCCACTATTATTGTTGTTGGCACAGAGGAGGTTCATTACTCTTGAGAGCTGTTGGAATGGGTTTCAGAGTGGCAGAGGGCTGAAAGAAGCTCCTAGGCTGTCCCTCATCACTCTGCTAGGCAGGAGATGCTGTAGAACAGCAGCTGAAATGCAACTGCAAAAAATAATGCATCTGATGCGAGCTGAGGAAGTGAGAGGTAAGAGAGACATTCAGAAAAAGCAAAAAGAAAAGCTTCTTGTCAAATAGAGGAAAGTGCACCATTTTGGTTGGGGTCAGCTAAAGCAATGCCATGTGAGGGAGGAAAGGGGAGTTGAGGGATGGGGAATTCTGCAGGTGGGAGGGGGTTGGCAGTGATCATTCTCTGTGCAGAGATGTGCCAACCTAGGGACAGCACAGCCTGGGATGGGACACAGCATCTCTTTGACCAGAGCCTGCTGCTTCTACCACTAGGATGGATTTTATTTTGCATATGTGCAGGCCGTGGAAGAAAATGTTGTGTTAGCCAGGATAAAAGGCTCTGAGCTGCCATTACCTCTGTGTTTGTGTGGGAGTGGAGAGCAAAGAGAAAAACGTAACGAGAAAGTCTGGTTTCACTTAGGTGCTGTTTATGTTGAGAGTGAGGAGCTGCCAGCCCACACACACTCTCCCCAGACAGCTGCCAGCTACAGAGTCAAGATTAAGAGGGAGAGTGGAAGGGAAACATTACAGTAGCATGCTCTAGTGAGAGATTTTGGTCACAGAGAGCAAGGAAACAGAGAGGGGGGGAAAAAAATCAATCCTGTCCAAGGATTCTCTCAAGTCTCTTGGAGGGCTCTGGCCAAATGGCCAGGGCCATAATCTCCCAAATGAATTTGCCAAAGCATTAAAATATAAATGTGATTAGTAGACATGACACTGTTTTATTTGAGATGCTAAGCTCCTGCAGATGTCAGAGGAGCCAAGGGTGTTAATGCTCCTCTGGCAACCACAGCCAGAGATTGAGCATCCAGCTAGAGCACTTGGAAGAGATGGGTTTATCCTTTGGGTTTAATTTGATTAAATTAAAGCAAATTTGCACCAGAGTAATACTGGGGAAAATAAAAGTAGTTTTTCCTTGTTGCTGGAGAAAAGACTATCCCTGTGCAAGATCTACATGATGAAATGATTACAAACATCTTCTGCTGAGGGGTGCAGTGAAACCTTTGCCAAGGTAAGCAAAAGGACAGCTCAGTACTGAGCAGCTGCCAATCACCAAGTAATTATGTTCTTTTCCTGCTAGCTTTTAGCTGCTTATCAAAATACTTAACAACTCCCAAAGCGTACTTGAAATGCTTCCTTCAGCAGTCACACACTCAGGCTCACAGGGCCAGCCAGCTCCTGAGGGGAGCTTGAGCACAACCACTCTGGGCTGTTTTCCCTGGAGAGCATGAGAAGTGCCAGGAATCCTCAGGAGCACTGTGTCCCCAGGAGCTGGTGTTACAATTCCATCAGTGAGTTTGACTGTCAGAAGTCCCATTATTTCCAATGGGCTGTTGCTATATTCAGTGTATTTATGGAGTTTACCTACAGGATGTAACTTCAGTGCAGGGCTTTGCCCATGTCACTACTGGGTATCTTCCATCTCAACTGTGCTCATCCTTCTACAAATTATTGTTCTTGGGCAGCTCCATTTGTTCCTTATATTATTTACCTATATTCTATGTAGGAGCTGTGGTTGATGGCCACAGGACTGAGGTGGTCTAAAAGCTCCCAGCTCTGGTAATTGCAGCATAACCCACTTGGAAACCCTGATTCTGATAAGTTTCTTAATTCCAGCAGATATATCTCACATTAAAGCTTTTTCTAGCACCTGTTCTACAAGAAGGACAGATATCTTTGCCAGACACAGTACTGCCTGATGTGAAGGGGAAGCAAACAGCAGCACTCTGAATAAATGTGATTTGGCAGGGAAACTGGGGGAGGAATGGACTCCTAAACAAAAGCTGTGATATAAAGAATTTGAGTCCCACATGTGGCTTCTATTCCTCAGTGCCAGGAATCCTCAGGAGCATTGTGTCCCCAGGAGCTGATATTACAAATCCATCAGTGAGTTTGACTGTCAGAAGTCCCATTATTTCCAATGGGCTGTTGCTATATTCAGTGTATTTATGGAGTTTACCTACAGGGTGTAACTTCAGTGCAGGGCTTTGCCCAGGTCCCTACTGGTGGGTATCCTCCATCTCAACTGTGCTCATCCTTGCAGTCCTGTATCTCCACTCAGTGAGCATGTTCCCCTCCTGTAAATGTGTGACAAGTCATTACCAGCCTTGTTTTACATCATTAGCCTGACACTCAGCTCTGTTCTGGGCCATAGCCTGGTAAAGTTGTGAATTGTGTTGTCTGTCTGTTATGTCCAGAGTCTCGAAAATAAATTTCACTGTGTCAAATCCACTGAGTGTCTTCTCTAGCCAAGGAGATGCTCCAGGTACCAAAAAGGTGCAAATACAAAACAGACAAAGCTACACATTCAAGATTTGAAAGTAGCTATGAGATCCTCTGAAGGGTTCTGTGCACCCTGAAGGTGGGACTGGCACTTTGTCTAGGAAGTTGCAGGTGAGGCCAATGTCTTTAAGGCTCCCCAGGAGCAATGGGAAGCTTCATCCAACATAGCATTCCCATGATCCCTGGTATAAGCTCTCAGCTGCTGATTTTCTGGTGGCTCAAACAGCTTGAAAGGGAAAAAGTCATTCCTTGATGAATTGGATGATGTTTGGGGTTCTTTTGTTTTGGAAAATAAACCCATCTGAGCTGTGAAGGTCAACAGAGTTCAAGTCAGGTGAGTGATATTGCAAGTAGAAAGGGTCACTGATATGCTTTTGTCAGCATGAAACATTTATTGGAGTCATAGCACAGTTGTTGGTTCAGAGCAGTAAGGATTTCGTCTAAGTTTTCACCCCAGAGTTTATCAGTTGCTGAAACTGTACTTGGAAATAAAAGATGAGAAAATTTTTTATGCTGTAGCAGAGGTTGAAAGACCAGACAGGCAAGTTCCTGTCTTTAGTTCTGGCAGCTTTGATTTATGGCCTTGTAAAGGCTGATAAAGGCTTTCCAGCACACAAAACACAAGAGAATTAATTCTTTACACATCAGAATCAGGACAAAGATGCAGGATGTCAAGCACTTCATTGAAATTTAATCATGCTTTATTACTGAGGCAACCCCATAATATTAAAATGATGGTTGGTTATTTACAAGCATATTGCTGCCATGGTAATTGTGACCAAATAACTCTAACTCAATCTCCTTGGTAATTATTTTCATGTCTAATTTCTGTTTGGATCATGTTTATATCAGATTTAAGCTTGGCTCCATCTGGAGCAGATGCAGTCTTCTCATAAAAGGAATAATTGATCAAATTCTGGATTTGGTTACATGCATGCAACTCCACTGTAATCCAAAATATGTGACTACATGTCCCAGGAGGGAGGGTCAGCTGGAAGATCTCTTTAATTAGAATATTATGTGTTCAAGTGAGAATTGTAGGCTGCTATTAGTGAAGAGTGGACTGATGGTCTCTCTGCTTGAAAGGGATTATGCTGACAGGTGGACAGCAGATCTCTTGATGCTGGAAGTTTTCAGTGTATTTGTCCTTAGCTCCTTGATGTCATTTCAGAAATGAAGGAGACAAAATACTCTGAGTTTTTATCCTGGCATTACTTCAGCTATTATTGAAGAATTTGATGCAAGAACATAAATGAAAGATTTCCTGTGTAGGACTGTGAGATCCCTGTGAGGACATAGCATGTTTGCCTTTGCCACTTAGCAGCTAGATGTTATTTTAATTTATAGATTTCACAGTGATTGCATAGGGAATAGGTCAAATTCTGTCTGTTGTACAGTTGGAGAAACTGAGATAAAAAGGGCAATTCAGATATGACAAAGAGGATGGAAATCTCAGTCTTCTCCATTGGGCCTCACTGGCTCCTGTAGCAATGTCTGGATATTATTATTTTAGGACAGGCATGAGCTCTGCTTTGGGACTGAAATACTCCAGCCCTGGATCTCCATCAGCCCTGTGCTTCCTCCTTTCCTCTCCACCCTCCCACCAAGGCCACCCACACCCTGCTCACAGAGATCCTGTGCTCCTCTTTCTCTCCTCATGGACCACATTTTCCCTGAGTCCCTTCCCTTACGTGTACACCAGATGTCCTGTGTGCCTCCCACCGTCCTTCCTCTCCCTCTTCTTCCTCCCTCTCACACCAGGAGCAGTGTGTGTGGTCCCCAGCCCATCACATGCCTTGACCATAACCTCCTCTCTCTTCCCCACTCCCCTGCTGAAGTTTCTTTTGTAGCCTGCTCTTAAAAACTCCCTAAAACCAGTGATGAAAGATTTGAAGTGGTATCTTGTATGATTGAATTTGAATCATCCAGATTGTCCAGAGGGACTGGACCCATTCCTGACTTCTCCTCTGACTGCAGATTCTTATAAATTTTACTCTAAAATGGGATCATGTGTACTCCTGGAGACACCCCTGGCTCAGGTTAGCCAGCAGAATCCCTGCTCCAGCACTGCATAAGCATGGAGCATCTGTGGCATCTTTGCTACAGTCTCGACCCTTCAGCGCTGCCTGTTCCAACACCACAGCCTGTGGAGGTTTGAGATGCCTGTGCCCAACATAAGGAACCTCTTCTGCCACAGTGAATGCCCACAGCCTAGGAGAGGTGCTGGCAGAGGCTCTGACAGCACAGAGGTCAGCAAAGGCAGGGTGAAGTGCTTGGAAGGGAGGAGACAGAGGGGAGAAATTGTCACAAAACCATTGTAAAGCCAAGAGCATCACACCAAGAGCACCATTATAAAAACAAGAGTGTCACCATCATATTTTCTGAAAAATCCTCTTTGCTCAGGATTTCTCTCCTGGGAAGCTGAGAAGCCTCAGAGAAAAAGGAAAACAATAATTATCTCATTTGCTTCTCCTGTGTTTTGCTTCTTTGGAATGGGGTTGGAGATTGTTTATCCAACATGTGAATTGTTTTGACTTAATGACCAATCACAGTCAGGCTGTGTGGGATTCTGGAGAGAGAGTCATGAGTTTTCATTATCATTCTTTGTAGCCTTCTGTCTGCATCCTTTCTCTATTCTTTAGTATAGTTTTAGTATAGCATTCTATAATATCATATCATATCATATCATATCATATCATATCATATCATATCATATCATATCATACAGTATTATATCATATAGTAAAATAATAAATGAGCCTTCTAAGAACATGGAGTCAGATTCATTCCTTCCTAGCATGGGGGATCCCAGAAAATACCCCATAAGAGCTGTCTCAGGGACAGCAAAGAGATGCCTTGTGCTTATAAGCTGTATGCATGCATCAAAATGCAGACACCACACAGTCACACAAATGGTGACTGGAAGGAACCTCCTGAGGTCTCTTTTCCAGCCTCCTCCTCAAAGCCAGATGGCTGCCAAGGGTATGCCAGGTCAGCCCTGATTTGTCCAGCCAAGTTTGTAATCCTCCAAGCACAGCATCCCCATCGCTTCTGTGTGACCTCCTCCCATGCTGCACTGCACTCCAGGTGAGAAAGCCTTTCCTGACATCCACCCTGAACCTCCAAAGCAAGGAAAAAAACAAAAAACAACAAAAAAAAAAAAACAAAGCAAAAAACCCACAAACAACTCAAAAAAAAAAAAAAAGAAATAAAAAACAAACGTACAAAATGAACAAACAAAAATCCCACCTCCAAACAAAGCAAAACAAAAGTAGACAACAAAAAACCAACATCAACAACAAAAGTGAAACCAGAGAAATGTTTTACAGAAGTGAAGCAACAAAAAAAGTGAAAGCACAGCTGGTGAGGGAGGTCTTGATAACATCTGGTTTGGCTTCTTGAATATCAGAAGGAGTAAATATACTGACTCCATCCCCAGATAATGGCCAGCTAGCTCTTCTTCAGAATCCAGAGCACCTTCATAGTCAGCCCTCCCTTCTGCAAATTATTGTTCTTGGGCAGCTCCATTTGTTCCTTATATTATTTACCTATATTCTACGTAGAAGCTGTGGTTGATGTCCACAGGACTGAGGTGGTCTAAAAGCTCCCAGCTCTGGTAATTGTTTCTTAAGCATGACCTGTTCTACAAGAAGGACAGATATCTTTGCCAGAAACCCTGATTCTGAATAAAATTTCTTAATTCCTAAACAAAAGATATATAAAGAATTTAAAGCTTTTTCTAGCACCTGTTCTGATATTACAAATCCATCAGTGAGTTTGAGAGAAGTCCCATTATTTCCAATGGGCTGTTGCTATATTCAGTGTACTGGAGCCTACAGGGTGTAACTTCAGTGCAGGGCTTTGCCCAGGTCCCTACTGGTGGGTATCCTCCATCTCAACTGTGCTCATCCTTGCAGTCCTGTATCTCCACTCAGTGAGCATGTTCCCCTCCTGTAAATGTGTGACAAGTCATTACCAGCCTTGTTTTACATCATTAGCCTGACACTCAGGTCTGTTCTGGGCCATAGCCTGGTAAAGTTGTTGTGAATTGTGTTGTCTGTCTGTTATGTCCAGAGTCTGAAAATAAACTTCACTGTGCCAAATCCACTGAGTGTCTTCTCTAGCCAAGGAGCTGCTCCAGGTACCAAAAAAGTGCAAATACAAAACAGACAAAGCTACACATTCAAGATTTGAAAGTAGCTATGAGATCCTCTGAAGGGTTCTGTGCACCCTGAAGGTGGGACTGGCACTTTGTCTAGGAAGTTGCAGGTGAGGCCAATGTCTTTAAGGCTCCCCAGGAGCAATGGGAAGCTTCATCCAACATAGCATTCCCATGATCCCTGGTATAAGCTCTCAGCTGCTGATTTTCTGGTGGCTCAAACAGCTTGAAAGGGAAAAAGTCATTCCTTGATGAATTGGATGATGTTTGGGGTTCTTTTGTTTTGGAAAAATAAACCCATCTGAGCTGTGAAGGTCAACAGAGTTCAAGTCAGGTGAGTGATATTGCAAGTAGAAAGGGTCACTGATATGCTTTTGTCAGCATGAAACATTTATTGAGTCATAGCACAGTTGTTGGTTCAGAGCAGTAAGGATTTCGTCTAAGTTTTCACCCCAGAGTTTATCAGTTGCTGAAACTGTACTTGGAAATAAAAGATGAGAAAATTTTTATGCTGTAGCAGAGGTTGAAAGACCAGACAGGCAAGTTCCTGTCTTTAGTTCTGGCAGCTTTGATTTATGGCCTTGTAAAGGCTGATAAAGGCTTTCCAGCACACAAAACACAAGAGAATTAATTCTTTACACATCAGAATCAGGACAAAGATGCAGGATGTCAAGCACTTCATTGAAATTTAATCATGCTTTTTATTACTGAGGCAACCCCATAATATTAAAATGATGGTTGGTTATTTACAAGCATATTGCTGCCATGGTAATTGTGACCAAATAACTCTAACTCAATCTCCTTGGTAATTATTTTCATGTCTAATTTCTGTTTGGATCATGTTTATATCAGATTTAAGCTTGGCTCCATCTGGAGCAGATGCAGTCTTCTCATAAAAGGAATAATTGATCAAATTCTGGATTTGGTTACATGCATGCAACTCCACTGTAATCCAAAATATGTGACTACATGTCCCAGGAGGGAGGGTCAGCTGGAAGATCTCTTTAATTAGAATATTATGTGTTCAAGTGAGAATTGTAGGCTGCTATTAGTGAAGAGTGGACTGATGGTCTCTCTGCTTGAAAGGGATTATGCTGACAGGTGGACAGCAGATCTCTTGATGCTGGAAGTTTTCAGTGTATTTGTCCTTAGCTCCTTGATGTCATTTCAGAAATGAAGGAGACAAAATACTCTGAGTTTTTATCCTGGCATTACTTCAGCTATTATTGAAGAATTTGATGCAAGAACATAAATGAAAGATTTCCTGTGTAGGACTGTGGAGATCCCTGTGAGGACATAGCATGTTTGCCTTTGCCCTTAGCAGCTAGATGTTATTTTAATTTATAGATTTCACAGTGATTGCATAGGGAATAGGTCAAATTCTGTCTGTTGTACAGTTGGAGAAACTGAGATAAAAGGGCAATTCAGATATGACAAAGAGGATGGAAATCTCAGTCTTCTCCATTGGGCCTCACTGGCTCCTGTAGCAATGTCTGGATATTATTATTTTAGGACAGGCATGAGCTCTGCTTTGGGACTGAAATACTCCAGCCCTGGATCTCCATCAGCCCTGTGCTTCCTCCTTTCCTCTCCACCCTCCCACCAAGGCCACCCACACCCTGCTCACAGAGATCCTGTGCTCCTCTTTCTCTCCTCATGGACCACATTTTCCCTGAGTCCCTTCCCTTACGTGTACACCAGATGTCCTGTGTGCCTCCCACCGTCCTTCCTCTCCCTCTTCTTCCTCCCTCTCACACCAGGAGCAGTGTGTGTGGTCCCCAGCCCATCACATGCCTTGACCATAACCTCCCTCTCTCTTCCCCACTCCCTGCTGAAGTTTCTTTTGTAGCCTGCTCTTAAAAACTCCCTAAAACCAGTGATGAAAGATTTGAAGTGGTATCTTGTATGATTGAATTTGAATCATCCAGATTGTCCAGAGGGACTGGACCCATTCCTGACTTCTCCTCTGACTGCAGATTCTTATAAATTTTACTCTAAAATGGGATCATGTGTACTCCTGGAGACACCCCTGGCTCAGGTTAGCCAGCAGAATCCCTGCTCCAGCACTGCATAAGCATGGAGCATCTGTGGCATCTTTGCTACAGTCTCGACCCTTCAGCACTGCCTGTTCCAACACCACAGCCTGTGGAGGTTTGAGATGCCTGTGCCCAACATAAGGAACCTCTTCTGCCACAGTGAATGCCCACAGCCTAGGAGAGGTGCTGGCAGAGGCTCTGACAGCACAGAGGTCAGCAAAGGCAGGGTGAAGTGCTTGGAAGGGAGGAGACAGAGGGGAGAAATTGTCACAAAACCATTGTAAAGCCAAGAGCATCACACCAAGAGCACCATTATAAAACCAATAGTGTCACCATCATATTTTCTGAAAAATCCTCTTTGCTCAGGATTTCTCTCCTGGGAAGCTGAGAAGCCTCAGAGAAAAAGGAAAACAATAATTATCTCATTTGCTTCTCCTGCGTTTTGCTGCTTTGGAATGTGGTTGGAGATTGTTTATCCAACATGTGAATTGTTTTGACTTAATGACCAATCACAGTCAGGTTGTGTGGGATTCTGGAGAGAGAGTCATGAGTTTTCATTATCATTCTTTGTAGCCTTCTGTCTGCATCCTTTCTCTATTCTTTAGTATAGTTTTAGTATAGCATCATATCATATCATATCATATCATATCATATCATATCATATCATATCATATCATATCATCATATCATACCATATCGTAAAATAATAAATTAGCCTTCTAAGAACATGGAGTCAGATTCATTCCTTCCTAGCATGGGGGATCTCAGAAAATACCCCATAAGAGCTGTCTCAGGGACAGCAAAGAGATGCCTTGTGCTTATAAGCTGTATGCATGCATCAAAATGCAGACATCACACAGTCACACAAATGGTGACTGGAAGGAACCTCCTGAGGTCTCTTTTCCAGCCTCCTCCTCAAAGCCAGATGGCTGCCAAGGGTATGCCAGGTCAGCCCTGATTTGTCCAGCCAAGTTTGTAATCCTCCAAGCACAGCATCCCCATCGCTTCTGTGTGACCTCCTCCCATGCTGCACTGCCCTCCAGGTGAGAAAGCCTTTCCTAACGTCCACCCTGAACCTCCAAAGCAAGGAAAAAAACAAAAAACAAAAAACCAAAAAAAAAAACAAAGCAAAAAACCCACAAACAACTAAAAAAAAAAAAAGAAATAAAAAACAAACGTACAAAATGAACAAACAAAAATCCCACCACCAAACAAAGCAAAACAAAACAAGACAACAAAAAACCAACATCAACAACAAAAGTGAAACCAGAGAAATGTTTTACATAAGTGAAGCAACAAAAAAAGTGAAAGCACAGCTGGTGAGGGAGGTCTTGATAACATCTGGTTTGGCTTCTTGAATATCAGAAGGAGTAAATATACTGACTCCATCCCCAGATAATGGCCAGCTACCTCTTCTTCAGAATCCAGAGCACCTTCATAGTCAGCCCTCCCTTCTGCAAATTATTGTTCTTGGGCAGCTCCATTTGTTCCTTATATTATTTACCTATATTCTACATAGGAGCTGTGGTTGATGTCCACAGGACTGAGGTGGTCTAAAAGCTCCCAGCTCTGGTAATTGCAGCATGATCCACTTGAAAACCCTGATTCTGATAAATTTCTTAATTCCAGCAGATATATCTCACATTAAAGCTTTTTCTAGCACCTGTTCTACATGAAGGACAGATAAGATATCTTTGCCAAACACAGTACTGCCTGATGTGAAGGGGAAGCAAACAGCAGCACTCTGAATAAACGTGATTTGGCAGGGAAATTGGGGAGGAATGGACTCCTAAACAAAAGCTGTGATATAAAGAATTTGAGTCCCACATGTGGCTTCTATTCTTCAACGTTTATCAGGGGGAAAGCCTGTGATCTCCAGTTACCTAGCAAAGAGAAAATGAGAACAGTGCTATTTGTCCATTACTATTTGTTATTTTAGTAGTAACAATGACAAAACACCCAACTTTGTGATCTTATTGAAGCAAGAATAAATTGAATTCACCAAAACTGCACTCAAAACCTTACTGTTGTCTCCAAGCACACACAGGCTAAAAATAAGATGAAAAAGAATTCTGCAGCCTTGAGGCACTTGGCTGAGGTGGCAAAAATGCAGCATTCACTCAAGTCAGAGGGGAAAAAATTATGCCCGTTCATTTAAAGGGATTTTGGATGAGATCCAAAATAAGGGAGGATCAACAAGAGATAGGAAGGCAAGTGATCAAAACATACTGTGAAAGTGCCTGGTATTATTACAAACATCCCCTAAGGCTTCTGATAATAGAGCAGGAAAGCTATAGCTGTGATATTGTATTATTTTAGTGAGAACAGCCATTAGTCCCTTCCTGACTGCATGCCAACCAATACAAGGTAAATGCTCCCATGGATTTTTTTGTTCCCTACCCTTTTTGTACTCAGTAAAAGCAAGACAGTTCTCTTACCTTGCTGCACAGGGACTTCTAGAGCACTCACCTTTGGCACATGGATGATGGAGGGCCTGGGGATGTGGGTGCAGAGTGCAATGACCTCCTGGCTCAGCTGTTTAGCAGCAAACACTGCTGGCTGGGTGGTGGCAGGCACTGCCTGAGCAGCAGTGTGATTGCTGGAGCTGCTCTGCTTCTCCGAGCTCCTGCTGCCTTTGAACATCTCCTCGCTGTCCCTCTGTCCCCCGTGCTCGATGCTGCTGGCTGCTGCTGCTGTAAGCGGCTGCAGGCACACGGCTGGGGCTGCCTCTGCCTTCTCCTCCTCCTCCATGGACACAGGAGCTGTGTTGGGCTGCTCAAATGGAGTGTTTTCAGGTGTGTTTCCGAAGCAGGTGAGCAGGGCTGAGCAAGGGAAAGGATGCATCTTGGATGACAGGTTATTGGATCCGCTTAGCCTGCTTTCCACAGCTGCATAATCAACAGGCTGCGCTCACATCCACAGGAGTGCCCAAAATGAAAGCCCTGGCATGCTAGCATTCCAGCCTTCCTAGGAGAGAGCACCCCCTTTTCTGCTGGCAGGAGCATTCAGAAGTGGGGAGCTACACCTCCTGCTCCGTCCTCCACCAAAGTCAACCTGCTATCTCCTCCCTGCAGCCCACTCCTATTGTCTACAAGGCAAAGACGTGCAGGTGCAATAAAAATGTTTGCAGGCCTTGCATGCTCTTGCTGGGAGCTGTCAGCAGCTGAACAAAGCCCTGACAATAGCCCCATAGCCCTGGAGGGCTACGGTTACAGGAGCGGATGCTCCAGCACCAGCAGTCCTCAATCAATAGTGCCACGGCCTCAAGTTACCTGGTGAAGGAGGCAAAAAGATAATGTAGCCCGAGCTCTGCAGCCATAACAGCATCAACACTGTATCGGTGTCATCATAACAATAGCAAAACTGGCTCTGGTTACGTTGCTCCGGGGTTATTAGCGATAAACCCCCAAATCGTTCATCTGTCGCTGACTTGGATCAGAAATGTGCTTCCAGGCTCTGGCTGGGCTGCTCATCATTGAGATGGGAAAATGATCAGGATTGGGAAGATGGGGTGCTGTTTGGGCACCCCATGTGCAGCACACCCTGCTACAGCACAGGCAGGACCTGTCCCCACAGCTCCTCCTCCAGCCACGAAGCATCGCATTGCCCTGTGGTATTTTCAGGGAAAGGGAGGAAAGATGACTCTGACTCCATGTTATCAGAGGCTAATTTATTATTTTATGATCTGTATGAGATTAAAGAATACTATACTAAACTATACTAAAGAATACAGAAAGCCTAAAAGATACTAATGAAAAACTCGTGACTCCTTCCAGAGTCCAACACAGCCTGACTGTGATTGGTCATTAAGTCAAAGCAATTCACATGTTGGATAAAACATCTCCAACCACATCCCAAAGCAGCAAAACACAGGAGAAGCAAACGAGATAATTATTGTTTTCCTTTTTCTCTGAGGCTTCTCAGCTTCCCAGGAGCAGAATCCTGGACAAAGAGGATTTTTCAGAAAATATGATGGTGACATCTCCTAGCCTCTCTCAAAGTCACCACTGCTCTCCCAGCCCTCTCCACTCCCCAGAGAAAAGCAGGGAAGCATCCTACAAAAACTCATCTGCTGCTGGGTGGTTGTAAAGGGAGACATTTCCTCTTTCAGTGTGCAGTGCCTCGAGGCTGGCTGTTGAAACAAAAATATGTGGGAAGTGAGGGAAGAAGGGAGTTTGTGGTTAGAGCATCTGCTTCCAGAAAATCCCAGTTCCTTCTATTTTGTGCTGCCACAGGCTTCCTGTGTGATAGCAGAGATGTTATTTGATCTCTATCTCCATCTGTAAAAAGGAGGAGAGTAATCACTTCTTTTTTTTCCACCCATTATACATATCCTGTCTCTTTGTAAAAGGTTATAAACTCTTGAGGGCAGCAGCTTGCTCTTATTTGCCCTTAAGCTGCTGGTACAAAAGGTCTCTGAATACAAACATGGCATTTGCCTGCTAACATCTTCTAAAGAGAAATTTGGGGTTCAGTCTTTCCCAACAAGGTCATAGTTTTCCATTTATTTTTCTAGCCTGGTTTGCTGTTAGATGTTTGTCAGACCCTCCCTGTAATTGTTCCTTTCATATTCCTGTAAGGTGTAACACTGAGCAAAAAAGTGACATATTGAGAAAAACTCATGTTTCCAGCAGTAGCTCATCAGGAACCAAAGTGCAGAATGCTGAGGGTTAAATTCCTGATGTGCAAATTTTCAGCACTGAGAGAAAAAACAATCTCAGTCCCTCATCCCCTATAACCTTAAAGTTCTCTTGGTACCCTTTTCCAACTGTCTTGCACATCTGCACATCTCAGTGGCTGGTTTTGGGTTTTAGAAAGATCCAAAGTGGCCTCCAGCTTGCACAGCAATGCATTTTGGCCTGCTGGGGCTCTTGCTGTCCTGTATTTTTTTTTTTTTTTCACCCACCTGGGTGCCCTGTTCCTCTGCACAGCTCTGTGGCTGTGAGAGGTTAGATGGTGAGGAAGGACCAAAGAACTGTTTTTATGTGGGAACAGCTTTTAGTGCTTAGGTAAGAACAATAATTTCAAGGTGATGCACAACTAAGACTTCCATGAGCTGACATTAATTGAAGAGTAAGCTGTCCTTGGAGTTAAAATAATTATTTCAACAACTCAGTCAGTCAACAACCTACATTCAATAATTTCCAGGTCTTCAGCTGGCCATGCCAGCTTTTCTTCAGCTGTTTCTGAGAACTTAGTGAGCTTACAGGGACACCAGTCTACACAAAGACTAGCTGCATGAGTGAGTCATGACCACTTAAATTCACCACCTGGCACAGATGCATGTCTGAGTGAAGAGTGGTTGTCCTAAAAATCAGGTGTGTGCTTGTATTACTTCTGAGGAGGGAGGATGTTCAGTGCCTGCTTGCTGTGAGAGCCACAGAGATACTTTTCAGCCAACAAAAAGAGCTAAATGCTCCATTGTACCTGTAAGAGAAGTGATCAGGACAAGAGTAATTAACCTTGTGAGTCTTGTCCTGAGTTCAAAGACAACATGAGAAATCTCACAAGCTGAAAATGTCCAAAATGAACTTGGTGGTGACATCTAAGAAGTGGCAGCCGAGCCCCAGCAGTGAGACACGAGCTCCATCTCCTCACAGCTTGGGGCCATTGGGTTTTGGTTAAAGCCCATCACTCTTGCTAACACGGCAGTCATGATTCAAGGTTTATTTCATTCAAGCAGATCTCCTTGCACCAATCAATCAACTGTACCAACCACTTTTTACGTGTGATGAGATATTATTAGGACAAGAGACAAGACTTGCTTTATTTTTCCTGAATTTGCTCTTAAATTAATGATGAGCTGAAATGTTCTGCCTTAACAACTCAGGGAGCTGGACATGTTGAGTAAATGGAGAAGGTGAATTGCAGCCAACTCTTGACCTGTCTTCAGTATTATTCCTTCAAGAGGAATTTTTCCTTCCCTTGGCTGATGTTATACTCTCTTCTCAGCAGGAGACATCAGGTCAGATTTAGCTCAGATGCTCCAGGCTTGCAGCAGGAACTAAGCCTTGCTGGGTCTCTCACTTCTCAGGAGCCAGTTTTACAGCATTTTGTTTCACAGCTTTTATTCTTCTGAGTTGTCCCTTCTTTCCTCATCACTCCTAAAGCAGCACTTGCTCTCTAAACATCTCCCAAGCCCAGGTCTGCCTGGTGGGTTTGGCCATAGCTCAGCATTCCCCAGCACCTCCCCTTTCTCATCCTGACAAAAGCCTCTGTGCTGCCTGCAGAAGGAACGTGTTCATTGCAGCAAAGTTTTAGGTTAAATCAGAGCTGATGATAATCAATAGAGCTCCACTGCCTTCAGATCTGGGGGATCAGAGGATATAAATCCAGTCTCCTGCTATCTCTTCTATCTCCTCTCAGACTGCCCAAACTTTAGCTGGAAACCAGCTGAGCTTCTGTGTCCTCCTACTTCATGTGAAACATATGAAACTGCCAGAGGGCAGGTCTAGATCAGATGTTAGGAAGAAATTCTTTATTGTGAGGATGCTGAGGCCCTGGCACAGGCTGCCCAGAGAAGCTCTGGCTGCCCATCCCTGGAAGTGTTCAAGGCCGGGTTGAATGGGGATTACAGCAGCCTGGGATAGTGGAAGGTGTCCCTGCCTGTGGCAGGGGTTTGGAATGATGTTTGTGTGATGTGTGCTTTCTGTACACATACAGAATAGATCAGTAGGATGTGAAGAGAGTGTTGCTAAACCATGAAATCATGAAATCAGCTGGAAACAACTTGGCACTACTTGGATGGGGCTTAATAGAAGTTAGTTCAGAGAAGAGCCCTGCAGATGTCATAGGACCAGCTCATAAGGGAAGGCTTAAAAGTGTTCAGCTGGAGATGCAACAAGAAACCAGTAAGATAAGCAATGAGATAAGATGGCCTGTGCTTATCTGAGACACATAGGGATTGCGGTTAAAAAATAAGGTGGTTATGGCAGCCAAAATACTCCCTAATAATTTCAGAGTTTCTTTAATCTGCTGTTGTACCTGCTATTAGGCATCACTGAGGGCAGGTGACTGGCTGGGAGGAGCTATTATTTTCATCCAGTTAGGGCACAGCCTGTTTTTCTGGACAGGAAAAAATTAGACTGATTCATGGAAAAATTTACTTAATAGTAAACAAGTTTTTAAAAGCATGAACAGGAAATTTAAAAGTTTTTTTCAACTAATTTTCTGAAATTTCTAAATGTTTTGACACTTTCAACACCAAACAAACAAACAACCCCCCCTCGCCCCCATATTCCATTGCTAATCTGGTTTTTTAAGGTCTTGAGCATGCCTGTCAAAATTTCACCCTGAGAGGCTACAAAAACCTCCTGTCTTGGATTGCCAAAAACCTGACAGGGCTAACTGATCAGCTGGAGGCAGACTCTGAGTTCACCCCTCTGTCTTCCCAGGAAAGGATATAGTCTTGAGGGACTGTGGAAATGCTTATTCCCTAAAGGGTTCCTACTGAGTAGCTGGGAAAAAACACAACTAAAAAGTAAACCCATGTGGAGAGATTACAGAAGACTGGAAATGAAGAGCTAAAGTCCTTTGCAAAAATTGTGTCATTCTGCTGTAGAATTAGTAACAGAAGTTGTATGATTCCTGAAGCTGGATGAATGCACACATGCACACTTTATATTAATGAAAGTTATTGTTCAAATTTTCCATTTTTGGCCATGCAAATAATATTCATTCCAAACCAAAGTCCTGGGCCTTGGAGCCAGGAAGATTTTCTAAACCAAGTCTTGATTGTGCTGTTGAAATGGATACAACAGAGATGATTATATTTACTTTGCTATCTTCCAGCTAGGCAGGTTGCTTCCATCAGTGAAAACTTGGAAAAATCAGAAGGTTGCTTAATGAATTAGTTCTTTCATAACAAGTGCTACTGGTTTCTAAGATGGATTTAGAGCCTTGCTCCTACAGCTGGATTAACAACAACTGAAATAAAACTTCTGTCCTAGCACAAGTTGTCCTTGAGGCAGCAGCAGCAGAATTTCTTCCTTTTGTAGTTTAGAGGATTCAAGATTAAAACCCATATTTTTGTTTTAAATGGCCTTTCACGCACAAATGACACTTCCAGCCTTTGAGCCAGAACAGTTTCAAATAATTGACACTTTGTAAATGATCAGCTTCATTTGCTTTCTGCTCTTTTCTCAGTTACACATCCAACCTTCACAACTTTCTACATTTATAGCAATTTTCCGGTTTTCACTCTCACCCACTGCTATTAACACAGCGTGACTGCGAGCATTAAGTAAAACAAAGGAGTAATGACAAAATATTTCTATGAGTTTCAGTGATTTTACTTCAGAGAAAGATTTCCTTTGAATTAACAAATATGCATTCTAGTCTCAGTGCAGCCCTTTTAAATTAACACAGACTTGCCCGATGGCTGACTCCTAACAATCATTCCAAAAGGCAGATAATTTTCAAGGAATTTTTTAAAAAAAGGGGGGATTATCTTGTTTGTAACTTAGAATCATAGAATAGTTTGGGTTGGAAGGGGATTTTAAAGGTCATCTAGTTCAAGATGCAAGAGCAGGGACACCTTCCACTAGGCCAGGTTGCTAAATGTCCAGTCTGGCCTTGAACACTTCCAATCCACCTCCTCTCTGAACAACCTGTTCCATTATTTCACCATGCTCATTGCAGAAAAAAAAAAAAAAAAATCTTCCTTGTACCTAGCCTGGATCTATCCTCTTTTAGTTTAAAACCATTACCCCTTGGCCTACCAGAACATGCCCTGCTCTGTTCCCCACTTGGAACAGGCTGCCCAGGGAAATGGTGGGGTCTCCATCCCTGCAGGTATTTAAAAAACACTTAGATGGTTGAACTCAGTGACCTTAGAGGTCTTTTCCAATCTAATCTTCAAGAAAAGACTTTGGCAATGAAAATAGCTTCTTATAAGCCCCCTCTAAGCACTGGAAGGGACAATAAGCTCTCCCTAAATCCTTTTCTTCTCCAGCTATCTCAGCCTGTCCTCACAGGCCCCTGACCATCTTCACAGCCTTCCTCTGGACCCACCTCAACAGATCCATGTCTGTGTTGTA
This sequence comes from Emberiza elegans, assembly GCA_024865655.1. Taxonomy (NCBI): domain Eukaryota; kingdom Metazoa; phylum Chordata; class Aves; order Passeriformes; family Fringillidae; genus Emberiza; species Emberiza elegans. Next base: position 2,259,742 of record JALJVW010000898.1, read on the forward strand.
CTGGGGTTCCCCAGCCCCACACAGTACCCCTGGAGAGCAGAGGGGAACAATCCTTTGGACTGAAACATGTCTTGGATGCAGCAGACACATCTGTGGGCCCTGATGGATCCACTGTCCCACAGCCATCCTTCATATCCAGGACGGTCGCTTTGGCCACGCGTGCTGGCATATGGATGGAGCAGCTGCCAGATGCCCTTTTGGAAAGGGATGGACTGAAGGCCACTTTCCCAGTGGGAATTTGCTCAAACAGCTCTGATTTTTCCAGTTTTTGTCATGGGAAAGCAGGGGGTCTCAGCCCTTCCCTGCAGCTGTGTCTCTGCTCCCGGCAGCACTGGGCAGCTCCACTGCTGTGCACAGAGAAATGAGCCCAGCCTGGCCTGGGGGAATCGTTCTCTGGCTGCCCCTGCCCTGCTCTGCTTGCTGAGCTGAGCCCTTTTCCAGTTGCACACCACAGATGGCTAATTAGGATCATGGGGAGAGGAAATCTGCTCTGTGGCCTTCTGTGCTGGGAACGGGCTCTGCGTTGTGCAGATGAGATCCCTGTGTAATTCAGGCTCGTGTGCAGATGAGATCCCTGTGTAATTCAGGCTCGTGCTGCAGCTGGGGCATGGCACAGCACCCAAGGCTATGGCACAGTCCTGCCCTCAGGGACTGGGAATCTGATTTTGGGCATGGATGGGCAAGCAGAGAAATGGGGCATGCAAAAGAAAGGAGCAATGTCTGGGAGCAAAAAAGGTGGATTTTCAGGTTCTTTTCATTCCCACTGACTTATTTTTTGAACCCTCCCCACATCCATCTAAAAAATACTACCAGTAATATTTGATTTCAAGGCACTTTCATATCTCTCACCCTTAAAATCACCTTTTCATTCTTGACTATGCTAATTACAATGCAACAACTGCCTCCCAGGAAAAAATTCACTCAATTCCTTTGACTCTGTGAGCCTTTAACGGAGCAAGTCTCTGTGGCTAACAGAAACAGAGCCATGAAAAACCATGCCAGGTACCCTGTGTCACACACAGGCAACAAAATCTCACTCTGAAATTTCTGATGCAAAGAAAAGCACCATATTTCCTTCTTTCCTCACAGGGGCTTGAAAATACATCATCATTGAGCACTTCAGGCATATATTTTCATTTGTGTTCTCAGTGCTTGCTGAACAGAACCTGCTCTTCAACTCAGCACAGCAGTGATTTGTGAGTATTAAAACCAAAATCAATATTAAGGGGAAACAAAGTTAGAGATTTTAAAATTGTATAATTGGTTTGTATTTCCCTGTAAACCTCTGTGTGTTTTATAAAAACACTTCAAAAAAACATTTTATTTTCAAGTACAGAAAAGGAAATCCCTGTTTCTTATTTGTATAACAAAGTCATGTTTCTTGATAAGAACATTTCTGTGGAGGGGAAAAAAAATCTACCAAAGCAGTTATCATTTCAGGAAATGGTATTTTGTTAAATGATCTTTCTGGCTTGGAAGCCTATTCTTGAAAACTCTAAATAAAGCCTGCACTTGCCATGGCCTTGACCAGAGATAGGTGATTAAACCAAACAAGGCCCTCAATCATTTCGCTCAGTTCTGTTTAATTTTGGCCATGTCTGCACATCCCTTAGCTCTGTTTACTTTGCAAGATTCTTGCTTGATGCTTGGGAAAAATGAACAGTCATGCCTGTGGCCAAGATTCTGTATTTAATCGAGAAACAAGATCATGGAGATGCAGAAAGGTTGAGGCTGAAAGGAACCTCCAGAGGTAATCTTGCCCAAGCCCCCTGCTCAGCTAGGACCACCTAGAGCAATTGTCCAGAACTGTGTCCAGACAGCTTTTGAATATCTCTAAGGACGGAGTCAGCATCCTTGAGTAACCTGTGCCAGTCTTCAGTCACTCTCACAGCTAAATAAAGTGTTCCCTGGGGTTCAGAGGGCACCTCCAGTGTTTCAGTTTGTTTCAGTTTGTTTGTTTCAGTTTGTGCCCACTGCCTGTGGCCCTGTCATTGGGCACCACTGAACAGAGCCTGGCTCACTCCTCCTTCAGGTTTTTACAAATATTTTTACAAACATTGATAAGATCCTCTGAGCCTTCTCTGCCCCAGGCTGAACAGTCCCAGCTCTCCCAGCCTCTCCTTCTAGGACAGTTGATCCACACTCTCCATTGTCTTCATGATCTTTTGCTGGACTCTCCAGTATGTCCATGGCACTCTTGTATTGGAGAGCCCAGAACTGAACAAAATACTCCAGGTGGGGTCTCAAGAAAGCAGAGTAGAGGGGAAATATCACTTCCCTCCAACTTCTGGTAATAGTGTAATGCAGCCCAGGATACCATTTGCCTTTGCTGCAGGAGCACTGTGCTGGCTCATGTTCAGCTTGGTGTCCACCAAGGTTCTTTTCTGACAAGCTGCTTTCCAGCTGGGTGGCCTCCATCAGGTATTGGTGCTGGGGTTGTTCTTCCCCTGGCACGGGACTTTGCACTTCTCCTTGTTAAGTTTCATGAGGTTCCTGCTGGCCCATTTCTCCAGATTACTGGGATCTGGAGAAATCCATCAGTTCAATCAGTGTAATCCATTGGTCTATCAGACACTCCTCCCAGTCTGGTGTCATCCAGTTCATGACCACATAAAATCCATCCCAGATAGAAGTAGGTGACTTAAACATCCTGCACTGAGTCCAGGAACCACAGCAATCCACCAGCTCAGGTCTGACAGCCAAAGCTCTGGACTGACTGCCTGACCTGGATCCCCTGTGTGGGCAGCTGCTGAGGGGCTGCCCTTCAGCATCATGCTCCCCCCTGCCCACATGTGCTACAGGGGCAATTCCCAGCCAACAGGCTGGAATATGTGTGTGTGTTGATGCAATGCACTTGTGCCATGTTTGCTCACAGTGCCTGAGCAGGACAGATGGCCAGGTTTGCCACAGCCTCTGCACGGGGCTCTGAGGGCATTTCAGTGCCACACTCCTCGCTGAGACCTCACAGGCAACCATCCAAAGGCATCCCTGTGGTGTCCTTGAGACTAATAATCCAGAACTTCAGGCAGTGGGAATACCAACCTGTCCTGGTTTAGGGCAAACTTGGGAGAAAACCTCCAAAGGTTTTCCCTACAGAAAGCAAACCCACATGGCCCCTCCCCCCAACTGGTTTGAAAAGGATTCCTTGGAGAGAAATTGAAAGAACCTGTTTATTTAACAGGCACAGCACCCCCAGCACACAAAATGAACAGTATTGGATGACACCACTCTTTCACCGCTCTGAAAAAGATGACAAATTCAGAAAGTCTCTCTTGGAGGTGGTTGCTCTGTTCTCAGTCCCTCCGGCGCTGGGGCAGCTGCTGCCCAGAGTAGGCCCCGCTAGGCCACAGGGTGCAAACTCTCCGTGTTCCCAGCTCCCAGTCCGGAGCAGGCTCAGGTAGGTCCAAAAAAGGGAAAGGAGAAACAGTCCAGGGAAAAATGAAAAATTTGGACTGCTTAGCTAAACTAACTAATGAGCAGAAGCAAAAAGCAGGAGCAAAGCAGGAGCAAGAGCACAGCAACAAGCCAAGCAAAAAGCAAAAGCAGCACCATGTGCTGCCCCTGTCTGTGTGTCCTGCCAGCTGTGGGGGAGCAGCCGATAACAAAACAAAAACCAAAACTTTCACTCTTCAGAGCCAGTCTTGAAGGCACAGAACATAATATCCAGCATAAACAGGACAACAACTGGGGATACAAGCATCATAACGTCACCCTAGGACACAACAAAGCTACAAAAGTTTCAACAGAGGATTGCTGGTTTTGCAGACATTCAGAAAATTCCCCAAGCAGAGGCAACTCCTCACCACGATGCACTGAGTCCTCTCTCAGCCAAGCCTGCAAGATGATCCATCACTGTGCCATTACTTTTTAACCTCTGTACAGCTTCCACACTTCAGGTTTCATTTGTTTGATCCAGTCTTTAGACTTATTCTTTTTTTTCCTTCCCAACCCCACAACGGGCGCATACGCAGCTCGCAGGTGCAGCTTTCCACTGCTCGGTTTTGCTGGCTGCAGCTGGCTGCCTGATTAAACAGGCAGGAATTCCCATCTCAGTGCCCACAATGCATCTAGCAGCTGTCTTGCTCCCACAGACTGCTCTGATTTTGAGGAAAATGGTTTTAAATAGCTGCTTCCCCCTCACACCCACCCTTTGACTTCACTGCAGTATGATCAGGTCATGATAAACCACAGCACGGGTCTCTTTGACTCTGCCTTCAAGAACAAATATTTGGCAAGAACAAAAGTTATGGGGACTTTCAAGGTGCTTTCAAGGCTTGGAAAATCTGGCCGTTTCATTCACATGCTGCAAATGTGAAATTAACCACAAAATTTAAGGAGCAACTTTGAAAATCTTATTGCAGCAAAATGTCTTCTGAGAAGATGGGTTCAGTGTGTGATTTAGATGTGAAGGAGATGAGCCAAGAAGTTGTAGCAGTGTTTAAGGCTTAAGAAGGAGTCAGATAAAGCTCCTGGTTCCCAGAGGCAAGTGAAATGCCAGAATTGCAGATTTCACATTTAAATTATGTCTCTGAGCCCTTGGGCTTGTAACAGAGAGTCTGAAGTTTACCCTGGGAGTAGTCAGTAACACACTGATGTGTCCTTATGGCCCTGTGCAACTTCCAGCAGGGAGGAGACCTTTATCAAGGAGGGAACAGATCCTTCATCAGCACACAGCACTGGGACAGTGTCCCACACTGCACCCCCAGAGCAGATGCAGAGGATCACCCCATCAGTGTCCTACCCAATTTAGATGCCTCTGCAGGGCAGAAGAGCAGCAGAGGAGGTACCTGGGGGGACCAATCCACACATCTCCTGTGCCCAAAGGCACCTCATCCTGCTGCTTGGACACTCGGGAGCTGATGCTGCACAGAGAGGGCAGACACAGGCAAGGACTATTAGGAAGGCAGATTTTCGCAAATACAAAAGATGCCAAATTTGGCCTGAAAGCTGCTCAGCACCACCCTCCAGGATGTTATTGAATTTCATAGCTGCATTTTGAGATCCATGGCAGGTGCCCAGCTGGCAGAAATCTCTCAGTGGCAGGACTGAGGGGAAGCATTGTCTGTGCTTCCGACAGGGACCCGGATCTCTGCCCCAGCATTAACCATGCAGTTAACTTCCAGGGAGCTCTTGGCTCTGCTCAGCTCAGCCCCCTCCAGTGCTCCCTTCAGGAGATGGCCTCACCTATCCTTCACTGGCTGTGAGCACAGAAAGGGAGGTCAGATCCCAGCCTGTGTCCTGCTTTATGGCAGGACCATCCTTTATGGCTCGCTTGCCAGCAGCAGTAGTTGGTGTTTCACAACTTCCTGCCTCTGTTGTGGGGGGACAAAAGGCTTTCTCTTGGCATGACATGCTGAGAGACAGAAGGCACCTCCTCTGCCAGAGTCTATGGAATGGTGGTCTCAGCAGTAGGGAAAAAAAATAGCTTTTGGGGCTGCTGAGTTTGCTGGCATCAGCAAATGTCAATTCACAGACTGAGACAGCTCCAGAATGCTGTGGGCTGATGGCAGCTATTTCTGAACCAGTTCAGGGGATGAGGGAGTCCCACCTGGTACACAAAACATTCCCACTTCCATGTTTTGTTCACAGAGAATATTTTCCTTCCTAATTTTTAAATTTTAAAACTGCTGCTTAAACTGTGTGACTTGAGTGCCTTTCCCTCTAAGTAATTTTGCATAGGAACCCACACCAAGCCATGGGCTGATGGGAATTGTCTGGGCTCTGCTGGGCTCATTTGACTCCTGGACACTCTGAATCCATCCTTAGGTGCACACCTGACTGCCTATTCCACAGGCAAATAAGTCATAGCTGAGCAGAAAGAGGTCTTGAACAGGACCTAAATATCTTTCTATATTTTTATATGTGTATATATTTACATTCTTGACCACAGGAAAAAGTTTGCAAACTTTAGGCAACACAATTAAATCCATTTATTGAAATGCTTTGGCAATGAAATCCAGATTTATGTATTTTGTACATTGTTTTACACCTCACTACAAAAAGATATGGTGATTTTGGATAGGAAATGCAGACTGTCTCATTCAAATGTACCTGGAGGGAAATGGAGGTAGACAGGAAGGTTTTAGGCAAGGTGTGTTTGGCCACATCCTCCCAGTAATACTCTGCTCTTTTATGAAATGATAGAAAATTTTAAATAGGTGGAAGGGATGGATTTAACTTCTGTGACAGAGCACAAGCAAAAGGCAAGTAACATTAAGAGTAAAGCAGGTCCTTGGTTCATGACTGATTGAGAATTAGCAATTCCTCTTCCACTTCCCTTTTTAAAGCAGATGAATGTATCCAAATAACAAATAGATATATATAGATATATAGATTATATAGATATATCTTACAAATAGATATATAGATATAGATAAAGATATAAATATCTAGTTACCTATATGTCTTGTGTTTTCCTCTGTGACAGGAGATACTGAAAATTCACTGCAAACCCACACAAGACAGGCTCTATTCAGTGAAGATTTCAAACCCTCTTGGCTGAGACACCAATTGTGGGCAGATGTGGAGTGGGGCCTCCAGGAGATGCACATCCTTCCAGCCCAGCTGGGCCTCCCCAATGGCCCTAGAGATGTCTGCTCTGTCAAGAGATGCAAGTCCAGGATTTCCAGACAAGACAAGGCTGCCAAGGTTCAGATGTGAATTTTTTTGCATTTATGTAACACATTAGAAGTCTGCTTTTTACTAATTTTACTATTGCATTTAACCAATACAATCAGAGCCCTTTTTCTGCTGGGTTTGATTCTGAAATTAAAAAACTGTTCAAAGGGCTGCCAATGCATGAACTAGTTTCTTTCCTAAGTGCTGCATCTTGTTGTGTTCTGCTCTTCCAGCCATTAGAAAGTAGGTCTCACTTTTTCCAGGATGGGTCAAGTTACCAGAGGAAGGTCTCCTCCTGCTGCTAAGGGATCTGCTGCCAGTCTCAGACTTTGGGACCAGCTCAGATCCTGCCCATCAGGGCTTTAGCTCTCATGTCACAACCTGTCCTGCTGCTCCCACACCTTTCTCAATACGAGGGTGCCTGGGCAGAGCAGCCCAGGATGAGAGATAGCACATTTCCTTCTGGTGGAATTTGAAGGGATTCTGCTCATTCCCACAGGAATTTTTGAGGTTGAAACATTATGGAGAAGCCTTCTGCTTTCCTTTTATGATTTGTACCATTATCTTCTGCTGATCTTCCTGCACCTATATTTTCTGTCCTTAAATTCACAGGCCCTACATTTATACATGTCAATAATCCCTTTAAACAAGCAGAATGTCTTGGAGTGATGGGAGTTTCTGGTTGTGTTGCCATCCATTGTATCAACCCCTGATTGGAAGGGATTTGAAGAGCCCCAAAACAATAAGAGAGTTGAGAGCTCATATTCTATTGGAAACCTCTGGAAAGTTCAGTTTAGTAAAGTGAGGCAGCAAAGCCCTTGGATATCTGAAGATCATAATAAAACCCTTGGATATCTATAGATTTTGACACAGTATAATGCAATGTGGGAAGAGCTGTATTTAGAGTAGGTATAAAAAGCTTGAGTTTTCATTTATAGTAGCTTTAGGTGGATTTGGCATTGTATTTGAGGCAAACTGTTTCAAAGACAACAAGCAAGGGAAAACACAGGCTTGTTCAAGAATCATTCCCAAGCAGAAAAGCTCTAGTGATTAGGGAATAATCTTCACAAGGGAACATGTATGTATATTGATGCCACACTGACTCTCCCATCCATTATAAGATTACACATGCAAGGTGAAACACTCATTTTGTCCTTTGTGCACTGCAATCAGATTTTTGGGGGAAAAAAGGTTTTTTTCCCCCAGGATTCTGCCTTATTCTGTAACATGCAATGGCCAGGGTTATCCACATGAACCCTGCCTCCTTCCTTCACTGCTAAGATAAAAGACAAAAGCCTTCCAGGAAAGCCAAGATGGATTTGTGGCCAAGGAGCTGCCTGTGGAAGCTGCAGCCGGTGCCAAACACCGAAGATAAGATGATGTGATTGCTGGCTGCTGCTGCTCAGTGTCAGCACGAGTGCTCTGACGGTGAATTGTGCTGCTCCGTGCTGCCCTTGCCCTGCCGCGGCTGCTGCTGGCACTGCAGGCAGAGCCCCTTCCTAATCCTGACAGCACCAGCCCATCCTCGAAACGAACTCACCTGTAAACACGCTGAAACAAAAGCAAAAGCCATGATTCTTGCAAAACTTCAATTTTCTGCTGGAACTGCACTGGGAAGCAGTGACACACCATGTTTTATCTTTGTTTATCAGCAGCCATCAGCAGACTGGGAATGCACCACTGGAAATCCCCCTCCAGCTCCCAGCCTAAATCTTAGCAGAGCTGGTGTTAACGTGGCCAGAGAGATTTAAAGCTGCCTCACTCCAATAAATCCTGTGCTTGTAAATGGCAACCTCTACCTGTGTCACACACACTTAAAATCAATGGTGAACTTAATCTCACTGCAGCTGGGTATTGATTTACCTACAGTGACTTAAATTCCAATATAGTAAATCGAGAGCTACCTAGAACTGACATAAAATTGTAGGTTAAAGGTACTTGTCCTACGAAAAATAATTTTAGCAGGATTAATTATTTTTGCTTGAGTTTCCCTTTGGGTATGGTTGGAACAATCACAAGCAGGCAGGTTAGTTCCTCAAGGCATACCAATAGCAACACTAAAGGAAGAAAGCTCCAGGACAGGCTGGAAAAGCAGAAGGCAGCACATGCCACTGTGTCCTGCAAAGCTCAGCTGTCCCTGTTTTCATATGGCCACGTGCATGTGCGCATGTGAATTCTGTCACTTTCCTGCCAGACTAAAATTAAGTAACTGAAGCCACTTGCATCAGCAGTCTGAGGTTAAATTAAACCATTGGGGGACCTGGAGAGGACTGGGTTCTGTGCCAGCTTGTAGTGGAATTTTCTTAAGAGTGTCTGAGGTGAGGAATATTAATAAGAAAATCAGAAGAGTGTATGCATGCAAATGGCAATGATGCATAGTAAGAGGCAGATTGTTTCCTAGCAACACAGGCTTTAGGCTGGTTAGTTTTGGTTAGCATTTTCTGACTAACAGCTGCAATTTGTTTCTGTGTTGCTGCTCATTTGCCTACCTGTGCTGAAAGAGAGAAAAAACAATGGAGAGCACAGGGTAGGGTCTGTGTGTGCCAGGCTGTGCTTGCAGGGGACAACTCTGAGTGTGGGGAACCTGCCAGGAGCCCAAAAACTGATGAGTTGGAGGTGTCTCTTCAGATGCCCATTTCTGCCACGTCTGAACTAGCTCTGACCTGGGCCTTGTGCTTCAGGCAGCTGAGCCAGAGCACATGAGTTTCACCCCCATTGCATTTTGGCACTCCCCTCCTCCCCTATCTCTATTCCATAGTACCATGTGCTACAGGAACACCCTATGGCTAATTCTGCTCTTAGTATCATCAGTGAGAGACCCTTGACTTCACTGGTAACAGGGCAGAGCCCTTTTATTTATTTATGGATTCTGTCTGTGGCTTTATTTACACCATATCCTCAGAGAATCGTGTAAAAAACAGTTACTGTCTGTGTGTGTGTTGATGTGTGTGTTATGTCTAGGTCTTGGCATACTGGGACCTCTGCTCACCTATTGCAAGGTAAATAATTAATGATTGTATGTCTGTTAGAAATCTCTTCTGAAGGTGTTTGACAAATGCCTTGCACTGCTAAGGTGCTACAAAAGCAACTCCTAATAAAAATCCCAACCATCCCTTTAAGGCAGCATTTGTGACCAGCATGGGGTTGATGCCAGTGTCAGCTCAGGGTGTGATCTGGGCTTTCCACACTGACACTGTGGAACAAGCTCTCTTTCTTCATACAGACCCTGCTGCCTTCTCCCCAACCTGTCAGTACTTCCAGCAGCCAGCCTCCCTCACCCTCCTGGAGAGCTCTGTGTGTTTTAAAGCCAGTTTCCTTTCTGCAAGAGGAAAGAATGTGAGAGATGCTTCAGACAGCATGTGAGTTTTCACATTGTCCTTAACTCCTCTGTGCTGTGGAGAGCAAAAAATTCACCCAGTTTATGTAAATGCTGTAGAGCAATTGCTGTAAGAGAGGGTAGCACAGTCAGGGACACCAATTCTTGCATCCCAAATGAAATGGGCTTGTGGTGCTATATCCTCCACTGATCTGTCTGCAGCTCCAAGTGTTTAAAGCCAAGGACCAAGCCTTTTTTAATGGCAGACAAAAACTAAATATAGGACATAAACAGCCAGTCCCATGGACTGAATGAAACCTCATTTCCAGTGGCTCAATGACTTTCGGATCTGCCGTTTTTCAAGTGCAGGGGCTGGCATGAGCTTTTCTCATGGCTGGGCACCAGGCTTTACCAATCCATAACACCTCCAGAGGGGATGGCAGCAGCTCCTCTGTCTCATTTCTTTCCTGAACAGAAAAGCTTTAGAATGTCTCATTAGCCACAAGAAAAATCACACAGGAGAATGAGTCTGAGAAGTGCCCAGCCATGAGAAAAGCTCATGCCAGCTCCTGCACTTTACTAGGAAAAACACAGCAGATCCAAAAGTCACTGACCCACTGGAAATGAGGTTTCATTCAGTGCATGGGACTGGCTGTTTATGTCCTATATTTAGTTTTTGTCTACCATGAAAAACTGTCTGGGTAAGAGGAACACAAGTTTTTGGTGTACAAAGAAAGCAAGAAGAGAAGAGACTTCACATATTAGAGTTATTTAAAAGTCAGCAGTCTTTGTGCACAGCTGTTCAACTTGAACAAGAAACCTCTCTCTGAAGGAGTCAGCATTGCTCCTCCTTCAGTGCAGAGCTGGGAAAGTGCCCATCCACATCCATGAGTCATCCACACAGCCTCCAACAAAGGCTGCTCTGGCTAGCAGGAAAGTGTAAGCCCCAAACTTTTCCTGGCCTGAGCTGTAAGTAGATGAGAAAAGGGAGGAAGGGACTACAGAACTATTTATTTTCCTTTCTGTTTGGGTTTAGAAAGGCTGAAGAACAGAAACAGTCTGTAGGAAGGTGCCCAAATGTGACAGTGAGACCCCAAAACCCAGCAACTTGCTTTAAAATCTCAACCTACCTTATCCAAGTTCATCAAAAATATCTGCCACCTTATAATTCTCACAGATCTTTGGGAGAGGATCCTGCAAAACTGGGAAGGCTTGCACACTCCTAGAAACCCATGGAAGGACAAGGCACAATTATGCCAGGGATGTTGATTGCCACAAGCCACTGGCTAAAATAATGGGACTCCCTCTTCCATGGGGCAAAATACATGGCAAAGCAAAGGGCACAGCAGTGCCAGACCTGCTCGTAATGGATGTTGTAAATGTGAAAATAATGGGTTTTCAAGGAGGTACTGAATGGTGTTATTTCTATTTAGCAACACTTTGCTTAAATTTGCACCTATAATAAATCCTGAAGGTGTGCCTTGGACTGTGTCAGTCTGTCACATGAGCAAACATAATGAATGTGCAATTAAATGAATTAATGAGTAACATGATACAGCAAGAAAGCTCTCCTCCTCATGGCAGAATGCATCCCATAAAAGCAGTAGGGGTTTTCTACTAGCTTTTACAGCACAGAGAAGGCAAAGAGACCACCTGTGGTTCTAAATCAAGCATGAGACTCTTGCAGCTCTACCCACCTAGGCTGTCCCACCAGGACCCATAGTGGATAAGCACTCTTCAGCACAGGGGCAGGAGGCTGATCCACAGAAACATCTGCTTATCTTCTGCCCAGACTGATTCACTGGTTCTCTGCACCCCAGGAAATTCCTCTTGGTGTGACTGTAATTGCTTCAAGTAGATTTTGTCTTTTTGCTGTGTGGTTGAACAGCTCTCAGAGGAATAACCTCTGGGCATGAGAACAGGCCAGGAAAATCTTCAAAAGGCAAACTGGGGAAATTCAGAGCTGAAAATTCAGTGTACACTCTCCTTCAAAGCGTAGACCCATAAAATTGATTTGTGCTGCTGATGTCTCTGCTGAAGTTGGCCTAAAACCCCTGCTTGGTGGAGTGGGATTTGTCCCCTGTGAGCTGCCAGAAATCAGCCTGTCTCCTGCAGCAGCTCTTCTGTGAAGACTCTGGGGATTGCCCTCCCGTTTCCAAAGAAGTGAGGAGTCCCTGCAGCACAACTGATGAACATCAGAGCATGGAGGGTTTTTACAACAAACTGCCTGTCCTGGTTTAGGGCTAATTTGGGAGAAAACCTCCTAAGGGGGCCCCTCCAGAAAGCAAACCCACACAGCCCCTCCCTCCAAACGGGAAGGATTCCTCAGAGAGAAGTGGAAAGAACCTGTTTATTCAACAGGCACAGCACCCCCCAGCACACAAAATGAACAGTATTGGATGACACCACTCTTTCACCGCTCTGAAAAAGATGACAAATTCAGAAAGTCTCCCTGGGGGTGGTTGCTCTGTTCTCAGTCCCTCCGGCACTGGGGCAGCTGCTGCAGCCACAGGGTGCAAACTCTCAGTGTTCCCATGTCCCAGTCCAGAGCAGGTTTGAGTGGTTCCAAAAAAGGGAAAGGAAAAACATTCCAGGGAAAAATTTGGACTGCTCAGCTAAACTAACTAATGAGCAGAAGCAAAAAGCAGGAGCAAAGCAGGAGCAAAGCAGAAGCAAGAGTGAGAGCAAAGCAGAAAGCCAAGCAAAAAGCCAAAGCAGCACCATGTACTGCCCTGTCTGTGTGTCCTGCCAGCTGTGGGGGAGCGGCTGATAACAAAAGCAAAACAAAACATTCGTTCTTCAGAGCCAGTCCTGAAGGCACAGAACATAATACCCAGCATAAACAGAACAACAACTGGGGATACAAGCATCACAGCGTCAGCCTAGGACACTGCCAATCGCTCACCCCTCCTGTGGCTCAGGAGGGAGGATCAGTGGATGTGTCCCAACTGCCTGGGCCCCAGGTCTGCCCAGAATGAGAAGTGGTTTTATCTCCATAAAAAATTTAACCTTCCACAGAAGTGCCAGCTGTTATTTCAGAGGCAGCTCTCTGAGTCCAGGTCATTAAAACCAGAGCATCACACAGTAAAATCTTTGGGTGTCTGGAATTCCTCGGAAGCCCTGAAGCTGTCGCTGAGGAAAAGTGCAGCTGTTGGCTCACCAGCACAGCAGCTCCCGCCTCTGCAGCCTTGGCCTTTGCCAGCTTCCTCTGTAAAGGTGGAAGGGAATTTCAGTGTATCTATTCACTCATCAGCTGATGAGCTGCCAACAGCTCTGTTAATTTTCCCCTGCTGTAAGAGGCAGTTTAGGGCCCCAGCCAATGACCAGGGAAGCTACTGGAAAGAGTCCCACTGATTTCAATGGCTGTCCAACAACATACAGCCATGTATGCTGAAAATGAAACACAAACCACACAAATCTGCTTCTCACAGGCCACAGGACTGTCCTCTGTTATTCATAACTATTATTATTATTGTCATTACTGGATTTGAATTAATGCCCGTGAGTGCAGATGGACAGAGATTTTTCTGAGCACAAATTCTGCCATTTAACCAGGGCTTTCTCAGAACTTCAAACAAAGGAGAATGGTTCCAGATGCCATTCTTTTCCGTTGCATCCCCACAGCTGCTGACCAGCTATGATGTCCACATAGATACTAAACATAGAACTAAATATCCCTAAGTGAATTGTAAAATGTGTCAAAAAATTCTTTACATACAGCAATAACAAAAATCTTAAGCTGAACAGCAGAGATTGCCAAAGGAATATTAACAGGTTAGCTAAAGACAGGGATCATTAACACTTAAAAAAAGATGACTGCTCTGTAGTTTAAAGAAGAACTGTAATTTCATCTTTGAGGTCTATAGATAACAGTAGGATTGTGGGAAAGGAGGTAGTTCTGTCAGCTCTGCATGAATCCTATTAACACTTTTTTTTTTTTAATAAAAGGAGCTCAAAATCTATCACCACTTTGATCTCAGTTCAGTAAAGCTAATCTTAGTGTTGGTTTTAACATGGACATTTAATTGCATTTAATCACCTTCTGCAAAAATCAATTTAGTTGACGTGATACTGACCAGGACTGGTCAGCAGAGATAAGAGCTGTGTTCTAGCTACTCCATCCTATTACACTCACCTCTAAGCAGGCAACTAATTAATGTGGTTATCCTTAGAACACCCTTGGGAGGAAGGAAAATGCTGCTCCTGTTTATTTGTTGGTTTGGGGTTTTTTTTCCAGATGAAGAACTCAGGGAACAGCAAAATAAAATGGCTTCCACAAGAAGATGTGGTGAATCTCTGACAGTGCACAGAATGAACTCCTTGTTTCTAGCTGGCACCCTCATGCCTAAATCCATTCTTTGCCTGCATTAATCACTATCAAACCTGATGCTGATCATAACCTGTTTGTGGTATTCATCTTTCCTTAAACTGCTGGTTTAAACACTGCTCAGTTTTCATAGAGACATGGAGCTGTTCAGGTTGGAAAAGGCCTCTAAGAACATCACGTCCACCCTTTAACCCACTGTGCTCACCATGACCCCAAGTGCCGCACCCACACACCTTTTGGAAACTTCCAGGGATGGTGATTCCAATGCCTAACCTCCCTTTCAGTAAGTAATTTGCTTCTTATATCTAATGCTAATCTAAATCTTCTCTGACACAACTTGAGGCCATTTTCTCTCATCCTTTTGTAGCCACCTTGCCCTGCAGAGAATGAACTTCATGGAGGTGCTCAATGCACACAAGGTTTTCCACTGAGAGCACGAAAGTGAATTTCAGGCATATTTTACCAGAGCTTGGAGAGCTCTGAGCTTGCCTCATGGCATCCTTTGTAATTCATGTCACAACTTAGATCTGCATTATTAACCATAACGTTTTGCATTTACAGAGCATCCTCCAGCCAAGGATCTCAGCACACTTCCTATCTATTATTAAAGCCTTTCAACATTCCTGCAGAGTGAACTTGACATCATTTAAGAGATGGAAAAACTGGAACACAGAGAGGAAAATGGAGAAAAATACGCAAATTTGCACTTTTATGGGGGGAAAAAACCCCCTGGTATGTATGTTTGAAAGTTCTTAAGCTTGACATAAGTAATGAAGTTGTTTAGCCAACTTGGATCACCACAGATGTGCCCAAAGATGATACTGCCTGACACAGTCAACAGCAATTCCCCAAGCAGCAAGGAGAATATTACATTTTTTTTTGTTTTCTTAACACCAAATGTACATGCAATTACCCATGGAATGTGCTTGTATTTACTCTACAGTAATTCATACAAGTTTGATTTCTCTAATAGCCAAATTTCAACAAAGCCTTGTCAAATGTGACTTGTGCCAGTTCTCTTTTCTAGCCTTGGAGTGTGTTTGCTGTGTTTAATTTGGCCTTCAGTAGCTCCTGCCTCCTGTCAACAATAATTCACAATGGGCTGAGTGGCAGCAGAGAAGAAATGTACCAGAGTGACCTGAAAGAGCTTCCCATTTTCAGGAAAATGTTTTCAGTGCAGTCACCAGCAGATTCCCTTGGGATGCTTCAGTGTGGGTGAGCAGCTCATTCAAGGGGCACTCATCAATGCCCCAGGTACAGTTTGGTTGATTCAGGTTGTAAGAAAACCAAAATTTTCCTACTTTGTGTCTCAAGTTTGTGATGTGGAGTACAAAAAAAGGGTGGTTTATTTTGAAAGCACCCTAAGGTTTTTGAAGAAAAGAAAGAATACCATTCTTGTTTTGCAATCCAAATCAGAGATGTTTAATACACTCTAAAATATAAACCAACCTTGGGATACTCTCTAACAAGCACTCCGGTGCGAGTAAAAGAAAATTAATCTGGCTTCAACTTTGCTGCCAACCTGCCGGGCTGCCAAATAGACGCTGCAGCGGAGTTGTAGCTGCGAATTCATGCGGCAGGTCTGCCACCTACAGGCGCTGAGAGCAGCCCTGCAAGGGGTTTGCCTGCCCAGCTCTCTGTGTACTTCTTTTTTTTGGTCTGCTGAGGGAAGAGTCCACTGCAGCCAGCCCCGACCTTCGACCCATAAAAATATTTTGTTCCGCTTATTATATATTAAGATAATTATTTAACTAATCTGACCCACTAACTGAGCTTGCTTCTTCCCTATCATTTATATACTGGGGTTATGAAGAAGGGATAGTGAAATCAGTTTTATTAAGTGACTTTTGTAATGGGTGGCAAGTGTTAGAGCAAAGCCAGGAATAGCTACAGCCTCCACCAAAGCCCAGCAGCTTTGGGGATGATATATAGACAGATCCCCCACACCATGTGTGCCCAAAATAAGCACTGCAATGAATAAGGATGGTGCAATCACTTTGGGGAATTTAGACAATGAGCTTGAAAAGCCTCTTTTTATACCAAGTGAGGGAAATGGATGTTTTCTAACAGATGACAGTACCTCCAGTAAGGCTGTGTAGTCTTACAGCTCTGTCTTGGGGAAGGAGCTGTTTTCAAAGCTGGGTTTAAGTGCCACATGGAGGATTCCTGTCCAGGTGCCCCACAACCAGGCTCTCACAAAGCTCTCCTGAGAATCCTGACCACTGAGTGCCTCTGTTCACATCCTCAGGCCAGACATGATCACAGGCCAGTCTTGGAGCTGCCATCTTATCTCATTGAAGCTTAATTTTCTGAGAACTAAGTCAGAACACACACAAAATAATTAAAAGAAGTTCTGTCATCCCTCTTTCCTCATCCCAAGGGACATTTTAGAGTAAATACTATTTACCAGCTGCAAATCAATCTTTGTTTGATAGAGACACTTGCTTCCACCTTAAAGGCTTTAAAGGGGGCCTGTGAGAAAGATGGGGACAGAGTTTTTAGCAGGGCCTGTTGCAAGGGATGATGGTTTTAAATGGAAAGAGGGCTGATTTGTGTTAGATATGAGGATATAAGGCTGCTCTGGTTTTTGGATGGCTGAGAGATGTGCCACAGCCTGGAGGAGAAGGGACAGCTGTGACACTGTGAAAGGTTTGTGCTGCTGCTTTTCCAGCTGGGAGATAACACTGAGGGGTTTGATCAGAGCACCCATCTAATCTGAGCTGAGTTTGATGCATGGTGGGTGTTTGTTGGATGGAGGTGCCTGGAGATGTGCAGGACTCCAGTCAGACTGTGGCTGGGTGTTTCTCCTCTTCCTGCCTCAGAGAAATAGCTCTTGCAGAGGAGTGCAAGATCAAATTCCAAACCCAGGCTGCTGCTCCCACTCTTTATTTAGAGGTGGGTTTTTGTCCCATCTATCAGCTCACTCAAACTCAGTGAAGCTTCTGAACTTTCCATTAGATAAGAACAACTCCCAAAAACATAGGAAGGGCACAGACAGACAAGGGCTTTTCACTCCTCAGCAAACACCACTTGCCACCACAAACCTCTGCCAAGGAATTTCTTGCCTGCTACGTCTCAGGTTTGCTTACACCTGGCAGGAACATTAATTGCTTTGGTTGAGATAAGCAGAACTTCTGTGTGTCCATATGGACATGTCTGTGGCATAACAACTGGAAAATAACCATGGGTGTGCTCAGCTGTGTAGGAGTTGTTCCCAGGGTTGCCACAAGCACTTTGTAATGCACAGATTACACATTCTGGCTTAGGTTCTAAATACCTGTATGCTGACAGAAATGGTGCAACCAGTAT
Source organism: Emberiza elegans (assembly GCA_024865655.1). Classification (NCBI taxonomy): domain Eukaryota; kingdom Metazoa; phylum Chordata; class Aves; order Passeriformes; family Fringillidae; genus Emberiza; species Emberiza elegans. Next base: position 2,277,312 of record JALJVW010000898.1, read on the forward strand.
TAGGATTTAGAGGAAAGTACAGAAAAAAATATTTTGTTTTCTGTGTTGGGGCCTATGTTCTCTTTTATCCTCACATCTTCTGTGTCTCTTCCCAGACTCCCTTCTCTCCTCTTTTCCCAAAAGCATCATGGGGAGCCCCCACTTCCCCCTCTTCTACAATACCATTTTCCAGTCCCCACAGCTCTCTCCTGCCCACTTCTACCTTTTTTCTCTTTTCATTCCCCTATTTACAAAGGACAGAAAGTAGCTACAACTTGGACACACTCCAAAGGGATTGTTTCCAGCTGTATAAGCTTTTCCTTTGTCACACTGCCATCATCTCTGGAGCATGGACTGCTGGCAGCTGAGCTCCAGCCTTTGGGCACCTCCAGCAAGCTCAGTTGCCCAAAGGAAGATTTGTCCCATTGTGGAGGGATAGAATGTAAGAAAATAAAGATAGTGCAGAAGGCAATCTCACCCCTGAGGAGTTGCACTGTACTAATCACCAAAGATTAGGAACAGGCCTGCCCTTAACAGGCCACAGCTGTGTCCAATAAGGATGAGTGCTATAAAAGAGTGGGGTAGCTGGGTAAGGTGAGAGATGGGGTTTGTTATCTGTAGTGAGAAGAAGGAGGAGTCAGTGCTGTGAGGAGATGCTCATGAGAAATCACTGAGAAGGCATGGGACTTTTGAAAGAAGATTACAACATCCCATGACTCAGGAACCTTGGGATCTGTTCTGGGACAGACAATTCCTTTGAGACTCCAGGTAACACCTTTCACCTCTATGTGAGCTTGATCCATTCCTTTAACCTTCAACATATCATTTACAAACACGATAAGGACAATCTTTGTTTCAGAGCAATGCAGTGGGATGGCCCAGAGGGGCATTTAGCCTCCCTATGGAAATGAGATGCAAATGAACACCCAAACCTACACAAGTGCTGTCACCTGGGCAGTGTGAGGTTGCAAATGTGAGGTGGCCTGGCCAGTCTTGTGATAACTTTGCAGCTCCTTTTATGGGGCCACACAAAACCTGAGGAGCTGTTGGCACATTGCTCTGGCCAGGATGCATTTCTGTATTTTTCTGTGAATTTCTGTAATGCTGATTTCCCCAGGAGTGATTATTAGTGATAATTATTTTTTTTCCTTCCCTGTCCTGTGGCATTGAGAATGAATTTCTCCAACAGCGGTGTAGCATTGTGGGGCACTGAGCTCTGCTTTCAGGCATTGTTTATGTCTTGTTAGACAATGGAAAACCAGCACTTCAACTTAACTTGCAGCACTAGGTACAGAGATATTTCTATAATATAGGAAGGTTGGACATTATAGATACATATTATAATATTGGCTTTTTGCAAACATTAAAATGGATTCTATATGTGTAGTGTTGGAGTAACTTTGTTATAAATTTATATTATTTGTTTTCTGTTTCTATTTTCAGTTTTTATTTCTGTTGTTAATTAAGCTTAGACATAGTAGTGAAATAGCTGATATAAGTATGTTTGTGTAAAAATGCCTGTTTGGATGGGATAACATCTAATGAACATATGAAGAAGACAGCTGCTACTGATATACCAACTTTCAGCACTTACCATCTGAAGACCATGTGGGCCAGGGCCAAAACTGAAGATGATGATAAAAAAGGACTAAAACCACAACCAAGGAATATCAAACTTTTAAAATTTTAAAAGTTTTGTGGCATTTTTCACACAACCTAATGGAAAAAGTTGGAAAAGGTTCTGTGATTCTGTGATTTACAACCTCTCCCTCCATGTGCTTCACTGCCAGTAATTAAACCATGTGAAAAACACCAATCACTTGTTTTTAAAATTTTAAAAGTTTAATAGTAATAAAATGGTTATAAAAATAGTAATACAATTAGAGTAATAATAATTTGGACAACTTGAATTAGGACAATATGAGACAATAGAAACAAAGAGTTATGGACGGTCTGGGTACCTTTTCTGGGCAGCACGAGCCTGAAAAAGGACACAGGTTAACAGAGGATTAATCCTTAAAAACAATAGCCAGTTGCATATTCATACACTTCATACATGATGCATAGATTCCATTCAAACACAGGATTCTGTATGATCAATGTCAGCTTCTTCCTCTGAATCCTAACAGCGCCCTCGAGGCAGGAAGAAGTTCGTTTCTCCTGCTAAGAGGGCAATAAATTCTTTTTCTCTGAATGATTCAGGTGTCCTGTGGCTGCTATCTCGCTGCAAATACCTCATTTTTCTCTTTAAAAACAGTATCCTACATAGCATAGTTTCTATTCTAACATTTTTTATAACCTAAAACTATATTTAACACACTACTTAACATAATTACCACAGCATTACTTTCTAACATAACACATATAATATTCGTTTTAATATTTGCCAAAAGGCAATTATAAAATACGCATTTTTCACAACCGCGAGAGGCGCCAGTGATATAAACCACAAGCACACTGGCTGCTTTCTCCGCTTTGATCTCGATTCTCTATTTTGATTTCTCAATTTTCTAGTTCTAACAGTTTAACTCCTATTTTTCTCTCCGTCGCTGTCCCGGGTTCCACAATGCCTCACGGAGCCGCCTCAGCGCCGCTTCCCGCCAAAACCCGCAACAGTCTGCCCCCGTTGCTATGCGCGATGACGTCGCTCACTCTGCTTTTTTCTCATTGGCTGTCCCGCCGGTGACGGCACAGCGCGGCGTAGGATTGGCTGGGAGCGGGCCCGCGCGGGGCACGTCGGGGGCAATGGCGGCCATCGGGGTGCACCTGGGAGCCACCTGTGCGTGCGCCGCCGTGTACAAGGTGAGGGCAGGGGCAGGGCCGCGCCCGCTCGGGGGGACCGGGCAGGGGCAGCGGTATCGGCAGCGACGCTCGGGGGGGCCAGGCAGGGCCGCTCGGGGGGCCCCCTCGGCCGTGCAGCCCCCACAGGCTCACGGCTCTGCCTCCCTCTCTCCCTCCCTCCTTCTCTCCCTCCAGGATGGCCGCGCCGACGTGGTTGCCAACGACGCCGGGGACAGGGTCACTCCCGCGGTCGTGGCGTTCTCGGAGAGCGAGGAGGTGAGGCCGCCCCTCCGCGGGGTGCTCTGGGGAGGAGCAGTTGGTGGCTCTGCCTGCTACTCAGCTTTTCCATTTTGTTTTCGTTTATTTTTCCCTCAGGTTGTTGGCTTAGCTGCGAAACAAAGCAGGATAAGAAATATTTCAATCTCGCTGCAAATACCTCATTTTTCTCTTTAAAAAGTATCCTACATAGCATAGTTTCTATTCTAACATTTTTTTATAACCTAAAACTATATTTAACACACTACTTAACATAATTACCACAGCATTACTTTCTAACATAACACATATAATATTCGTTTTAATATTTGCCAAAAGGCAATTATAAAATACGCATTTTTTTCACAACCGCGAGAGGCGCCAGTGATATAAACCACAAGCACACTGGCTGCTTTCTCCGCTTTGATCTCGATTCTCTATTTTGATTTCTCAATTTTCTAGTTCTAACAGTTTAACTCCTATTTTTTCTCTCCGTCGCTGTCCCGGGTTCCACAATGCCTCACGGAGCCGCCTCAGCGCCGCTTCCCGCCAAAACCCGCAACAGTCTGCCCCCGTTGCTATGCGCGATGACGTCGCTCACTCTGCTTTTTTCTCATTGGCTGTCCCGCCGGTGACGGCACAGCGCGGCGTAGGATTGGCTGGGAGCGGGCCCGCGCGGGGCACGTCGGGGGCAATGGCGGCCATCGGGGTGCACCTGGGAGCCACCTGTGCGTGCGCCGCCGTGTACAAGGTGAGGGCAGGGGCAGGGCCGCGCCCGCTCGGGGGGACCGGGCAGGGGCAGCGGTATCGGCAGCGACGCTCGGGGGGCCCCCTCGGCCGTGCAGCCCCCACAGGCTCACGGCTCTGCCTCCCTCTCTCCCTCCCTCCTTCTCTCCCCCCAGGATGGCCGCGCCGACGTGGTTGCCAACGACGCCGGGGACAGGGTCACTCCCGCGGTCGTGGCGTTCTCGGAGAGCGAGGAGGTGAGGCTGCCCCTCCGCGGGGTGCTCTGGGGAGGAGCAGTTGGTGGCTCTGCCTGCTACTCAGCTTTTCCATTTTGTTTTCGTTTATTTTTCCCTCAGGTTGTTGGCTTAGCTGCGAAACAAAGCAGGATAAGAAATATTTCAAATACTGTCGTGAAAGTGAAGCAGATCCTTGGGAGAAGGTAAGAGAATGGGCGTGGAAGGGGCGGTGGAAAATTACAGAATTCAGAGAGTGACTGGGTTTGGAAGGGACCTTAAAGATCATGGAGTCCAGCCGTGCTCCAACGCCTTGTGAAAAACGCCAATCACTTGTTTTTAAAATTTTAAAAAGCTTAATAGTAATAAAATGGTTATAAAAATAGCAATATAATTAGAGTAATAAAAATTTGGATAATTTGGATTAGGACAATATGAGACAATAGAAACAAAGAGTTACAGATAGTCCGGTACCTATTTCTGGGCAAAATAAGCCCGAAAAAGGACGCACGTTAACAGAGGATTAACCTTAAAAACAATAACCTGTTGTATATTCATACACCTCACACATGATGCATAAATTCCATTCAGACACACAATTCTGTCTGGTCAGTGTCAGCTTCTTCCTATTAATCCTAACGGCGTCATTCTGCCTGAGCGAGGCGGGAAGAAGTTTGTTTCTTCTGATAAGAGAGCAATAAATTCTCTTTCTCTGAAAGATTTAGGTGTCCAGCAAGTCCTTTCTTTAAAAAAACTATCTTACATAGCATAGTTTCTATTTTAACATTTTGTTATAACCTAAAAGCTATATTTAACACACTACTTAAGAGAATTAATACAGCATAACTTTCTAACATAACACATATAATATTCATTTTAATATTTGCGAAAAGCCAATCATCAAAGGCATATTTTTCACAATCTCAACTAATCCGTGGCGCCAAGTGCCACATCCAGGCTTTTCTTAAACACATCCAGGGATGGTGACTGCACCCATTTTATCCCATTTAAAGCTGGTTTAATGTTTCAGCAGTAATACTGAAGGCATCTCATAAAAAATCATTCTGTTATCATAGAGTCATGGAAGGGTTTTGTTTGGAAGGGATTTTAATGATCACCTCCCTTCCAGCCCCCCTGCCTTGGGCAGGGACGCCTCCCCCTAGACCAGGTTGGTACTGTGAGCTTCTTGGCCTGTGTTTTCCTTCAGCAGGAAAGAGATGCTTGTGAAAATAGAAAAGTAGAGAAGAAAAATTGTATTTTAGGTCTGAACTTGTCTGTGCAAATCAAGTTGTGAAATATAGTATCAAGGTGCCTGTATGCTTTTCATACATACTTCAGTTTCTTAACTAGGATTTTTTGTCACCTGTTTGCTCTTCTGTAAAATCCACTGTGGTTTTGTTTGCATGAAACTTTGTGTTGCTTCTAGTGAAATATAGTGAAACTGTTGATGAGTGCCTGTTGTGATTCCTGTTAGAGGAGCTGTGATAATTTGCACTGGCAGTTACAGTGACAGTAGAACTAAATCTCTTGGGTTGGAGTAACATCAGAGATGTGACAAAACTTCTTAGTGATGACCCAGGTGTGTGTTACAGCCCTTTTATTGAACAGGAGCTGACAAGGTGTTGCCCATTCTGTATTCCTCATCACTTCTCAGATGCAGAACTTCACTGTAATCTTTTATAAATGTACACAGGGCATAGCATGTTAAAACAATGTGTTGGGTTTTGCTTTTCCTTTTCTGTAAGTAATAGGTATTTTTTCAATCATAAGTTTTCAGAAAGGAGAATGAATAATGCCACTAGTCAGAACTGTTGGGTTTTCTTCTACTCTATAAATGTATCTGTAGAGTGAAATCAGGAATTTTTGGTTCAAGTATAGTTTGATGTGTTGGAGATGTTAAAAGGAATATCAGCAAGATGCATTTGTGCAATTAACCTTGAATGCATGATTGATTTTGTTATTTTGAATTTTTATGGACAGCTCTGGTGACCCTCAGGCAAAGAAATATATTGCAGAAAGCAAATGCTCTGTGAGTATGATGATTTATATAATTTTATTATTGTTTGGGCCATACCATGTCTGTTCTGTAGTGATCAGCTCCCACCATATAATGTCCCTTTGCTGCTGTGTGGAATGTTTCTGTTTTTATCCAGTTGATAACCATGTTCTGGGGTCTGCCAGCATAATAAGTTAGTTCCAACAGAAATTTTTTTATCTCTTGGCTATCCTCCAAACATATGAATCTTAATATATTTAGGTAGTAACATTGTGGTTTTTCTTAGAGCTGGTGGAAGATACTCAAGTTGCAGCACCTTGTGGTTAACATCTCTAACTAGTTGATTTAATCTCAGTATTTAAGTTGTGTAATACTGTTCTTGTTGCTGAAAAATTTTGCAAAACAGGAGAAAAAATATCCTGGAAAATGCATTCATGACAAAAGAGTGAGTTTTCTGCTGTTCATATTGGTGTGATTTTATAAATAGCTGGGGATTTCTTATGGAATATAACCAGGAGTGTACTTTTGTTCTAAACACTGCTTTTGTTCTCAGGAAAATTTAATAGAAAGGGAAAGTCTTGACTCTTTAAATTCTTAAATGTTCCTGTTGTGTCTGTCATATGCTGCAGGTGTTTGATAAGCTTGTTGGGAGTGTTTATTCCCTTGTAGTAGAACACTAATGCAGAGAGTGTTTACACAGTCCAGTGCTTTTTACTTTAAACAGAGCCTAAATTAAACATTACTTTTGGTTACTAACCAAATTGCTGTCTGACAAAGGTGTCTTGGTTTTGCTTACAGATGATTGAGAAGAATGGGAAACTTCAGTATGAAATAGATAACAAACTTATTAACCCAGAAGATGTGGCAAAACTAATTTTCAGTAAAATGAAAGGTATATAATAATTAAATTCATTGACATGTTTTAGTTTTTTTAAGCTGTCATTTTATTTTTAAAATGTCATGTATTTTTTTCTTGCTTGCTTTTAATCACCATGCCCTGCCTGTGTTTCTAAACAGAGACTGCCCAGTCTGCATTGGGTTCAGATGTGAATGATGTTGTTGTCACTGTACCATTTGATTTTGGAGAGAATCAGAAAAATGCCCTTGGGTAAGAGCATTGAGGTTTTTCTGTTATTTTATGTGCCTAAAGCAGATGGAGTGGAAGATCAGCAGTGGGAATTCTGCTGCTGGACTTCAACTTGTGACCATCAGTCAAGATACTGGGATGTTATTTAAACTGGGAAAATATGAAAGCAAGAGATTTAATCATGAGTGGAGAAACTTTTAATGGAATTTGCTGATGTGACCAAAAGGAAATTCTGAATCACTGAAGTGAGAGGAAATTTCAATTTCATCAAGGATAGAACCTCATTTCAGATTAGGATCTTCAGTGACCCCTTTGAAATGCAAATAGTTTCTCACCCTCCTCCAAAATTTCCCCTCCCTGCCCTCCATAATACCCAGAGTGGTGCTACATGGCCTCTTGAGCTCTGCTTTGGAAATTGTTTGGAAACACTTTTGCTCTGACAGTTCCTCAGTAGGAAAAATAAGCATGCTTATTTCTGAGCATAAATGGCAGCATCTGTTTTTGCCTTCTGATATGTAGAAGCCCTTACATTTAACTGTCATGAAAGAAATAAATAAAGCACACGTAAAAGTTGGTCAGAAAACAGCAAGCTGGGGATTTTAGTGTCTGTAATGAAACCTACTATTGCTCTGGTATAACTTGGAAGTGGAGGAAGCAAGTGGTGGGATATTCCCAGGGTAACTGAAGTTTCAAGAAAACATGTAAGTTAAATGTTGCAAGTGAGACGTGGTAAATTAATTTGTTACCTGTTGAAATAATGTATCAAGGAGTATAATGCCACACCTGAAGATAAGTTTCCCAGTTTGATTTAGGGTGGGGTGTAGTTGTGGGGTATTGTGCAGTTCTTATGGGTTATGTAGTCTGATAGAACAGTGTTTTCTTTGATGGTGAGCACAGAGCAGATCCAATTCTTTGAAGAACACAGCAACTGACCTCCTTGGTACTTTTTCAGTCACTCAGTTTTGTTAATACCATGCTATAAACAAGGTCTGATTAGGTGGCACATGTAGTTCAGGTGAAATCTTAATAGTGTGTGACTATAGTGAGATCATTAAAGTAAAATGAAATGCTGTTGTGGCTCATTACAGGGAAGCAGCTGCAGCTGCTGGGTTCAATGTTATGAGATTAATTCATGAACCATCTGCAGCTCTCCTTGCTTATGGAATTGGCCAAGATTCACCCGCTGGGAAAAGGTAAAATCCTAATATTTTACTTATTTTTAAGGTGCTGTACTTAAATCCTGAGAAATCTTAAGTGAAGGAATGCCATGTTGCCTTAGCACAAGGCTTGTTTTGCTTTTTTCTCTCAATCAAGACAGTAAGCATTTAGAAGTTGTAACTTTGTAGTGTATTAAATCCCTTTGCTTTGGTCTTTATATTTTGAGAATTGTCTTTAAAGATTTGTCCCCAGTTTCCAACTTTCTGTTTAATAAGCTGATTGGTTTGAAGAGAAATGCATTGCCTTTTAAACATATTTTGGCATATCTGGTTTTAATTGTGGGAGATGGGATCATTTTACGTGGGCTGGAAGGACTAAAGCAGAGCTCCTGGGTTCAGTAAGTGCATCTGGTTGAATATATTCATCTTTATGAATATATAAATAATTCATTTTCAAAATATTAAAGACTGCTGTCAGTTTGAACTTTTTTGTTCCTCTTGTGTGGTATTTCTTTACCATTCTCATATTGTTCTCTGATTAAAACTTTCAATACATGGTGGTAATCTTTTAACAATGTGTCAAAATTAATGCTACTTTCAATTTCATTTTTTTAATGTGACAGCAATGTACTGGTTTATAAACTGGGTGGAACATCACTTTCTATCACAGTCATAGAAGTAAACAGTGGAATATATCGTGTACTTGCTACAAACACAGATGACAGCATTGGTGGAGTTTGTTTCACAGAAGCTCTAGCACAACACTTAGCTTCTGAATTTCAGAGGTAAGATTTGAAGTTCAAGCATGTTGCTGTTAGGACAGGATCTTCATTATGTGGTGCTTGCTTAAAAAAATCTAGCAGAATCTCTGTTAGTGAAATGGTTCAAGTAAAGATGATGCTGAAGGAGCAGTCAGTTGTTTAGGGCTGACTGCGAAAAAAGAGGAGGAAGTCACAGGAATGCCGGGGAGGAGGAAGTCTGGGAAATGCCTGAGTTTGGGTGGATGTTGCCTGAAGTTGGTGTTAAACTGTAAGGGCTCAGCTGTGGATTCTGTTGTGTCCAGACGTGTGCAAACTTTCAGTTGTGGCACTGTAGTTAATACTAAAATGTTTACAGAAAAAAGTGCAAGAGTTCTAACCTGTTCTTCCTTTCAGAAAGTTACTAGTTAAGTTCTTGCCTTCCTGCCTCTTTAAACTGTATAATTTTTTTTTAAATACAGGTCTTGTAAACATGATATTAGAGGAAATCCCAGAGCCATGATGAAGTTAATGAACAGTGCTGATATTGCAAAACACTCTTTATCAACCCTGGGAAGTGCAAACTGTTTTGTAGATTCGTTGTATGATGGATTGGATTTTGATTGCAATGTATCCAGGTAAGGCAGATCTTGAAGCTACTGAAATCTTTCTAGGTGGTATTATGGATATTCAGTAAGCTTTGATTTCTGATGATGTTGATTTTAGAGAAGGAAGTAAGATTGAAGGCAAACCTGCTGTTTCATGTTGATGGTTCTGTTCTGCTGCCGTCTGTAATGGTCAGGGCAGTCACAGTTAACAGTGTTACCCTGATAGAAAATGAAGTGCAAAAAAGGCACTGTGAGACCCCATCTTCAGAGTCTGGTTGGTGATTGGAGGGGAGTAGATACTGTAATAAATCAGGGTGGCTGTTTCCTTCCCCTTATTGTTTTTGTTATACTTTCCTTAAAGAAAAAATGGCTTGTGGACTCTTCACTTAAATGAGATCCAGAATGGTAGGAGTCCTGGAAGTCTTGATGTTGCTTCTCAGTGAGAGCTGGACTAGAAAGACATTTTCTGTGTTTTTGTTCCTACTGCTGTGTCCTACTCAGTCTCTTTTCCCTTGGGATGATCTCTTACTGAGATTTTCAGCTCACTTTGATTGCTCTTCTAGGCAGCAGCAGCTTTAGCAAAATGAAACAAACTTTTACATTTCTGAACTCCAGCAGTTGGAGCTGCTCAAATAAGGCACAGCGTGTGTGAAAGTGTGAGAAGCAATACTGTATAAATGGAGTCAGCTCCATTTGGATCAGGATACCAGTCCTGTGCATCAGTGTTGCAGACTTTGATTTGTGGTATTCATCCAGAGTAGAACTTTGTTTGCAGGCTTGAAAGAGATAAAAGCAAGCACAAGTTTGTTTTTTAATTTGTTTAATTTGCTCCTTGTGCAAAAATCAGGACACAGCTTGATTTGCCTCTAAAAATTGAGTCCTTGTATTCATTTTACAGATCATGAAGCAGTTCCAGAATTTTTCTTTATTTTTTTGGCATGAGTCAAGACAGCAAAACTGGTGTTGTCAAGAAAACAATACTGGTTTTTTCCTCTGGAGTGCACTGAAGAATGAATGTAGATTCATGTAGGTGTTGTTGATAGAACTAATAGCACAGATACTTCCACAACAACAAAATAGCTTGAAGATTAATAATGAGAAAATATGATTTTTTTAAAATCCCTTAGTACCAGCTGGAGAACTAAAGTATATTCTAAAAATTATTGTTCTTCCGTTTCAGGTACTTGTCTCTAATGGATGACATGATCCTTTTTGAATGTTTTATTTTTCTCTTTTAGGGCCAGATTTGAACTTATCTGTTCTTCACTTTTTAGTAAATGTGTAGAAGCAATTAAAAAGCTCTTGCAGCAAGTTGGATTTACAGCAGATGACATTAATAAGGTAATAATAGAAATCATGTGTCTGTAAGATGCTTCCACAAGAACAATGCTTATGGGGCCGTTTTCCTTGCAGACTGATTATTTAATTATATATTTAAGCAGTTTTGCCTAGGATCCAACAAAGTCTATAGATTCAGGATCTTTAGAACTGCTGTATTTGCTTTCATTTCAGGTGTCTGAAGTTAAGTATAAGGTAGAGTCACATTCAGTTGTGTGTTTTTGCTGCTGCATATTGAGTGGTGGGGAGGATTTGTCTCCATTTTGGTGTGTTTGTGTAACTGCCCAAATTCAAGCTGAGGAGTACCTTAAGTTCTCTTAAGTCCTTAGGCAGACTTAAGTTTGCTTAAGTTCAGTCTGTGGGCTTTGTTCTGCCTTCCTTGAACTTTGGACAGGGTTTCCTGACACTTCTGAAGAAAGGCAAAATTTTGACTTAAAGTTGAACAGATCACTAGGTGTCCACTTGGTGCTTGTGCTCCTCCTCTCCTCCTTGCTGGCTTAAAAACTACACGAGGTGCCAAACCAGAGAGTGCTTTAATCCCAAGGATGTGAGCAAGGCAGCAGACATCAGTAGTTTAATTTGTGTCTCTCTTGCCTTGGTGTAAGAGAGGAAATTTGTGCCTGTGCTTGGCGAGTGGTGCTGCCATCATTGCTGGCAGAATTGGCTCATCAGGTCTGCAGCTGCCTGGTGCTTTCATTGACACTTGATGCTGTTTCAGGCTTTTAATTAGTGTTTGTTGTGTCACATCTCAGTTTCTCTGATTGATAATGAAGTATCCCAGGCCACTGTTCAAAGAATGGCTTTTGTTTTCTGGTGGCAGTGGGTTTTAGGTGGCCTTTCGGACTCTTTCAGGCTTTAATGCTTTGGATGGAGGGCAGTGGAACACTTTAAATGTGAAAATAAATAATTTCAGAGTTGTAAATTAGGTTTATGTTTTACACAAGGAAAAGTGGGAGTTAACTTTGTTTCCAGATCTGGCTGATTTCAAAAAAGTCTCTGTAAAAAGACTTGGATTTGTGGATAAAACCTGACTTGCTCCTTCCTAAAGGTGCATGATGGAAGATGAGTGGCAAGCAGCACAAGTTACAGCATGGGGAAATGTTAGATGCCAGGAAAGGAATGTGTAGTATGAGGGAAATCAGATGCTGAATTAAGGGCCTGCAGAGTCTGTGGGATACAGTATCTATGGAGGAAAGGTCCTGAGCAGCCTGTTGTAACTGTGCCTGCTCTAGCCAGGAGGTTGGACTAGATTGCCTTTGGAAGTCCCTTTAAACCTGATGTTCCTTATGATGAATTTTTCAATTTTCAAGGTGTTAGTTTATTTAGGTAATTCTTGCTGTAAGAGAAACTTTTCAAAGACATCATATTTCCTTTAATTTCAGAAGCATAAGTAGCAAGTCAACCAAAGATTACACCAATTTTTATTTCAACAACTGCAGATGACAAAATATCCCAGAGCAGTTTGCATTTTTGTAGAGCAGGGTGTGATCTGTCAGTTTTATTTCACAGACTAAGGATTTGAAATTATTATGATGTGTTTTCCAGGTAGTTCTTTGTGGTGGGTCTGCTCGAATCCCAAAGCTACAGCAGCTGATCAAAGATATTTTCCCAACTGTGGAATTACTGAATTCAATTCCTCCAGATGAAGTTATTCCCATTGGTGCAGCCATAGAGGCAGGAATTCTGCTAGGGAAAGAGAATACCTTGTTAGAAGAGGATGCACTCATTGAGTGTTCTGCCAAAGATATTCTTCTTAAGGTAAGGCTAAAATTAGAAAATTGGAAAATTTTACTGCTGCAGTGGATATATAGCACCGATTATGTGTGATTGATGTTAGAGAAACAGCATTGGTTTGTTATTACTTCTGCAGATTTGCTGTAGATTAGCAGGGCTAACTTAGGTTACCACTGGTAAGTTATCATGGTAACTTAGGTTTATTGACAAAAAATTGACAGGAAAAACTGATTTTAAGGGGAGATAGATTATATCTTTCCTATGTTGCAATAGCTGGACTTCTCATTTGTAGGAATGTCAGAGTTTTTACTTGCTGGGATGGTAAATGTGACAGAGGGAATGAAGCTTGAACCTATTTTCTTGTGGAGCATTGTTGTGACACTTCCAGCTTAATGAAGCACTTAAAGAAAAACATCAACTATATTCTTTTTATTCTTTTTTTAAGGGAGTAGACGAGTCAGGGGCTGACAAATTCATAGTGCTGTTTCCATCAGGGACACCACTGCCAGCTCGAAGGCAGCACATCCTGCATGCTCCTGGAAACATTTCCTCTGTGTGCCTTGAGCTCTACGAGTCCTTGGGGAAAAGTCCCATGAATGAAGAAGAGAAATTTGCACAGGTGAGTGTGTGTGCCCTCCTGTGCAGTTTTAACAGCAGCCTCTGGGGGAAAAAAAAATGGAAACCAATTCCACCAATACCAAAAATCTATTGTTAGGAAATTACAGTGACCTGCATCTCTTTGGTATTGGTCTTTTAATTATTCTTCTGGACATGCAAAATACTGAACTACTTTGTAAAGCACTGAAATTTCCCTTTTGAATTCCTAAATGGCTGACAGGTGACACTGGGCACTACTGTAATAAGATCACCTGGGATGAGAGATCTTTACCAGTTATTCCAGTCATACAAAGATCCTTGAACATTTTAAAAATAAAACTGATGAAGGAAATGGTATAGTTAATGTGTTGATTACTTTTTGATCTTCCTAGGTTAGACAGGATCTTGTTATTAAGTATGGAATTTGATTTATCACAGTGGTGAGATGAAATTATTTTATCAAGTGAGGGTTTAAAGTTGTTGTTTAGGAATCAACCTCCAGAGAGATCACAGCTTTTTTGAAATAGTTATTATGTGCTTTCTTTGGAAAGCATCAGGGAAGGGGCAGATGTGTCTGAAATTGATGAAATATTTAAGAAGATTGTTATTCCACCTTAATTCTGCCCAAATATCTTTAAAGGGGATAGGGAAGGGATGCTACCTAATAATTACAGTACTAATTCTAAAGGACACTGTGGGAGTGGTACTTCAGCTATATCAGGGATAGATCCTGAAGCAAACACAAAAACAATAGTGGAAATAGCTAAGATGCGTGAATTTTCACATCTTAGTTGTTGTGTCACTTCCCTTGAACTGCTGAACAAGAACTTGAAGAACCTACAATAATTGAATATTATTTTTTTAATAGATTGTACTCCAGGATTTAGATAAAAAGGAGGATGGCCTGCATGATATACTAACTGTTCTCACTATGAAAAGGTACCCAAAACACTTGTTCTGCTGTTTACCTTGCTATGTCACGCTTCTGACAGTCTTTGCTCCTGTTACAGAGTATTTTAATTTTTTTTTTGAGAAATTTCAGTATTTCTTTGGTCACAGGGATGTACAATCCTAGCAGTGGCAAATTCTGTAGAAATGTGGGTTTTCTGCAGTACCTTTGGTGCTGTCATTGTTTGATTCTTTAAGAAACAAAGCTTAATACAATTGTGTAGATTAATTTTAGAACTTCTGAACCGTTGGTCAGTTTGACCATGCATGGGAGCAGTCAGGATCTCAGACTTCCTCTGGAAGTGGGTTGGGTAGCTTTGCTGAATGCCCACACTCTTGGGAAAAGCTGAAGGAGGTTTTGTCTTTTTTAGTTTAGAAGGATTGTAGAATTTACAGTGGCTCTGTCTTTTCAGAAGAAGGGTTGTTAAACAGAGAAACAGTGCCACAGGAAATTTCTACTTGCTGTTTAAGTTTCAAAATATTTCATTTTCTTATGTTAGCTGCCAGGTGTATTAATGCCTGTTAATAGACCTCACCTAAAATGCCTGGTTTGTCATAAAGAGATTTATACTGAGAACAGATAAGGAGAACATTTTGGGGATTACAGATGCAACTCTGTCATGCAGAAAAACATCATTATTTGGAAGGAGGTTTAAGGAATATTTGAGTAAAAAGGGAGAGGAAGTCTAGTAGGGAACATCTCATTGTACCTAAATTTATTTTGTGTGACTGTATGCCCAGCTGAAGTAGGGCTCAATATTGTTTCTGAAGTCTTGGATTTTGACAATTAAGGTTTTCCTTGTTGAAGGAGATCCTTTGAATTTAAAGACTACTTACACTTCAAAAGTCAAGTTCTTGCGCTATGACAGACATGTTTATCAATCCACTGCTGTTACTCAGCTCTCACAAAGAATATTTTGAATAATATTACCAGATATTCTATTTAGAAACCTGTACAAAATAAATTAAATTGCAGTATTTAAATAATGTGTTCTTTGATTAATTCCAACATATGTAGAGAAGATAGATGCTTTAAGGGCAAGAAGTGGATATACAATGACTAAATTAAACTTAATTTCAAAAACCAATGTCATCTATGTTGAAGCATGTTGGTCCCTGGATATTTTGATGCTGATCTGTCATTCTTTCATCTGTGTGAAGACTGTTGTTTATCCTCTCTGGCACATGCAGTAACATAGTAAGTGTTGTGTTGAGATAATCCTAAACATAACTCTCTCTTTTATCTAGGGATGGATCCTTACACGTCACCTGCACAGATCAAGATACTGGAAAGTGTGAAATCATCACTGTTGAAGTGGCATCGTAGGCCATTTTGGAAGGCAACATTTTTCTAACTTGATTTTTGTCTCTTACTTGCTTTTCTGCCAAAGCAGTGACTCTCTGTGATGTCTCTCATGATTCTTAGAGGACTGTAATAAACTAAAATGCCACCAAGTCAGTTTAGAGTGTGGTGCAAAATGTTAGTCAAGACTTGTGAACAGCAGATTGTTGAATATCAGCACTTGGTTTACAAAATGCAAAGCACAAAGGCCTGTGGTTCAGCAACAAGCATATTACATAGTTTGAAGATTTGTCTTGACTAATCAGGTCTTGTACCCATTCAGCCAGTGCACCTGTGGCTTCAGTAGTATAGCTGTGAACCAGTGAGGAGGAGACTGGTGAAAATGCACTCATTTTATACCAGAATCCTGTGTGGTCTTGATATTGCCCAAAACCATGAAGGTGGAGCCCATTTGTGCTGGCCTCTTGAGCAGGTGAATTTTTTTTTCAAGAGTTTTTTTTCTGTAAAATGGTTTTGTCATATTACGTGAGAAATGTAAGAGTTAAGTGTGCTTATTTATGTTAATAAAAAATACATTTTTTTATGCAGACCCTGACAATCTCCATTATGTGTGGTACTGTTTTAAATCTTTATTGTTGTACGTGTGTCTGGGTATAAGCTGGCAGGTTTTTTCAATAATGAGATGGAGCAGGCAAGTGTGTTATGGAATATGAGGGTCTCGGCCTAAAGTGCAGTTGAAGGACAACAGTTCAGTGCTTGCAACACTGTGTTACCTTGTAAAACACTGAAAGTGTCACAGAGGAGCCTCAAGAATTAGAGAATACAGCAAGGGATACCCGTCTGGGTTTGCAGAGGGTTGTATTCCATTGTGTGCCTGAAAGGAACCTTCCTGTCAGTGGTTCCCTGGGAAAAAGAGCCCCAGGATGAGAGGTTACTGACTCAGCTGTGACAGGGGAGGTTTGGGTGGGACAGTGGGAGGAATTTCTTCACATTAAAGGTGATTAGACATTGTAATGGGCTGCCCAAAGGAGGAGGTGGTGAGTGTTTAGTTAAACACCCTGAGGTGTTGAGTGAAAGCCTGGACGTGGCACTTAGTGCCATGGTCTGGTTGCCACAGTGGTGTTTGGACTTGATGATCTCAGAGGCCTTTTGTGAACTTATCGATTCTGGGATTCTGTCGAAGCTGCATTTAATAGTTAACGCCGCATCTGAGGAGTGAGGTGTAAGGCCGGGACCATTTCTCCGAGATTCTTTTCAGCTCTGCAGCTGAGGGGCCCGGCAAAGAAGCTGCCTCGCGCTTCCCCCGCCTGTCCCAGGCACTGCAGAGCTCTGTAAGAACAAAAGCAAAATGGCTAACTCCGTCCCGCTCCCTTTCAGCCGCCTCCGGCCCCGTCCCTGTGGGGCCCCTCACGGCAGAGGCGGGAAAGGGGAGGGCGGGCGGAGCCGCGCGCGCGCCTGGGCCGCCCTCTGCGCTACGCCCCCTTCCGGCGAGGGGCGGAGCTGGCGCGGCCCCCCCGCAACCCCCAACATGGAGGGCTGGCGAGGAGGTGAGGGGGGAGCGGGCTGGGGACGCGGCCGCCCGGGGCTCTGCGGCCGCCCGAGCGCTGGGGGGCCGGGACGGACCGGGGGGAATAGCGGGTGGGGAAGCTCCCGCTGGCTTTCGGCGGTGGGAGCCGTTACCGGTCCCTGTCGCCCAGCTCTGTCAGGACTGTTCCCACAGCCCCTGCCCACACAGCCACGACGGGCAGGGAGGGAAGGGCTGGGGGTCCTGCCTGCTTCCCCGAGGATCCTGCCCGCTGCGTCAGGGGAGCTGTGGGAGGAGGGCCGGAGGTGCCTGGGGTAACCCTGGAAGCGGGGGTGGGACGCGGGGAGAGGCGCTGGATCCCGGTGCGGCCGCGGGAAAAGCGCCGCCGCCCCCTCCCGAGCTCCCTGAACTGCGCGGGGGCCGGGGCGGGAGAGCCCCGCGGAGCCCCGGGGGCAGGCGGGCACGGCCCTGCACCGGCGGCTCCCGCTCTGGACTCCATCCAGCCCCTTGATCCCGGTGTTTCCCGGACGCTGGAACCCTGCGGGAATGTCTCGTCCCTCTAAATCCGCCTGGCAGACCGGGCACTCGCGATCCTGCCGGATAAGGGCTGTGGGTCTCTATCTCCTCGTCCGGTCACCATGGTTGCATCGCAAGTACTCAGCTGCGCCTGACTACAGAAATTTGGCGGTCTTGTTAAAGAATGGAGGCTTCCTGCTTGCCGTAATTCAGTTATGCGATGCGGTAATTGTAGCAAAATTGCTGGTGCTTAGTGTATCTTTCACCTGTGGAAGTCTCTGCCCTCCAAAATATTTGCTGTTCTTTGGACGCGTACTGTATAGAAAAAAACGTGCAGGGAGGGAATCCTGAACGTGTTTCACTTGACCCGTTAGAGAAGGGTTGAGTTGGAGACGCTGCAGTTGTTGTACAGGAGACTCGTGGACTGCTGTCACAAATGGTAATGTGGGGGACTCTGGGATGAGGCATGATGATTTCAATTTAGCTGAGACATTAAATAGGATTCTTTACTAATTTTCTTATTGTAGCCTGGTATGTGCCATGTCTAGCTTCACATGAGACCCTCCAAGAATTATGTAGGAAGGAAAATCTCACATGTAAATCCATTGGAATCACCAACAGGAGTCTAAAGAGTTATGAGGTGGAATATTTGTGTGACTACAAGGTAGAAGAGGTAAGAGAAACACAGACCAATTTGATCACTCTTTGAGCTAAAATTTGGAAGCAAGCCAAAGGTAGTTTTGCTCATAATATAAAGAATCAGACAGTGAGGACAAAGCTTTTGATGGCATCAAATTAAATATATTTTAAACTTTAAATAGAAAGCAGTGTAAACTGCTAGTTACAGTATGTGCAAGGAAGATCTTTTTGTGAAATTACAGACATTTAGAATATGAAATGTTTGACCTTTGTGTATCTGATGCTAATGCTTTAGCGTGGTAGCTCAGTATGAATTATGATGCCTCTCCTTTATTTGTAGGCAACCATGTGTATTTCCCTCTTGTTTTTTTAGTCTATTTGATGAAGAATTAGGGCTGTGTGCTGCAAATGGATTCCTGTGAAATTCAGTCTCAGGATTTGTCCTTGTTACAGTTATTTGTCCTTTTTAAATAAGAGCAAAATGTATGCTGCTTCATTGTAAATACAATATTACAAATACAAATTACAATATTACCAAATTAATTAGTGTTCTGGGAGGATGGTTGGTATGACCAATAGTGGGTTTTAGACTTTTTTTTGCTACATTTTGCATTTTTTTTTGTTCAGTATGTGATACGAGTGCATTCTGCTTGTGCATACGAGTCATACAGCGAGTTAGCATAACTTACCACCTGCCTTGACAAACTAGCCTCCTCCTCCTCCAGCTTTTGATTTCTTTGCCCCTAGAGACAATTTGTAAAGTATGCAAAGTTGTGCTATAAGTTAATTTGCAAACAACCTGATTTTTCTTTTTCTCCCCAATTGTAATTTTTATGGGGACATCAAGGCCCTCTGCCCTGTGTGCTGATCCTTAAGTCCAGAGCTCTTGTGTTTGTGTTGTTCTGTGATGGTGGATTTCAGCAACATGAGCTCTGGCTAAATCTCTGTCTGTTTCTGTATTTCAAGGGCAAAGCATACTATCTTGTGAAATGGAAAGGATGGCCAGAATCTTCAAATACTTGGGAACCTCGGAAACATCTGAACTGCCCTCTGCTTATTCAGAACTTTCTTAGAGACAAGAATGAATACTTGTCTCGGGGGAGAGGAGGCAAAGCAATGAAACTGAGAAACCACGTTAAAACTCTGAAACCTGCAATTGCAGATTATGTTGTAAAGAAGGCTAAACAAAGAATAGCTCTGCAGAGGTGGAAAGAAGAACTCAACAGGAAAAAGAATCACAAAGCAATGATTCTGGTAGAAAACACCGTGGATCTTGAAGGCCCTCCTTTAGACTTCTACTACATCAATGAGTATAAACCTGCTCCAGGAATAAATGTGCTCAATGGAATAACAACTGGCTGTGAATGTGCTGACTGCCCTGCTGAGAAGTGCTGTCCAAAGGAGGCTGGGTTTATTTTGGCTTACAATAAACGTAAGAAATTGAAAATCCAGCCTGGCTTGCCCATCTATGAGTGCAATTCGTATTGTAGGTGTGGGCCTGACTGCCCCAATAGGATTGTGCAGAAAGGGACCCCATATTCCCTCTGCATCTTCAGAACCAACAATGGCCGTGGCTGGGGAGTAAAAACCCTCCAGAAAATTAAAATCAACAGTTTTGTGATGGAGTATGTTGGAGAGGTAGGTATGTATTTATGTCATAGAGGTGAATAACATACAATCAAGGAAACATTAGTTAAAATCTTAATGAGTTTTCTCTCAGTTTTCACACTTCTTGACTTCACCCAGAGGGTGGTCAGATACTGGAACAGGCTCTGCAGGGAGGTGATCAGGCTTGTGCCTGACAGAGTTCATGGAGTGTTTGGACAATAAGGCACATGGTGTGATTCCTGGGGATGTCCTGGGCAGGGCCAGGACTTAGTGATCCTGGTGGGACTCTTCCAACTCAGGATACTCTGTGATTCTACTGTATAATAGATCAGTCTGCTTTTGAGTAGAGATAAAGGGACATTCAAGTCGACAGCAAAATTATGTTGTCTGAACATTCCTTCATTCCAGAGCAGTTGTAAAAGGTCAAAAGTAAAGAGAATATTTATCTCATATGGCACTAAAAAATTATTTTAGACACATGCCCTAATAGTATTTCTAAAGGCAAGTCCTTAATTTCTTTCATGGCAATCATCTTCTTCATTCTTCCCTGATCATCTTTTTTGTAGTTTTTTGCCATTCCCAATGCACAGTTGTTTTGAAACTCCCTGCACAGATTTTCAGTCCCTTTTCTGTTTTGTCTGCTCTTCTAAGGTAGTATTTCCAAGCATATTTATTGCTTTTGATTAACAGCAAGAGTAAGATTCATAGTACAGACATTATCTGCTTATTCAATCTCATACTATTTCAAAGAGAACTTTTATGTTATAAAATACAGACCTTGAGTTACTCTTGAGGTTTCGTATTGCCCTGTGTTTGTGTGTTTCAGCCTTTGCTCTGTTCCTGGGCTCTTCACACCAGCAGTTCCTGGCAGCCTCTGTTACATTGTGTTTCATTTCTACCACAAATCTGCCTTGCTACTATGTTGACTCAAAGTATTTCCTTCTGTCCCTTTGTACAATGTTTATGGTATGCAGTAGATTTCCCCATGCTTCCTGCCCTGAAGCTTCTTCTCATGTTCATCCATTTCCTTTAAATATACAAAAGGTCATACACTCCATTCACTCAAAGGTGATTCTGTAATTTTGTTGCTTAAAGAAAAGAGTGTGTATTTACCATTTCACCTGAATCTACTTAATATCTACTGCTGAGTTCTCAAATCTCATCTGTCAGATTTTAGAGGGATTTGTTGTCCAATTCCATCACATTTTGTATCTCTCTTGCTGCAAAATTATGATTTCTTTGCTGAATCTATACAACAGAATGTGTTTAATGTGACAGGCTGCAGATGAAGTTGTTGAAGCTGTTTCATCTGTTGACAGTGACACACTTGCCTAATTGAATAGATTGAGCTTTGTGAAGTGATGTGTCTGAGCTGCAGTGAATAGGATCTTTCATTGCAGTCAAAAACAGCAGGAAGAGATGCTTCTGGGAAGAGAGGAAATGAATATCAGGCTGTAAATGTGGCTGGGTTTTAAAGACTGATACCTGTTGATCATCTTTGCAAAGGGAAAAGGTTGAATCTTGTTTTTATGTGAAGTAAACGAGGCTTTCTGGATCTAATGGAAAAAGTGTGTGTATAGAAACTTCAGGTAAAGACAGGTGATTGTATTGTCATCATCAAAATTATTAGTAGAGGGTGCTGATATGTTTTTTTTTTCCAGAGACAAGGTAGTGCTGTGCATCAGCTGTAGACAAATTGCACCCAGAGAAGCCTCAATCAAAAATAATTAGTTCAGTTGTATGTACTCTTATGTGTTCTTCATTCATTAGATGAAATGCTATTTCAACATCAAAAACTTATTGTGGTGGGTTTTTTTGCTAAATATTTTTCTAACTTTTTTCTATCTTGATAGTGATTTTTGTTTTAATTTAGTAATAATTAATAATATGATGCAGGTTTCTTTATTCCTTTTTTTTTCAGGTGATTACAAGTGAGGAAGCAGAGAGGCGAGGCCAGTTCTATGACAACCAGGGAACTACATACTTGTTTGATTTGGACTATGACTCAGATGAATTTACAGTAGATGCAGCTCGATATGGAAATGTGTCCCACTTTGTGAACCACAGTGTAAGACCTTGTTTTGTATACTAAGAATTTGGAAAATTATCCTAATTGTGCTAGAAATGTCTTCTAATGTAAACATTTCTTTACTGTATTCACAGTTTTTCTGGAGTAGTTTGCTTCATGCCAGCACAGTCCAGTTAATCAGATGATGTAATAAATAGAACAGAATACTGGGCCTTACTTGGATTGAGACTACCTACAAAAATCTGGGGCAGAGATGCTGCCTGAAGTGGACATCCTATAGGACTGAAGTTTTCACTAAATCAGCTGGTTCTAGACAACCAAAATAGGGTTGGTTTGGGTGTGTTTTTTCTGAAATACTGAACATGTGACAGTTCCTTAATGAAATTTGCCAGGAGTCAGAGATGACAGGAATTCATGTGTTATTTTGTAGCTGGGCAGGATGGAATGTTACTCTGAATTTCATCCTGCAAACTTGGTAGAGGAAAAAAGAGAAAATTCCTGTGCTTTCCTAGGTATCTACAGCAGAGAAATATAATTTTTCCTCCTAATCTAAACTTGCCAGAGAACTCAAAAGTAAATTTTAACAAGCAGTTTTTGTAGTGTTTTGTTGAAGTTCAACTGAAGTACCTAAAGCAAGAAAGCTGAGCTGTATTTGTAAAGATTCCTGAACTAAAAATTATTATTTCTTACTGATCCAATGTTTGTGAGGTATACGGTCAGTATTCTACAAATACAGAAAATTCATGTCTTCAGGTCTGTGAGATGATGATATTTGTATTTCATGCAGGCTTGCCAGGGAGAAGGATGAAGAAGAGGTTTAGATCCAGACAGTTGCTCTTCACTTTCGCAAACGGGAGTGAAGTATTCTCAATCTTCAGTGTTAATTTAGATGTCTGTAACTTCACTTCTAATTCTTTCATGTGTGACATATTTCAGTGTTAAAGAACAAAAAAGCATTCAGAATTTAACAGTCTCAGGGACTACTGACTTTTGACACTTAATCCAGACAAAATGAGGAAGTGGTTCTAGTTCCAGCTTAGTGACCTTCACCCTCCTCCTAGCACCCAGACCATGGCAGGGAATTCAGAAGCCAAGCAGGTTTGCAGTTTACAGTAGAAATTCATGCATTGTATGAAGATGTTATCTCTAGCCTGGAAGCAGTGCTTAAACATCACTACAGAACAGTGAGTTTGTGGGGCTTGAAACACTCAGTTGTTTTTAATTTTCATTCAACTTTAATTCTTTTTATGGGTTTTGTTGGTACATACTAGTCTCTGAATGTAGGCTAGTATTAGCCTACATTAACTTAGAGTAGGCTCTAATTATTTTGTCACCATTTATGTTGTCACCTTTGAAGGTGCCATTTTTTAATAGGTTGTTGCATATTAGTGTAGTCTGCACACTGTGCAAAGGTTGCCTTCCTGGAAGGACTTCAATCTGAGCTACGAATTATTATTTCATTATTTCAATTTGTTGATTTCAGAAGATAATTGCAGACTTCTGTCACTGAGACAAGAACCCATTCTTTCTTTGCTGTGACCCTTCGTTTATTTAAACACTTCAGTGATATTAAATGTTAATTTTTCTAAACAGAAATTGCATTAATTTTTGCTTACAGTGTGATCCAAATCTTCAAGTCTTCAATGTGTTCATTGATAACCTCGACTTGCGTCTTCCTCGAATAGCACTGTTCTCAACCCGAACCATCAAGGCTGGAGAAGAGCTAACCTTTGACTATCAGATGAAAGGTCTGCACATTTTAGCATTGCTTCTTGTGGAGGTTTTGGGGTGCTGGTGGGTTTTACTGCAGCCTGAATGATGGTAGCATTTATCTCAAGCACAGTTTTTTATAACATAGCTCTGGCTTTCAGAACAGTCATTGCTCATGACGTGTAGTGCAGAGAGCAGCACACCCAGAAGCTTTTGCCTGCATCTCTAGTGCACTGCCTCTCTCAGTGCTCCTAGCACATCAGGGATTGTGGCTGGACTGTCTGGTGAAGCAAATGATTTTGAAGCTTTGTCCCAGGAATGCTCAAAGGAATGGTCAGGCTGCCCTTAAATAAAGCTTTCCTTTATTCCAATCAGCATTTCAGGTAAACTACTTTCTAGGAAGTCTGCTAGTGATAGTTACTAAGAGATACTAAGGCAGTTGTAACAGCTCAGCAGCATGAGGCACCATAGTCTTTGAATTCTGGTGTCCTGTAGGCCTCAGCTGTGGATGTAGGTCCTATGGAACAGCTGTTTCAGGTGGGATAGAGTTAATTTCTTCTCAGTAGCTGGTACAGTGCTTGTTTTAGACTCAGTATGAGAATAGTGTTGATAATTTACTGATGTTTTCTTAAATCAAGAACTTTTTTCTCAGGCTTTACCAGTGAGGAGGTACTCAAAAAATGTAAAAAAAAAATAATCTGGTAGGAAGCATAGACAGATGAACTGGTCAAAGAGATATTCCATGCCAGAGAATGTCATGCCCAGTGTAGAAACTGGGGAGATATCCAGAAGGGGCTGATCAGAGTTCAGGGATGGCCTCTGGGCATCAATGAGCCAAAGATAAGCAATTGTATGTGCATCACTCATGTTTGGTTTTTTCTTTTACAAAAACCTGCTACTACTACTAATAATAATCAGTATCAGCATGATCAGAATATCATAATTATTACAATATTTTACTGTTTCAATTATTCAACTGTTCTTATCTCAACTTACAAGTTTTACTTTTGGTTCTCCTCCCTGCTCTGCTGGGATGGAAGTGAGCAAGTGTCTGCATGGTGTTTCATTGCCATCTGGGCTTAAAACGCCACACTGCCCAATTGATCTTGAATCTTAAAACTCCTCTTTCTCTGTTTGTGACACTGACATTGAAGGCCAGCTGCACTCTCAGCTGATCCATGTGGATACCTGGGGTGTACAAAGATCAGGTCTGAGTTTTGGATTCTGATGTGTATGCCAGGTGTTGTACAAGTAGCTGTAACAAGGGTGTCAGTGGAATCTGAGTGAGCTTCACACACAGCTCTTTGAACTGGGCTGTTAGAAGGCCTTTAGAAGCTGTTTGAATACTGGGCATGATCTTGGTCTGTCTTTTAGAATTTCCTTACTTGTGTTCATCTGTGTTGCAGGTTCAATAGATCTGTCTTCAGACTCTGCTGAAGGTCTTAGCCCATCCAAAAAGAGCATCAGAACTGTCTGTAAATGTGGAGCCATGTGTTGCAGAGGTTATCTCAACTGAATTCGGGTATCCAAAGTCACAAATATTTTGTTTTTTTTTAATGTGTTTTAAGAAGACTCTTCTTTCACACATATATTCAAGTATTCTTACATCTAATCTAAATAAGGATGGTGAAAATAAGGTATTGTGTTTGTAATTGAAATGGCATTGGCCAAAGAAAGAGTGTTTCAAGCCAATACAGAACTGCTAATGGGGATTAAAAATTCTAGAGCAGTTGTTTAGGAAGCTGTAAAATGTATGCAAAGAAAACTAAAATGTACCTTGATTTGAATATTCCTAGAATCATAGAATAAGCTGGATTGGAGGGGACCCTCAAGGATCATCTTGTCCAACTCTTAGTCCTGTACAGGACATCCCCAGGAGTCACCCTATGTGCCTGAGAGCATTGTCCAAACACTTCTTGAACTCTGCCAGGCTTGGTGCTGTGACCACCTCCCTGGGAAGCCTCTTCCAGTGCCCAGCCACCCTCTGGGTGAGAGAACCTTTTCCTAATATCCAATCTAAACCTCCTGTGACTTAGCTTCAAGCTACATGTTTTCTATACCTTGAGAAGTCAGGAGGCATTTGATTTGAATTTCAAATCTTAGTTGACAGTTCTTTTGCTTTTTTGTTATATAAAGAAAAGCTTGAAGATCTTAGCAATAACATTTATGGCACCAGGGTGAGGGATTAAGGAGACCCAGTGTGTAAATAAAGGTTCACAGGAAGTGCAAATTGTAAAATGTCCATGGAATTCCATGCAAAGGAAGTAATTGCAGAGAGAAAATTAGAGAGGCCAAAGCTCAATTAAAACTTAACCTGGCCTCTTCTTTAAAGGATGGTAAAAACTGTTTTTATAAATACATTAATAGCAAAAGGAGGGGCAAGGAAAACCTCCATTCTTTGGACACAGTGAGGGAATATGGCTACCAAAGATGAGGACAAGGCTGACGTACTTAACTTACACCTTCTTTGCCTCAGTTTTCAACATTAAGACAGTTGTTCTGTCCTCAGGACAACTGGCTCCTGAGCTGGAGTAGAATAGTCCCCCTGTAATCCAGGAGGAGTCAGTTAGAGGCTTGCTGAGTCACTTAGATGCTCATAATCCATGGGTTCCATCCTAGGGTGATGAGGGAGCTGGCAGATGAACTCACCAAGCCATTCCATCATGTACCTGGAGAAAAGGAGGCTCAGGGCTGACCTCATCTCTATCCACAACTCCCTGACAGGAGGGTGTAGGCAGGTGAGGGTCAGTCTCCCAGGGATCCAGCAATAGGACAAGGAGAGAGTCTCAAGGTATGCTGAGGGGTGGTTAGGTTGGACATCAGGAAAAATTTCTTCACAGAAGGGGTGACTGGACACTGGAATGGGCTGCTCAGAGAGGAGCATCCTGAAGGGATTTTAAGAAAGTGTGAATGTGGCACTCAGTGCCATGGTCTGGTTGACAAGATGGTGTTTGGTCATATGTTGGACTCGATGACATCAAAAGCCTTTTCCAGCCTAATTGATTCTGTGATTCTGTAATTGGTATTAACAGATCCCAAGTGTAAAACTTGAACTTCTTAGCTGATGTTATGTAGAATGTTTTCAGTTGTTAACGCTCTGATTTTTAGTTAGGATTCTATAGGAGGACTGCAGTTCCACAGAGCATTTGTAAATATGGAATTGTCAGAAGTAACATTTGACGTTTGTTTTCATTACAGAAATTTGGCAGTCGTGGCTGAAACAAGTTGCTGACTACAGTTTGGAAATAGATAGCAAAAGGTTAAGGAGAGCAGCCCATTGTCTAACAAAGCCAGTGCAGTGTGGAGATACGGTCTGTTATCTGTTAGGTGTAAAAGAGCCCTGGGATTGATGTATATTCACAACTGGTTTTGGTTAAAATTTTACATACTGTGTCTTTTTTACCTAATGACAGACTTCTAAGATACTAGGCCTGTATTTTCTGGTTGCAAAAATGTTAACTTCAGTGAAGTTAGACTAGGGGTGAGTATACCCATTTGCTGTAGACATTTGTAAGATGTTCTTGAATGTAAAGGCTGAGAAATGTGCTGTTCTTCAGCTGCTTGGGTCATCTTTTTTTTTTCCTGATCATCTTAAAGTTGTCTCAATTTATTCATAACATATGCTAAGTTTTGCTTGGCTTCAGAACCACTGAAGAGCAGTTGAGGTGGGTGGTGAGTGGAGTTACAGCCAAGGTCCATGCTCTAGGGTTGATCCACACACTTTTTTCTCATGGATTGTAAAACTTGCATATTGCTTACCAGTCATGTAAATGTTGACAGGGTCAGGCAGAATAATGTTGCTCCATAAATGGATGCTCCATAGCTGGATGCTGGCTATGTATCATAGGTCAGCTAGTTACCTTTATAAGGTGCACAGCTGTTGGCTCAGGTGAATGAAGTCAAGTACCTAGCATGTAACTGTTTACTTAATTTGTTAGAAAATGCCTTAAATTCCATGTTGATTGTTAGCACTTCAAAAAGAGCATTTCAAGGTTGTTTCTTAAGAAGCACAGTTGCATTTGTACTGAAGATCTGGCTCTTTGGTAGCAAATGACATTTTATATGCTACTAGCCAAAATCAGTTTTACACTTTTGGTGAAGAGCATGGGCTGCTGGAAATGCTGTGTGAGTTTTGTAATCTACAATACAGAGATACACATTGAAATAGAGACTTTATATTGCTTAATGATTAGGAAGAAGTTTGCTTAGATTTAAAAGTATTTGATGTGATCAGGCTAACCTGTATCCATGGTTGATAAATGCTGAATCTCGTCAGTTTTTATCATGCCATATCTCTAATGATTTTTTTTAAATTTAAAGTTTTAAGTAGAATGTGGAGCTTTAATGTCAGCATTGCATCGTTTGGAGTCGTTAGTGCTTTCCCTTGCATGCAGCTCGAATGAGCAGTGCATTCCACGTGGATGGAATGTGCAGGCTCCAGCTCCCTAACCCACCGCA
Organism: Emberiza elegans; assembly: GCA_024865655.1. Lineage (NCBI taxonomy): Eukaryota > Metazoa > Chordata > Aves > Passeriformes > Fringillidae > Emberiza > Emberiza elegans. Next base: position 2,305,276 of record JALJVW010000898.1, read on the forward strand.
GCCTGCACTGTCCCTGCAGGATGCAGCGGCGGCGGCAGGAGATGGATTCCTTACTCCAGCCCCAGGCTCTGGCTCTCCAGTCTGATTTAAATATTTCAAGGAGCTGCATTTTAGAAGGTAACAGCTGTGGCAGTTGTACTGGAGTGTGGTGACTACCTTTTCCAGAGGCACAGAATGTTATCACCAGCACTGGAATAATGCTGCTGTTTGTCAAGGATATGTGTGTTATCTTCTACTATAAATAAAGAACATTGGTTCAAATTCTCTTATTGAATTTATGTTCTGGGAGGTAGCAGTATTTTGTATTCATTTGAAGGAAACCCATGGATCCGGTTTCCAACAGAAGAGCCTTGAACAGTATTTTATATTTACATAGCCACAGTGTATTTGGATTGCAGTCAATTAATTAGCTTAATGGGACAGTGTGTCACTTTTAAAATGCCTTTTACTGTTTTTATGAGTTTGGCAGAAAATTGCCAAACTGGAAATGGAGAAATAGCTGTTTTCTATTTCTTAGGGAAGCTAAACCAGCCCAGCTTCTGCCTTTGTTTTGCTTTGTGGTCCGTTGGCATTGTCATGGTCACCAATTCAGGCGTGTGTATGCACTTCTTGGGGGCTGGTAACCTGTGGCCTGCCCTCCAGCTCTTCTTTTTTTGTTGGTTCTGTTTTTTGTAGCAAAACTAAAGCTGCAAGATCACCTGTAAGAAAAGCTATTGTCTATTTATTTAATCGCCAAGTTAAATCAATCTTTTGATTATTTGTAATGTGTTTTAGGAACTGTATTAGAATATGCAGTTTGTAAGCTCAGGAACATTTTCTTTTCATACTGTGTCATCTCTAGTATTGCTGTCTTCCTATAGTTTTTGATAAAATAAATTAAATTTAGTTTTTCTCTTGTTGTTGTCATTTTTAAAAAAAATTAGCCTGTCAAAATTAGTTGTAGCATTTGCTTTAAGACTGCAACCTCTTAATTCCTGGCTTGTACCCATATTTTCTAGGAGTGTAAGGATTCCAACAGAGGGACCATGAAGAAGTGATGTGTTTTCAGTTTAGGGCTGGTGAGAACTGGTATAAATTTACACTTGCCGGAACAGACTGGATTCCTGTATATTTGAGCATTCTGTTCAAGGCAGACTTGAACTTTCATGCAGTTTTCAGACATGAATTGAGCCAACAGAAGAGGTTCTGTTTTGTCTGACTTTATTCACAGAGGTAGTTCCAACAGCAGTTCCATTCACTCAGGCTTGCTAAAAAAACCCCAAAGTTGGTAGATCACATTTGGAATTTAGGTTAACAAATCCCACAAACAACAGGAAAAGTAACAGTGGAGAAATACATGGATATTTAATATCCTTAGAATCATACATAGATTATGGCAGTGCTTTGTCCCTCCTGCCTCTGTTTCCTGTGGCAGAATACTGGTTGGTTTAACATTCACATGTCACTAAACATGGCACAACAACTGAAGGCACACTCAGAGGGGAGGGATGTTGTGCTAAAGTATGTTTAATTCTTCGGGACTTAAAAAAATTGATGGATAAGTTCAGGGATTTTTAGATGACTTCTGTGGTTTAGATATTTTGTAGGCACTCCAGTTTAGGAAAAACCTGAATTACATTTCTATGTTACAAGCTAAGAATTTTGGCAGTTAAGATGGCACATGTGCATGGTGAATATATTGCCTTGATTTAAAACAGTGAAGTCTACAGAGTGTTGCAGAGGAGGTGAAGTTTTGCAGTACAAGAGCCTGTGTGGGACACCAGGTTACCTTCTGTGGCTGAGCTACCTGCCAGAGCAGGACAGGGCTGGTAACTTGGGAACCACAGGATTTTAAATTTTTCTGACAACAATTCAGAACAAACCAGACCACAAAGGAAGTGATGACAAGTTGTTTGTACTTGGAGGTGAAGCAGTCCGCAGTACCTAACTCAGGAGTTAAAGCTCAGTGTCAAGAGAGACTTTTTGAAATTAACAACTTGTTTTAAAACAAATTACCCCCCACATAACCTCAGTAATTCTCTGATCTGTTCTGCAGTTATTTTTAAAAATAACTGCAGTGAGGACTGATTAAATTGTTATAAACAATGGTAAAGGTAATGGTAAACAATTGTCATAATAATGATAAACAATTGTTATAATGATAAACAATGGGATTAAAGCCAAATTACAGTTAACAGTGTGCTATTTTATTAAAACCTGAGATCACATTACAAAGGCAAACTCTTAGAGCTCATGATAAACACTAAATTTCATTTAGTGTCTTACCTTTAGTTTTGTCTGGTCCATTTTTTGTCTACTTACAGTCCTGGAGAATTGAACCTTGGGAGGTAGAAGGTTTTTACTGTCCCTCCTGGGAATACTTCCTTTTCAGTATTTCATGGAAGGAACAGTAAAGGTACACAGGCTGCAAATTCCTGGTTCTGACAGTAAGATACTTCTGAATTAACCATGACTCAGCATAGCTGCAGACAGTAACCAGCAGGAAATAGAAAAATAATTCAGGTATTAATAGACATGCTGGGTATTACCACAAGGTAATCAGTTATACCTGCTCTCAGGAGACTTTTTTCTCACTGATTATGTTTTCACCTGCTGCAAGCTTCTTGTATAAATGGTGCAGTTTATCTGGCTGAGGCGCTTCAGCACCAGGAGTCAAGGGAATTTCAAAGTCAGAGGAGCTCTGGGAGTCCCTCCTCAGCTCCAGATCAGGAGTCCTGGAGCTATCACTTATTTCTGCCAGCACATCCTGAACGTGGGCAGTGCCATCTTCTGCAGTTTTCTCACAGCCTTTGCTTTTGAAGCCACAGGCACCATCGTGGGCACAAGGTCTGTCCTGACCTGGTGGCTGCCCCCTGCTGCTGTCCAGCTGAGTGTCCCTGGGACTCTCCTGCAGCACAGGAACCACTGCTCTGCTCCCACCTGTGCTGAGCTCCAGGGCACTTCTCTCCTGGGAGGTGATGAGCACTGTGTCCATTTGGCTGTCCCAGCCCTGGCTCCCCTGCTCTGATATGTGTGTTGACTGAGAAGAATTTTGGGAGGAGATATGTGTTGAGTCACTTACTCCATCTGAATCGCTGAAGAGTGACTGGGACCCACCGGCATCTGCTGAAGATGGGAGGTTGTCCTCATTTTCAGAGCTTTCCTCTAGTTTATTACCTGTAAAAAATTCATCCCAGCAAGGGACATTGGCATTGGACTCCTGCTGGTCACTAGGTACTCCATTGAAATTGGCTGTGGAAGTGGCATCTGGTTCATGGGAAAGAAACTGAATGGTATTTTTTTCAGGTTCTTCTTCATCATCTTCATCATCATCATCATTTGATTCTTCACAGTCCACAAAGTCTACCTTGAGGGAGGTGTAAGTTGTGGTCCCTCTGTAACTTTCTGTGCTCTCATTAATGTTTCCTTCAGAGTTGTCAGCCTGTCCTGTGCTGGAGGGCCTGCTCTCTCCTCTCTGCTGTTTTGGAATCTTAGGCCTTGTAGAAATTAATTCTGAATCAAAGAGATCATCTTCATCTGGCAAGAAACAAACAGAAGATCACTAAGAAAAGATCACATCTCTGCTAAAATCTTCTTGAGAGCAAATTTTTATTAAAAATTCCTTTAGTATAAATTGAGGAAAATATTCTTTAACCCAGCTGGAGATTTTGCAGGATAATACTGACAGTGTTTGCCTTGTCTAGTACAGTGCCTCACAGAGACAGAACAAGCTTTCCTAGGACTGGTCTGGGACTGAGGGAACGAACTCCATCCAAAAACTTACAGGACTGTTGAGCATTAAGTACATTTTAAGACTGCAAACAAGTGTTTTTACACATTAGTGCTCTCTCACCCTCCTAAGTTCACATAATTTCTATTTCTCAGTTCCAGCTGTTGCTGTGAACACACAGACTGTGATGAACACCAAAGTTTTTGGCACCTGTGCTTAGTCTCAGACTTCCATTTAAGGTGCACTAGCAGCAGAGGAACCTTTACCTGTATCAGATAATTCTCTCTTGTGGGGTCTCTTCAGCGTTCCTAAGGGCTTGTACCTGGGTTCCGCGATTCTCCTGTATGACCTGCATAATGGCTTTAATCTGAAGGGAATGAAAAAAGCAGTTAATATTTAGAACTCAGCAGATGTTTTCAGGAGCAAAAGTAAATCCTTTAGCTTGTTTTAAGTACACTGCTTCACGCCTTTCATAGGCACTGCAGCAAAAATGTTAAAGCAAAGGCAGCAATACCTAGTGCAAAGTCCTTGATTCATTGATGAGTTTCAGCAGCTGAAAAGTAGAAATCTGTCCTTTCAATATATTTACCATAAAACACGTACATTTTTTGGAAACGATCTTGTAGCTCCTTCCTTACAGAAGACAAGCTGACAGGGTTCCAAAACTGACTACAGTTTTATTCAGTGATTATTAAGTGGAAGTCTCCTTTCTTACTAAGGAAGAAAGGAAAAAAGAACAGGGATCTTTGTTCTGTCCAGACTGACACACCACAGCTCTCCTGCTCCCTGAGGGTGCTTTTTAAGCTGCCAACATCTACAGCAGCACAGCAGAACTGGGCTCTCTGATGCTGTGCAGGGGAAGAGTTCAAGTCCCCAGAGAAACCACCTTTAAAAGAAACTTTTGAGAAGTGGCAATGACAAATAGAAATGGGTCAGAGTGAACAAAGTGAGATGAATCTGTAGTCAGCTTCCTCCCAAACAGAGTTTACCAGCAGAAAAGCCTCTACACAGACAAGTAGAATACAAACTCTGAGACTCAGCTCAACATACACGTGTGCTTCAGAAAGCCCAAGTCTGTGGGACTGAATATAAAAAAAAAATCAGAATTATCAGACAAGTAAAGCCAAGGCTGAGAGGCTGGGATTCAGGAAGGGAATTGTCCTTACAGGAAGAGTTTGGATCACCTCCCTCCAGCAGCCCCTTGTCACTTACATTTCCATAACTTTGTCCTCTGTCCCACCCACTGGCAGTACATTGGGATACACGTTCACAGGACAGATATAGCTCAGGAAATCCTTGATCTGAATTCCAGAAAAGAAGAAGCAATTTAAAAAATTACATTAACAGTTAAGAATGTCACTTAAAGGCAGCATTGATGCAAGCACATCCAAAAGTACTACTAGTGGTCTTTATGAAAAGACCAGTGTAGCCCACAACTCTGTCCAAGTGGGTATCTCTGGAACAAGGAAACAGGCCTGAAAGGAAGCTGAGAACTCAGCCTCACCTAACACCTCACTGCAATCATCAATTACTACACAAGACCATCACGGTCCCTGAAAGAAATGGCTGGCCAGTCCTGGAACGTGATCCAAGGGTTCCTTGTCCTTTTGTCCTTACTGCTGCTGATATTCTCAAATACGCATTTTTCTTACTGGAGTTCAAGCCTCCAGTTATGAAGATCAGGTATTCCTTTCCTATTCCTAAAGTCTCTCCTGAAGTACTCTGTAAAAGCCCATCATGACAAAACACACTGTTTTTTCCAAGCCTTACTCTGTCATCTTCTAGATGATCTTCAGTAAATTTCTTCAGGAATTGTGTCTGGTTTGGGGCACTCCTGCTGAGCACTGGAAACACTTGCAGGTTGCAGGTTGTAGGTTACACTGCTATCTGTACACAGCAGGACCGTCCTGGGGTGACCCATAAGGTTATTACAATTTTGTATCTAGCAGTCATTTACTGTTATTTTTTTCCTGATGCTGGTGCACTTGTTAGGAAACTCTTGTTTTCTCACTTCTATCTACTCCCGCTCATTCCTTACTGTTGGAAAGGGATTAGTTGAACCTGTAAAGAGACACAACTTGTTCCTGAGTGTTCTCCTTTAAATTGTCTCAAACCAAGACAAGGACCCATCGATTTTGGATGTGGAGGTAGGAGTGTTAGACTAACCCCCATATTTCACCAGCAAATTCCACACTGGGACCTCCATTTAAAATTCTCCATGGCAGAGCAAATTTTACTTCATCAGGAGGTTAAAAACAGTACTGCCTTCCCCCATTTTGTAGTGCAAGACTTTGTGACAGTTCATTGTTAGCACTGATGCAGTTTCAGTTCAGTTTCTTAGGAGAAAGTGTTTTCAGAGCTGTATCAAGTCATGTTAAATGAAAGTGCAGGATTGTGGGGAGGATGCTGCCAGGACCAATTTCCTTTTAGTCTTTTAACACAGGAAAAGGGGCAAGAGCAGCAGTCAGGATGAGAGAAAATTTGGTTTAAATATGTGGGCTGAGAAAAGAAGCCAAACCCACCCAAATGTAAGTAACAGCAGATAAACAACATATTGTAAACTAAAACTCCATGCTTTAAGCATTGCATAGTTACACAATAACCTAAAATGGAACGGCAATCAAAACAATTGTAGAAGTGACCTATACATTGAGAACAGAGAACAGGAAATAGGCTTGTAATCCTGCCCTACTTCAACAAGTTCCTTTGCAACTATATTAAAACCAATTTCTCTATCATCAGCATTCAGAACTTCCTATCTCCTTACGTCTTATTACTGATAGCATTTTTTCTTATTATGATAAATCATGTCATCCACTCCAGAATAATCCAAACCCTTTTACATTTTCTTAATCAATGTATACTCAGTACTAGAAGTATACAAACCTCACTGTATGAAGAGTGGAAAGAGAAGCAAGCTCTGTACGTTCTCTCCCCAGTCCTAAAAAAAATAAAAGAGGCACAGAAATTAGGTAACTGCTGTTCATCCTGGTCAACAGACCAGCATAACCCACTCTTGAAGTCCATTCTGAGATTCAATTTTACATGTATCAGTCAAGATACAAACCTGAAACAACAAATTTCTGTGTGGCCCAAATGCTCACCTCACTATTACATTGGTTTTCTTTTTCCTTTCCCCAAACCACATTGTGGAGGGTTTGATGCTGATTACGTGCAAGGGAGTTCCATTGAGGCAAGTCATCCCACAGGGCAGTCTGTTCCCTCGGAAGCAGTCATCATCCTGTCCAATGCATATAAAATTGAGTTCAACTATGACGTTTTTTTACCCAGAAATTAAGGACCATAGTATCTAGCCAAACCACATTCCTCTCTCACTTCTAATTCCTTTGAAAGACCCTGTCACACCTTGGTTCTTTAGTGCAGTTGACAGTGTAAATCAGAGACCAACGCCCCAATGTGTCATCTCAGGTTCTACCTGTGTTCCTCCAAGCTGGAGCCTCCAGCCTGAGAGACATCCTGGAAATGGATGGCCACATGCTGAAACCACACAGGCACCATCTGAGCTGCTTTTGATGCACTGAAATGGAAACACCTGATTGATCTACTCAGCTGCTTGTTCACTTCACTTAAAAACAATTTTCAGGCTTCAAATACAATTAAATTACTTCTAGCATAAGCTAATATATTTTTCCCTTTTTTTCTTAAAAAACAAAACAAAACAACTTCAACCCACTTACTAAAGTTTTCATTCTGCTTCACATTAAGTCACCATTTCACCAGTCCTCATTAACCCAAGAGGCCCCAGACATCAGCACCTATAACCACATTTTCAGAGCAAGGTCAGGGGAGGCTTTGCAGAAGGAACGCACCCGAGGATGCCGACAGGCGTGAATCTGCGTGCGCTGATCTGTGGTAACGTGGCACAGGATTTCTGGCATGTTCCTGAACATATCAAGTTTGTTTGTGTGCACCTAGAGAAAGCCAGAGTTTACTCTTTATTAGTGGTTGCCAGACTGCAGCTGGAGCATCTGTATAGATGTGATTCTGCTCTGCCCAAATGCTGGCAGGTTTTTAAATTATTACTCCCAATAATGTCCAAGCAGAGATGTGTCAGCCAAAACTTGGACATCTAGAACAAGTAGAACATACTACCTATATTAAAGAAGGATGAATACTCATGAGAAAATCAGAATATATATACTATTAATGCTGTATGCAAATGAATTTTATCTTTCACAAAATAAAAAGGAGTGAGGTAAACCCTGAGCTTGAAAACCGGGAATTAACTTCTCTTTGGAAAGTTCAGATGTTCCAGACTGAAGTCAACTAGTTACCTCATTTTGAGCACAACTGCACTTTTCAAGGGAAGTTAATGAAACAGGCATAACTGTGACCCAGAGCAGCACTCTGAACAGCCATTGCCAGCTCAGTGTTGGGCACAATCATCACTGAGGATCTGTTCCAAAGCAGCAGTTAGGGAAACATTACCTTGATTCCGAGTTCCTCGCTGAGGTTTATGAATAAATACTCATATCCATAAGCAGCTTTGCAGTTCAACCACACAACATGATTACGAGACAGTGAGGTCCAGCTTCGCACCAACTCCAAGATCCCATTTAAACATTCCTCCTGAAAAGGGGCAAAGTGCTGTCAATCACCTTGGAAGATACTTCCAAAGTGCTGGGATTTAGTAATGCAAAAATGGCATTGCCTTGTAAGACCTTCCTAACAAAGGGGTAGTTAATTAATTAACAGCTTTAAGGGCCTTTCTTCTCACAATTTATTAGACTTACCCGGCTTGGTATGTGATAAAACTTGGGATCACAAAAAGTAGTGTCCAAATACACACTCTGGATGTCTTTTACCCTGGAGGATAGAAATGTGATATCAGAGTAAACATTTACCACAGTGCTAAGACACACCACTTCCTCTCTCTTCAAAAGGAGGTAATTCTACCTTTTCATTACAAAGAATACGTCAAAGGGGGCTTGTAACTGCAGTATTGCAATTATATTTAATCTAGGCTAAAAAATGCAGAAAAAATAATGACTACTTAGCCAAATTGCCCATGCCATATGATCTTCTGTTCTTTTTATATCCCACAAATAGCTCACCTGGTCCCTGAATGCAAAAGCTCCATTCTGGCTGCTTCTCCTTTTGCAAGCCTGAAATCCCCTGTGTACAACACAGTGCCATTCTCACCTTCAAACAGAAACCTGCAGACAGCAACATTTGGGTCAAACTCCTCATTAAATGCCAGGTGGTGAAACATTTAAAGTGCTGAAAGGACATACATGACTGAACCTGGACAGTGACCAGCTGGCAGAAGTGTCACCACTACATCTTCTTTCTGGAAGAGAGGGGTTAGCATTATTTTCAGACTGTAGTAAGTACTACCAGTACTTTCGTCAGCACAGTGAGAGCAATGCATTACTCCCCACAGCCTCCTGCAGCATTTAGCATTGTTTCAAAACCAGAGAGTCTCTTCACACTGCAACCACCATCCTGTCATGGCAGAAGATAGGACTAAGAATTGTATGGTGCTTGTAAAGCAAATTGGACAGAAGACAGTTCTACTTCCTTGGTTCCTGGTAAGCAAGTACAGAATAGTTTGGGTTGGAAGGGACCTTTAAAGGTCATCCAGTCTAACTCCCCTGCAATAAGCAGGGACATCTTCACCTAGATCAGACTGCTCAGAGCCTCATCCTGACCTTAAATGTGTCCAGAGATGGGGCATCCACCACCTCTCTGGGCAACATGTACCAGTGTTGCACCATCCTCATTGTAAAATGCTTCTTCCTTATATCTAGTCTGAATCGAGCCTTTTTTATATTGGAACTACCACCCCTTTTTCTGTCACTACAGGAGAGGAGGGGCACATCCATTTTGAAAATAGCTGGTGCACCTCAGATGTTGCAGCTGTGTTTCCTGTACTCATGTAAACAGCATTGCTGCCCATGACTGACATGAATCTTTTTTTCCTGTAACTTACCTCACCAGATGTTTCATCTTCTAAAGAAATCTGAGTTGGTGTTTCAACTTCCAATGCAACCTGTAACAAAATGATTAATTACATTATAGGATTTACTGAACATTCTGTTTCATGTTTCTGTCTAGTTATTTATTATGTAGACATCTGTAGCACTCGCTGTGGCTAATGCTAAGCCTGTAAAATTAAACTCATTTTCCTGTAGTAAGTCATAAATTTCCACTTCCAGTGGAATAAATTTTCCTTAAAGTTATTTAAAAATTAAATGGAGATACCTCAGGCAAGGTGTGCATGCGTAAAAGAGTTTGAGCATGTTGGACTTTTATCAGCAACAGCTCTTGTTGCTCTGGATGGATCACCTGCCTTATTTTTGGATGACTGCAAAGCCCAAAATCCCAGTCCCACAGCAGTGGATCTTGCTAGAACAACTCTGTGCTGCAGGACTTCCCACTGCCCTCTATTACCAGAAGCAGATCACTGGAAGGATATATTCCTGTATTTGTGCAGAGATAATTATTTTTATTTCTGTGAAAAAAAAACTCATGTTCTGTTTTATAATGCCTATTTTATAATTAATAATTATTATGTACCTATTATAATATATATAATAATAAATTATATTATAGGAATATATATAATAATTATGATACAATTATTTCTATTTCTGTAAAAAACCTCATGTTCCATTTCATAATGCCTGCATCTGCAAAGGGAAGGAAATAACTTCAAGTGACACCTGCACACTGATCCCTTGCATTCGGGCTCCAAACACTGCAAATCATTTAAATTTATTAAGTTTTGCAGTGATTTTATACTACAACTTCTTCATGTTATAGTCAATTTTCCAAAAAGCAAAAGGAAAATCATATAACTTTAGATTATATACACTCCGAGCAATAAGAGACTTTAAATGAAGCCAAAGAGAAATAAAGGACAGAAGCAAAGAGATAAGGTAAGAAAATGAATACCAATTCAAATGTACAAATGATCAATGTAAGGATGAAGGCCACATAAAGCTGAAGTTGAGAGAAAAGGAAAAATTTTGTTGGGGGTAAAATAATTAAACAACAAACAGCAATAAACCAATGCCACACAGCAAGCAGCAGGAAAAGCACATTGTGGGAAGCACTCAAGTCCTGAAACGCTGTATCAACACCAATATTCAGACGCTCCTGAGGAGCAGAGAGCTGCTTCTTTCTGAGAATCGCTGCTTGGAAAGTGCTATTTTCAAAATAAACACAAACTCACAATATGATTCTCCCAAAACTTGTATTTCCAGTTAGTCAACAACAATTCCTTAGTTACTGGTGAGCAGTATAGTTTAACTTTCAAGCTGTGAGGAGACAAAAAACACAGAAAAGTGTTTTTTAAAGTAGACATGAGGAACAATCTGACAACACATCAGCACCTGGCACCCAGTACATCAAACCCTGCCCTCAGAAACCTCTCATGTGAGGAGATCTGCAGAGCTGGAAGCCTGCAGGCTTCTCAGCACAGCAAACCCAAACCTACCCCCGTGTGCCTGCATGGTTTGCAGACACAAATGCAGCGTGTGGTACATGGTCATGACCTATCTGCTGTTTCTCTACCCCTGCACACACCCCTGGAACAGGCACTAGGCACAGTCAGCACACAGCAGAACACAGAATACGCCTCATGAAGCTTGGGCTGGTGCACAGGGACCTGATGAGCAAAGAGAGATTCTCTGCTTGCATCAGAGGAGATGCAGTATCTACTCTAATAAATCAAAGAGAGCCTAGGAACTGGTCCACAACCTCCCCGAGCTCATTGCCACATTTGGTCATCCTTATAGTGAAAAAGGTGTCCCTTGCCCTTTCTTTATGCACTTCCATGAAAAGTCTGGCTCCATCTCCTCTACCCCTACCTGCAAGCAGTGATATATGATTGTCTCCTCCTCCTAAGGCTGAAGACATCCAGCTCTCCCAGCCTCTGCTCATACATGAATGACATGGCCCTGGCCCCAGACCAGTGTGGTGATGCTATCACCTATCAATTTACCATCCAGGGGAGCCCAGGCTGGACACAGTACCCCAGAAAAGTCTCACAGATGCTGGCCAGAGGGGATTGACTGTCTCCCTCAAACTGCTGGCTACCTGCTTGCTGATATATCTCAGAGAGCACAGCTGGCCCCTTCACTGCACAGGCACAGCACTGTCTCTATGCACCAACACTGCCAGGGAATAACACAGAGATGCTCATCAAGCTCATGAACGTTGTGGAGTTCAACAAGGCCAAGTGTACCTGAGTCTGGGCAACCCCTGCTATCAAAACAGACTGAGGGATAAATGGGTTAACAGCAGCCCTGCAGAAGGCTTTGGGGTACTGGTGGATGAGAGGCTGGCCATGAGCCAGCAGTGTGCACATGCAGCCCAGGAAGCCAATCTTACCCTGGGCTGCATCACCAGCACTGGGCAGCAGGACAGGGCAGGGGGCTCTGCCCCACTCCTGTGAGCCCCACTGCAGTGCTGCAGCCAGCCCTGGGGGAACAGCACAGCGGGGACAGGGACCTGTTGGAGCAGGTCCAGAGGAGGCCACCAAGGTGCTCATAGGGCTGGAGCATCTCTGCTGTGGAGACAGGCTGAGATAGCTGCAGTTCTTCAGCCTAGAGAAGAGAAAATTCTGGGGGGACATTACTGCTACCATTTGATATTTAAAAGGAGCTTTTAAGAATTATAGAGAGGGACTTTCCACGAGGACACGGTGTGGACAAGAGGGGCTGACTTCAAATTGAAAGGCGGCAGGTCTAGATGAACTACAAGGAACAAATTTTTTACGAGTGAGGGTGGGGAAGCACTGGAACAAACTGCCCAGAGAAGCTGCGGATGCCCCATCCCTGAAAGAGTCCGAGGCCAGGTCTAGTGGGAGGTGTCCCTGTCCCGTTCATATCCTGGGACTGATGACCCATGGCAGCTCCTCGCACTGTTTAGCTCAAGCTTTGCCGCGCACCGGCCGCCTGCCCCCTCAGGCCACCTCCCCCTCAGGCCACCGCCTCCTCCCCCTGAGGCCGCCCCGCCTCCAGCCCGTACCTGCCCTCCAGCCGCCTCTTCAGGGCGGTCGCCCGCAGCCCCATCATGTGATCTGGGGAGAGAGGCACGGGGTCAGCCGGGGGACACGCGGGGCGGGGACAACGAACGGAGGGAGGGACAGGGGGAGGGACACGCGGGGTGGAGAAGGGACAGGCGGCGGTGTCGGGGATCGCTGCCGGCGGGCCCTCACCCTTGTGGCAGTGCGACAGGAAGAAGGCGCGCGCGCGGAGGTTGTCGTGGTCGAAGCGGTCGATGGACAGCGCCGGGTACTCGCGTGTGCGGCCCCCGAAACGGCTCATGGCGGACACCGCGCGCTTCCGCCCGCCCGGCCCCCAGCCAATCACGAGGCGGCCCCGCCCCGCGTCGGCCTATCAGGGGCTGGCACGGCCTTTTTAAAGAGGCCATGGCGGGCGGTTGCTTGGCAACCGTTGGCGCCGTGAGGGGGGGCCGGCCGTGAGGGTGCCGCCATCGCGCCTCGGCCGCCGCCCTGCCCCGCCTGACAAAAGTCCCCGTTTTGCGTCTTTTGAACCGAGGTGGGCTGCCTTAAGGACTGGCTGGGCGGGTTATGGTCAGGGCGGTGGGAGCAGGGTGAAGTTACGGTCGCAGCGCAGTTACTGGTCCAGGCCGGGACGTCTGCCGGAGCACCTCGGGATGTACAGGGAACTGTCGGGTAGAGTAGGCAGAAGCCGCTGGAAAGAGGGCAATTTAGATTAGATATTGGGAAGAATTATTTTACAGTGCGGTCAGTGAGGCATTGGGACAGGTTTCCTAGGGAGGTTTTGCTGCCCCAGCTCTGGCACAGTTCAAGGCCAGGTGGGATGGGGCTTTGACCAACCTGATCTCACGGAAGGCGTCGGAACGAGATGATCTTTAAGGGCCTGTCCAACCCCTTAACATCCTCTGAAATCTCTTACTGGCTCTTCTGAGACCCCAGGCAGGTCCTGTGTTTGCCGACTTAAGTGATGTAGGCAGTACCACCATCTCCTCCCCCTGCTGTGCCCCAGGGCCTCTCCTGCCTGGGGATGTGGTGCTCCCTGTCCTGCTGGATACCCTGGCCTGGAGCCAAGGTGCCTCTACTCTTCAGCTTCAAGTTTGCTGGTGAATATGGGTGTGCACCCTAGGTATACCAAAATGGGTGAAGGTACAGACCCCACTCCTCCCCAGCAGCTCGCACACAGGCTGTGACCCACAGTCCTGCTCCACCTGCTGACATGGAGCCCCTCACTCATGACAGCCCTCCTCTAAGTAGCTATTTTTTCAGGACACATCCTGTTCCTGCTCCAGTGGATGTCAAATTTAGTACCCCCACCTACTCCAGATATCATAGGTGCTCATACCTGAGCACCAGCCTGACTCCCAGAGCTGGCACCAGTGTTCACTCATACACAGGTCTCACCAGGAGCTGCCACTTTGTCCTTGCAGCACACACATATGTGGAATACAGAGTTTGTGCAGAGAGACAGTTAAGATTGAAGAAGATATGATAGGGTAGGACAGACTGTGATGATCAGGTGTGAGGTTTAACTGGGCATGTAATACTGGCTAGTCCTGTTTTACACAGGACAGGCTTATTTTATACTCCTTTCTGTCTATTCCCATCGTTGTTTCTCACTGCTCCTGCACATTCTTCATAGATTAATACAGTTCTGTGCATTCCCACACCTCTCCAAGTCAGGTCCCCCCTGGTTAAATCTTACCGGTGCAAAGTCCAGGCTGGTCTCCCTGGATGTCATTCCTGTAGTTTCATGAACTCCAGCATCTACTGGTGCTGGAGCTGAGGTTTGTTTATCAGTGTTTGTTTTGTCAGGTCCCTGTCTCTGCATGTTTTGTTTGTTCCCCCCCTTTTTCCCAGATTTCCCAACTGACAAGGTCCCCAGTCAGATAACCTTGTTGGAATAAACATTCTCACACTCTTTACATGCCACAGCTGTGGTTCTCATCATAACTTTCCTCCTTTCCTTTGTTTTATGTCTTCCTCCCTTTCCTGTAACCCCAGGTTGCAGTGATGGTCCTTGGGCAGACGCCCTAAGGGAGCAGACACTCTCCTCCCACAAACCCTCACAGCTTGTGTAACTGTTCAGGAAACCACCATCAGTGAGCCCAGGCTAGTTAGGATTCCACAGTGTTATGATTAACATCAAAAAATGAGTTCCCAAGGCCAAAGCACTCACTGTTTACCCTAAATTAGGAGCTGGCCAACACTGTCATCTTAGCAAAGTCCACTTCACTGTTCAAAAATTCCCTTTAAAGAAAAGTGTTAGTATTAAACTGAATATTTTCTTGCCATTCTCTTGTCTTCTTTATTCGCCTTTGTCTGTCTTTTGTCTTTCATCTCTTCCCTGAATTCCTGGCTGGAGTACACCTGTCCCTGTTCTGGTACAATGAAAACAGCTCTGTGCCTGGAACTTGGACACACAATAGACACAGAGTACAAGTTTTAAATAGCAGCCCCAAGATGGGATACTTTCATTATATGTAGTCACTAAGCTGGAACTTTCAATATATGATCTTTATTTTTTGGGCAGGAACACCTGTGGACAGGCACTGTGAATTAATGGTGACTCAAGAAGAGCCAGACCTACCCACATGTGTCGAAGAAAAACCTTCCTTAGATGAATCCAACATGTCCAGTAAAGAAGTACTTAACACTAAGGACATGTAAGACACTTCATTTCATTCTAGCTTAGCATTTATTAGGATCTAATATTATTGCTCATCATATTGACTGTCTAAAGTCAATATTGACTGACAACAGTTCTCATCAAACACTGATGAAAATACAGACCTTGAAAAATCCTGTGATGGCTACAAAAGAGCCCTTTGCAGCACAGGAGAAACAAACTTACCCTACTTACTACCCTAAATTTAGAATAAGGACCTGTGCTTATCCTGTTAATTTGTATTTGATACCTCATAACCAGGTGGGAAAATTACTTTTTTAGTTTAGTGAATGGCTGCTTTCAATTGCAAACTGCTGCAGTGCCTGGTAAAAGAATGCTTGGAGTACTGAACTGCAAGAAATGGTTTAGTGGTGCCAGAAAGATGCCCTTTTACATATTTTTATTGATCTCTAGTAAATGTATTCGATAAGAGATGAAAGGCCCTTTCTTTGTCTGCTGCTGGCTCTCATACAAACAGGTGACAGGTGTGCAGACTTCTTTCTCCTAGTCCACACTGTAATAACAATAATTCTTGATAGAATTTTCCCAAATATTTTTATCATGTGGTGCAAGACTTTTTTTCCAATTTCTGCTTTTCTAGAAGACTCAGTGACATTTTGCATTTGATATGATTTCAGCATTCAACTTTTCAGGCTCTCTGTTGATACAGGAACTTGCCAAATAAAGAAATTGGGCAAGGTTTGGAGGCATGGTACCAACAGGGAAGGAAACTATTCATCCTCTCACTGCAAAATCCAGAAGCTTTCATTCCTTGGAGATACTTTCCTAGTTATGAAGCTGAAGCTTGGTGACATTTCAAAACTGGGAAAGGACTCATCTCTGATCATACCTGCTAGGCATGCTGGTGATGGGTGTGTTTTGCTGGCAGAAGCAACAAAAGTTCTATTTGATCAGCAAAATAAGTTATGCTTAGGAAAGCAAATGCAATGACATTCAGAAATCAAATTATTTATTTTTTAATGTAGTTCAAATCCATCCCTGGTGAGTAACCACTGTCTGCAATTTTTTATTGCTTTTTTGTTGCTGTTGTTTTTAGTTTGTTTGGGTTTTTTCCTCATTTATCTATTTAATCAATTTTCTTTTCAGTTTGAGTTTCAGCTTGTCCCAGTTCTGCTCTTTTCAGGTTTAGCAGTTGATTAACCTGTTTGCTGTGTCTCAGCAGACTGAAAAATGGTTTTTGTGTGAGGAGGAAGTCAGTGGCAGTCTGTTTGCTAGGGCAAAGGTAGAAAAGGGTGAATTCTGGCAGGTTGTGTGCCTTGTCTCCTTATCCAGTTTATCTCTGAAGACCCCATCTGCCGTTGGCATTGTGGCAATGCATTTCTTCTTTCCCCTCCTCTCCCATTCTGAGTGTTTGCCCAGACCTTCATTCTGTGCTTCCTAGTTTGGTGCCACTTCAAGAGCAAGAAAGAAAAATCTGGAAATTTGCCTGCCTGCCCCAAGGGGACAGCAACTGCAAAGATGTGAAATTCAAAATTACTGCCTTGAGTATTTTAATTCATCAATATGCACAGCTAAATTTTGGGAGGGTTGAGTCAAGATATATACAAAAGTACAGATGAGTTGGGTTTGACATCAAGTAATGCATTTAATTGGATTCCAACTGCTTATAACTTTTTCCTTTTTAAACCTCAGACTTTGAACTCTGTAATTCCTTTATTTTAAAATTTTGTTCTATCCATTACTCTATGTCCCCAGCAAAATCACTTGCTTCTGTCTTCTCTATTTAATTTTTTTAAGTCTAATTTCAGGAAGATGCCTAAAGTTTCTGAAGTCACGACTGAAGCTGACATCAAACCAAAATCTATGTGTCGTGCCAAAACATGGTCAGATGTCGTAGAGAACTTATACAGATTTCAGCAAGCTGGATACAGAGATGAGGTGGAATATAAACAAGTAAAACAAGTTGATCAGGTAAGGTTTAGAACTTTGTAAGAGTTATTACTTTAAACTTCTGTCTCATATAAAATGATTAAATAAAAATGGAGGTGCTGCTTATTTCCTTTCATTTAGGCTAGGTTCTGATACAGTATATTTCCTCACAGGTCTGACTTGAATTCTTGAGTTGTTGTTAACTGTGTAGAATAACTCATTTCACAGAAGTGAAGCAGAAACACTACCCAGCCTCTGTTTTGTTCCCCATCTCTGATGCATTTAGAAGCATCACAGATCTCTTTGAACAGATGTAGCTGGTCTCCAAAGGAATCATTCAGTGTTCAGGAAAAAAATATTTCAAAGTGAGCTCTCTGAAGCTTCCCCATAAGTCTGTCAATAGACTTGACGGGAAACTTGTTGATTGTCCATGGAGTCAGTCCTGTGTCATGCTACTGCTTCAGTTTGCAGTTGGATTGTGTGGTAGCACAGTCAGGCTTTGTGCACATTCAGAGCTTGGCCTGTATCAAAATGATGTCCACAATGGAAATATTTGAGCTGTACTAAAGGCAGTTGTGACACAGGCTCTTGTCAACACAGGGACTTGTGCCTCTGCTCACTGCAGCTGTTAGTGATGCTCCCCAGCACATCAAATGAGCTATTGAGTAGTGGCCAAATTTCCATGGTTACTCTAGGTTCAAAATAGCAACCAACAGGTTAATACAGCAAACAAATATATATTTTTATTACAGCTCTGTAATTTATCTTCCAAACCAACAAATATAGTATGAAGAACACACTTTTAAAATATGCTGACCTGCTGTGCACATTAAGAAACCACAGAAAGTTCCAAGAAACTCACTCCCCATCCAGTTAACTCAAAACGCAGCGAAACACGTTGATGTGCATAATAAAATGCAGTTTATTATTTTATTGTGGGCTCTGTTACCACTGCAAAGGCTGTGGTGTAATTTTCAGTAAGTGCAGAAGGAAATCACGTAATTATTGTGGTAGGATCTGTGTGTTCAAGATTTATGGCAGGGCACAACCCCTGGCAGTTAAACCCTGATGAAAGTTAAAGAATACCACTGAATAATTGTAATGTGGGTGAACATTCAGTTCCAGCATGCCAGGGCCTGGCAGTGATTCCCTTTCAATTTACATATTCCAAAATTTCTTGTTTAGTCCACATTAGTCTATAATGCAATTGTTACTAAAGATGCAATTATAATGTAGGTGGAGTGAATATTATGGCTGTTATGTTTAGACAGACAATGCCAATAACACAGCTGTATGCCTGGAGCCATAAGGTAAATGATGAAACCACTTCTGGGGCTCTCCAATTAGAAAATGCTCTAGTCTGACATCCTGTTGACAGCTCTGCCTGGAAGAGAAATAAGATGCTTATTACCTGATTTTTACAGTTTACTTTAATCAGAAGCAGTCATAGATGCTCAAGCTGAAAGAGCTACTAAAACCATAAAGCTGTTGAATGTGCAGATGCTGAAGTCTTCAATTTAAAGGTTTACACTGTGAAACAGTGAAGAGCACCAGGGTGATGCTGAGTTTATGTGGGACTGATCGTACCGTCTTTGGGACTGATACAGTCTGAAGCTTACTTTATTTTCATTAAATTACTAATGAAAAGCACATTTTTCATGGTCAGAAGGATCTGAAAGAAATCTTTAAATATATGTCAGTCTTACAGAAGCAGACACTTGCAGCCTCTCAGATTACTGAATAACTGAATAGCATCAATGTTATATTCCTAAACAAGGTGTTTTAAAATCTTTGACTTGTCCAATTTTAAATTAGCCTTTTAAATATCATTAGATTCCTATTTCTAGGCTTTTCAGATCACATAACTTTATACTAAACCTGAAAACTGGTTTCTGGCATCTTGTTCTCAATCTGTTTTTAAAAGTTCAGGAAGTTAATAGAAAAATAGTATTTAGATGCAAATGAGGGTTTCCTATGAAAGTATACCCTATATTCCTTGCAATGTCATGCACAAACATCATTTAATGTGAGCATGTTCAGGTGATTTTGTATCCTTTTTGTTCTACTTGTAGGTAGAGTGCTGGCCAGAAACTGGATTTGTTAAGAAACTCCAGAGAAGGGACAATACATTCTATTATTACAACAGGCAAAGAGAATGTGAAGACAAAGATGTCCGTAAAGTGAAAATTTATGTATATTAGACTTGTTACTGTTCTGGTGGGTTTGTTTTTATAAATTGTTTCTTAAGACCTGTAAGTAAATGAACTGTGTAATCTGGCTTACCTTAAGTATCCATGTCATGCTTAGAAAGGGGAGTGCTGGAAATGTAGAGAAGCCTGAACTATAGACATAGAAACTTCACTTTTTCCTTCCTATAACTAAAAGTCTTATTATTCCTCATTTTCCTGGCTACAAATGCTTTGACATAAAGCTAAAAAGCTGGTGAATGGGCATCATATATTTCACTTAACTCTATAACATTCATTGTAAGTACAAGCATCAATCTTTATTCCAAACAATATAATCTAGTTGACACTGGTTAATGTCAGCCACAGTCTCTTGGGGTAGCTAAGGGTTATGAGACTCCAAAGGGCCAAAGTGAGGCCAGAGCATTGACTGACATTTCCTTGGAGCAGAGCAAGAAAAACAAGCAATGAATTTAGGTGAAGGATGGTGAACAATCAAGTAACAATGGCCAGTGCTGAGACTAGGAGATTGTGATAGAAAGAGTCACAACAGAAATGTCTTTTTGTCTATCCCCAAAGTACTTTTGTCAGGTGCCAGTATTAATTATTCAAAGAGGAAATATTAATTGACTTAGTAGCATATGCCTTCTTGGGGGGGTGGATTGTGGATTCACAGGTGTTGGGAATGTGGAGTGCAAAATTCCAGGGAGAACATGAAATCCACACTCGGTAATATTTGGGGAAAGTGACATGCACAGATGATATGTGGGATTTCTGGGCAGAATTCATCTCATCTAACTTCAGATGTCACATTATCAACATCCACACCTGATCCTGTCATTTGAACAGCCTCTGTTCTGAACAGAGAGAAGCTCTTGTGGGCACAATTAATTTACTTTAAGTGCAGCTATGTAACGTTTTCTTTGAATGTGCTGCTGTGACATCAGCTCTGCAGCAGCTGCCTGAACCTGGGCTCCTGAGACACTCAATGAAGATGAGGGACTGTACTTGCCTTCACTCATGAGGGAATTTAATTAAAATACTTTGATGCCAAAACTCTTGATAATTGACCAGCAGAACAGACTGTTAGGTAAACCAGGGTGTGTTTGAGGTAGTTACAAAAATTTTGTTTTTAATATTTCCTATCTCTAGACTGCTGACCAAAGGTATCTAAACTTAGTTTTAGGCATGAGTTAGCAGTGTACATTTGACCACCTGTCTCATGGATATTCTTCATTTATTTGAGCCTAAGATGGAAGCAGACCCAAGATGAGAAATAGAGGACTTACAGCTCCTAGTCAAAATAAGGAGTATGAATGCAATATTTAAAAGATCTCATTGACAATGACTGCTGATGATCTCCTCATCTTGTTTAGACCACTTGGAAAGTTTTAGCTTAAATTTGTATGAGCTCTGTTAGAGAAATGACTGAAAGATACTCCGAGGCAACTATGAAACTTATATTCTCAGAAGGTTTTAATGGCATATAGAGAGTTACTGCATTGTAAAGAAATAAAGCATTGCTGCAATGAATGTCACTTCAGCCTTTCATTATGGTTTCTTTTATGCTTGGAGTGCTCTGGATGTGCTTTTAAAAGACAGGATTTTTTGCATACTTTGCAGTTAAATAGTGGGAACAGAGCAATTATGAGATAACCCATCTATTTTGTCACTTTAGATTAGTGCATCTCACTTTGTAAACTTTATAGATTCCTAAAACCAAAATATTCCAGTGGGCATGGAAACAGCCTTTAAAGAATTTAATGAAAAATAGACATGGTGTATAGCCAGCTCATATTTATTGTCAGAAATTATTTCTGTCAGCACACACAGAAGAAGTGAGAACATTTGGTACAGCCATTTTCTCAGTCTATAAAAAAGGCATAGTTGGGCATTCAAGAACAGGAATTAAAACTGCAGGTAACTTTTTAGGATTTAATATGAATTTTTTTCCTTTTAAGATTTTTAGAAGTTGAAACACATATAAGAGATTATTCTGGCATTCCCTCATTTTACCTGACTACTCCTCAATATTTTTGCAATATTGCTGGATGCTTCTGTCTGTATTTTAAAACCATGAGTGTGCATTTCATGCAGCCCATGGATATTTCAAATGAATAGCCTGGGAATTCATGTTCCACTTTATGTGAGTTGACAGATCCTTCCCACTTTGAGAGAGTGAATTACCTAGATATTACATTTGTCAGCGTTGTCAATTTAAAAAAGATTGAATGTCACTGTGACATTTAAAAGATTACGTGATGAAAGAGAAAGACAAGCCAGACAAGAAAGACCAGTTTACAGAGATGGCCTTTGTCCAAACTGGTCAATTTGGGAGTTCTCTCAGTTCATTAGAGAAACAGCAGATTTTGTAGTGGCACTGTTGGTTTCACTTATAATTGTCTTTTGACATCCAGTTTGTGCTGGACTTAAGATGATGTGACCACTCCTCCACCACCAAAGCTCCTCCTGACCAGGTTTTGGCATTCAGCTGTGCTGGCTGAGCATGAAGCTGATACTTGAGTACCAGCAAGGTTTCCCCTCCTGTCTGTGTGCTGATGTATCTTTCACTCAGAAGAGCTGTCAAAAGAACTCTGTGTTTTCTCTTATCTGATACATCTGATAAGAGAAATACCTGAAATATTTCCTAACTGAACTGTCCCTACCTCAGTTTTAAGCAGGTGGAGAACTGTGAGCTCACTTGTCTCTTAAGTTTAGTTCTGAAGGAGTATCAGAAATAAGTGATCTGGGGAAGCTGTTCTTCATTTAAGGGTGACACAACAGTACTTATCAACATAAAAAAATTCTGAACATCATTATACAAACTCTTTTACTGAATTTTAAAGAGATAAAGCACAAATTTCAAGTTTTATTGCCTAGAGATGAAAATATGTGCTATTTTTCTGATTTGAGTCTTAGCAAAAAGAAATTATGTAAGAAATACTTTCCCAGGTACTTATCTGTTGGTATTTCTCTTATCAGGCAATACTGTACTGCTTTCAATGGCAGCAGCTCAAGGAATGGCTGGTGGCAAGGCTCTCTGTTGGCTTGCAGCTGCCTAAGCCTGATCTGCTTGGTCTAATTCTAATTCCCTTCATAGCTTTGTACAAGAAGAATAAATCCTTTCTGTGCCTGTAGAAGCTCACAAGAGTAGAGAAAACAAAGTTCCAAGACCTACTTTTCAGGCTTTGTGTTTGACTGCTACATGTGAAATGACAAGAGTGCAACCTGGGGTGTTCCAGGCTGCTGTGCTCTATTTTTCAGGCTTTACTGGAATCTGTTTTGGAGCAGTGTTTTCTGACAGTGATACCATGGTTGTTTGATTGCTTTGAACTCACAGCACCTCAATGTTCCACACAGAAGGATGGTAGAATTGTTTTGATTTTTCACTTAGGCACCCAAATGGACAGTTGTTTTTCCATCTCTGAAGACAGAACCTCAACCTTTTGGTTTTCAAACACGGTTCCCTTGTTTGAAAGTATTGAAAAAGGTTGGCCTCAAAATCATTAAAAACAACTTTCTAACTCAGCAGCTGTTGGTGCTGCTTTTCCACTCATTGTTGATACAAATGAGGGCTGCCTGAAAGCAGGTGGAATGGAGTTCCCCTACGCTCCTTGCAGGTTCTCTCCTGGTACTTCAGTTCCACTGAATTTATCTTATTTATTGGACTTGCTTTCTCAGTAGTCTGCCTGTGCTGAACACCTTTTAGCAACTGTAATTATTTAAAAAAAACACAATTTCTTTCTTGTTGCAATTGAGACTTTGCATTTAATTCAAGTCTGAAGCACAGCACCCTCACAAACAGCATTTGGGATGGTGACTGGGGAATATCTACTGACAGCAGAGTTCCAGGGTGGCACCCAAAAAATTACTGCAATGTAACTTTGAACAAACATAATCATTTTTATGGATGCTTTGTTCTGCCAGTGTATTTACATCTCTCAGTGTTGAGATAGAGAATCTTTGCTGCTTGTTGCTTTTGTGGTTCTCTTTTCCCCTCAATACTCTTCCATATTCTCTGCCTTCACAGGCACTCCTCTCTCATGGATCCCTTGAAAATCCTGTCCAGTGTCCTCTATCCTGGCTCCCTCAACCAGCCCTGGCTCAGACCTTGAGTCTTTTCCAAGAGGCACACAGCAAATGTAATCAATGATGGGATTTAATAAGAAGGCAGGCCAGACTGCATGGATCAGGGCCAGGGCCCAGCCAGGTGATTGTCCTGCCCAAACACTGGCTGTCATGTCTGATCCTTCCAACCTTCCTCCTTGTCATCTTTCCATACTTGTTCCACCCTGATCCTTCCTTTCCTGTGTCTTTGGTCATTTCTGCAAACATCCTGTAGTAAGTTTTGTTCAGTCCCCCAAACTCCCTCAAATATACCTCTAATTTCACACTAACCACATTTTCTCCATCTTATCAGTTACAATATTGAGGCAGATCCTCTCCAAAGCCAGAATAGCTCCTTTAATGGCCCTGGCAAGCTCTGCCTTCCCTTACTGTCTCTCTAATCACCTGCTCATTAATGGTTGTGTGCCTGTGTGTTTAAATCACTGTTTTCCTCGTTATTTGTTATTTCTGTGATTTGGAATAACCAGACAATTGACTGAAGCAGATGCTCCGCAGTTTCCCACGTGCTGTGGCAGGCTCCCCGAGGCGGGGGATGGTGGGGAGGCACCCACGCCCGGGAGTCCCGCGGTCCTGGCAGCTCCAGGGGCGGGAGATCGAGGGAAGGGAGTGCCCAGAAGCAGAAGGAGGAGGGGAAAGGGAAGGGAGGGAAGAAGAGGACGGGTTCAGGGAAGGACGAGCAGGTTCAAGAGTCAAGCACACAGATGCATCAGCATTTTGCCAGCAATCTCGTGCTCACAGAAACCTCCTCCCCTGCTGGCAGCTCTTGCTGGTAATGGAAGTAGGATGTAGTCCCAGCTCCTCGCTGCAGATGTTCCTCCTGACTTGGCGGGAGCACCCAAATACCTCATCCAAGTGGGAGCTGTCCTGCTCGGGTGGATAAACTGCTGCCAGCTGCTGGGGGAAGGAGCAAAAAGCAGGGGGACTGGGTATATGGCAGACTCTTCGTGTTTGCCCGGGTGTCTAGAGGATGTCTGCTGTGCCATCCTGGGGAGCATCCTCGTGCCAAGTACACGATGTTCCAGCCAGGGCTGGATGTGAGCAAGGAGGAGCCAGCAGGTGGGCTGGGAGTGCGAGGAGATAAGTGCTAGAATGCTGTGCCTGGAGAGATGGGCTGGAGCCAGGCACAGCCACACAGGGATGTGGTGGGCAGTGTTCCTGGAGAAAAGAGCCTGGTGTCCCTGCAGATCCGCTTCTTTCCGTGGCTCTGGTATCCTGAAGCTACAGACAGTGGAGCTCTTGCTCTGTGGTGCTTACAACCTGCCAACTCCTATCCTGACCTCCCTGAGAGATCCATGTCTATCTTGTTCAGAAGGAACTTGAGTCACAGTCCAGAAGGACCCTTCTTTCCTCCCCTGGACCCTTCAAAAAGGAGGAGGTCTGTGGGTCAGAGCTGAAAGATCACTGTTTGGAGAAGATGCTAATTAAAAACAAGAAATATCTCCTTGATAGCCTATCACTCACAACTTTGGCCTCAGCAAATAGAAAGATTACCACACCTGCAACTACAAAGACAGATTATTTAAACATCAGTGGATTGATATTTTGTCAGACCAGAGTAATATTTCAACAGAGAAGATAGATAGATGACAGACAGATCTGAAGGAGGAGTTCAGAAGAGATATTCATTGCCATAGAATGTATATTGCAAACAGATTATTGAGAATGCAAGGCAACAGAAACAGAAATATAAAAACTTAAGTATGTTTGGACAGTAAGAAGACATTAAAATATCACTGGCAATCTTTACTTAGGAATTGCTTCTGTTATTTACAGTCTTACCATTTATATCCATCAGATGGGAAAAGCATCACACCAAGTGTTCATAATTACTGCTTTACTATATCAGAGCAAGGTAGTAGGATCCATCTATACCAGATGAAATAATTTCCAATCTGTAGCTGAGGAGGATGTGAAACATCACCTGCTTGCACAAATACAAACACTTGAAGTTCAGAAGTCTGGGGTCATGTACACTTAAGATCAGTATCTCAGTACTCTCATTTCCCTAATTTTAGATCTTAACAAACTTTGGAAAACTGGAAAGGTGCCAGAGAACTGATGGAGGATGAACATGAACCAGTACTTAAAAGGGAATGATACTAGACTGGATAAACACTCTAATCAGGGATAAAATAATGAAGTGGCTACACTGGGACTCTGTCAATAGAGGTTAATAAGTATTTTCCACTTGGCTTCACTGATCAGACACATCTTGTCTGATACAAACAAGGTGGATACAGAGATGTAAGACAGATACAGAGCAGGCAGGCAGAGGTTTTGTTTCTGGAACATTTTTTTATGCCTGAGGACTAACACAGTTTCCAAACACTGCCATCAGTCTCAGCCCAGAGTTACCTGACTATAAGCAGTGACTTGTGCTGTGTGAGACCCCAAAAAGAGAATTCACACCTCTCACTTGGCATGAAGCCCTCTGCCCTCAGATTCTGTGAAATCCATAAACTTTAGTAAGATAACAGCTCCCTGGTGCCAATAGGATTTGCATGACTTGCTTTTCAATTCAGAGGCTGTAGCCACTGCAGGGTTTGAATTGCACATGCCCATGGAGAAGAAAAATCCTGCGGCTGGGGCAGTGCCAGCTGGAAACATTTCAGCACAAGAGGCAGCAGTCTGGATTTCAGGCAGATGTTTTAGTCAGCCTCTGGCTAGTCATTTTTTAATGGAGCATGTGCCTCAGGAACATTGAGTTTTGGAAAGAAAATCTTCTCCTGGATGTGCTTGGCTGACAAGTAGCCCTGAGGTGGCTTGGGAAGATGGACGAGGCACACAGAGCCTCACTGCTGGTGGGACGACCTCTCAGCGTGCTTGCTGTGGGCAAAGGTTTTTCATCTCACCTCTCTGCAGAGAATCACAAACCCCTGCATTTCAAAGCTGTGGTAGTGCCAAAGGGGAGCATATGCACATACTAAGGAAGGACAAATAGGTGCATAATTTTCTTTTCTGTTCATCCCACTGTGGAAAGCTTAAAGGACAAGATAGAAATCCTGCAAAATCAGGAGGTGGTACTGCTGCTCTGTGTCCTTTTGCTATTCAAAGTAGCTTTTTTCTTCTTGAAGATCAGTACCAATGCAGATTTCCCTGTGATGTTCCTGCCCCCCATGGTGGGGTGAGGGGTGATGTCTGACTTGCAGATGCAGCAGATGAAGGGCTGTTTTCCTGTTCAGCTGCTGTGTAAGGACCGGTGTCACACCGAGCTCTATCCTCTCCTCTTCAAAGGGTGTTTTGAAGCAGCCCCACAGCTGCTGCCCCACTTAATGTCTGCCACCAGCTCACAGGAGCAGTTGGTAAACAGCTTATACATCTATCAGAAGCCCAGGAGGGAAATTTGCATTGTATAGGCATATCTATGCATATTAATGAAAATGTTTATATTTTTGAAGATATTTTGTCTCAAAAATAAAAAATATTAAGGAAAATGTTTTCTAAATCTGTCGAACGCTGACTTTCTGCTGAGATTTTGGAGCATGAAGGAGTAGATGGGAAAGCTTCTGCAATTCATTAAGTAAGATAATGTAAAAGAGGGAGAATCCACAATCCTCATAAAACTCAAATGCTGAAAAATCCACAGGAGAATGAATATTACAATGAATAATTCAGACAATACATCCTTGAATGAGAATGTTTCAGCTTCCTCATTTGCTCAGTCTCTCATCTGATCTCCAAGAGCTAAACATAAATGTGAAACAAGTGAAATAAATAGTTTTTCAGAACTGTTTGAAGCCCTGTGCCTGCATTCTGGAGCTTGGAGGGACGCCAGGGGCTGAGGTTTGCACAGGATCTGTGTGCTCGTGCCTCCCTCTGCTGACTGCTTCCCCAGACCTCTCTCTCCTTGGCTGCAAATCAGAAAAGGCCATGGTTGTTTTCCCCGTCCTGCTGGGCTGATGTTCCTCCCCATGTCCCAGGCAATGACAGTAAAGTAGGGGCTGCTCACATCAGCCCCAGCCCCACAGTGACAGTGGTGTCACCCCAGCAGCCCTGTGCTCCCTTTGTGGCACTGCCCCAGGGGTCCGAGTGCCACTCAGGTGCGCCATTAACTCTAAATTAAGCATCCTTGTTTAGGGGAAAAACTCTGAAAGCAGTAAGGCAGAGACTCAAGGAAAGTTACCATAAACTGAGAGATGCAGGCAAAGACCTTTGGCTACATCACTAGATTACAGCTGAGGTATACTGGAAATACTTCAGTAAATTTTGATTTTCTCCTTTTTGTGATTTTTTATTTGGTTGGTTTGTTTTGGTTTGGGGGGGGTATTGTTTGTTTGTGTTTGGGGGTTTTTGTTTGGTTTTGTTTGGTTTTGGTTTTGTTTCTTTTTCTTATAAAGTTTGAATATGTCTGGAACACCTCTTGGTACCAGTTTTAAAATCTTTTGGTCCTTGAAAGCAGCTACTAGGTAAAACTGACTGTGGGAGCTGCAAAAGTTAGAGGTTTTGGATTCTCTTCTCCTTTCACACACTCTCTACAGAAACTTCCTGTCCTCTCAGCAGAACACGTGCCCCCAGCAAAGGCAAGAAATGTACAATCTCATCCTGGCAGGATTAACAGAAAATCATGCCCCTTGCTCTGGGGGGAGCGTGGCTGTCCATTGATGATCTGCCAGAGTTGGGTGACCCTTTCTGTAGAGGGAGTCAAACCCAACTCTTCTGGGATGATGGAGAGGGATCTCGGTGTCGTAAATATCCATTTATTCCTCTTCCAGAGTATTTCCTCAGGTTGGGGCTGATAGAGATGAGATGAAAGTCTATTCTAACAAACCAAGTTTGTTAGTCAGGTTTCCTTTGGACTTGAAAACACAGTGAAAACTGCTCCTGGAATGTCCCAGAAGTTTTGTGTTGTGGAAGCTTTGTTAGAAAGCTCTGAGGAAATTGCTATCCTTTCAAAATAAAGTGTGCCAAGTGGAATAGCCCCACGGCCATCATGCTGGGAGCTGAGGGCTGATTTAAAGTGCAAAAGCCAATGACCAGCTGTAATCAGTAATGGCTGTGTCAGGAAGCTGAAATTGCTGCAGGGAAGGAGACAGGAGAGCAGGGTCTGCTCCTGCTGGAGCTGAGACTAAGATAAATGGCAGCAGAAAACCCCTGCTACCAAAGAGTTATGGAATAAATTGATGCATTAGAAACCTCAGCACATTAGATCACTAGAAAGGACACACAGAGCACCAGGGAGCCAGGTCAGGGAGGGGCTGAAGGCAGCACTGCCTGCCCAGATGAGTTCCTGACCTCCACCCTGGCACTCCATCAGCCAGCTGGTGAGTTAGAGGCTGCAGCATCAGTGACAGTGATACATAATTAGCCTTGGGATATATTGAAATTTTCATATATGTGCTGAGTTAAACCTTCACCCAGAGTGCAGAGAAAAACACGTGATGACTTTTAATATAAATAAAATATTAGACAGGAGAAAGCATATAGTCTTTTATAGTCTATGGTGCTGATGTTCTGAAGAGACTCCAAAGCTCTCTGCAATTTATGGGCCAAATCGATTTCTAGGAAGTAATGCCAGGAGTATTTTTGAGGAAGGAGAGCTAAAGCTCAGCATGTAAACCTTGGAACTGCTGTAACAGATGCAGCCAACTGTAATAAATGTAAAACACACTAAACAAGACCAAGGGAGTTGTGTCCAACCTGAGCAGTACAAATCCTTCCAATGTTAAATCATCTGAGATTTCCTTTGATATTACTTCCTCTATTAAATAGAAAGTTGTTTTTTATTTCAGACCTGAGAAGCATAGGTACTTTTCACTGAAGATTGATATACTTACCTTTGAATTGTAGAAAGAGGTGAATCTGTTTGGTCTGTTACATTAGGGGTTCAATAAAGACCCTCACTGCTGTCTACAAAGTGATCCCATCACCCAGGAAGCACTTTGATGCACAAGTGAGTGGTCCAAGTGGGAGAGATGTAGGTTGGTTAAGTGCAGAAGATGTGTAGCACTTAAAAAACAAGATACTATAGCAAAGCATGGGCTGAGAAACAAGTAACTGCCCTGTTCCAGTATTCCCTGATTATTGATTTATTGATTATTATGCACAAGTAACAATTTGTGGTTTTCAGCAAGTTTTGCCTGTGTTTTGCATTTGTTCTCAGTTATTCAATGGATGTTGGAAGAAGGTTATGTCCCTTTGTCCCACTGAGCCATAACTCCATGTTTAAATGGTGCAGGGCACTCCCACAGTCACCCCCTCCAGCACTGCCATGCCCCACCCAGACCCTACAACCCTCTCAGTATTTAATCTGGGCACAGCCAGAGCTTGCTTAGGAAAATAATTAATACACAAGTACTGAAAAATGAGTATGGAACCAACTGTTCTGTAGGTGAAGAGCACTTGTGTGTCAGGAAGCCACATCCTTCACACCATGGGGTTGGTTTTTGCCAAGTGGCTCAAGAGGACGTGAAGAGTCTCTCCACTGGGTCCTGGAGACCTTTCTTCCCCAAGGTTTACCCTGGGAATGACTGCTGGAGGGCCACAGGAGGCCTTTTTTGTGCCTTCCCACCCAGTACTTCAGCTCAGGCACAGTCAAGCTCGTTGAAGCTGTGATAATTTCCCAGCCTCACTTGAACTCAATACATTTCCCCTTTGAAGCTGTGTGGAAACCTGGGGCACCGGGAATATTTCTCTGCTCTGGGGTGCCCTGACCCCCAGGGGAGCACTGGCTTTGACCCTTATTCATAGAGGAAGTTTCCTAAACTCCAGAATAGACAAGAATCCACTAGGGTGTGAAGTAGATTGCACAGAGCAGTGTAGGTGTATCACTTAGGTGGGAAATTGAGGTTTTGGGATTTTTAGTATGTAGTGGATGGTAGCAAGATGGAGGGCACAGGGTGTCGTCCTGGGTTTCTTCTTCATGCTTCTTCTTCTTCTTCACGGGTTTGGGTGGCATTTTGTAATTGGGTGGAAAAATCCACATTGCAGCTCTTTGGGATCAGTTATTGGGTTAAAAGGGAAAATAATCTAGGTGTCAGCTCTTAATTGGATAGTTTAGCTTTAAAAGACCTTGTAAGGAGAGATTGTTGGCCATTTTTGTGGTGCTTTTCCAGTGCACTGAGCCTGGTGTGGACAGCGTGCAAAACTCTAGATAAGATAACAACAAACAAGAACTTGAAGACCAAAAAGATCCAGTGTGTCTCTCTTTCCTGACACAAAACCACTCCAGGAGGGTCTCCCCCAACAGGGGAGTCCCCTGGAAGGGCCCAGCCAGAGTCCCAGAAGTTGGGGAATCAGCAACAGGTACCCCAGCAAAGCTGTGATAGTTTCCCAGCCTCACTTGAATTCAACACTTTTCCCATTGAGGCTGTGATGATTTCCCAGCCTCACTTGAATTCAATGCCTTTCCCCTTTGAGCTGTGATGATTTCCCAGCCTCACCTGAATTCAGTACTTCTCCCCTTTGAGGCAGCGGTGCTTTGGTCTCAGAGCTGTTGAGCTCAGAGGCCGAGAGCAGCTGGAGTGCTCCAGTGCTGCAGCCCTGAGTGCACAGCAGGGCCCCAGGGCAAGCACTCGAGGCCTAAAATGACAGAAATGTTTCGCAAGAGAAGCTGATTTCACCGGGCTCTTGCTCAACAGCCTGGGCAGCTCCCAGGAGCCGTGGCCAGTGCAGGAGGACCTGGGTGACAGGAATTGGAGCCACCAACAGAACAACTGCCCTGACAGCTCCTGTCTGCAGCTGGTGTTCTTCTTTCAGATCTTCTCACCTGCAGACCTGGCCTGGAAATCTTTTCTATCCAGCAAGAAGGAAATGGCCATGCTATTTCTCCTAAATTCCAGTGATATTTAGGGGAGTTTGTCTCTCAGGGCAAAAAGCCCTCTAGAATTCCTGGAGAGAACAGGCTGGGGGAAACCACAGAGTTCATCTGAACAAAACACAATCTGTCCTGGAAGCCACAACATTTAATGCATCTTAATTGGTTTATTTTCATCTTAAAATGCACTTGGAGAAAAAATGTGTCCATGATGGTCTGGGGGACATCCAAGAGGAAAGCTATATTTATTCTGAGACCAAATAGAAAACATGAAATTAATTAAAAAGTAAAAAAACCCCACCCAAACCAATATAAATTAATTTAAATAAAAATTAAATTAAAATGTAAATAAAATATATTTATAAAATTAAAATAAATAAAAATAATTTTTAAAATAACAATAAAATTAATGCCCCCAGGGTTTCTCACATACAAACCCATCATCAGCTCCAAAGCAGCAGCAGCAGCTGGGATAACTTTGGCTAAGGAATCTGTACAGCAAAAATGTTGTTCTGCTATCAATCCTAGCTCCAGGAATAATCCCTCTCTTTTATCTAGTTCAGGTGGGTTAACTCATGTAGGGGACCAGGAAGAGCACATGTGAGTTCATTTTTCAGCTCTAGCAGGCTCAATCAAATGTAAATAAATAAATAAATAAATAAATAAGCCTCTAAAAACCAAAGCAAAATAAAATAAAATAAATTACAAAATAACAAAATAAGAAAAACACAACAGCTGTAAAGTAAAGGTTAGGCTGGTTGTCAGGAGAAGGTTTTACACCCAGGGGGTGGTTGGGCACTGGAACAGGCTCCGCAGGGCAGCGCTCACAGCACTGAGCCTGGCAGGGCTCAGGAAGGGTTTGGATGCTCTCAGGCACAGGGTGAGGTTTGTGGGGTGTCCTGTGCACGGCCAGGAGCTGGACTGATGTTACTTTTGGGTCCCTTCCAACTCAGCATATTCTGCTTCTGCGATTCTCTGAGAGTAAAACACAATAGAGGAAAACAAGATAAAATTTAAAAATACAAGAATAAGAAAATAAAACCTATAATAAGAAAATAAAACCTATAATAAGAAAAATCAAATCGAATCAAAACCAAATCAAATCAGGCTCCTTCCTCCAAGCTGCCATATCATCATCCCTAATAAGATTTGCTCAAATACCGCAACTTTGTTGAGCAACAAATCGGCACCGGCAGGGGCGGCGCGCTGGGCCCGCCCCTCCCCGCGCAGGCCGGGCCGGCGGCTCCGCACCCGCGGGGCCGCTCCCGCCGCTCCGCCCCGCCCGGTGCAGGGGCCGGGACCGGGGCCGGGACCGGTGTCAGCGTCGCTCCGCCCCTCCGGTCCCGGTGCGGTTCCCGGTGCGGATCCCGGTGCGGTTCCCGCTGCCGTTCCCGGTGCCGTTCCCGGTGCGGTTCCCGGTGCCGGCTCGGCCCGCGGGGCGCGGAGCGGGCGGGGCGGAGGCGCAGGATGAGCGGGCGCCCCCCCGCGGCCGCCGGCGCAGCGCCCCCGCGCCATGGAGGGGTTCCCCGCCCGCGGGTACGGCACCGGCGGCGCCGACAACCGGCCGCTCTTCGGGGAGACCTCGGCCAGGGTAAGCGACCCGCCACCCCCGGCACCCCGCTCCCCCGAACCGGCCCCCCGGCAGTGCAAACCGCGGCGGGGAAATGCGGCTGAGAGCCCCGTAGTGCCCCCCCGTCCTCGCCGTGCCGGTGTAAATGCCCCCCGGTCATGAGGAAACTCCTCCCGGCCGCCCCGGAGAGCGGCAGCTCGGCACCCACCCCTGCCCCCGGGCTCGGCACGGAGCGGCCCGCCCGAGCGAGGAACCTGCCCGAATCCTGCAAACAAATTTAAAAATCCCTATGAAATAAGAAAGAATCCTCAGTCCCCCTCCAAACAGCATTAAAAATCAGAAAGGCTGCACCCCAATGAAATAATATTAAAGGAACCCCTCAAATTCCAAAAGAAGGAAAAGCTTTAATTTGGCGTAATTATAAAAAAAAAAAAAAAATCCTTGAAATAAAACAAAAACAACCATCTCCTAATTAGTGCCCCAAACCAAAAATAATCCATCAACCCCAAACGAGCACCGCGCCAAATTTTAAAATACCAAACGATATCCCCAGAACTAAACCCTTCCAGCACGACCCCCTCCCCAAATAACTCACAAAACAATTCCCTCCCCTTCCCCGCAAGGAAACCAACTTTCAAATAATCCTCCCCAAAGCAACATCCCCCCAAAACTCTACCGTGATCTTGGGGCTCGGGGTCGGGGGGACCCTGGGAGCGGGGCTGGGAAGGGCTTTAGGCACGGGCAGGGGTGACAGAGCCGCCGTGTCCCCTCGGGGTGTGCCCGGCGGAGCCCGGGCCGCCTCTCACCCCGTTTGGGGTCGGGGATGGGCATGGGGATGGGGGGCTGCGTTTGGTGCCTTCCTGGGCACTGATTTTCCTGCCGGGCCGGAGGAGCTGGCGGTGGCTCCTTCCTGGGCTGGCGTGCGGCACAGCGGCTCCTCAGGTGTCAATCCCCGTAAGCCGCTCGGCTCCCGGCGCTGCTGCGGGGCTGTGCCGGGGACGGAGGGGGCTCCTGGGGCCGCCCGGCATCGGGATCGCTCGGGAATCACGGTCCCTGGAGTGTCACATCATCAGGGGTGTCCCCTGTTCGGAGGGGTTACCGCACTCGCGTGTGTTTGGGGGGTGCAGGCTGAAACTGCCTGAGGTTATCCCGAAGTGTATCGAGTCCATCACCGCCCTCCCTGCAAGAGCTTGGAACTGCTGCTACAATTATAATGTTTAATGAGAACAAAGTGATACCCAGCGGATTTTCGGGGGAAAATGGAATGATGTGGTGTAGGAGGACAGAGAGGACCCCAAGGAGATGAACTGAGGGGGGACAGGTATCCCCCCAGTAGTACGGAGGTGTTGGGGCACTCGGGTCCGGGGTTTTGGGAAGCTCCCAGCACTGTGCCCTTCTGGGCACTGGG
Organism: Emberiza elegans; assembly: GCA_024865655.1. Classification (NCBI taxonomy): domain Eukaryota; kingdom Metazoa; phylum Chordata; class Aves; order Passeriformes; family Fringillidae; genus Emberiza; species Emberiza elegans. The sequence goes on from JALJVW010000898.1 coordinate 2,339,577, forward strand.
ATGTGCCATCGGAGCAGGGAGGCAGTCCTGGCACATAACTCCCAAACTTTCCAGCCCAGGTCAAGCCTTCGGTCCCTCATCTCTGTCTTTTTCCAGCTACGCCTCTTCTCGCAAGGGGGAGTGGTAAATAATAAAGGTGGGATGCTAATTTCAGTCCTGGGCTCTGGTGGGGATCCAGCAGTTCGCCCCGTGCCTGTCTCCTGTGGCTTTTTTGGGACCTGTCAGATGGTCTCTCGCTGCTGTACCCGGGTCCCACAGACACGGGATCACTGTGCTGGCCCGGGGTCCTTTCCTCCCTGGTTCCCTGGGGCTGCTTAGGAACGGACGCTGGTGAGGTCCCGAGCTGGAATGTTCAGTGTCAGAAGTGGAAAAGCCAAACTTTGCCTTTAAATGGGAGCAGGTCTGCTGGGAGGAGTGTGTCTGCCCACGTCCCAGCTCTGCTTTTGGGCTCTGCAAAGGATGGCTGATACTGGCAAACCAGGATCCTCTGCTCAGGCTGGGAGGGGCAGGGGCAGTGCTTGTGTCCCAGGAAGCCCTGAGCCCAAAATTAGGATTGCCAGCAATTGGAAATGGATATAGAGATGGGGACTCCCTCTTCCTGCCTTCCTGCACTCTGCTGGTCCCCAGGCTGGTGATTTTGAGGGCAAAGCCACTCAGTTGGGGTGGCAGAGCTGGGCAGCAGCATCCACCCCCTGCCCTGCCACGATCCAGCTGCCCCTGCCAGGCTGGCTCTCCTGTGGGACTGCTGGGCAGGGACTGGGGCAAGGTGGGGCCCAAGAAGTGGCTGCTGGGCAGAGGGAGTGCAGGACAGGACCAATGAGTGCCAGGCACTGTGGATGCAGCTGGGATTCCAGGGATGCAGTGAGTGGTGTGAGACAAGGCAAAGGCACAGCTGCTCGGTGGCAAAGAGGGCGCAGGGTGCCACAGGTGGAGCACTTCTCTCAGGAGAGAAATTCAAAGTTGGGCTCCTCCATGGTGGGAGCGTTTGAGTGGTGGGAGTTAATTTGGAAGCAGAAAGCCATAGAGAGACTGAGCAGCTTGGGATGGGAATGATGATCTTTTGAGGCCACACCTGGGTGTCCCCATGTCTTGCAGAGGATGGGTGTCCAGCATGGCCCTGGCACAGCCTGTTTTGCCTGCAGTTCCACCAGACTGGGCCTGGCACTGCATTCAGGCGTCCCCGCGGCTGCAATGGCTGCTGACCATCTGGACCTGCTGATGTCAGGCACAAAAGTGGCCTTTCTGTCACTCCTGCAGAGATGGCACCGGGAACCCACGCTCCAGGGGACCTGCCCATTCCCTTCTGCTGGCCAAGCCTCTGTCAGGATCCCTGGGGGCTCAGCCCACATGCCGCTAACCTGGAGGATTCAGGGATGGAAGGTGCCGAGCTGGAATGGGGCAAAGGGCAAAGCTGCCCCTGTGTCACAGCCTGTGGAGGGAGAGCAGATACAGTCTCAGTCTAGCCTCAGTTTCCCTGCTGCTCCAAGTAACCTCGACCCAGATCCTAAAGAATCCTGGATTGTGCCCTCCTGCTTGGCAAGGATTTGACACTTCCTGACGTTATGTCCCTTTCCCAGAGGCAGATGGAGGGAGAGGAGACCTCTGCACTGCAGAGGCTCCCTGGGAGAAGTCTGATGCCTCCAGCCCCTGCAATCCCTCCACAGAGTGGAAGGACAGGGCAGGAACCCTCTTGTTTCAAAATGCATCTTGTGCAACAGTGAAACATGGAATTCATCTCCTGCCTGGCCAACATCTTGGGAGCTGGCTGGCTGAATGGGGACCCCCATGGGGACACTGCTGGGCTGTATCACAAGTTGGGGTGTGTGTGCCAGTACCCTGGGCTGGTCCAGGTCACCTCAGGCTCTCTGTTTTGGTGTCCCTGCTGGATTTTTTTGTCTTTTTCTCTAGCAGCTATTGCAGTATGTAGTGATGCTGGAGAAAAATCCTTCCTGAATCAGCTGTGCTGGTGGTAGGAGCCTGCTGTGCCAGCTGGGTGACCTGTAGGACACAAGGCTCTCCCCAGACAGTTCCTGCATGCCCAGCCGTGTCTGCCTGGCCAGGCTGTGCACTCAGACTCAGTGTGGAGGTGAAAGGCTCCGTCATCCCCAATCCCTTTAGCCGTCTTGGCCTCTGCTTGAGTATTTTTAACCTTTTTGCTGTGCTAAGCTGCCTGGGGCTGAAGTGTCAGTGGGCACTGGGGAATGCAGCCTCTCACTGCTTTGCCAAGCCCAGGATTTCAGGATCAGTGTCTCTAATCCCTGCATCCTGAAATACCTTCTTGTGCCAGCAGTGTGTTTTGAAAATTTGAGTGGCAACATGGGGAAGGGGCTGCCTTGGCTGCAGGCAGTGGATGCCCTGCTGGCATCTGTACCTGATCCTGGTGGCCCTGGGAGGTCCCTCAGTCAGCAGGGTGAGATGAGAGGTCCCTGTGCTGGGGATGCTCTCTCCCACACTGAAACACTCAAGAGAGAAATGCTCTATGATCCCTGTCAAGTCTGACCCCCTTGTTTTCTCCTGTCAGTGCAGCCTGTCCTGGCACAATGGGTCTCAGTTAATGAGGAGCACAGTCATGGCTGAGTTTCTGGATGGTGACTGACTGTGTGCCCATCCCTCTGAGCTCTCTGCAGAGCTGGCTGTGACCCTGTGCTCACCAGGTGAGCCCTGCAGGTTGGTGACCCACTGCCAGTTCTGCTCCCTGGCATTCCCTGAAGTCTCTGCTGTTGGAAGCCCATCTCCTCCTGGCACATGGGATCCAGTTGCTCACCTCTTGCCACCCTGAATGGAGGAGCTGAGCTTGAATGCCAGCTCTGGTCCCCCTCTGTAACATTGCCTTGCTGGGCTCAGCCAGGTCTGCAGGGCAAGGGCAGAGCACAACTGCCATCCTCTCCTGGTGCTGGAGTGGCTTTTGGGGCAAGGACCCTTCCATGTCCTGCCTAAATTAAAGTCAGCTTTGAGCTCTTTAATTATTTTAGGTGAGGAGGAGGAGTCCAGCTGAGCTGTCACGATGTGCTCTCATGGAGCATTTCATGGTTGCACTTTTCAAGTTGTTTCTCTTGTTTGCCTGGAGTTACTCTCCTGGTTCCTGTGTGGGGTCAGTGGTGGGTGTCCCACAGCTGGCTCTCAGAGGCTGCTGTCACATCACCAGCTCCGTGTGTGGAAATGCCAGTGGGGAGAAGGGGTTTGTGCCTGGCTAGGGAGGATCTTGGTGACAGTTTCCTATGGAGGGGGGGTCACATCCTTCTGCTGCAGCCACTGCTGCCCCCCCACAGCCTGGGGCCTCTGAGCTGCAGGAGCATCAGTGGTTTTGTTTTCCAAAGAGGAGTTGGGGACTAATAGGAGAGGTTTTGGAGTCTGCTTGCTGTGGCCCTGTCCCCTGGGGATGAGCACAACCAGCATCCACCTCTTCCTGAGCCACCTCAGCCTGGGCTCCACAGCCTCAGGTAGGGCTGGTGGTGTCCCACAAAAACATGATTTGCTGCTCTCTACCTCCTCTTTGCTTTCTTCAGTGCCCTGCTGCTGTCATGTGTTACTTCTTGATCACCTGGGACTTGTCCCTCTACAAATCCAAATTTTAGGAGGGAAGAACTTTGCAAGAGCAGGTGGAGGGAAGCCTGTGTTGCCCTGCCTGCTGGCTGGGATGTCTTGGGCAAATGCTTTCACTGCTCAAACCCTTTTCTCACTTTCCTTTCACCATACCTGCTTAATGACTCTCAGTACACTTGATTGAATCCGGGGTGGGTGTTTTCTCTCTGCACATTTTTTCTGGTGTAGCTGTTTCAGCCTTTGATTTGAGTTGTCAGCCATCTGGGGTGTCACACCTGGCTGTGTGCATGTGGTGATACATGTTTATACTGAGAGCAGCACCAGGGAGGAGGCAGTGTGCTGGAAGGGATTGGAATATTCTCCTTTTCCTTTGCTTTTACTCCAGAAGGTTCATCAGTACAGGGTCTTGCTGTGGATGCTCCTCTGAGCCTGTGGTCACACAGCCCAGTGTCACAGCCAGTGACACTGATGCCACTGGGATGGGACTGATGCTGTCACTGAGGGATCTTTGTCCCAGAGGCAAAAAGGTTGTGTCCTCCCAGTTGTTCTACACTGATCAGGAGCAGCAGAAAGAAGTGAGGGGGGATATCTGTCTGTCCAAGCAGAGCCACTGTGTTAGGGTGGAGCATCTGGGGTGTGGGCAATGCTTCACCTCCTTGCCAGCAGCCCACAAATTCCCACCTAAGACTCTTATCAGTCTATTAATTCTCAGGCAGTGAGGCTAAAAACAGCTTTTTCTGACAACCTCCATCTGTGCACTCCCACTTTAAAAAAAAGATTTAAATACAATTTGCACAACTGTAATTGATTTAGATGTAGCAGAGAAGCCATTTGCAAATGAGCAAACCTGCTGCGTGAGGCCCTGACCAGTCCAACCTCCCTGGGGTCCATGGAGGGAGGGGAAACCTTCCTGTGTGCCAGAGCTGAGCAGGGAGCCTTGGGTGTGCTGGCAATAATGTGGATCCTGGCTGATGCTCTCAGTGCTGTTGGTTAATGCTCTGTTTTATATGGTTTGGGGTTTTTTGTTGTTGGTTTTTTTAGGTACAAATAACACTCTTCTCTTTTCTTCAGGACAGAATCATCAATCTAGTTGTTGGTGGCTTAACAACCTTGCTGCTTGTAGTAAGTATCGCCAATCCAACCCTATGTTACATATTTAATGACAGGGAGAAAACCAGAATTCCTCCCCAAAAACAGCTGGTGAAGCTTCCAATGACCAAAGAGGTTCTGATTTAGGGCAGGCAGTCATTCTGGGACATATCTGTCTTTTGGAACTCTTTGACAACAGGAGAAGGGGAATACATTTCTTTAAGAGCTGCAATAAAATCCCAAAGTTCTCTGGCAGATTGTCCATCCTGGCTGAACGTGAGGCTGGGTGAGACAACAAAGCTCTTATGTGCCAGGAGAGCATGTTTGCTTCTATTTCCTTCTATTTATGATTTATTGTCCTCTATTTATGGCTTATATAAGTCTTTCCAAAGTTTGTCCCTTTGTGTTGAGCTCTGCTTTCCCCAAGCTTTAAGATAAACCCAACACCGTCAGGACTGGAGACCATGAGTGGTCCACGGGGGGATTGTTGGACAGCTGGGGTGCAGGGAGGCTCTGGGGACAGCTGGGGTGCCAGCTGCTGGAACACTTGGCTGAAGGGATGTGTCACAGACATCTTTCATGAAAAATCCTTAGGATTTTTCCTCCTGAGAAGCTGAGAGGCCTCCAGAACAAAATGTAAACAATGGTTATCTGCTGCTGTAAAATGCAACAAGTAGGTCTGTGGTTGGCCCGTGTTGGTTGTTTCTAATTAATGGCCAATCACAGTCAGCTGGCTTGGACTCTGTCCAAGCCACAAGCCTTTGTTATTCATTCCTTCTTTTTGTATTCTTAGCTAGCCTTCTAGTGAAATCCTTTCATCTATTCTTTTAGTATAATTTTAATATAATATATATCATAAAAATAAATCAAGCCTTCTGAAACATGGAGTCAGATCCTTGTCTCTTCCCTCATCCTCAAACCCCTATAAACAAAATCACAGGGATGCTCCTCCATGGGCAGTGTGCCCCCCTGGGCCTGATGGCTTCAGGGCCACTTGGAGGGTGGCTTCTGGCAAAGAGCCAGTGTAGCAAAGCTTTTGGCAAAGTTTTTTTCCCACTCCTCTCAGCTGTATCAAAGCAGTTTTCCTGCAGACTCACACATTTTCCTTCAGCTCCTCAGGGGTGGGAGGCAGAGACCAGGGAGGGGTGTGCAGATCAGGATGTGAGCACTGCTCTGCTCCAGCCCTTGGGCTGAGCCTTTTTCACTGCAGCTCTGGCCAGAGTGAAATCCTCATCTTTGTTTTCCTCCATACAGGTCACTCTAATCAGTGCTTTTGTCTTCCCACAACTACCTCCAAAACCTGTGAATGTATTTTTTGCTTTCTGCATCTCCTTGTGTTGCATTTCTGCTGGCATTCTTGTAAGTACCGCCATGTTTGCTGTGCTTTTGGTGCTGCCTTCTTTTTACACTCTCCTAGAAAAGCTTTCCTGCTTCCATAGCACAAGCTGACAATGAGGGAGTGGCAGTGAGTTTTGTATTTACTGCAGTGTGTGAACTGAGCCAGCTCCTGCAGCCCAGCTGTGGTGCAAGACTTGTCACCTCTGTGGCACTGCCAGTGGAGACACAGAGTAGGGAAAACCAGGGAGCAGAGCACTGAAATGGGAATGCAGGGATGGATTGTTCTGCAGAAGACACCTGAAGTGGGATCAGCCATGCACTTGCATTAGTCAGTGACCTTTCAAACACAGGGGATGGGTTACAGGGGTAGGAAGCTACAGCAAGTGGAAGATGTTCCTCAACAACTGCAGAATTCCAAGGGAGCTGGCAGGTCTGAGTTCACAGAATCACAGAATGGTTTGGGCTGGAAGGAGCTGTCAAAGACCATGGAGTCCAACTCCCCCTTCCATGGGCAGGGACATTGGTGGCTCCTTCTTCTGCTGTAGCTTTTCATACTTGGAGCATTCTTCCTGCAGCTGTGACCTGGAGCAGCCCTGAACCCCTCACTGCTGGGTACATTGGGAAGTTGCTCTGCATTGCCTGGCCAGTCCCAGGTTTTGATCCTACAGCTGGTGGCCACAACTCTGCCCAGAATAGACTGTGTTAGTGCAAAGCTGCTGTTTGTCCTCATCCACCAGGGTGGAGCCAGCTTTGAGAGTTAAAACCACCCAATCTCCCTCCCTCTCAGCAAAGCTGACCAGACAGCACATGTCCTCAGGGCCTGTTTCACATACAGACACACACTCAGTCCCTCTGGCCAGAGGAAGCTGGATTGTTTTACAGGAAGGAAAAAACCCAAAACTAAATCACCAAAACCTGCAAGTTTCCAATTCAGTTATCAAAAAAAGTTTCCTCAGAATACCTGGCTTTTTGAAATAACACAAACCCCTTTTCTCTTCCAGATCTACTGGTATCGACAAGGAGACCTGGAACCCAAATTTAGAAATCTAATTTACTACATATTGTTTTCTATTGTCATGTTATGTATATGTGCCAACCTGTACTTCCATGAAGTGGGTAAATGAAGGACACTGGGAATACCCAGCAATGATGCTGCTGTGTCAGACTGCTTCCAGCTCAGCTCTCAGCTCCACTCGAGACATTCAAGTGAGAACCATCAGCCTGAGAGGAAAGAAGTGGGTAGTGCAAGGATAAATCAGTACATGATTTTCATGTAAATGTATATGTAATGTCCCTCTTGTTGGGGAGAATTATAGCCGTAAGACGTGACATTCTGCTTTTTTTTGAAGAGCTACTGTTGCGCTTAATGAACATTCCAGTTGTACTGATGTTTCAGAATGGCACAAGCTTTTTCATTTTGGAAAAAAAACTGCACTTTTTTTATTACTGTACAAATAAACTGCAGCACTGAAAGGATCTGTGGCAGTATAAATAAATGGCATCTTACAGTCAAGTAAGACAAATACTCTTTATTTTGTTGAAACTGAATATACAATTATTTCTGTTCCCTAGGCAACCATTTAAAACTACAACTTATTTTTCACATTAACAAAACCACAGACTGAAAAAGACCAACTCTTGATTATGAAGAGCTAATTACAGAAATAAATAAAATAATTTATACAAGTCTTTAGTTTCTATAGCTTTTTCTCTTGATTCCTAGCTAACAGGCTGCTGTTCAGCCTAGTGTCTGTTCAAACAATGCAGGAATTAATTGGCCTTCTTTGCCTTGAGGCCCTATGTCCAGACTCTCACAGAGCTATTCCTCCAAGACTTTGCCACCTCCACACCACTCCCCATTTACTAACTTGCTGCAGAAATCACATCTGGAGAGTTGGCTCGTAGTGTCAGGTAAACAGGAACACAGGCAAACGTTCCAACCTACTCACAACAACCTCCACGAAATTCCAAGTTTGTTGGGGGAGGCTGGTGGGTCCCAGTAGCTTCCCTTTCTCATAGCCCTTCCCTTTTTATTTAGCTTGCTGTAGTGATGAAAGAAAAAAACCCAAAAACCCCCAAGATTTTCCACAAATGATCTTTCTGAGCTCTGTCCATTGCCAGCAATGGACTCCTCAGGAACAAGCAGAGCAGGCAAGTCCCATAAGCTTCTGCCTTCTTCCTATGCCACAGACATATGAACGAGTCAGGTGAGCTGGGAACACACATCACTGCTTCACGGTGCTGCCCATGCTCCCTGAAGTCTCTGATGGAACTTACTCCTTCCTGAAATGTAACAGTCTCTTACTCCACGCGTTACAAGAGTCAGTAAGTGCAAAAATCCTCACCCATTCTTCATGAAACCTGTGCAAACTACTACTTGCTGCGGCACTAAGAGGCTCCAGTCCACAATCCTTGACTTCTGTCCAGTTTTCCACGTGTGCAATTCAGCACATCAGTAACAAGTCAGATCAGAACTGACTGGATGGAGCTGAGCACTGTGAGCACTGCAACAGAGGCTCTTCAGCACACTGGAACACCCCAGTGAGACGTGGCACCTCAGTCCTCCCTCCTGATGAGGGAAACAGCCTGAGCAGAGAAAGTGCACCGTAGTCATTTCACACTGGAAGCTTCTGTTCAAAGAGACAGACTGCGACTGCTTTCTTTGGAGACGTGGCACAGGTTGTAACTAACTTCACAATGCAAACATGGTCAATAGGAAATGGATACCACTGCTGCTTCTCAGGGACAGCTCACTAAATCCTCAACATCCTTTGAATCTTCTGAGTCAGGACTGCCCAATGATGAGCCAATAATGTGTGACCCATCTCCATGGTGCTGTAGGATGGGATCTGGCAAGGGACAAAAAGCATTAAAACTATTGCTGTGCCATTACAACAAGATCTAAAACACAAACTTAGGAGACAGTAAATGTAGCCTGGAATTCTAACCAATTGCAGGCAGTGTTGCTCAAACTGGGCAGTTTGCAATTTCTAGTTTCACAGGATCACAGAATAGCTGGGGTTGGAAGGGACCTCTGGAGATCCCCTAGTCCAACCCCCTGCTAAACCTGGTTCAGCTAGAGCACATTGCACAGGACCACATCCAGGTGGGGTTTGAGTACCTTTCGAGAAGGTAAGTGATGGCCAATATAGATGGATATGGATGCAATGGTGACTCACATTTGCATCCATCAGGTATTGCACTATCAGTGCTGACCCTCTGATGGCTCTACAGGGAGATCCTTCCTCTGGGGAGAAGTATTTGTTAGGTCACTTGCAGTTTGATAGCACTGATATGTAGAATTATTTAAGAGAAAGCAAGGACGTATGAAGTGTTGTCTGCAGAGACTCAGAAGCTCTGTACACTGCTTTAATGACAGGGACTGTCATACCTGTGAGAGTTGTCAAGGGCAACACTGATTCATTATCCATATCATCTGTTGCCTGGATAAAACCATGGGAAGAAGGAACAATAAGCACAGTCTCATCATCTATTGTAGGCTGATCAACTTGTTCTTCTATTGTTGGGGAACCCAGGTCCTGCACAACACAGAACAGGCCATGAGAGTGTATTCATTGTAGCAAAAACAAAAACCTGCATTGCTCAGCCATACTCCACTCTGGATGAATTTTATCTCATTAAATTGAAATGTAACCACCTGAGATAGTTTATTTCAGCATTTACAGGGCATGTTATCTTAGTGCAGGCACACAAAAACAAGATGTGAAGAATTTTACCCTGTTAAGCAATGTGGAGAGGAAGGGAGATGATAAAATGTTCCCTTGCAAGTCAAATATTAAGTCTGTGAAGAGGAATAATAAGGCTTTTCCACTACTTTGTCTAGATGTTCTGAGACTGAAGCATTACCTTTACAGTACTTACCTGCTCCACAAACCCAACAGCTTTACCTTAAATTTCACAACTCCTGTTGTCACCTTTTAACTGACACTAAACACAGAGCTCAAAAGACCCCCTTTATTTGCTGTGCTTTGCTTGGTCTGTCACTGGCTGGAATCTGCCTCCAGACTTTTTCTGCTGAACCTAATGGTACCACAAGACTGGCAAGACACTAATTCCTTCCAGGTACAACTGTCAATATCCTCATTCTCTTCCAGTCCTGCCATTGCTGCTGCTCCTGCCTCTTCCTTGGCTCCTGTGGTACTGGAATGGCAGCAACACATCTGGCTGACTCAGCATCACAGCACACTCCTGGTTCCACAAGTGCAGTGAAAAGTCATCCCACACATCACTGCCAGAACCAGCAAAGATATCTGGATTCCAGTTTTTGTGTGTAACATGCATAAGGTTTGTTCAAACTTCAGGATCCGTGATGTAAAATGCCAGCAACTGCTGCTGCTACAATGGAAGCCACCTGGATTTATCACTGATTTCAGAGGTTACAGCCCTCTGTGTTTAAGAAAATCCTGATGTTCCTCCACCTTGTTTTTTGTAGGAAAACTTGTTTCCCTACATAACTGCACAGTGTTTCTGCAAAGACAGCTGTCTGAAAACCCCTTCCTTGATGCTGCTGGAGAGGAGCTGACAACCTGTGAACTGCACAAGGCCCCATCCACAAGGGCATCATGTGCCTGACCTGCAGGAGCAGCTCTCAGCAGAGCACACAGCTCTGCCCACCAACAGCACTGGGCTGCAAGGGCCTGAAACTGGGAAGAGGAGGCGTGAAAAACTAAAGAAGCCATTGTGGCAAATGGGCACCTTTCCCAGCCAGAAATAATAAAACCCTGCAGCATGACTGCCTGCCTCCCACTACCCACCCACAGTGACAATACAACCCTGGCAAGCTCATAAAAATAACACTGACTTAAAGAAAACAAAATGTAGGCATGTTTTTCTGGAGTAACTTTTCACTGAGAATTACTCACAGACAGTTCACTATTTCCTGGAATTTAAGTACACATGTCAAACTCGAATCTGACTTGAAGAGTAAGGCAAATTAGAATTACAAATTCAGTTTGTTTTTCTGTATAGGAAAAAAAGTTTAGTTTTACATTCTGCTAGCCATGAGCAATTTGTTCAAAGTTAAACTAGGAACTAGGTTAATATCAAAAGTTTATTAATTCTACCTCGAGAAGCTGAAGTTTTAAAATGAGAAAAGAAAGCTGATGACCTGCCTCAATGTTGAAAATCTTATCACAATTATGTCAACCATGACACAGAAAGAGGAAAATGGAAGAATAATCCCCATCTTCTGATTTATTCAGGATTTAGATGCTTCTGTAGTAGAAAACTTGAGATGTATAAAGATTCTCCCTTTTGTAAGAACATAACAGATATGCACTGTCTATTGGAAGCTTCTTCAAAGACAAGGCCAAAGCATATTAATGATGGATTTTCAAGGCTGACAAAGCAGAAATGCAGCCACTGTAGAGAACAGTGTTCTAAAAAACAGCAAGGGATGTTTCATTCTAACTCATCTTTTCCCAAATTCCAACCTAATCAAACCCATAAAGGAAGAAGAATTTTGTACTGACTAAAGAGTGTTATCTTCTTTTTAGCACCTCTGTTTTCTGTGACTTAGTAATTTTCATAATTCCAGCAACTGAAAGAAACAATCCAAATAGCTGTAATCATTTGGATAAACTCATTTCTGCATCTCAGGTATTAGAGATGAATAAATCTGAGGCTGGAGAGAGAAGTAGCTTAATGTTTCAAATTCCCATTTAACAGATACTTGACTGGACCAGTATGTTTAACAGAAGTCCTCAAAACTGAAAACTGAGGTACATCTTGAATTATGTTATTAGATTCATAAAGCAAACCCCAAATACTCTAACTCTCCTCCCTTGCTCAATCCATCTGTTAATGCAGATGTGCTGGACAATTAACAGCCCAGTTGAAAGCAACAGCATCAAGCAGGAATCACCTGAAGGCACCTGTTCAGTGCCACCAATGCTGCAGCTTTCCACTGTCACCATGCAGAAGAACCCTGAGCAGTGAAGCAACTCCACAGCTAGTGAGGTGCTCAGTGCTCCAGATGAAGTCAGATATAAACCTTGGTACCAAATTAAATGCTTTCATTTAATACTTTCATACTCATAACACTAACGAAGCTCAAGGATAGAGGATCTCAGCAAATATTTGTAGAACTGTGATACAGAATCAAGGAATTGTTTGGATGGGAAGGGACCTTGAAGATCACTCCAGGCCCAATCCAATCTAGCCTTGAACACTTCCAGAGATGAGGCAGCCCACAGCTTCATGTTCCAGTGCCTCACCATTCTCACAGGAAAGAACTTTCTCCTAATGCATCATCTAAACCTACATTCTTTCAGTTTGAAGCCATTCCCCCTTGTCCTGTCATTATATCTCTTATGAATAGTCTATCTTTCTCCCTTCAGCTACCAATATAAATGAAATCACTGAGATATTTCAGACCAATAGCTTAACATCAAGGCCACAGATTCAATGAAATAATTCTCCAGAATTGCAGAAATGGGGAAAACACCAAGTATTACGCCCTCCCTTACCTCAGTAACGTAAGTGCTGGGTAAACCAGAGTGAGAATCCTCATTCTGTTTCAGGCTAGCATCAGCAATCTCCTCCTCTGTTCTTACCATAACTCCATCCATCAGTTCTCTACTATTCCTGCTGCTAAATTTGGAAGCATCATCTTCGTTGTAGGCTGACTGCTCTTCGTCACTCAGCTTGGACTGATGGATATCATGTGGGAAAGTATTTGTTCCTAGGGTGTCTGGAGGATCTGTCAGGTCAGCTGACTGAATGTCTGCATCCACAGTCAGTTCTGTCTGGGTGACAGAGGAGGAGATGTCTTCAGCAGCAACGGTGCGGATTATGACACTCGGCGTGTGGCACTGCACTGTGACGTTGTCACTTGTGTTTAACAAATGCTCTGGCTGTCAGCAGCATTTGCAAAAAAGAGACAAACAAAACCCCAAACAAGGTCAGAGACTTTCCTGTTACTATCTACAAATCTTTCAAGCAAATACAAGCAAAAAGATTCCAATTGCTAAGTGTAGTGTTTTATATATAAAGTATGTCAGTCCAGATAATCTGTTGACTTTTCCTGTTCCTAAAGAATAACTTTGTAGACTGAATGTGGTGTCATGTGCTCTTTAAGTCACAAATAAAGTAAATACACAATAATGTGAAAGAGACAACCATTCAGGTGAGGATCACTGTAGATTCAAAAGGTCAGTGTTTTTTCTACTGAATTTTTCATAATTTTGTGATTCAATCTCCAGTTTGCTTCCCCTTCCCTCCCTCTAGCAAAAAGCAGTACTTGTCACTATTATCCAAGTGTTATGGACCAGTATCTATTTGTGAGATTAACTGAAAATATCACAAAACAACAAGACTTGGTTTTGCTGAGGACCAAGCCACTAAATGGGGATATTCTATTCAGAGCTTGCTCACTAAGCTAAATTCTGAAGCAATCTGAGGTTGTTTTTTAACAAACCCCCAAATTCTCAGTCTTCAGGATTTTAAGCAAAGTAACATTGTTATGACTTAGGAACTGCTTTGCAAGTTTAACAGGCATGTGCAGAGCCCTGCATTACAATGTTCCCCTTCCCCCAGTGCCCCCAGCTCTCACAGATAAGGCGTGAACGATGATCTGCTCCGGGGAGGCCGGAGCTGCCGCGGCCGTCAGGGTCATGGTGGGACTCGTTGTCAGCGTTAACGGGAGCCCTTGGCTCGAGCTTGTCTGCAGTAAGTAGGTACCTGGTGTCCCAGTCGGCTGGAGGTGGAAAGACTACAAAGACAACACAGGTTTAATACCCAAATGCAGTGCCCAGGACATGCTGGAGCATTTTGGTTTACATGACCCAGCCTAACTGTAACTCCCCTGGGAAAATCACCACACCAATCCAATCCCTTCTGCACTGACTGCTGCACTGCACTCAAAAAGCAGAAAATAACTCAGCTGCAGCCTTAGGCTACCAAGGTAAGTATTAAGGGCAGGAGCCCAGCAGGTCTGTAATATGCTGTACATCAGCAGGTAAAAAATGAACAAATTCAGATTATTTTGCATTGAGATGGAAGAGAAACTGTGCTGTAAATTACAGGACAATGGAACTGAGACAATCTTTACTTGCTGGGAGTTTTCTCTGGCTTCTTTATGTCAGATGTCAACAATGAAAAAAATCCAAGCATAAACGAAAACTTTGTAGCATTGAAGCAAATCTAAAGCATTTAACTATAATTCACAGTTTACTCAGCAGCCCTAATGGATTACATTTTCAGAAATAAGTTTTAGAACTCTTCTTCTTTCTACTTGAAAACCTTGGGAGTTTTTGGGGTTTTTTTTTGTTTTGTTTTGTTTTTTTTTTTTTTTTTTTTTTTGGAAATGCACACTTACATAGTCTAAGAGGTAGCTGGATTGAAAAGAAAAAAGCCACAGTAACAAACAGCAGTTACTTACTGGAAGAATCTCAAAGGTCTGTAGTGTTCCACTGTTCAGTGTTATTGTCTCAGAGTCAACAGTAGCAGCAGGGGAATCGGTTGAGGCTGCAAAAGGAAGGAAAAAAAAAAGAAAAGGAAAGTATGTAAACCAGAATGTTCAGGCCTGTAGAGAGCATAACATACTATAATTAATACATGGCAGGGTACTGTTAATTCCCCTAAGAGGACAAAGAAAACTGGCTGCAGTCCTAATGACAAGGTTCTCTAATTGGTACCCAAGATACAATTCTATTTAAAGAGAGCATTTTACAATCCAAAAGAGCAAAAGAAAGTAAATATGGGTTTAGCACACAGAGATAAAAGCAGAAAATAAAGTTTCTGACATTATTTAATTACTTTTTGTAATGAGATTTGCAAGAGGTTCTAATGTAAGGATACCCTTTGGTGTAATAATATCCTTTGGATCATGCATTTCTTGCTTTAAACCAATGTCAGACTTAATATTGTTGTGTTTTCCACAGACCTCTTTTTCTTTTTTTGTATTTTTTAATCTTTTCTGCCCTCCACAGTATGTCCACCCCTGAAGAAAGTTCAGATGTTTCCCAGATATTTGCCTATCCTGTGTGTTATGACTGCAGTATAAAAGCTGTAAGTATTCTTACTACAACTATGTAATTATTTATGCAATTAGTTCCACTAATTCTAAAAGTAGTGAAGAGAAGCACTGGAAACAATTGATGTACCAGGTATTTTAAGATCACCAGGTCCAAACAACTTGTACTCAAAACTTTATAACCATAATTACAATTTCTACTTACTCTAAAAAAAAAATCACAAGTTCCAGGAAGCTGAAACCAAATTAATACTCTGCCTGGGGTTTTCCAGTAATTTCCTAAATACCAAAAGGGGAAAAGATCTACAAGATGATAACAGTGACCCAAGCACTGGAAACTTTGCCATCTCAGACTCCGTGGCAGCAAAATACAGTAATTTTGGTCTCTTAAGAAGATAAAAGCTCAATTTTGAAGCTATTATTGTTGTGGTGGCATGTTCAAGGTTTCCTGCTGCAGATTTCCTGGTACTCAGTAGCAGAGAGCTGTAAACTGTGACCTGTCAGTCACCTAGCCAGTGTATTCATAAAACCTCAGGAATTGCCCCTTGATTGAGACCTTGAGCCTTCCACCAAATGCAGCTGAAAGTGGGTAATAGGTTCAGCTCCCATGGGACTGTGAAACACAATACAAAATTCACTCTGATTACACAACCAGAAATTCTTCAGAAAAGCAGACTAAAATGGGGGAAAAGGCTTGCTAGGCAGACATGGGTAAGTGAAGTCACAAAACAACCATTACAGGATTCAATTCAGAGCTGGTTCCAGCATCCCAGCCCATCTTGCCTGCTCATCAAAACCCATCAGCTTGGGTCAAGCTTCACTCAAAGTCTGAGACTACTGACATACTACAGACAAGAAGTTCTTGGCTTGGTGTCATCTGTCATTCTAATTAGAAAATAAAGCACATAAAATGAAGCTAGCATTTAATAAATAGATTAAGATAGATTGACCTCCTAAAATTATAAACAGAAAATGGTCTGCCAAATGCCTATTGAGGCATAGTCTGAAGAATCAGTTTGTAGACTGATCAGCTTAGCTCAGAGCAGGGTGCTAATAATGCCAGGGCTATGGGTCCAATCCCGTATGGACCACTCATTTAAGAGCTCCGACTCCATGATCCACATGGATCCTTTCCAACTCAGAATATTCTGTAACTAATTTGGTAATCAGCAAGACCAAAGCACTAAATTTTCCTAATAAAATTTACAAATGACAAATGGTGCAAAATAATATACAGTGCGGATGACAGACCGCATGTGACTGGAGTTACTTAATAAGATTAGTTACAAAATCAAGCAGTAAGAACTACACTCAGAGCAGATCTGGTAATCAATGTTAGATAATGAGCAAAGTTCATCCTTAAGAGCATGGGAAGCATCAACTTAAAAAAAAATACAGTGGTTTAGCAGAACACTGGCTGAATGTTGGTGTGACTTAGCAGCTAACATTTTACAGAGTGTTTGTGACTAGAAATTATTGCATAATAAAGGGCTAGGAAAACACACTTACACCTTCCCTTCAGTGCCCTGCATCAGAACTTAGGGACAGCAGTCTGTGTAACTTGCAAAAGGAGAACCTGTACATGACATTCACTGCTCTGCACAACAGTGACCAGAAACAACTTAAGGAGCACACTCAATCTTCATTAAGAGGTTTGTGCACTGAAGGTTTTTCAAAGAACAGGTTATATGGCAAACTCCTGTGTGCACACTCACAAACAGACACCTACAACACCTGTGTCCAGGTGCTCCAATTGTAGCTTCCTGAACTACAGCCACAGCAATATCTACATTTGCCTAACAAAGTTAGAAACAGGTAAACAGAACACAGAAATGTTTCATCTGAAGCTATGGCATGACCAAGGGAGAATGAATACAACTCTTTAGGACATGCTCACTCCTCCTTCACCATCTCAGCAGAAGCAAGTTCCAGGCTTTGTGTGAGAGGTTTGTTCCAGTACTTACAGACATGGGTGATCTGCACTGGGATCTGCAGAGCTGCCATGGGGCTGGGGGCGCTGCCCGTGCTCTCCTCCAGGCGAGCCACGCGGATCTGCACGTGCTGCACCCCCGAGCTGGAGTTACTGCTTGCTAAGCCACTGCCACATTTGTTCTCTGCAAGCTGGTGCCCTGGATTGTTTTTTTGGTTCTCGTGGAGCTGTTTAAGACCCTTTATCAGCACTGAGAGAAAAAAACACTCATGCTAAAGCAGGTTGAACATTTGAAATGCTGCAATTCGTGATTTACTCAAGATGAAAAGAGCAAACAAAATCCTACAGAATCTGGAACTTAAGCAATCTCCAGAGATACAGAAATTAGAAATTTAGCACATACATAGACCATTTATAGCCAACTACAGCAGTGAACTAGATTTACTCATAGAACCCAGGCACTTCATGATGCTTGGGAAAAAAAAACCAACACATAGCCTATAAAACTTTGGAACTGTCTAAAATGATGCATGATATATCCCCAAGCTACAATCAAGTGCAAGTATCACTAGCTGTGTAATGCTGCTACCAGAAGTAAATCCTCCAATCAGCTGGGAGCAGCTGATTTAACAGCAAGGCACAAAACCTGAGGCCTCAGCTTGTCTAGAATTCATTACAGCAAACTGCCTAAACATCTTCCCTTTGTCAGGGGAAAGAGAGCAGAGCCTGTTGATTCAGTGCTGCATTTATCTATGAATTATTTGCTGCAACAACTGCCTATTAATGTGTGGTAACCTCCCAGCTGCAGCCTTGAGGCAGGACTAATATATAACCACATTGTCAACCACAGCACAAGTGTGCATTAAATTACATCTTTCATTAATTATGCCATGACTAATCTCTCTGATTTTTTTCCTCTCCCCAAATAAGACAAAGGGATGTCTGAAGGTCACAGACATCCCTTTGGCTTAGGCCCTAGTTTCTCCAAGCCAGAATGGGAAAATGGGATGAAATGTATTTGGGGGAGCTTTATACTCCTGCCTCCTCCCCTCCTCCTCACTGCAGCTAGTAGTAGATGTCTATAGCTAAGGCTCAGCACCTGGCAGAGATTACATTTTAGCATCATAAAGGCAACACATCTAACATGAGGCCACAGTTAGGCTGCAGATACATATCCTCTTCCACCTGAAGAGGTCACTGCCCTCCATACCAAAGATCAGCATCATCTGAGATCTGCCA
This sequence comes from Emberiza elegans, assembly GCA_024865655.1. Classification (NCBI taxonomy): domain Eukaryota; kingdom Metazoa; phylum Chordata; class Aves; order Passeriformes; family Fringillidae; genus Emberiza; species Emberiza elegans. Next base: position 2,357,711 of record JALJVW010000898.1, read on the forward strand.
GCTGTGCTGCTTATATACATACTGTCACTTTGGCCAAACTGAGAAGGGATGGCAAAGTCTGTCTAGCTGTACAATCAGCTTGGCCTGTTTGAGTGAAACACTTAAGGATTGCTTGGAGGAGCAATTCAGCCAGCAGATCCAAGGGGCCAGTCAGTAACTGCCAGCAAAGGAGCAATGTGCTCTTTGGCCAGCAATGCTGTAAGCAGACAACAAAATGCAGCCTTATTCATGTGACATATGTGAAAAGAGCTTTCAGAAGAGAAGAGTGCAAGCAGTACATTACCAGGGAATGAAACATCTTTGTGGTTTGCAATCTGTCTTTTAATGGTCCACCATTTACTCCGGAGCCACTGTGGGGAGCGGACACTACTCCATCCCTCAGCCAGTAAGTCCCAATTGATGTCATTTTCATCAGAAACTTCAAGTTCCGCTATCCTGGCAGGACACAGAAAACACGGAGCTGTCAGAAAGGGCCCCCCAGGGCGGCAGGGGTGTCGCACGCGTCCGGCCGTGTCACACGTAACAGCGCAGAACGACATGCTAGTGACCAGCCCACCAGAGCTCAGGAATCGACACAGGCTTCCAAGGCTCCACGCTGCCAGAGGTCAAGCAGAATCATAAACAACAGAAGATGGACTAGACCTGTTAGATGATCCAGTCCATCTCCTTGCCATGCAAGATTATTCTCCTTATTTACTTCTACATTAGGTCTTAGATCAGATTATCGTGAAGCATTCCAAGTGGTGGTACTTGCATCTTTGCTTTTTGAAAAAACATTCCCCAAACACATCTCCAAGGCAGGAAATACTTCCTGGGATTCACTTTGAACATTCACTTAATTAATTTCATGTTATGATATTTACTTGTTTTCTTCTAAGTAACAACCATCCGTCTTTAACACAAATTTTTGCCTTCTCTCAGATGCTTCTTAGCCAAAGTAGATGAAGTTAACTACAGCATTAAACACTTCCTCATAAATCAATCCCAGCAGGCTCTCCAGATAACGGACAGTCTTCTCTACCAGATTCTATCTGAAATCACTAAAAATCTCTGAATTGCCCTTATCTGTACATAGAGCATATGAAAGAGAGATGAATAGTGAGGGGAAAATATTTTTGTGGAAGTTAAGAAAAGTCCTCTTCACAAATAAGGCAAGAGCACTCTTGCTAGCTAAAGAAAGAAAGAAATAAAAATGAAAAAAAAAACCAAAAAACTACCAAAACCAACCCTGTAGGATAAGTAAAGGATATCTGGACAGACCAAACCAGAAATACGAAGAAATATACCTAGCACATTCTGAAATGTGGAATCAGGCTCCTCATTTTGAGTTTATGTCAAACAGCTTCAGTAAATTTGTTAATACTACTTTTTAAGTAACCCTTAAGATTTCCTGGATGTCTTGGCTTTTTATTCCCACCCAACCCATAAAAATCCACTGGCTAAAAAGCTTGAGTTAAAGGCATTCAAAATGGGAGGAGGACTGGAGAGAGCAAAAGATTTCCAAAGTCACTACCAGGCTGCCAGTTCAAATGTAGTCAGAGATGTTGATATCCAATCAGTGCTTGTTGGCCTACATGAAATTAATTTGCAGTCTCAGTTTAGTTCTTTGTAGACAAGATGTCCACATCACAGAAACCACCACCACACTTGACCCTTGTTGGTCATCTCAGCAGAGAGGCCAAGGACTGAACGGGCAGGGAGACTGAGCTACCCTCCAGTTAAGGGTTAAAGCGCATCGGTGGGGCAACGTGTGGGAAGCTTGCACGGTTTGCTGCCTGTGCTGTACCTTTTCTGTGGAATAAAGAAGACTTCAGTCTCCAGGGTTTTCAATCTGACACCTTTCACGAACACTAACATTCACTAAAAAAACAAAAAACAAAAAATATGTTCAATAATAAATCTCTGGGAACTGTAAACACAGCAGTGATTTTTGGAAGGTTCTAGAATTTTCAGTGTCTAGGAAACCAGCAAAATGGACCCCAATGGAATCCTGCTAGCAACACATATTACAAATCTTTAAAAGTAACTAAAATAACAAACCTCAAGATCAGATTTATTTCATCCTCCTTGGTCCACTCGGTGCCTCCACTTTGTTTCCAGTTGAGATAGTTGAGCCATTTAGAGCGGCACTGCTTCTCCGAGCGCGTCCCGACCCGCTCTGCCACCGCAGCCCAGGACACACCTTGTGTGACAATGTCACCTGGCTCTGTGCTTGTCAGCTCATGCACTACTTCTGCCAGTCTCTTCTCTTCTTTCTCTGTCCACTTTCCTGAAAGAGACAGAAGCCTTCCACCTTAACCAGCAGCACATACCTCCTGTTCTGATCCATATCATGCCAGTAGATATTTAACTGCCATGTCCAACACCTTATTCCAAATGCAAATATTGACTTGTGAAGAAGATGTAACTGTTCTTAATCACTAACAATTTATATTAGATCCATTCTTGATTAACAAATCAACAATTCCACTTTTCTGTTGCCAAATTTCTCTTTTCTCTTCCTCTCACAGATGAATAAGGCAACACAGAACTTGTCCAAATAGTGACCAGAGCAAACTCATCCAAGCTATCTGAACTGTATTAGCTGGAATGAATTAACCATGCAACAATTATTCACATGAGGTCTGACTGAATTTTCCTTTATACTTGAATATATTCATTACAAAATAAACAGTACTTTACTCCTGAAGTGCATCTGCCTCTCTCTTGACACCAAACACACAGCGTAAGTCTGTAATCATTAAACACAAGGGACAGAATTTTAACCAGAATGTCCATTTCTGACACCAGCATTTACCTCACCTGTGTTGCAGGTATCCTTCATCAGTCTACATCGATCCTTTACAGATGAAGCACTTCTCCCCAGGGCAGCTCCTATTGTGGCCCAATCATTACCATGCTTTACTCTCAGCCTAAAGAGAAACATGCTCATTAGCACTATATCCACTTATGAAATTACCAAAATAGCAAATATTTGCTAATAAAAACAGGATGAACGTGCAGTTTACGGGCTTAAAGAGAGAATAGGAAAACGCTTTGCTACTTTACTATTAGTATTTTCTGATACTTTTTCCTATGTATTTCCAGAAGCCTTTTGGACCAGCTGAGCCACAAGATACATATGAAATGCATAGTATCTATCAAGATACATATAAAATGCATAGATAATATGCATATAAAATACATAGTATCTGTCTTGCAGGAAGACTGTGAGGCTTAATGAGTGTGTTAAACACAATATGAATGTTTAGATGAACAGCTGATTCCCATTCTATACAGGTTCCTCAATGATTTTCAGGTGGTGTAGAGAGCACTTGAGCATTTCAGTAATGCCCAATAAAAACCCAGGCACCCTACAATTTAAATTAAGCAAAACACTGCATAATTACATTCATCATTTTAGCAATCATCTCCCTCCTTCACATGACAGCAGGCTGCTTAAAATGTTGATCCATGAGTAATTCTGACACATCTGGAACCCACAAGCACCTTGTGAACAACACAAAGCAGCTCAATTGATCCAAACAGATCCATCAATGGAATGTAATACATTCCTTTCCTCCCTTCAGTCCAACAGTTTCTTCCAACTGCTCAACCCTGGAAATGTGCAGGAGAGGATAAAGTCTGCAGCCCCTTCTCCTTGATCTATCAGGTTCATACTCAAAATTAGGCTTTTTGAGCTGATAATTTATGTATCTGTAATACTTCCAAGGGGAGATCCTACTCTTGACCTGCCACTTCCTTTAGGAATAACCTTTGCTCAAATTTCGTAAAGAAAAGGAACTTCTGTTTCTCATAACCACAAATATTGACTGTGCTTGCAAAAATCTGAAACTTTCCTAATTACAACAGAAGCCTTGCTTTAGACCTTTGTTGTATATTGTTAGGTCCTGAACATACATTAGAAAAGAAAATTTAAAAGAATTCAAATGTAGTTTAATTTTTCTTTAGATAGTAACCACTACTTTTGGGTAGTGTTGGAGCAGTCAAATTTATTTGTAACTCTTCATTGATTTCATATATGGAAACCTTTAAAAATGGATCAAGCTACTACATATAAACAAGGAAGAGTGATCTTGTTCATAAGATAACTTACTCTTTAAGCTTTTCAATTTCCTCAGGAGTATACCTAAGGAACAGGTAAATAAAAAGACATTATTTTAAACAGAAACCACACAGCATAAATATTATTCTTTTACTAACCACACAGCACACATTTAGCTACAGGAAGAGATTAAGGAATTTCAGCTGTAAGACACAATCTGACTGAATACTTCAGAAGAATGTGAGGAACAAATGTAATTTTCCACATTAGTGCATTTCTAAGGTTAACTGGTAAAGGATTCCTCTCATTTGTCAGAAAAAATCCTCATTCTCTGTGATCTTACTCCTATGAACAGAATTAGAATTTTCTGCATTAGTCTTTCAAATAAATAGCTTCTTCCTGACTGTCCCAGTTCACCATCAACATAAAGCTGACTTTCCTTCAAAAGAGTATATCAGCACTGAGAAGATATTTTTAATTTTCAACTACCTTCAAAAACTAAAATTTAAAATCCTTTCTGGATAGCACCAGATCACTGCTTTAAAAAATGGCAAGCAAGGGCATAAGGGGTGAAGATCAATTACTTCCAGGTCACAGCCCTAGAAAAAGTTAAATCTCAGCAGATCCATCCTTGTGTCCAAGTCCTGTCATCATATCAGAATCTGTTATTCACCTTTGTTTTGATTTTTTTGTTTGTCTGTTCTTTAAAGCTGTCATTGAATATCATCAACTGAACACAACTATTGCCAAGGATGATCTATCAGAATTGAGCAGAGGTGACATATTAGCAAGATCTCAGTCTGTCTGGCTACAAATTCTGTCTCACATAGAACATGTCAAGCATAAATACATGACCCTAGTCATACCAATAAAACCATGCAGCATTAGAGGGTTTCATACTTTCCAACATGGTTTCTGTCATCATACATGCGAAGAACTCTTCTATAGACAGCAAAGAGAGGCCGATTCAGACCCCAAGCTATTGTCCTGTAGAAATCTTTTCTTTCATCTTTTGACATTTCAAATATAATTTCAGTGGCATCTTTTATTCCACGGGCCTAGAACAAAGCATTTAAAAAAAAAACAAACAAAAACAAAAACCACAAACAAAACACCTTAGATAAAGTCTCCTAGGAATCAAGAAGTAGAACACAAGAACTGAAGCCATTATCCAACTTTCTGTGTATCACAAATGCTACAGTCCAAAAGTAAAACTGCGTATTTATGGATTAGCTTCCTCAAATACAAACCCTTGAACAATAGGTTTTGTTGTTTTGGTTTTTTCACATTGGAGTCCAGGGAGACACAGAAATTCCAACACCTATCCACATATAATAAAAAAAGTCTTGCCCAATGTATATCATAAGATCAAAACCTGAACCATCATATAGAACACCATGGAATATGTACTGTGGTGAAATCAGTCTGGGGCCATACAAGGGAAGATTGTCAAATAGTGCTATATTGATTTATTATATAATTCTAGCTGTTCCTTATCCAAAAGTGATTTCTTTCAATTAAACTACTCTTCTTGTTCTGATGGAAACTCAAATAATTTCAATACAAAGACACTGCAAAGAAGTATAACAGTAAAACTTAACTTCAGCTTAAACTAAGAATCACTATATTTCAATTATTCAAAGCAGTACAAGAAAGCAAATAAATGGGAAAAGAATTAATTTCAATTTAATTTATCAGTAACTCAGAAAAGTTACTTAGCTAGCTTAAAAAAGCTTCACTGGATTTAAAATGCAGTATTACCCATGAATGATTTTGTGGCAGAAACTCTAATATGTGTGTGGGCAGACACACTCTCTTCAACTAATATTGTGAATTTTTATCCCAATGAACACTAAATTCAGGGCTTTTTTTTAAACCACAAGTGAAGGATTGTGAAACTGTAATATCCAGGCTATATATTCTCAGCTGTAAGGGCTCAGCTCAAATATTCTCAGCTGCAAGCCTACCACAAATATGATTTATGGGCAATTATCACCATCAGTGTGCTCACCACATGCCCATTCACACTGAACTCTGACCCCAGTAATTTAAGGGGAAGAAAGCAAACACAGGCATCCTGCTAGTATACACAATCACAGACTAGGCACCAAGGATGTCTGGAAGTTGTATTCAGTGCTCATCAGTAAGGAAACTTCTAATGCAATTTTTTTCATTTTTTTATGAGTCCTCAATGTCAGAGAATGAGATTTAACCATGTAAAATGTCATGTCAGGATGCTCAAAACAACCTATATCCAGTAAAAAATGAAAAGCAATGTTACATACATTCAATGCATTTAAATCCTGTCTATGAATAATTTTTTCTTACGTATTTCAAATGGGTGATGACCATTCCTACAACAAACCAATCGAAGTCACCTTATTGTGTATTCTGGGATAGTACTAAAGAAAGTTGGTTTTCTAGCAGGAACTGCATCACCACATCAATGTGCAGGGAACATACTCTAAACATACCTTTAAATAACGCTCAATGTTACTCATCAAAATGTCAATTTCTTCCTTTGACCACATCCCTTGCTTCCACTTATGGCCTGAAAATAGAAATGACAACTAATTACCAAAGTAAAGGCCAAAAAACAGCAAGAACAGAAGTATCTGAGAACATGACCCATGCTGCAATTAACAAGGAAAAGAATAATTTTAGGTACTAAAATATAACTAGCATTAATTTTAAACAGATGTTATTTCATAACTGACAGTAACATTCAACTAATATTTAAATAATGTGAGTCAGACCCCTCTTCAAAAACATCCCATTTTTAAAAACAGAACATGAACTCCTCTATGAGCTGTCAAATCACATTTTCAGCCTTTCTCTTCAGCTGCAACTAGGAAATTTCTGCCTTTAAACTGACAGCTGAAATTTCCATTCACTGAAATGATTCCAGAAGTTGGAACTTAAAATACAGATCAGAAGATTACCTGAGGAATTGGCAACAAGGTGGGGCTCTCTTGCATGCCTTAACACTGCTGAACATGAGAGTACTGCCACCTACTGTGAGTGCTCTTCATAGAGGTAAAGGCTCCATTAAGCCTTTTTTAACAAGCTGGTCCCCATCTCTTTCCTTCTTTTTGCATCGGGAGGAATGCTCAGGGGGTCACAGCCAACAAAAAAACCTTGTGGTGGGTCTTTTACTTCCCCAAATAAAAGTGGCAAACCAATAGAAACAACGTTTCCTCTCTGTTTATGCCTTTAGTAACTACAATGCCAGCTAAGCTTTAAAAGCAAATCCAACCAACTTTATTCAGAGAGAAAATTGCAAACCTGAAGACTATCAACAAAACATTAAAACATTCCTACTTTAAACGATCTTTTTTGCCCTTATGGTCATACAATGGTTTTAATTGAGCTTCTGCTGGTGTGACCCAGTTTACATATTGGTGTGTGCTGGCTATCTGCCCACCCCTGCTCAGAAAAATCAGGGTACTTCCTTCTCAGCCTGCTAATTACCAGAGCTGAGAGACAGAACACACCAAAGAGACTGTCTACTCAAATCCAATTATAATGAAAAGTACAGGCATTATTACTAATTCCATTGGAACTGCTGAGAGAGTACTCTTTCCCTGTGTCCCATAGCTTCAATCTCCTCTTCCACAGTTACAGAGACAGAAAAAATAATGTATTCCAGTAACTGTGATTCACACAGGTCCAAGCCTCTGAACTGACTTAACAGGACACTGCTACTCTTTACATGGAATAACCTTTAATACCAAACTATTTTAGGAAAGGACAGATATTCTCCACTTTACATGTTTGCATATTCATAGTCAAGATGATCATAACCTGCCCACAGGTCTGGGAAAAAGCATTGTTAGGTGGAGACTGCTATAAAGTGATGAGCTCAGGCAACACATGCCAAACTCTGAGCTACTGTAGAAGAAGACACACACTGGCATTCCATCCCTGCTATCTCTGTGACAAACCACAGAGCTTACAAGAAAAGTTCAGCCAGTAGAGATTCTCAAATATTTTTCTTGGCACATTTTACTAGAAATATCTTCCTCAAGTTATTAATCTCTTAATAACTGCCCTCCTTTGACTGGCTGACAGTGTCTCTTCCTAAAGGTTTTTAACAAAAAGAAGGGGTTGCTTTGAACTGACTGAAAAAATATTTTTCCTCTAGAAAAAGTAGAAGTCAAAATAAGAAAAAGAGCAGAGAGGCTGAGGAAACCAGAAGACAACACGTCTTTATTTGACACTATGTTTTTTCTCTAGGTTTAGAAATCCACTTCCCCTGTGGCAGGAAAGTAAAGACAAAATCTCTTGAGTTCAGCAACTGTTACAGGATTGCACAGATATATTGGAAAGGGAGGAATGCCCAGTGGGGTGGAAGTTTTAGGAGTAGCAGAGGTTATTTCATTAGGTCCTGGTCTGCAGGAGCCCTCTTCTTCTGAAGCAAAATTGAGCATGGATTGGTTTTTTTCTTGGTGTCCCCAGTTTTGCTGCAGCTCCCCACCCCCTGACCAGGCAAACACAACTCTCTGCCCAATCTGGGCTGACACACAGCACCCACAGCCCTTCTCTACTGTGGCCACCACTGTCACCACTGCAGGCAAGGCCCATCTCCAAAAAGCCAGACCAGAGACTACTTTATGCAACTTGCAAAATATTCTGAGACATTTGGAATAGTTTACCTTTCTACAGCATGGGAGAACTGCATTTGAAATACCCTACCTTTATTGGTTAGAGAATCCTTATCCTCTTTGGTTGTGAACCAGGCTTGACTAACAGCTGATACTTCTTCATTGCCCATTGGGGAGATTTCATCCAACTGCTCATTCTGAAGAATCTTGAAAAGACCAATATGAAATGATACAGTCAGATATTGAGTTGTTTATATAACTTTGCAATTAACATGGAGACACAGTTTAAAGGAAAAAGAAATCAGCACACCTCATCACCTTGCTGACTGTTCAAAAGTGTCATGTCTTAGATATGGCACTGGAACTATCACCTTTCTTAAAGCACCTGAGTGAGATTTAGCATATTAATATACAGATGTTGTGGGAATTAATCAGGTAACATTCTTCATCTTGTTTAATGTACAGTAGAGTACATTAAAGAAGGAAGAAGAGTCTCACTGGCTGTGGTGGAAATAGGACTATATCTAGCGCCTCCAATCTAGAACTTTTAAACATGCTGTACCCACAAAGAAAACTGCATGCAACTGTTGGGACTGGTGACAAGATAAAGACTATTTCAGCATGTTATAAAGCTTAATTTATAAGCAAAGAATGACAGAAATAACAGATAAACTTGTCTTCTATGCAGATCACAACAGAGCACATCACTACCAGTGGAGTGTTAACTCCATTACTCTTTGCAGTATTGCCCTTTGGGCAGTAACCTCAGACTACAAACAACCTCTCACACATAAAATTATTCAATTGTCCTTTTACAGACCAGCATTTTACAAACAAGATCCCTGATCACAAACATTTGTATCAAAAAGTCTTATTCATTTAGTAAGCATTTCTGCTACTTGTTTTCCTTTTCATATCAATTTAAATAAAAGCATATATCAAATAGGTTAATTTTGAAGTTTTACTGTACCTGAATCTGGGTAACAGTTCCTTCATTAATCTCATCTTCAGCTACCTCAGCGGTAGCAGTCATGGTCACCTCAAAGCTCTGGTCATTTTCTGAAACTTCAGAATGGGTAAGTTAGTTGCATATATAACACCTGGAGCATTTTTTACATGTGCTACAAGTTTTATAAATTGTTACCTTTGAAGTGAAAATTCTGAAGAGCCTTATTTGGTATTTATTTGTTGACACAGTGAATTCTAAAATGATTATCATCTAAAATGATTATCAACTGCTTCTCTTCATAAAATTTAAATATGGATTTAGAAACCTTCAGTTTTATGCTTGACTACAACTATGACCTAATGTGAAACACAAATAAAATGTGTTTGATGCAAAAATTTGAAACTGCATTAATATTTCTTTTCCAGCCCTAGCTCTAATATTTTCCAGTTAAGGGACAATATTCAAATCTTTTGGCTGCATGCATTTTCCCCAGTCCTCCTCCAACTTCAACATGATAATGCCTTTACTCAAAGGAATTTCCACCTAGTTCCACCAAATAAACAGGCACTCCAGGTACTGCAAATTGGTATTTTAACTGGATCTGGTTTTGTCTCCCTTTGGGAGATTATATTAAACTTTCTAACATTCCATCAACTTCCAGAAGACTAATTCAGTATTCATCCTATATTTTTTTTACAACAATTTCTTTTACACACACCTCAATATTACAAAACACTGAAATGCTAACGGTACTGTCTGATCATTAAAAAACCCCAAATCTCTTTGCAGGAGAGCATCCAGTTGCTAATTTACTTATCCTTCATTTTATTCAATGCACCTGTGCCTGCAGGTCTCTAAACTACTTTAACATAGACCTTTTTGCCAGAACTAACTGCTGCAAAACTATCTAAGGCTGAAAAAAATACAATACCCAAATATATTAATTAAATTTGGAAGAAAAACACCCCATGCAAAATATTCTACTGTGATTCAAGAGTCCACTTTTAATCTTTACCAACAGACATATTTGCTACAGGAGTACATAAAAGAACTTACTTGGAACTGCAACAACAGAAATGCATGGAGTAGAATCATCAAGGCTTTGATCATCCTCTGATAAGCAAAGCCTCTTGTGTGGAGGTTCAGAGCTGTCTTCAGAGTCTACTTCATCAGCTTCTAACAACAAAAACACACCCAGGTTACTTCCTGTAAACTAAGGAGCCTTGGACAGAGTTCTCCTAAAAAGCTGGCCAAAGCAAACAGTAGAAGCAAATGTGACAAGCTGGTTCAGTGCTTTTCTGCTGCCCAGGAACCTGGTCTAAGTTATGGGCAACAACATTCCCCATGCTTTCTTCAACATGCATTTTCTTTGAAAATTCCATCCACAGTCTGTCGAACACAAATCAGTCTACAGAAATTTGGGTATGTGCTTGGTTCTAAGAATCCATTTCAAATGTAATAAACCACAGCAGCTGTATCTTTGTTGGGCACACACAGGCAGTTTTGGGATTTACACCTAATTCAACACTTTATCATTCTTTAAACCAAAGCAGAACAACTCTTGTACAATAAGCTGCACCTGAGTCGCTCATAGAATTTGTGGGCAGCGATGTATGGTGGTCAGATCAATCAAAACTAAGAAGAAAATAAAATACTATGTAAAACAATTCTATACCATTTTGAGGGCAATGAAGAATTAGGTTCCCTTCAGTATCCTGAGTCAAAGTCACAGAGTTCACGGTTTCTACTGTCACTGTGTCAGACTCTTCTTCAACTGTGCTCATACTCAAACCTGAAAGAGCAACACACAGATTTTACCCTTCTGCAGCTGGACTCCAGCTGGACCACAGTGCTGCTTCCATCCCCCACACAACCAGCACAAAATCCCACAGGGAACGAGCCTGCTCTTTCACATGACAAAGCCACAATTTCAGACATTCACCTACCTTTACTTCCCTGCACACATATATTGCACAGGGAAAAACCAGATAGCTTTAAAGTAACTTTCCCAGTTAAAAATGGTACCTAAACTCCTTATTAGGAGGATTTGCAATCTACTGATTTATTTTTTTCAAACACAAACCTAGGCTATTACTTTTTCAGCATTTCTGAATTCTTCACATCTGAAGATTTTTGTCCACTATTTGTTCCACTGTTAATTTAATAATTCTGCTATTATAGAACTGAAAGCTAGTCAAGACTGATAAATACTTTTCTAGTGTCCTATTAGTCACAGCTGCCCTATTTATAGACTGCCAACTTGCAAAGTTTTATTCTCCTTTCATGCATATAACTAAATGTGAAACTTGCATTTTTTCTTCAGCATTTAAACAACAAGAGCTACAGAAAAATTGCTTGCAAGCAATCACCAGTACAAAAAGCAACTGAGAGAATAAGTAATCCAGGATAACCCATATACACTGAAGTCACAGAATTAGGGCAAGATAAAGTGTCTCTGATTATTTCATTTCCACTATAAAAGTACTGCAATGAAACAAAGTTCCTAAGAAATTCTATGTAGACCACCAGCAGTAATTAATCAGAAATAAAAGTTTTATCCAAATACAAAGAAATGCAACTTTTGCTGCTGCAGAAGCTAAATGAAATCACATCTAAAATATCCAGAAGCTTTACATAGATGTCATCAGTTTTGAGCCTGCTTTTGTTGACTTTGGCAGAGAAGAAAATATAATCTATTTCTCCTTTAATTGCTCAGTCCTTTTGCTGTGTTTACTCATGCCAGAAAACACAAAAAATACTTTTATTTTGAAGACAAAATGTTGTTTAAAAAATATCTGGCTATAGTTTTAGAAAAAAGAAATCACAAATACATTACAAATTTTTCCATGTACTAGGCAGGGAAAGCTATATACTCACATGTAAGTGGAATTTACAACCTAGATTTCAAATTCCCTGTATAATGTTAACATTATTGCATCAGCAGGAGATTATTTAATTTTTAATCAGAAAACATGCTCTTCAGTATTGAAGATCCCCAAGAGAAGTGTTATCCTAGAAAGATAAAACTCCTGCCAGTCCTTCTAAAAAATTTCTCACCTCTCAAGCTCGTTGAAGATCTGGCACATCTTTAAGCACACACAATGACTGATTCCTCAAATGAAGTGATATTACCCTTCTCAACATGTAAAAAATTTCAGATCCCATTGACATTTTAAATCAGAGGGTTCTCAAACTTACTTTCACATCTACCTTCAACAGTTCCTTGCCACATGCAAGTGTAGGAGGGAGCAACTTCCCTGGGATTCCTTTGCTGCTGAGTTTTACAGCCTGTGCCCTGTCCTTCCCTAGAAGTTGCTGTTTGCTGCATGGTTGTAGTACTGATTTTAGGAACCCAATGAGGCATCCTTAATGCTAAAACATGAAGGAAGACATCCAAAGTGTTACAGCTAAATTAGCAGACTGTAACTTTTTCAACCCAGTTTAAAGTTATTAATTTAGCTTTTGGGGAGTGAACAAACTGGGCCAAAATAAACAGATTCTCTTTTTCGTGTTCATATGTACTTTCTACGTAAGTTTTACTACTGGGACTGCTGTAGTAAAAATCCCTGAAATTACTGGAAATGAGGTGGAGGATTCTTCCTTAATTTATGTCAACTAGTTGTCACAACATTTATTTTTCTACAACCAGTTGAAAGCATCCATTTTTCACCATTTTAGAGGCCTGAAAGACATGAGATTGATAAGACACATTACAACAGTCTATGACTTCACCTACAGCTGCTCTGCAAGCAGTGGAAATTATAGCACCAACCACAGCAGAAGACAAAGCAGACCATTCCTTCTTTTTTATTTGAAGACTGATGAAAATTGAGACAGGTACAGCAAAGCTGTGTTATTGTTTCAGTAGTTACTCAGAACCTGATGAAAATCAATCTGTATATTTAGAGGATTTGGCTACCAAATTAAAAACACAAGGTAATTAATCCCTTTGCACTGCCTGCCTTGCTGGTTTGTAAGTTAGGAGGGAACAGGACACAGCATAAAAAGGATCCCTCCATCCAAATATGGCATTCCAGGGATGGGGAGGAAGCTACACCCAGGACCAGTAGCTGCTACCCTGGCACTTCCATGCAGAGCTGTAACAGGATTTAGCAGACAGTGGCTGAGGCAGCACATCTATGAGCATCACTGACCCTGATCAGATCACACATCTACAGCTCTCGGCTCCAGCTCCCCCAAATTGCACAGCAATTTGTGCCAGCAACACTGGGCACTGCACTTTGTTCAAGGACCTGTGACTTCCCAAGAACTGGGGATTCCTGGATGGAGGATGGGTTTATAACTCCTTGATTTCCCAAAAATGGTTTATGCCACCTGAAAGTACAGGCTCTCCCCAAAAAATAATGATGCTTTGTGTAAGATACTCATGATTTAGTGTATCCTAAGTTTTCTGAGTAAAGGTAATAACCTTGACCAAGCCTGGATAAAAACTTAAAAAGAGCCACAATCTTGATTCCCATCAACTTTAATGCTTATGGCCTTGGGCCACAATTGAACACTGAGCAGAAAGAACATGAGGAATGAAGCCAAAGTCAAATGTATATTTTGGACACTATTTTTTATTCATTAGACCATACACATACAAGAAAACTGAAAGAAAAACCAACCAACCAGGTTCTTTCAAGATATATTTACTCCAGGACAGGGGCACCAACCCATTAATACACGAATGAGTGACCAAAATCAGGAATAACTGTGGTGGTTCTTTTGACTGAATAGGAAACAATCCCCAGATCTTATAAACCTCATTGTTTCACACTTTAGCAATGATGCAGCTACCAGGTACTCTGAGCATCCATCAGATATGACACATCCACAGGGAGCTCAGTGGCCAAAGCCCAGTGCTGCCGCCTGAGCCAACACCCTTGGATGCCTTCTCCTGATCCTGGCTGCAGGACACCCTCAATCCATCCCAGCACAGAAGCTGGAACTGTGGTGAGCAATGCCAGACCTCAGCAGAGGCTTTGGGATGTGCCACATGAATTCTGCTCATTACACACACCTGCACACCCACACATCTGCTCTTGCAAAAGCCAAATGCAAAGTAAATGACAGCCATGGTTTATTAATTAGTGAGAATTAGGACCTGAGTAGTCTCATCATCTCCAAAATATCACCTTCTTTTCACAAGTTCACTAGGTGTGCTTTTGAAAATACAAACAAGTTTTATTTTAAATAAAAGGCCTCCTTGAATTTTAAATTAACAACCCAAGATTTTTCTTTAATCCTTGACTCAGACACATTCTTTACAGAGGTGCCAATCCATCACTAATATTTCATTTTCTGAAGGAGGGTGTTAGCTTTTAGGGAAGAGAACAGTGTTGGATAGACATGCACCAAAAGTGTGGGTGCATAATGAAATGGCACCTTAGAAATCAATGTCACTTCAATAAGCATTTTTTGCCTTATTGGAATTCTGTGTATTTACCAAATTCAAAACATTTTAGAGCAGTATTACAATTTCAAACAGGTTTCAACATGCAGCCAAAGAAGTGGGAAAATACTCTGTCTACAAGACTCATTTAATACAGATTTCCAATACAAGTTTTCCACTAAAGCCACATAATAGAGCTGTTCTTATTTATCTGGGAAGCATGCGGCAGAATTATGGCAGAAAAAAAACCCTGCAAAGCTGATTTTATACCAAACTGAAAAAAAAAAAGAAGCAATATCCTAATACAAAATTCCTTTAATTCTAAATAACCCTCATCAGACAGATGGGATAATTATTCTGTGGGCTGTAAAAATCATCACTTCTAAGAAATAGTATTTTTACTTTTGCAGACAGAATTTTGTCATTGCCCCTAGTTATTGGCTGAATGTTATGTCTAGTCTTTAGTGGACTGTTGTAAATCTTAAAATTTCTATAGTAAATTGAAGTTCTCTGAATTGGGCAATAAGTATGTTTCACTAAGTCCTGTAAAAAGCAAAAACTGAAGATTATTGAGGGAAGTTTCCAGTTACTGTGGCATTTAACTGGAACAATCCCATGGAACACATTGGGATTTCAAGGCATTTGTTCAAGAGTAACACTAAGGAAACAAAATCATTACAGGACCTCATATTTTAGGATGCCTGAATGTTTAGTGTATTCCACACTGAGCCAGTACTTCTAGTACATTATCAGGAGCTTTCATTATTAAACTAATGCCAGTGCTGTTTGCTAATATTCAACAAACCCCCCTTCCCAACCTTACTCTGGACCAAATGGGTTCTGCTCAAATTTAAAATTCCACCAGGCAGAAATTTTCTCAAACAGCTGCCAACAATGGATACAAAGAGGAACCAAAGTGGGCAGACACCAACCACAAGGACCCAGTGACCTGAGTCTGGGGCATACACAGATTTATTAATCTGTATCAGCATGAGATTACAGTCCTGTAGATACAGTTGCATCCCACTCATCAGTGGTGTTTAGTGAAGTGAGCCATCACTGAAACAGAAAAGATGGGAGACACAATGGGACAAAGTGTTCTCATTTGCATTGATCCAAATTTGGCAGAACTCCATGAGTTTTAGCCTGTCCATTGAAAGTTTAATAAAAAGCATTGAGCATGCTTTAAATGTCACACAGGGGAAAAGAACAACACAAAAACAAAATAAAACCTATGTCCTAGCTCTTTCAAAATAAATAAATACAGAAAGTTTCAAGTTTTCTTTTTCAGGAATTGGCTCTTGGGCACAAGGCTATGGTTATGGACAGAAATCTTCCTAAGTATATGCACTAAAATTCTTTTCCCTTCATGTAAATCCAGTTCCATGCTAAGCATTACAGTAACTTCTTCACCTTTATAAACAATGGGCAGAATTTCAGCATGCAAGAAGAAAAATTATCCTAACCATAAGACTGATAAGCAAAGTCTTTCTTGCTTTCTGATGGATAGATAAGTACAGAAATGATGCCCCAAAAAAAGGAGAACATGCAAAACACAGCAGAGAGATCTTTGTCTCTTATATGGCTCTTTTTTATAATTTTGTGTGGTTAAGACAAAAATTAGTATTTCTGGGCATTCTCCTTAAGGAGTAACGCTCAATCTTTTCAGTAAGTCATAAAGCATCATGAAGTTGTTTATTATTATAATCACGCGAAATGATGTAGATGAAAACCAGAACGAGATGCGTCCATCTCAATGCAAAACCCACTTCTCCTGGTTTTGCAAAGGAATTCTAACTATGCTGTCAGGAGGCCAACTTACATCTGTAGCCAGAGCAGTGCTGGCAAACAAAAAGCATTTTCTAGATTACTTCAGCTAACAATGGCCAGGTGGGGCTGAACAGTGCAACTCTTTGTGAATGAATACATAGAAATACTACCAGTCAGCTGAAGAAGTAGCTGGTACAAGTGTAATACACTTCACCATGCCCAAGGGGACAACCAAGAATAAAGAGACCTCAAAAAAGCCCAATCCCCCTCCAAAACAAACAAACAACCCCCCCAAAAAGTGGAGGGAAAAATAGGCTTTTCCAACCGGAATCCTTTATTTTGGCAGAACAGAGCACAGCTCTAGTGCACAAAATCCTGGTACCGCCCTAAGATGAAACCCCTGATCTTGGCACTTCAGACTCCACTTGCCCTAAGCAACCTCAAATCAGAACTCTCGCTGGGAAAAAAAAAAAAAAAAAAAGCTTATGAAACAAAACAGATAAAACCCCCAAGCTCGGGGTACCCCAAGCGCAGACCGCAGACCCAGCGAGAGGAAATGGAGAAATTCAAATGCGATCGTGCAGGTGGGCCTCTTATTAGAGACATCCAGGTATGGGGGTGGGAGTTAAAACCACAAAAAACCCTGACAATTTAAAAAATAATAAAACATAACAAACAAAACAAACGCGCTGGTGGCCTCCCCTTGCCCTGCCCTCCCAGGGAGCCGGGTTTGGTCATTTCCAGGGCCGGTCAGTCCGATCGCTTCCCAATTTCGCGGCGCGCAACGGCAGCTCCCCGGGCAGGCGGGAGCCGCGGCCCAGGGCCGGCCCAGGGCTCTCCCAGAGGAGCAGCCGGCGGGAGGCAGCGGCCCTGCCCCTGCCCCGGCACTGCCCCCGGGGCGGCGGCTCCGGGCCCGCCTCAGCCCCCGCGGCCTCCAGCGCCGCCATTTGGCCCTGGGCGGCCGCCGCCATTTTCCCGTGCCCTCGGGGGGGCGGCGGCGCTGGACGGCCCCGCCGCGGGCTCCGCCGCCCGCCCGGCCCGGCCCGGCCGGCCGGCAGCCCAGGGCCGAGCGGGCCGAGCGCGCCGAGCCGCGGGGCCGCACACGGCCGCTCCCCGCCCCGTCCCCTCCCCTCCCCTCCGCCCGCGGCCGCCGCCGCTGCCCGGAGCTCCCGGCCCTGCGATCCCGCAGGGCCCCGCGCACTTACTTCCTGTTTTGGGTCCGGGCACTTGAGAAACCAGGATGGAGACTCCCAAGTACCAGGATGGAGGCGCCGGGCGGCGGCGGGCGGCGAGCGGGGGAGGCGGAGGCGGCGGCGGGGCGAGGCGCTGCGAGCCCGCCGGAAGGGCCCGCGTCCGCCCGCCCGGCGCTTCCGCCCGCCCGCCCGGCGCCACAAAGCGCACGGAGCCGGCCCGGAGCGCCGGCAGCGCCACAAAGCGCACGGAGCCTTCCCCGCCTCGCTGGGGGGCCCCGGGACGGAGCCCCTGAACATCCACACGGGATGGATGGGGTTGGGAATGGCCTCTGAGACCATCGAGCCCGACCTACAGCCGAATGCCACCCTGGCAACCAGACCGTGCCGCGCAGTGCCACATCCAGACATGCCTTAAACACCTCCAGCGATGGTGACTGTGAAAAACGCCAATCACTTGTTTTTATAATTTAAAAATTTAATAGTAATAAAATGGTTCTAAAAGTAGCAATATAATTAGAGTAATAAAAAATTTGGACAATTTGAATTAGGACAATATGAGACAATAAAAACAGAGTTACGGACGTCTGGGTACCTTTTACTGGGTACCCAGTAAAAAGCCCGAAAAAGGACACACGTTAACAGAGAATTAACCCTTAAAAACAACAGCCTGTTGCATATTCATGCACCTCATACATGATGCATAAATTCCATTCAAACACAGGATTCTGTCTGGTCATCGTCAACTTCTACCTATTAATCCTAACGGCGTCGTTCTGCCTGAGCAAGGTGGGAAAAAGTTTGTGTCTTCTGATAAGAGAGCAATAAATTCTTTTTCTCTGAAAGATTTAGGTGTCCTGTGGCTGCTATCTCACTGTGAGTCCTTTCTAAAAAACAGTATCCTACATAGCATAGTTTCTATTTTAACATTATGTTATAACCTAAAACTATATTTAACACACTACTTAAGAGAATTAATACAGCATAGCTTTCTAACACAACACATATAAAATTCATTTTAATATTTGCAAAAAACCAATCATACAATAGGCATTTTTCACAGTGACTCCACCACTTCCCCAGGCAACCCATTCCAATGTTTAATCAATGGATGTCAATCAATATCTAATTAATGGCCACACATATGATGAGGGCTCTGGAGCATCTCTCATATGAGGACAGACTATGTGAAGTGGGCCTTTTTAAATCTGGAGAGGACTGGAAGGGAACCTCGATGTGTATAAATATCTCAAAGGTGGGTGCCAAGAGGACGGTGCCAGACATTTTTTGGTGGTGCCCAGCAGCAGGATGAAGAGCAGTGGCCATAAACTAAAACACAGAAAGTCTCACCTCAACATGAGGAACAACTTCTTTACATTGAGTGTGTCAGAGCAC
Source organism: Emberiza elegans (assembly GCA_024865655.1). Classification (NCBI taxonomy): domain Eukaryota; kingdom Metazoa; phylum Chordata; class Aves; order Passeriformes; family Fringillidae; genus Emberiza; species Emberiza elegans. The sequence goes on from JALJVW010000898.1 coordinate 2,377,059, forward strand.
TGGAGCAGGCTGCCCAGGGAAGTAGTGAAATCTTCTCTGGAGATATTCCAAACCCACCTGGATTCCTGTGTGAGTTGCTATGGGTGACCCTACCTTGGCAGGAGGGGTTGGTCTGGATGGTCTCCAGAAATCCCTTTGAATCCTAACCATTCTGTGACTCTGTAGTCACTTTTCATTTCCCTCCTGCCCAACAACCTCACAAAACCAAGGCATATTAATCAAAAATTATCCACAAAGCCAAGAATAAACAAGCTTGTAGTGGTGCCCGGCTTGTGGTGCTTGCTGCCCTGTGGAATGGGTGCCTGTGTGCCATGATTCTTGGCAAACAAACAGTCCCTCACAGACAAACAGGCACATAAGGGCAAGAGGGTGCATGGCATCCCCTGCCTGCAATTTTTTCTTTAAAACCTCATTGCTCTTCTACCACAAAGCCCCTTTTTGGCCACTTCCCTTATGTGTGACCTCCAGTTGTGTCCTCCCCAAAATTTGGGAGCTTTAAAAAGTATTCTCATGGGAGGACAGGGCAGTTTAGGGGAGGAGACATTGCACATGGAAATGGTGGGAAATACGGAGATGGAATTTGTAGCTGGAACAAAAAGGTAACTGGTATAAGGAGCTGAAAGCAATATTTATAGCATTTGTTTTGTTTTGTTCAAAGCACACTTACATTAACTCTTGTCTATGTGTACTTGGTATTTCTGGACATGAAAACTCAGGAATCTCGAGTTCCACACCCAGTAGTTGACTTCCAGGGAAAAATTTAAGTGCCTGGTACCCTTAGGCACTAATTGGCCAAAGCAGAGACACAGTTTGCTATTCCAGGGTTGCATACAGCTTTTGGAATTACCAGCCATGATCTCTTGCAGCTTCTGGGTTTTTTCCCCCAGTTTTTGCAGGAAATGAAGCATGAACACTACATTTGCCTTTCATGATGTACCTGTCTGTTCTGTTGTTGTAGTGGTGTCTTTTTTGTTTCTGTTTTTGGGGTTTTTTGTTTGGCTGGTTTAGTTTGGTTTGCTTTGGTTTAGCTATGGTCCTGCTTTGAAATAACAGGATACCACTTCCTTGGGCTGTACCAAAATGCTTCATCAAGAGGCTGTGTTCAGACTGCAGGAAATAATACTGAAATTTCATCTAAACCTTGACCCTGTGGAAATTTCTAAAAAGACCTTGTGCAGTAAGCACCAAAAATAAAGAGGACTCCTTCCATAAATTAGTTTCCCCATATGTCATCCCTTCAGTTATGAGCCTTTCCCATGCTGGATATAAAGCCTTTCTCTTTTCTATATTTTTATCTTACTTATCTGGATGTACCTTCTAGAAAACATTATTTTAACTACAAAATCTGTACCTCCTTTTACAGAGTGGTGTTGTTCTGGGACTTAGCAAGAGATACAAAGATGATAAGCTGTGAAGTGGCAGCACGTTGAGGACTGGGCCACTGGTCACTTTTTGTCACCATTTTAGTCACAGATCTGCAAGTTTTTGTGCAGAGTTTGGGATGATGACCTCTGTTTGGGCCCCATTCCCTGTTTATGCAATAGAAGGAGTCTAATTTTTCTCACAGACATGTGCCATAACCACACTCAGGAACATTCACTTTATATCAGATTCATGGTATATGTAGATAAAAGGATGACTGGAATTCTCTGGTGTTTCAGGAGCAGGATGAGCTCTTACTCTTGAGAGAGATTATTGTTCCACAGAGCAAATGAACTTCATGAATCCTGAGTTCTCTCATGTTAACGGAACAATTGCATGCATCTATACCTATTTAACTTGATTAAAGACTCAAACACAGAGTTTGATAAGATCTTAATCTTTAGATTAAGTTAGTTTTTCACCAACTCAGACTGAGTTTTCTTCCAGAGGCCCTGTGTTCCTGGTAGCCACCAGGTGTCCCCACTGCCCTGTGCTCCAGACCCACCAGTTGCATCCCAGAGATGGAACTCGGCTCCAATTAAAGCCCAATTAGCATTGCTCTGTAGGTACAGCAAACTCACTCCTCGTCAAGCACTAGGGGGAAAGTGAGACTGGGGTGTTGCTTGATAAGGCAAAGATGTCAGAAGGAGGATCGACATGCTGATGACTCACCATAAATCCTGAAGGCAAAGTGTGCATTTAATAATCCCAAATCTGATTACATGGCTGGTGGGAGAAAGCTTGGTGCAGATCCTTTTTCATAATAGAAGAAACAAAGTTTTATTCTGCAAGATTCAGGGAAGAAATGCAAAACATAGAATTTAGAAAAGGCCTTGATTGCTGCTTGTTTGTAAGATTTTTCTATCTGTATAGATTGTAGATTTCTGTCTGTATAGATAGAAACCTAACTACATATGGGTACAGCAAATATATTCATTACTCATTGACAGAAAAAAAAAATTTATATCTATAAATAAACAGTATAGTATTTATATAACACTTGTTCACTTGTATGCTCACAGTTTGGTAGGGGCTGGCTATGGAGAATTGCTCAGGCTCTGAAGAGAGAAATACCAGAGAAGGAGAAACAGAGCACTGGTCGCAGTTTGTGTGGGTTTTTCACTTTAAGAAAAATTATTGCCTGTGGCCTGGCCTAGGAAGAATCCTATAAAGAGCACTCGCTCATTCTGAGACTTTGGTGACAATCTTGTAAATTCCTGACTTGCACCTGTGTGAGGGTGTAATGGTCTGACCAGCTGGAAAGTCTCTTTATATTGGTTTTGAGTGCCTGCTCTGTCACTTACCCTCTGCCAGAGTCCTGGGAAATGTCAGAGAATGGCAATGTATCCAGGGCCCTCAATACCCAGTCTGCAGAGCTGGGAATGAGAGCCCTGTCATTTCTTTTTTCCTGAAGCCTGTGCTGAGGCACTGAATTCAGTAGCAATCACTGCAGGCTGCACACCTACAACCTGGGCTGCCATCTGGACATGCCCAGCCCTCTCCACACATTGGGACAGCAGCAGTCCCACTGAACCCAGTCCAAAACTAGGAATGGTTCTGTTGATATGGCTAAATGGGAGGAAGAAAAAGGATCAGAATTCCAGAGACAGTGAGCAGAGGACAAGGTCTGCATGGATTTGAGCTGCCAGTGACATTGGGATGAGCCTTTCTTCCTGCTGCTGAATTTAGCAGGAAGGCAGCTGTGCAATTCACAGCATCCATGAGGATTTGGTGTTTGGAGGGGATATCCGAGAAAACAGGAACTGGTTTCTGTAAGGAGGGTGTATGGACAGCAGAAGAGGAGAAGGAATGAGACTTCACAGGATCTCTGGCAGAAGAGAAGGGAGAGAAAAGGACAGAGCAGATGGGAGAAGCAGATGGCTCCCAGCTGGGAAGGGCTTTACTGTGCACTGCCCAAATCAGAGGTGCTGATGGCAGCGTGTGGGGGGCAGAATGGGAGCTTCAGACAAAGTTCATTGGAGAAGATAACCTTTGAGTCATGAGGTGCAGAGAGGACACCCCTTGCTTTCTAAACTCTTTCTTAGAGAGGAGCTTGAGTGCAGGTGATCCAATCTGAGCCCCAGACTTTGTCAGTAGTTTATGTGTAAAGGTTTATTGTGCTGGTACTAGTCGTTGGTTTTTCTGGGTCTGGATTGAAGGCACATGAGACAGTAGCTCATGTTCAGACTCAAGTGTTTATTATTTCTTACCAGTAAAACAGTCTCACTACTGTGAGTTTGGCAGCTTTTCTTTAGAAGGCACAAAATGGCCAACAGTCTCTTGTTACAAGGTCTTTTAAGACTAAACTATCCAGTGAAGAGCTGACACCTAGATTAGTTTCCCTTTTAACCCAAGAACTGATCCCGAAGAGCTGCAATGCTGACTTTTCTGCCCAATTACAAAATGCCACCCAAACCCATGAAGAAGGAGGAAGAAGAAGCATGAAGAAGAAACCCAGGATGACACCCTGTGCCCTCCATCTTGCTCCCATCCACAACATACTAAAAATCCCAAAACCTACATTTCTCACCAAGTGATACACCTACATTGCTCTCTATAATCTATTTCACCCTATTGTGGATTCTAGTCTATCTTGAAGTCTGGGAAACTTTCTCCATGGATGAGGGTCAAAGTCAGTGCTCCCCTGGGGGTCAGGACACCCCAGAGCAGACAGGGAAATATTCCCAGTGCCCTGGGTTTCCACAGTTTATTTAGGAGTAATCAAACCTTTATACAACTTTGTCCCACAGGATTAAGGATGGAAAACCAGATGTATTTATATAAATATATATGATTTAGTATGATTATGATTAGACAAAAAGATCTTAATCAGAATTATTTAGTAGACAGTAAAGGAACTATAACCATTAAAATACAGTGCACTATGAAGTGATATTGAAGCAATTGCTTGAAAGCAATTGTATTAAAGCATTTGTATCAAAGCTAGCAAGAGCAATTATTAAGTAGAGATTGATGTTACTCACTCGTACCAATGACCATGGGCAGATTTCTTTGCTCAGCCTCCAGGAATAACCTTTAGGGGCATCCCCAGTGAGGAATCTCTACATATACACCCCAAGAAGGTGTATTTTATAAGACCCTGCTGTTAAAATTTGGAACTGGGCTTTTACAGTGTGAAGTGATGCACTGTCAGTCACATATCTCCAGGCCAGCTGTGTCAGATCAGCACCTCCAGGTAAGTGATCAGTAGTAGCATTTGTTTGTTCTTTTATCCAGGTACTTTACCAGGTCTACCACATCTTTGTCTCACTATCAGGATGTTTGACTTTGAGATTAATGTGTCACACTTGTTTCAGCACTAATCAGCACCTAAAGCAGCATGAGGTTCCCTTTTTCATTTACCACCGAGAGCTTTGGAAATAGAGCATTGCTCAAGTTGTTTTTCCAGGCAAAGCATCCTGCTACACAGGGAGAGGCATGAGGAGAGGGTGGCAAATGTAGTTTTTTTTCTGTAGTAGGCACAGGTAGAAGTGGGCAGGTGCTTTCTGCATGGCACTGTGCTCAGGTTGTGTGCAGGGGCCATGGGTGGGCAGGGGGCTGCAGCTGTGTAGGGGATGGAAGGAAAACCAGAGGGCCAAGAGCTGCTTCCTTGCCTTATGTCACCCATAAAACCCCAGTCACTGAATGGTCATTATCTTGAACTCTGATAAATTCAACCTGTGGGAGGAGAGTGATGTATTCCACAGTGGAAAAATTGTTCCTGTTTTGGAGCTGCATGTTGATTTAGCTTTCATGTAGGTTCAGCTTTTTTGGCAACTTTTGCTAAATGCTGGGTTATCATGAAAGTAATGACAAACCTCCTATGCATTTGAAGGGGACAAAGTGGTTTTTAGGGAAAATGTGCCATTTATGATGTAATTCTACTCTCTGCTGGCAGATGGTGCTGTGATTTACTCAGGAGCTAGGAATCAGATTTTTCGACTTCGAGAGGATGCGAGCAAGGAGCATCTCCTTTATATTTTCATTCAAGTTTGTCCCTAAATTTGTTTTACTGTGAAATTAATTTCTCTCCTCTCTCTTTCTCTGCTCCCAACTTCAACTATCTAAGCAGATCAGGCAGTTTTGGTTTTGCCTTTTTGGATTATCACAGGGCTGGCAGGAAGAATACAACTCCAAACCCAGATGTTTCCACTGGAAGAAAATCTATTTGTGGCAGTATTCCCCACAATTTAAGGTTCTCTTATGTTTACAAATCCAGCCTTTCAGACCCATGCTGGTCTTGCAGTCTCCCTTTAATAGCAGTCTGAAGTTTCTGTCAATAGATACACCTGAGACACAACCTAAACAACCTCCGAGAGTCACTTCTGCCCTAGTTTTCAATGTTTCTTTTTATATCACATGCTTGATACTGTGATCTATTGCTGCTTGTTTTCCTTGCAATGTACAGTGTGATTAAAGGTTTCTCTCAGTGGTTTCTTTCTGGAAAACAAAAACCCCCATAACCTACCCAAATGGTTTTATACTGAAAAAAGAAAAAAAGAAGGATGTTTGAAGGCATTAGTGAAGGATCGGATCAGCCTATTTAATGTCTAAATTTAAATGATGTCTAAAAAGCTGCTGAAAAATTAGGGGTAGGTCTCATTTGTTTTCTGGAACTGTTGTCTAAGAGGTGCACAAACTCTTCTTGTTTTGCTCAAGAGGCCCATGGAGCACCCATGTTCTCAGAGGGTGGCTGAAAGTGCTGGAGCTAAAGGCCAGAAGCACCAAGAAAAAGAAAGACCTTATTCCTGCAGCCAGCACACTTGGACTCAAACAAGGATTTCTGCCACTTGCCTTGGGTTTTTCCTGTGAGAGTGTCATCTGAAAGTCCAGGGAACTGAGTGGGACACCCCTGTTTTATCCTTCCCATCTGAGCACTGGGCTGCCTACCCTGGGTTCATGTCAGGGTCTCTGTCAGAAGAGAGGGAGCAGATCCCCCACCATCCCTGCCAGAATGCTGCATGACTCAAATGATCTAGGTTAAGAAAAATGTCCAAAATGGGTAATTTCTTGCTGTTTTTCTGCTTTGCCCTGGATCTTTCCAGTGACCCAATTTCCAGCACAAACCCATAAAGTTGTTAAAAAGTCAGAGACAAGAGCTGCAGGATGTGAGCAGAAGGGATTGAAGGCAGACATCTCTCTGGGTGGCTTCACTGCTGAGGAGAACATGCCCATGGACCAATGCTCCACAAGGAGGAGGAGTCTGGACAGCACCCTGCCAGCTCCTGGGGAAGGAATTGTGCCAGAAGCTCTCATGCAAAAGGAAGTGAGCACCTTTTTTCCCTTTTAATGAGAAAACAGTCCATCAGGGACCACTTCTGAGGAGATGCCCAGGTGGATGTGTCCTCTTAGAATCTATGTGCCTAAAATTTTCTGTGGGTGCTTTACATTCAAGAAGAGACAGAGGCAAACTTAGGGAGACAAGGTTATCCTCCTGAAATCTCCAGAGCACTTCTCTGTCTCCTCCAAGGCCTTGGGAAATGTTTGCATTTGCATCAGAAGGACCAAGGGGAGGTCCCTGATGCTTAAGCACATCTGGACCTCAGGCAGTGTTTTCCAAACTCAGCACTTCATAAATAACATCAATAACATCAGTCCAGTCCTGCATGGCCAAGTTCTTCAGATACATTTATCTTGCTGATGGCAATTCCACCTGAGCTCAGAAAAAATCAATGGATCTCAGTGCAAAATTATACCCAATGCCAGGGCTCAGTTCCAGTGGTGATTTAAAGTGCCCACGTGCCTTTTCCTGGGCTCTCTCATGCTCACAGCAAGGCTCAAACATTCCAGGTGCTCTGTAGAGTGGATTTCTGTGCCCATGTGCCCATGCACTCATGTGGGGAAATATGAGTGTGAGGAGTGTGAGAAGTTTGCCTCTTGGAAAATCCATGGCAGGGTAGAGAACTTGAAACCTGAGCCACAACAGGTTCATTTTTTCCTATTACAGACATGCAAAAACTGGTGAGAATAATCTTCAGAAGTAATTAATGCAGTAAAATAAATTTGACAGTTTAAAGGGCAGTGGTCAGGATAATATTATCCATTTCCAAAAGTGACAGTGATATGTTTCTGGACCTCAAACAGGGCTGTATTTCCCTGTGGTTTAGCAGAAATATGTTTTGCATTCTAATCTGATTTCCTAGGCTAGAGAAGAGGTGACTAAATGAGCTGATAATACTTGGCAGCTGTCAAAGGACTTTTTGCCATCTAGAGAGAAACAGAAGAACATATGTTCTGATGTCCTGCTACCTAAGTTAGAGGATGAAAGAAGTAGAAGAGGTTTAAGTTGGAAATGAGATCATGCATTATGCCCTTTGGACAGCGTGTAATCTGGCTAATGGCATCACAGAGTTATATAAATAACTTCATTAAAATGAACTTGTTTCAAATGAGCTAAATAAATCAGACTCATTTGTCAAAGAGCTGGGATGAAATAATCAGGTTAATTTAAAGCTGCTCACTAGGGGGATGATTCCTGAATTTGTTCCACCAGTGAAGCTGCCATCAGTAGCTTCAGTCACCAGTGGGAGCCCTGAGCTCAGTGTGAAAATGCAGACTGGGCATCCACATCTGCCTTTCCAGGAGCCCCTCTCTTGTGCTTTTAGCACAGTCTGCAGGGTCCCACAGCTGAAGGTGTGTGTTCCAGGGCACTTAAGCACTGTCCAAGACCCACCAGGTCTAAATCCTTCTCTGGTGGCTGGAAGCTGTTCAGCCCTGTAGTCTGTGCTTTGCTGTCTGCTCTCTGCCTCAGAATGAACGGTAAAATGAATTTTAACCAATTGCTTTCAGCACCTGTCCCTGCCTTGATGGGAGGACTGTGTGATGCCTCAGGTCTTTTCCTCACAATTAATTCAATGCTTTGTGTCTCTATTTTCTCTTTCCTCATTATCTCATTCATATCGTCTTTCCTTTGCAGAGGTCAGAAGGATAAATCCAATTCTTCAGGCTGTAGATGGATTTGCTCCTCTGTGGTCTGAACACCCCTTACCTTTGTAGAGATGAATATTTACCTGCTGCAAACTCATTCCACTGCAGGAGTCAGTCAGACTGTGCAGAATTAGAGCAGCTAAGGATGTGAATCTGTAGGGAGAGAACGAGTAGGAAGATTGTCCCAGATACAGGCTGTCTGTCCTGTATTTTACTGAAAAGCTCAGGTTTTAGCTTGCACCCCAATGTAAGAAGGATTTCTCATATGCCATCATCATGCAGTGAACATCCCTCCTTTACCAGATGACCAGTTTTCTCTTGGTTGCACTTTGGATACTTTTCTTTTACATAGTAGAGAGAAAGGATGAGAACATGGATCTCATGGAAAATGAGTTTACAATCAGCATTTACAGACAGGCACATTTTGATCAAAGGAGTGAGAAATCAATTATTTGTGTTTATGTCTTTCAGAATCACAGTTTTGTGAACAGCACATTGTGCTCCTGCACAGCACATCTGCCCTGAAGTGCCTGTAGCTGACAGCTATGAATTCATCAAATGAGAAACTGGACTGTGAATTCAACTTCCAGGAATAAAAAGCCTTTCAGTTCTTTAATACCTCTCAGTCCTGCCCTGTGGTTGTGCTCCAGCACAGGTGAAGGGTTGTGTGAACATCAGGCTGCAAGACAAATTCTTTGTTCCCCGAGCACTGATTTATCCTGCTTGGTGGCTGGTAGCAACCTCTGGGCTATTCTAGCCCTGTGAGATGGAAACTGCTTTGGGGATCTGTTCACAGGTGGATACTCCAACCTCACCCCCTCCTCCTGTTCCACTCAGGCGTGTGACATCCTCCCCAAGGACTGTCCTGATCACAGCTTGTCCTCCATCCACTGGTCGGTACCTGTACACCAGTGTGTGGCTGTGCTTCCCTTGGAGCACCCTGGCCCCACAGGGTTTGGGTGGTTGTTTTAAACAATTTGGGAACTTGGGAAAGTTCCCAAAGCCATGCAGTGACCATCCACCTCTAAGTGGGATCAGATCAGGAGCAAGTGCTGGGCAGAAGCTAAAATGCCTTCCTGGGGGCTGGGATACAGGGGAGCATGACAAATTGATGCCCAGTTAGGAGCTGCAGGATTCAATCCATAACCAGCTCAAAAAGGGATTGAATGAAGAAATTTTAGACTTGTTACCAAGATTGGCTGAGATTCCCTCTTTCCCCAGGTCTGAGTTACAGGGCAGCTTTCTCCTCTGACAGCTATTACACAAATGTCAGCTCACCTGAGGCCAGCACAGCTGCAGCATTTGTGCTAATCCAATTGATATCAAACAGCAGCCCTATGTGTGGGGCCAGGAGCTGCAGTGCTGTGGTGTTTGGGATGTGATGCTGGAGGATGTGCTAATCCCTGAGTAAATGTCAGAGAGCTGCTGCACTGGGGATTGGATCGTGTCCAAGCAGAAAACTTTGCTTCAAGCTTGCAAATGATTTGTGAGTTTCTTCATTATGATAATTTTGAGAGCGCAGGTTTCTCTGTACAGGACTCTTATGAGAGAAAAGGAGGATCCTCCTAGGGATATGAAAGTGTCAGGAAGATCTTGTGGTTATGTGTTTTTTTTATACATGCCAGATGGATCATATCCTCCTCATTTAAATGGCTGTAAATCTGGATTTATCTCACCTGGATGACTCTTGTCAGAATCTGTCCACTGTTCTCTAATAGATTTTCAGTCTAAGCTGATGGAGTTAACCACTAAAATCACTCTTACCAGTGAAGTCATCAGTGTGTTTCAACTGTCAGACTCATTCCCTCCACTCATTTGTAAAATCTTCCCAACCATCTTGAACCAACCAGAATTAAAATAAAGTACAAAATGTTACACTCCCAAACATATGGCTGCATTGCAGCAGTTCAGTGCTATACTACAAACTGCATCCTGGTTTCTGTTGTAATTTGTGTTTTCATCTGTTCAATCTTTTTAAAATGAATTTGTTCTCAAATTAAGTCAGCACAAATCTTTAGCTATGGCATGTAGTTGTTGGCAGGGCACCTTTCACTGCAGCTCAGTATCTAGATGGAGCAGGAGGCAGGACAAGATGCTGATGATGGTGGAGGTCACTGGGTGGCAAAAAAATTTGGGAGGGATATTTCAGCTGGATGGAGAATCTGTATTTCCATCTCCTCTCACTTCATCTTAAATGTTTCTGTAACTCAGAAACACAACTTTTTCAAATGTTGATACAAGGCAAATCTACAGCCAGCAAACAAGGCATTATAAAATAAACCAACCAGCTTCACCCATCAGGGTAAGGAACAGTCAAAGCACTGCTGGCCTGTCTCCAACAGTGATTCTGAGTTAATTGTCTAGGAAATCATCTTCATCTCTGCAGCTGAGAAGATATGTCACTGGTGATCAGAAAACTCTGTGTTCAAGGGAAAAAAAGGCATCTCTGCTTATGGGACTGACAAAAAGAACAACAAGGAATTACAAAATCCCTTTTTATTCCCACCTCAAATGAACAATATCCCAATTAAAATACTCTGTCATCAATCAGCTATTTTGGAAAGAAAATCTAAAGACATTGATGTTGAGATGGTATTCTTGAGATCTGCTTCTTACGTTTTCTTCCCTTTAAGACAATGTCAACACCCATACAAGCAAGAGGAATTTAAGAAGTCAGTCCTCAGCATTCTCACTGTGTAAAAACCTCAGTATATCCCTAATTTCAATCATGAGTAGTTCTATGCATTTAGATCAGGAATGCATATGATGGGATCTCAAGCAATTAAAATTCTTAAATTTCTGTTTGGGTATTTAGGGACAAATCAGAATGGCTGAAATGCAGGGAGTGGTACAAGTTAAAGAGTCTGAAGGGAAAGGAAGAATTTCCTGAAAGGGAAAAAAAATATTTTCTGGATTTTTCAATTTCATTTTTGATTGACCATAACTCTTTCTGGGAGGGTTTGCTCAACTCTGTCTTCTGATTTCAAGATTCAATCTTGTGATTTCATTGAGGATCAATTGGGCGAGCTTTGGCCCATATTTCTGCACTTCATGTCATCCCATTGGCTTTTCTTGTTTTCATGTTTTCGTGTCCTACCTGTTTGGGTTTTTTTTTTTAATGAATTTTCTATTCTGTTTCTCATCTCTTTATCTTTCTTCCCTGATTTTAGGGATTTCCAAGGGGATAATTTTGGCAAGTTTTGGTCTATTTCCCTACACCCAATTTCATCTCAGTACAATTGGTTATAGTCACTCCATTTCAAATTTTCTGGATTTTTCAATTTCATTTTTGATTGACCATATCCCCTTTCGGGAGTGATTGTTCAACTCTATCCTCTGATTTCAAAATTTCATTCCCTTTCCTGAAAGGAAGAATTTGAGGTTCTTGCACAAGAGCTGCAAATCCCTCTTAGACTTTTTGCAAATTCCCTGCTGAGAAATATTGTCAGCTGTATCAAATAGAATTAATTGCCATACATAATACCAGAATAATTGCCAGCTCTGGCAAACAGTCCAATGATTAGAAATCCCAGCCATTTAAAATTATTTTGGGAAAAATTAGTTTTGGGTACATATATGAAAAAAATGTATATAAACACCTCAGCCCTCTTGAAAAGACAATAATTGACATCTTCAATAATTGATGTTTCTCTGTAGTATGTATCAGACACCACAGGCATTTGTGAGTAAATGGGAAAGTGTCAAAAACATGGAAAAAACCCAAGTACACTGCAATTACAGTGAATATTGAAGTTATCAATTTGGTGAGACAACAAAAACATACTGTTGAGATATTTGTATGTATATGTGCAGTGATGTGGGTGAAATCCTTGACTGAATTTGTTGTTTTGGCTTTGGTTTTCTGATTTTTTGTCTTTATTTTCTTTCTTGCTTATCAGTACTATGCTTTTAATCTCAGAGCTGAGAATCAGCTCAGTCCATCTTTTAGGTCTGGTGCAGGATGCTGCACAGATTCCTGTTTTTTTCCCCCTGTCTTTCCCCTTCTAAATGATGGTTTGACATAGAAGCTCTTCTAATTGACAGTAGAGATGCTCTAACCTTTTCCTCCCTGCTCTTTCAGGCTGATGGAGTTGCCTTCACTCTGATCATTGGTAGCAGCAAGTCAGGCTCCAGCATTAAAAAGCAGGTTTCAGGTGCAGATTTCCAATGTGAATTCATCTCTGAATATTTTCTAAATGTGGAGCTGCTTATGTCTGCAGCCAAGGCAGAGAGGCAGCAAAGGTCACTTGTAGAGATTATGTCTGCATCCAGTCTTCACAGCATTCAGATGAAGGGATTTGGGAATGGCCCCTGTCAGAATTCAGTAGAATAAGATATTTTGTGAGTGCCATGTGAATTTGTGTGAAGCCCCTCTTGCTCTGTGACCTTCACAGAATCTGCCAGTCAAGTTCATTTTCTCTGTGCAGCTATTTTTTAACCTGGCTGTGTGTGATAGCTCCATTGTGTGCATGAAGGGTCCAGAGAGAGGTGAATATCTCAATGAAGTGACAAAAATGTGATGTATTTTCCCAGATACTATTTCTGTGCAAGTTCATTGCATTGTTTAGTCACAAAAAAATTGCAGAGACCTATCTTCCCAGTAAATTAACAACAATATCTATTATGTGCTTTGCCAATAAGAGGCAGGGGAGTCAAATATATCAGAAAGAAAAAACTCTGAAAAAAACCAATTCACCAACAGTTCAGCAGCATATATGAGAGTCAGACAGCTTTCTATAAAAATGACTCTGTTTTCTATTTGCTCATTGCAGGTAATCATTGCTTTTTGATTTGGACAGCTCTGTGCAAATTTGTTTTGCTCTGCTTCTGCAAATAGGAAATGGAAAGAAGTGTGATATAGTGGTGAAGCTGCACACAGAGCAGGCAAACCTGAGCTATCTCCTCACTTTGCCTCTGTGTTGCTGCCTAACCTTGCATGAAGTATTGCCTTGTCCTGGTTGAAAATAAGAACTGCTCAATTTTTAGTTCACCCTTTTCCCAAAACTGGGGCCTTTCAGTAAAAAAAGGTTTTGATTAAAACCTTATTGTTAATAATATTTGGATTTGATTTAAAAAAAAAAAAGAAGTTTTAAGATCTCTTTTCATCAAGACAACCCTAACCCAGGTATTAATTTTTTTTCCTTTTTCTAAGAAGGAGATGTTTGAGCTGTTCTTTTAAAATTCATTAACTTCTGGAGCATCATCTGTCCATTTCTGTTTCTATGGCCAACAGATCCCAGTTTGGGCTCCTATACAGGTTTTCATGGTTTCATAACATGGTTATAACACAGTTTAGTTCCACTCAAATGGACAAGATTGGTTTTAAGTGAGAATCCAAGCACTGTGCATTTTAAAACTGAGTGTTTTAGCACCTCTTTCCCTTTATCTCATCATTGTCAATCTGGCAGGTTTTTTATTTTTGAGAAAATGAAAACATTATTTAATGACTTAAAATGACATGAAGCTTGATTAAAACTGATACAATATCCTGGACCTACATAACTAGCAAACATTTATATTTATTTATTCTTTGAATTTGAAATCATCTCTATAATTTTTCCTTCTAGTTTGGCCACTTAGCCCATTCCAGTGTGAGATAATTTTCAGTGCTGAATGGTTTCTGTGCAGGGGTTGTAGGACTCTTCCATCATTTCCCCATCACAATTTGTGAACCACAATTCCATTAGAGAATGGGGAGCTAAAGAAGAGCTTTTTTTACCTCCATCTGTCTTTGTTTCTGAGTTTGAAAAGCAAAATGTCCCTGTAGCAGAGGCAGGACAAACATGGTGAATGGAGGATTCAGGATTGAATCCTGGCCCAGGGCAGTGACCCAGCCCTCAGTGTACCTCCAGAAAACCCCCTTGGCTCCATGGCATGATTCTTAGTTTCTCCTGTGAGGTCTTTTACACTTTCTTTAATAATTTAAATAAACTTTGGGTCAGCCAGAGATATCTCTGCCTTGGAAATAGCTGCTTTTAAGGTAGTTTCGACTCCAAGGTACATCCCCCAGCCCAAGTAAATACATTTACTGCAAAGGTTTTGGCTATGCTATTTTTTTTCCTCTATCTTTTCACAAATGAGCTTGCTCCCTGGTGCAGAAAGCAAGCTGACAATAGAGCCCAAAGGTCATATGATGGAAAAAAGTATTTCCTGGCCATCTGTGTTCAGGTTACTGCACTGGCAAACAAAGAAATAAATAATGGGATAAATTGTTCATAGAGTTATTAGGACAACTATGGGATTTTCCTTGTGATAAGCATAAAATCTGATTATTACTTCCAGCTGTCTGAGGGCTAATGCTTCTCACAGGAACTGAGAGCCTGGGTCAGCCTCCACATCCCTGTGGCTCAGCACCCTGCCCCTGTTGTGTCTGCACAGCTGCATCCAAAATCTCACACAGGCAGATGGGGAAGAAGCCAGCTCCAGCAATGACCTCATCAAGACCAAACTTCTCTGGGTTTTGACCTGCTATGAATGAATACCCTCAGAGTCTCTGTAAATGCTGAATCTCTTCCCTAAACATCAGTACTTGAATACCAGTGTGAGTTCTGTTTATTTCCAGGGGCTCTGCAGGCAGCAGTGATTAAAGGATGAAATATTATCTGTTACTGTTCCAACTGCTTCCATGGACCCAAAGTGTCAAAGCCAAGACCTGAAGCCCCTTGTGTGACCCACTACACAAAAAGAAACAATAAAAAAGGTGGGTTTGCCCCCAAACACTTTACAATGTGTTTCTCAGAGAAGAGATGGCAGAAGGGGGCAATTAGCTTGAGGAATACCATGGAACAGGGAGTTTGGTCAGCAGGATCAGCAGCAGTTTCAGTCTCCCAGGTGCCTTTTCAGTGGTTTGGAGACACCACTTCTGTGCCTGCTATAGGAACTGAGGCACTGCTGGGGTGGGGACCAGTTATTTGCACTGCTCAAACAAATTGGCTTTTTTGTGACTGACACCACCATTTTATTTGTTAGTTTGAACTAACCATATTATTAAAGAGCAAGATTTGACCTTTACTCTCACTTTATTAGCATCCACAGTTCCAGCCTGTTGTTTACGACCATTACCTGAAATTCATATTTGTTGAGCCAGCTGCTGTTTGCTTTGGCTCTCTTTGCATCTTTTTCTGTTATGGCTACAATGGTGGTTTTATCTTCCTATCTCTCTGAGCTCTGTGGAAAGGGGAAGGTTTTAAGTTCTCCTTTCCACAGAGCTCAAAGAGATGGTCAGGGAAAAAAATTTCTTGATTTTTCAAGTGGATGTTGGTAATCACCTTTAACTAACTCACCTCTTGTATAGCACAAACCTCCAAATCCCACATAGTTATTTCTTCATGGAGTAGGAAATTCTGTTTGAGCTCTAGTGGTCCTTTCAGAATAAATCTGACCATGATTTAAAGATTTCTGGTAACATATAACCCACACAGCCCTATACATGACTTGCCTTTCTGTTGTCATTATATTGCAAAGGTTCCATATTGTTGCTTCCTTATTGCCAGAGTTTCATAACTCCTTGATGTTTCTCATAGGCATCTCCTCTAGGCACTGCCCCTTCCTTGTGCTCACAGCAGCCAGCTGACTCCAGTTCCCCTCAACCAACCAATCCACTCTTTTATAACACTCTTCAGATTGGCTACAGCTGTGGCCTGTTAACATCAGGCCTGCTCCTAATCTCTAATAATTAGCCCAGCTGCAACTCTTTCAGGGGTAAGATGACTTTCTATACTACCTTTATTTCCTTATATTCTGTCCCCTTACACCTTTCCTGTTACCATTCTATGCCTTATCTTTTGTTTTTTTTTAAATATGAAATTATTTAGCATCAGTTTCCAGCTGGATATAATTCTCATTATGTCTTTTTGGGGAGGGGGAAGGAACCACCTAGAATCCAAAATAAGTTTCTTATACAAGAACAAGGCACCTGTGAACAAAGCACCTTTTAACATTCTTTGAATAACTGGAGGAAAAGGGGTATCTTCTCCCTCTTGCTGCAAGCTGAGCTTCCCAGACTTACTTAGGTTAATTATGTGTCTATTTTTTTTAAAATGCACATTGGATTATGGGGGGATTAGGTGCCTGCATTTTAGTTCTATCCTTTCATAACCTCAGAAAATACCTGTCAATGCCTGAGCTTACAGTCTCACCCTATAAATAGTCTGTGAAAAAGCACAAACCATTCACATACATATTTTTTATAGCCTTTAGGAATTGGGAACACTCAGCACTGCAGCTCCCGTGCCCTGAATGAAGTGGTGATCATCTTGATCAAGGAAAGGATCTCGCTGCTGAGTCAGAATTAACCTGAAGATCTGGAATTTCTGGAGAAAGCCACTCTTTTTTTAATCAGAATTCTGTTAATTGTACATAGGGAAATGAACCTCATGAGGAATATCCTTGCTAAAATATAGCTGCACATTTCCATTATCTTCAACTGATCTGAGGAGATCTGCAGGATCTTTTTTCCTCCAAACAGCCCATTGTTTGACTTAGGACATATTAAGTCAACACATGTGTCCAGTGAATGTGGTATTTTTGGGGTCCCCAGGATGATGGAGGAATTGAGAATCTGACTCCATGTTCTTAGAAGGATAATTTATTATTTTTTTTGATATATTATAATTATATTATATTATGATAAAGAATGCTATTCTAAAACTATACTAAAGAATAGAGAAAGGATACAGACAGAAGGTTACAAAGAATGATAATGAAAACTCATGACTGCTTCCAGTCCTGACACAGCTGGACAGTGATTGGTCATTAATTAAAAACAATTCCCATGAAACCAATCAAACAATGACCTGTTGGATAAACAATCTCCAACCACATTCCAAAGCAGTAAAACACAGGAGAAGCAATCAGATAATTATTATTTTCATTTTTCTCTGAGGCTTCTCAGCTTCCCAGGAGAAGAAATCTGGTCGAAAGGATTTTTCAGAAATTATGACAGTGACAAGTGAACCAACAGTTAACAGCCAAATAGTTCAATGTGCTGTCAGTGCAGGATTTCAGAAATGTATTAAATAGCCAAGAAAAAAAGAACAGGGATGTGAGGAGTCACAAAGCCTCTTAAGCACTTTGTCTGCACCCTGCTAATTTCTGCCCTGCCATCCCTCACTCATATCTACCTCTCTTTACCAGTCATAGGCAATCCTGACCCAGCCCAGTCCTACCTGCTGGCTAAAGGACAGCAGTTTTGTTTCCTTTTCCAGGGCACATCCAGCAAGGAAGTTGTCTTGAAAATACTGAATCTTTTCACATGAATCTGGAGCAAAGACAGAAATCCGCTTTTGTGGTAGTGTGTCATCTTCCTTCAACTTTCAAAGTTTCAAAGGCATTAAAAAACACTTTCCAGGCCAACTGGATGCTGCTGAGTGTTAATTGCATGATGTCCCCCCCTTGCCTTGCCTTGCCTTTTGTTCCCTTCCTGGTTTATCTGAGCTGTGCTGTGGGTGCTGCTGGGTCGGGCAAGGCTGTGAGAGCAGCAGAGCTGGGTCAAAGGGAAGGAGATGGGGTCACTACACAGCAGTGGTACAGATATTTGCAAAAAAATAGCTGAATTGTCACTATTGCTAGCAGACAAAACAGTTTAATTCTCTGTCAAACCCTGAGGTGAACCCACACTTACAGTCCAGGTGTTTATGTCCTATTTATTTAAATATTTGAGATTTGGAAGGAAGGAGAAGGGAGGGGGAGGAAAAAAGAGGAAATGAAAGGACAGGTTTGTGTTTGAACCTGATCTTTGAGTACATGCCATCTGGACCCTGCAACAGCCCTGACACACCTGAAAGTACAATACTGGATAAATGGAGGAATACTCCCTTGCTACTTTTGTTTAACTTTTATGGGTGTTTTAATACCTATTGGAATGTTTTACAGAGTCAAAATACTAATAAAATCTTAGTACCTAGCCTTCAGAAAATTGCTGATGTGACAATCCCTGTGTTACTTGAGCTCTGAAAAAGTTCTGATGTTTGGAAAGCAGCCTGGAATAAAAGCACACGTGCTTTTTTTTTTGACACAACATTGTTTAAATTTTTAATGAGAAAGTTTCCAGTATAAAAAATGTAACTGCACTTAAATAAGACTGCATAGGAACGATATGGGAACAGGTGAGCTCCTCAGGATGGCGTGTCAGAGGGTCAGTGTTGTGCATCTGCACTAATTTTGGCAGGGCTGAAGCAGAGCTGGCCTGGAGGAAGCTTCGAGTTATCTGCAGAGCCACTGGAGATGTGCTCTGCACAGAACTGAGTGAGCCAGCTCCCATCATCAGTGCTTGAATGAGCCAAGATGGGCAGAATTGCTCTTTGAACTCTACACAGATTAGCTGCGATACCAAGGAGAAATTTCCTGCCTGGTGCGAAGCTCTTTCAATCCTGGTGTTCAGCTTTGAGCTTTATTTCTAGAGAAGGAAAGAGCTCAGGAGAAAACCAGAGGTGAAATTCATCTCCTCTTGTTTCCAAACTTCACTTGCACCACTTTTTGTGGACATCCAAAGGAAAGATAAAAATAAGTGAGGAACTCAGGACAGACCTCTTCCATCAAAGCTTTCACTGTGACCATGTTCACAGGGGTCTGAGGATGAGGGAAGAGATGAGGATGTGACTCCATGTTTCAGAAGGCTGATTTATTATTTTATTATATATATTCTATTAAAACTATACTAAAAGCATGAAAGAAAGGATTTCATCAGAAGGCCAGCTAAGAATAGAAAAAGAAAAATGATAACAAAAGCTTCTGTCTTGGACAGAGAGTCCAAACCAGCTGGGCTGTGAATGGCCATTAATTAGAAACAACCCCATGAGACCAATCACAGATGCACCTGTTGCATTCCAAAGCAGCAGATAACCATTGTTTACATTTTGTTCCTGAGGCCTCTCAGCTTCTCAGGAGAAAAAATCCTAAGGAAAGGATTTTTCATCAAAGATGTCTGACATTTCACCTGTGTCTTTATTAGCAATACACTCTGCATATTTTGAGTTTCACTGATTGGCAGTACTCATCTGAATTCCTTTAAGGAACTTCAAAAAGTTCCTTAAAGATGTGTGATCATTAAAATTAAAAAAGGAACTGGTTATTTCTGTGCAAATTTTGCCAGAAATTTAGCATCCTACAAATGGTAATTGCAAACCTTCCCCATGAATATTCATCCCTTACAAGAAAAGGTGATGTGAATGATTTATTAGATTCTAGGCAGATTTGGAAGCAATTCTGCAGTTGGTGCAAAGGAAAAAATGAGTTTGTCTTTATGAGGCTGCAGTCATTTACAGACTGAAATAACCTCAGCATTTTCTGTTTGCTCCTTGAGGCTTTTACATGAAGGCATTCAGTGTTTTGGAGAACCCAAAGGTATATTTCACAGGAAATATGACATTCTAAAAAATCTCCTAATGATTACATCTGGTCAACTTTACTTGTCATGGCAAAGGCTCAGGTGTCTCCCATCCAGGCACCTCTGTTCACTGCTATGCACACCTTGGGTAATTTTTCCTGTACAAACAAGTAGCAAAGTGGGCAATACCGAGTCCCAAATATGCAAATTAAACAGGAAAGTCAGAAATAATTGGAATAAACCCAGACTGGTCTGATCGTTTACATTCTGACATATATGTATTAAATGCTATAGCAGCTGGAGAGGAATTTTTGGCTTTTGCAAGCTCATAAACATCACATTAGGAACTCCTAGGGTCACAGAATATGTTGAGTTGGAAGGGGCACACAAGGATCATGGAGTCCAGCTCCTGGCCCTGCACAGGACACCCCAAGAGTCACCCCTGTGCCTGAGAGCGTTGTCCAAATGTTCCTCGAGCTCTGCCAGGCTCAGTGCTGTGACCACTGCCCTGGGGAGCCTCTTCCAGTGCCCAAACACCCTTGGGGTGAAAAACGTTTCCTGATATCCAGCTGAAACCTCCCCTGACACAACTTCAGGCCATTCCCTTGGGTCCTGTGACTGATCACCAGAGAAGAGATCAGTGCCTGTCCCTCTGCTCCCCCTCATGAGGATGATCAAGACCATCATAAAGTCTCCCCCTGTTGGGATCTCTAGCTGGTCAGAGTGACCCCAAGATACACCACAAAGTCTCTTTTCCCAGCCTGGCACTCGAAGAAGGAGTCAGAGCTCTTCAGTTCTCAGTCTCAAGGTTGTTTATTGTTTCTTATCTATAAAATTTTTTCTCCTGTCCAGAAAGGTCCACTCAGCAGGACAGTCAGAGGCACTCTGCCTGCCCCCAGGGTGGTGTTATCTTTTATACTAAAAACTACGTGTACAATATTTACAATAACTTTCCAATATCACCTATGTTAGACAGTGAGCTTCTACTCTAAACCAATCTAAAAGTGCCAACATCACCCAGAAGATGGAGGCCAAGAAGAAGAAGGAGAAAGGCTGGACACACCCAGTTCCCTCCATCTTGCACCCCTGAGCCCCCATTCTAGAAACCTCAAAATCTACTTTTTCACCTTGTGATAAATTCACTATCATTCTACTTAAATTTGTCGTGGCTTGCAGATCTTCAGCTAAGGTTGGTAACTTGCTCCATGGGTCATAATCAAAACCACAGGTGTCTTGGGCTCTGTGCCAGGGGTCTTGGCTGCTCAGGACAGCCAGAGGGATGTGCTGGGTCCTGACATTCCCCCCTGCCTCTTGGTCCATTGCCCTTGCCCTGGCCTGTCCTGCCATGATTAAAGAGATCCCTACAAGGTCATGTAGTGTCTCTGCAGCCAGGCATAGACATCTATTTTGACATGCATGAAATTGTTTTTGAGGTTCCTAATCTTTGGGGGTAGAAGAGGCATCTTTCTGCCATTTTCCTTTTCTACTCAATCTTCATTTTGTACAGTGTTCACCCTGCAATCTTTGCATGTTAGAATATTCA
Source organism: Emberiza elegans (assembly GCA_024865655.1). Taxonomy (NCBI): domain Eukaryota; kingdom Metazoa; phylum Chordata; class Aves; order Passeriformes; family Fringillidae; genus Emberiza; species Emberiza elegans. Next base: position 2,398,277 of record JALJVW010000898.1, read on the forward strand.
AGTCCCATTTACATATATAGAAAAAGGCTCTTAAATGCTCTGTAATTAGATGATTCAGAGTAAGAGCCATTTCATTTGGTCTGACCCAAATCTGCTGTTTATCACTGCATGCATCAGTCTGAGTACACGCCAGGGTTTTCTTCTGTGCTGTAACAAACTCATCAGATTTTTGGGGAAGTCTATTTTATTGTTCTCAGAGAATGAAATATTGTTTTTGCTTTCTTGGTCGTCATGGAAAGGAGCTGAGAAGCAATTTTGGAGCTGCCAAATTTTATGAGGCTGATCTGGAATACTAATTCAAAACTCACATTAAACATCTGATCAAAGTGTTTTGGGTTCCATTATCGTGGATTTCTTAAATAGAAGCAGATGGTATTTTACTGTGTGACAGCATTGAGATTTCCTTTCTCTCAGTTTTATCCAGGGGGAGTACTATTCATGTGAATTCTTATGTAATTCTTAAAACCAAAAAGCCCAAATATATAAAAAGCTAGCATCATACATGCAACTTTTCCTAATGAGGCAAATTCTCCATCTCTATATCAGTCTTTATTGCACTTTCCAAAATGGAATTTGGAAGCCCCAGATCCTCCATGATTAAAACTTAAGCATGCAAACAGGTTTTGTGTGATTTATATTTTTTGTGCAGTAATGTTCCTTTGGAAATAAAATTTGAACAAGAAATGATGAAGGTCCTTAAGCATCACTATTAACAGGGGTTAGCGGGGAAGAAAATCCCAGGTATCAGGGTCACACTGTAGTCCTTTCTCTCATAATTATAATAACCTGAAATAACAAGTGAAATCTCCAATGGAAACAGTGGTGGGGCTCCATCCAAATTTACAGCTCTGCCCATGTAATCAGCTGGCTGTGAAAGGGTCTCAGATCAATTTCCTGTATTTTCCTCCCGAAAACCAGACATTTATCAAACAAAGTGGGGAAATTGCTCCCTCTGCATCGGCTTTCCTTCTGCTTTATCTATTTATTCCTTGCCCCAGCATTACAACTCATTTACTCTTTAAATCTGCAGGTTTGACTCTGCTGTATTTGATGAAGAAATGTTGTTATTAGGCTCCAAGTTTACAGTGAAGACTAAGAGAGCAGCTCAGCTCATGACTGTTTTCTGTCCCAAGCTACTCCCTGAGGCAATCCAGGACAGGTCTGCATTACAGCAGATCTGAGGTGATTCTCCTAATGATGTGATTAAAAGCAGATCTTCTTTGGGTGTCAAAAGTGGATTTTCAGGGGATGATTTTATGAATTTAGCAGGCAGAACTGGTTCTATTAGCCAGAATTTGTCCTGTCTGGTCTAAATAAAAAAGAAAACTGAATATATATATATATATATATATTGCTTTGCTGTATGGGATAATAAAGACTTCAGGAGTGTCAGACTATTACCATGACTGATGGAAAGTGAATCCTGGCTCCCAGCACTTTGAATTTTGCATAGAGGTTAAGAAAGATAATGACCTTTATAAAAGCAGCTCCCAGAATTGCTGCACGAGGCCACAAGTTTCAGTGCCTGGAATGTGGATGAGGTATCCCCTGCCCTGGAGATTGCTTCCAGACCTGTGTTTCTAAGATTAGGAAGGGCTCTGCTTTCAGCTATCCTGCATAATGGTATCATGCCAATGAGGGCATGCTAGTTTAATATAAATTGCACATGATAACTTTGCATTTCTGCACAAAAAAAAAAAACCCCAAAAACCAAACCAAAACAAAACAGACCCTTTTCCCTGTCCAAAAATCAAAGTACTATGAGACTTGTAAAGCATTTAAAATTCAGTTTCCTTGTGGCGAGAGCTGTGGGGTTTTACAGTTTTTGAGAATAAGGAATTCCAAACAGGACAGTTCAGCTTTACCAACTGTGAATAATCAATCCCTGCTGTTACTGTGGACTCCAGTGTGAAGAAATATCCTCATGTTTGGATACAGTCTTGGTGAAAACAACTGACTTGATATGGGCTTGAGTAATTTAAATGCCTTGTAGGAGCTCTGTAGGGTCACTTTGTAGGGTCACTTTTAATCCTCTCTGGAACAAGTGGGAATTTTCTTAGCAATGTCAGTGATTCTTAACTATTCTCTGAAGGCAGGTAGTTTGGGATGGCCCTGAGCAGAGGTGTGTCTACAGCACAGACATTTTCAACAAGTTCCTAGGACTATCCTAGCCAGAAAGAAATAGGTGTCTGTTGGATGTCATTCATCCCATTTTAGTGCAGATGTCTGAAATAAGCCATGTGAATCCAAATCACAGCAGATGGATCTGAAATGTTTGATACTCCAACAGCTCCACCTTAAAAATCAGAGGGAGCTTTAGGCTATTTTCAGCAAATCCATGCAACAGGACAAAATCCTTCAATTATTCAACAGATAATTGTCCCACAATCTTTTTCAATCAAAACTGCAGTTGGTACAAAACACACTTATTCTTAGCTCACTTACTAAATATATGTTATAGACTCAGTGCTACAATTGTGTGAAGACCCCACGACCTCTCTCCACAGTCTTGTTGGATATTACAGCAGCTTTGGTTGATGTTTGCAAGTCCCTTCTCCATAAACTCGGTTGTCGGCTCTGGGAATTCCTGACACCACTTCAGGATGTTTGGCACAGCAGGCTGACTGTTTTAATGTTGCTCTTCCTTGGCTGTCACTCTGCCAAGAACTTTTTAAATCTCTGAAATGACTAAGAAAGCTTTAAGGTAAGAGTAAAATGAGCATCACTTAATAAAAAGCAAAAATTAAATCAGTTATTAGTTTCAAAGTGACATATCAAAAGATAAGTGATGATATACCTTAGAGTTTCCCCTGTGCTGGCAATGGGATGTCTAAAAACTATGGGGTGAATGTATTACAGATGGAGAAGGTCTTGGTCAGCTGGCCAAGTTTGCAGTCCATCAGCACAAAACCCAGAACATGTTGGGTGATAAAAAGTGGAATCAGACTTTACAATGGCTGTCACCATCATATTTTCTGAAAAATCCTCTTTGCCCAGGAGTCTTCTCCTGGGAAGCTGAGAAGCCTCAGAGAAAAAGGAAAACAATATTATCTGATTTGCTTCTCCTGTGTTTTGCTGCTTTGGAATGTGGTTGGAGATTTTTTATCCAACATGTGAATTGTTTTGACTTAATGACCAATCATGGTCAGGCTGTGTTGGGACTCTTGAAGGAGTCATGAGTTTTTCTTTAGTATCTTTTAGCCTTCTGTAAGTATCCTTTCTCTATTCTTTAGTATAGTTTAGTATAGTTTTAGTATAGCATTCTTCAATATAATAAAGATCATACAATAATAAATTAACCTTCTAAGAACATGGAGTCAGATTCACCATTTCCTTCCTTCGATGGGGGTCTCAGAAAATACCACAAATGCTGTGCTACTTTTAAACCTTCAGGATCTGAATGATTCTTGACCCTGTGTGCTTCCACTGCCTTCAGAAAAGTTGATTTTGGTTGATATTTTATTCATGGAATCCCATTTGCCTGTGTTTGCTGGAGACACACAAAGGGGTACCCATGGAAAGCAGCTTTTTGGGAAGCTGGATCTCATGTTGGTCCCCATGGAGAGAGGTCAGCTGCAACTGGAACAGGATGAAGCACCCAATTCATCTTACCCAAGTGCTCACAAAATGTCTAAGTTTTGCCTCACTCTCAGGGACAAAGGTTGTTGGTTCTCATTTCTTTCCAAACTTTGAATGTTTTCCAGTGATTTTCTGGGGGAAAAAAGGGGAAGGTGGCAGTATAAGATACCTGCATTGACTAGTCAGGGAAGTTCATACTTAGAAAAAAATTATAGTTTACTCATTTGATATTTCTGACATAGGACTTCTTTGGTCCTTGGCTTCAGGAGTTTTTCTCTTCTGTGTTTGTCCTGTGTTCAGCAAATTAAAAACCTGTTTCACCATCAGCCTCAGGCATCCATGGATTACCAATAGGTCCTCGTGGGGGTCTCAGAAAATACCACAAATGCTGTGCTACTTTTTAAACCTTCAGGATTTGAATGATTCTTGACCCTGTGTGCTTCCACTGCCTTCATAAAAGTTGATTTTGGTTGATATTTTATTCATGGAATCCCATTTGCCTGTGTTTGCTGGAGACACACAAAGGGGTGCCCATGGAAAGCAGCTTTTTGGGAAGCTGGATCTCATGTTGGCCCCCATGGAGAGAGGTCAGCTGCAACTGGAACAGGATGAAGCACCCAATTCATCTTACCCAAGTGCTCACAAAATGTCTAAGTTTTGCCTCACTCTCAGGGACAAAGGTTGTTGGTTCTCATTTCTTTCCAAACTTTGAATGTTTTCCAGTGATTTTCTGGGGGAAAAAAGGGGAAGGTGGCAGTATAAGATACCTGCATTGACTAGTCAGGGAAGTTCATACTTAGAAAAAAATTATAGTTTACTCATTTGATATTTCTGACATAGGACTTCTTTGGTCCTTGGCTTCAGGAGTTTTTCTCTTCTGTGTTTGTCCTGTGTTCAGCAAATTAAAAACCTGTTTCACCATCAGCCTCAGGCATCCATGGATTACCAATAGGGCAGCAGCCTGCACACCCAGCTGGGCAGTGCATTGCATATCTCTATATATATATATATATATATATCTATTATGTAGATACTAGATATAAATATGTTAATTAAATAACTATATCCATCTACGTATATGTCTGTCACTGTCATATTTTCTGGAAAAATCCCTTTGCCCAGGATTCTTCTCCTGGGAAGCTGAGAAGCCTCCGAGAAAAAGGAAAACAATTCTTATCTCATTTGCTTCTCCTGTGTTTTGCTGCTTTGGAATGTGGTTGGAGATTGTTTATCCAACAGGTGATTGTTTCATTGGATTCTGGTGTGAATTGTTTTGACTCATTGGCCAATCAGGGCCAAGCTTTATTGAGACTCTGGAAAGACTCATGAGTTTTTATTATTATCTTTCTAGCCTTCTGTAAGCATCCTTTCTGTATTCTTTAGTATAGTTTAGTATAGCATTCTTTAATACAATACAGTATCAAAAAATAATAAATTAGCCTTCTAAGAACATGGAGTCAGATTCATCATTCCTTCCTTCGTCTGGGAACCCCACAAATACAATGTATGTCTACATTTAATTAACTCTGAAGTTTGGCAGAAAAATGCCTGGAAATAAGAATGTTCAGCCTGCAGGATTTGTCTCTGCATGTGGGGAAGTGATAGAGGAGCAAGTTGTTCAGCTGCAGCAAAACCACCCAGTTGTTATGATGGGTGGGCTGAGCACAACCTCTCATCATCCTTTTGAAAAGGCCTGTAATTTCATTACTCTGATAAATATCAAGGGTCACTTTAAGTCTTAAAACAGAGATTGCTTTCACAAAGCTTTTAACCTCAGGCTGACATTCTACCTTACCTCCATGGCAAAGCCCATTTTTTAGAGATTAATTCAAACACACTGTTCACTTTGCAAAGTTATTTTCAAATTCACTCCCTCTGATCTCTTGCAGGTCTGTGGGTTTCTATGACGCCAGTGTTTGTATTCTTTACAGCCAGAGGTACTAAAGATTCACCTTGCCCTCACCTTCACTGTATCTTAGTAATATCTAGGGATGAGTTAATGCGTAGTTTCATGAGGTGTTTAAACAAATCCTTCCATCCCTCAGCAGGGGAAGAGATCTGTCATCTTTTTGGTCTGGGCTGGGCTGTTCTGGTCCCATCCTGAGATGCCTGATCCTCCTCATGGCCCTGGAGGCCTGGCTAAAACCCACCTCTAATTAATTGTGCCAGGATCAGGGTCCTCATGGATCATCCTCTACCTCATCTTGGGCAGGTCCAGGCTGCAATGAGCATCCATGTGCCAAGGACAAACAGGCAAATGCTCCAGCATGAGCATCCGTGGCTCTATAGAAGCTTGGATCAAGGAGATTTGCATTTTACTTGCCAGATACTGCAATTTTTTGGATATAATCAGCTGGCAGACAAACTCCTCCTGTCCTGCTGTAAGTCCTTTTTATCCAAACATCTCAAAGGCTGATTAAACACTAATTTACAGAGAAAGACATTGAAATAAATAAATAAAAAGTGGCTTCCCTGAGACTGCAGAAGCCACAGCCTTTAACCAAGGTGTAAGTTTTGAGGTGATGTTCTGCAAAAGAATAAATTTTATCTGGGATGAGTCAGTGGCACTGATGTGAGTGGAAAGACATCCCTGGAGCTCTTGTTCTACCACCACACTCAGCTGTCTCTCAGGGACTCACCCCTGCCGTGCTGCTCTGCATCTTCATAAGCAGTGGGCTGGCACATGAGTGGAATCTCAGTTCAGAAAGCTGGGTTTAAGATGAACCAGAGTGCCTCACAGAGTTTTAATTCCAAAACATTTTCTTTCAGCTGAATTTGTAGGGAAAGGGGGCATTAGGAAAGATGATGGGGAAAATGGAATTGCTACCTTTGGGTAAGGTAGTAAAGTAAGCAGTGGTTTTAAAGAGGGGGGAAATTCAGGCACCGGCATGATGCCAGCAATGAAAGCAAACTATGAGGGAACAATTAATAAAGCATAAAAAGCATTCATTTATAAGAATTCTACTTAGCTTAGTGCCACTTGAACAGCAGCACGTTAATGCAGTGAGCTATTTTCAGTGCAATAAATCACCTCACCCCTTAAGTTGCAAATTCACCTTTGTGGATTTTGAAGGCTGAGGTGTGTTACCAAATTTAAAGGTGCTGACAGAGCAATCAGTATTTTTGGTGGAGCAAATCAAGCTGAGACTTTGTGTCAAAACAACGTCATCCTGAGGGAGCTGGAGAAGCAAACGTGCAGAGAAAGGTACATTCCTTTATAAATACCGCCATAATCCTTGTGAATATTCCTTGTAAGGGAAATAGGTTATACTCCTAAAGATGCTGAAATACTCTTTATAGGACTCAGAGCACCTGCTTTAAGCCTGAAACCACACCGGGAGCAACCAAGGCCAGCTCTGAGGCATCTCCTGGAGGTGGGGACAGGGCTGATGTGAAATATACAGGTCTGCTCCCTCCTCCTGCAAAAAACCATGCAAAGCCCAGCTGTCCCCCAGATCTGGGCATCCTTTGCCCCAGACAAGTGGTCCTCCCTCTGGGCAAGGGGTAAAAGCCCCCAGGATGGCTGGTGCTGCTCTGTGGCATTCACATTCCCTGAAAATGATTCCTTCACCCAGGGTTTTCTCCTGGGAAGCTGAAAGAGAGAGGGCCTCAGAGAAAAGGAAAACAATTCTTATCTCATTTGCTTCTCCTGTGTTGTGCCCATGTGGAATGTGTTTGGACATTGTTTACCCACAGGTGATTGTTTCATGGGATTCTGCTGTGAGTTGTTTTGACTCTTTGGCCAACTAGGGCCAAGCTGTGTTGGGACTCTGGAGAGAGTTAGGAGTCTTCATTATTATCTTTTTATGTAAGTAAGAAAGTATCTTTTCTGTATTCTTTAGTATAGCATAGTATTCTTTTATATAATACAGTATAACAAAGTAATAAATTAGCCTTCTGAGAACATTCAGATTCATCATTCCTTCCTGTCACGGGGCTCACCATGCATTTACAATACTGCTCTTCTGATGGGTTTGGCCCCAAACCTTTCTCTTTTTCCATGAAGATCCATTGAGTGAGCTGGGTCTAACGAATGAAAACATGTGGGAGTTTTAGGAGAGGGAGGCTGTAAACTCAGCAAGACAGGCAAAGAGTTTACACAATGTTTATTTTTGAGCACGCCGGCATCTGCCTGCGGCACCTGAATGGCTGCAGAAATTGTTTTCAGAAATTAATCATAATTGAGGCTGATGCTCTGGGTAAATGCACCATGACTCATCCAGAGCTGAACCACAGAGTGACTGTCACTGTGCTGGGATAAAATAACTTCTCAAACAGATGATGCATGTGACACTTGGATGTGCTCATCTAATTGCAGTAATTGGCACAGAGAAGAGGAGCTGTTACGAAGGTTTTTGCACTAGCACACACGTTTCAGGGTATTTATTGCTTCCAGGACTGCTGAGGATGGACAAAAGGCTCACAGGTGCCGAGAAAGCTGCTAAGAGCACTCAGCATTTTAAACTTTCCCTGTCATAGCTGCAAAATCATCTAAGAGCACATGCCCTGCTTTGCCTTACATCCCTACCCACAGGAGCAGCTTGATCTAGTGGGTGACATCCCTGGCCATGGCAGGGGGGCTGGAACTGGGTGATCTTTCCAACCCAAGCCATTCTATGATTAGGAGTCAAGTGAATGTTGTGTGCTGCTCCTTCAGCCTCCTTACAGCTGAAGCCCCAGAAATGGAGATGGGGCTCTGCACTGACAGGCAGATCAGCCTTTTGGGGTAGGATCAGGCTGCTTGGTCACAGCATCACCTTGAAACCACCTTGAAAATTTGTATTTCTGTCACGTGCTTGTGTAGGGCCAGCTCAATTTCACACCCAGGTACGTGAGATCAGAGTCAGTCTTCTCACATGATGAATTACACCTCTGGCTTCTACTAAAATGACTTTATTACAATCTCTGACATTTAGTTGTGTGCTTTTTATGTGGAAAAACTGGGTTTGGAAGGTTTACAAAGGCTTGCTTGGGAGCAGAAAATCAATACTGTTGTTAATACTGAGTTGCAGTCATTTGCTGCCATTGCATGTGTCAGTGCTATCAGCAGTGTCAGCTCAATTCATTTTTGCTACCAACCACAGCAATAATAAGGTGATAAAATATGTCCTATCTACAAAAAATTCCTGTTTATCAAACAGGTGGGACTTTCAAAGCATTTTAATGTTGGCTCAGGATGGCTCCCATCGGTGTCCCTGGGAGTGCCTGGTATTGTTTTCTTTGAAGCTCATCACAGACATCTTTTATGAAAAATCCTTTCCTTAGGATTTTTTCTCCTGAGAAGCTGAGAGGCCTCCAGGAACAAAATGTAAACAATGGTTATCTGCTGCTGTGGAATGCAACAGGTGCATCTGTGATTGGTCTCATGGGGTTGTTTCTAATTAATGGCCAATCACAGCCCAGCTGTCTCAGACAGAGAGTCTGAGCCACAAACCTTTGTGATCATTCCTTCTTATTCCATTCTTAGCTAGCCTTGTGATGAAATCCTTTCTTCTATTCTTTTAGTATAGTTTTAATGTAATATATCTCATAAAATAATAAATCAAGCCTTCTGAAACATGGAGTCAGGTCCTCATCTCTTCCCTCATCCTAAGACCCCTGTGAACACGGTCACAGAAGCTTTTGAAAAGTGAGAAGATATTGTCATTGATTCAGGGGATGCAGAAAGCCCTTTGAGAGACCATTGGAAACACAGTGTTTTAATCACAAAACTTCCATCAAGATCAGGCAGGTCAATAGAAAATATGAGCCCTGTTTCCTTGCAGAGAGCAGTATCATAAAATCATAAAATGGTTTGGGTTGGAAGGGACCTTTAAAGGTCATCTGGTCAAACTGTGTGAAAGCCTTGTGATGTTTTGATTTTTCTTCTCCTTGAAAAGTAAGATGTTTCTGATAGGGTAGGTGGGAGAGGGAGTTCTCCTCACTACACTGTGGGATTCTCCTCTGACACTCTGGAGATGGAGCAAGGGACAAATGGTGACTGGAGAACTTGGGCAACATGGGGACCCCTTGGTCAGAAATACAGCACTGCAGGGAGGCTGCTCTGCTTTCTGCTCCTTCCTAGAGCCAAGAGTGCATCTGCAGAGCCCTTGCCAGCCTAGAGTGGATGTGATCAGCCTCAACACCCCTGGTATCACTGTTGAGATGAGTACAAAGTTGCACCAAACAACTGTTCTCCTCTACAGAAAGCAATTTTGTCCAAATTTAGTCCATGTTACTCCTCCTAACTTAGTTCACACACCAAACCAACACAGGCAGAACATGTAGATTTTAGCTTTCTGATAGTTTATGTAGGAGGATAGAACAAAAGTAAATAAAGGTAGTATAGAAAGTAATCTTACCCCCTAAAGAGTTGCAGCTGGGCCAATTATTAAAGATTAGGGGCAGGCCTGATGTTAACAGGCCACAGCTGTAGCCAATAAGGAGAGTGCTAAAAGAGTGGATTGGTGGGAACTGCAGTCAGTTGGCTGCTGTGAGGACAAGGAAGGGTCAGTGCCCAGAGGAGCTGCCTGCAAGAAACACCAAGGAGATACAAAACTTTGGCAATGTGGAACCCTTGCAATATAACAGTTTACACTGCATTTCTTTTCAGATTGCTAACCCTACCCCCACCCTCAAATGGCATGTTTTCTTTGGACACAGCCAAGTCACCATGGGTCCCTGAGAGTTCTCTAACAAGGCTGGATTTTGCACACAAAGTCAAGAGAATCATCATTACTCAAAGCCCTCTTGCTACCCAGTAGCAGGCAAATAGGTTTGCTGGGAAAAGGTGCCTGTGGATGAATAGCTGAGAAACCCCAACAGCAGCAGTGAAAGGCTTTGGATGCTGATCCTGCTGTCTGTCCCCATTTCTCTTGGAAATATTTACCCTTGCAATTCCTTCTTATTCAAAACAAACATGCTAACTTGATTTTAATGCAGTGATCATCTCTTTTTATCCTATATGTGATAGGGAGGAGAATCAGATGATCTATATGCTATAAAACTGAAAATTAGTATTTTCCCTTAGTTTAGAAAGCAAAGAAAGAGATGTCAAACCATGTGACTATCTCAAAAGCAGAGAACTCTTACAGCTGAATTTCTTGTGATTCAGATTCAAGCAAGGCAGATTATGTCTCTTAACCTTTCTTCTCCAGGCCTGTGGATAGAAATGGTGCAGAAGTGCTTTGGGTCTTTTATGTCTAACCTTTGCACAGCTCATACCAAATTGTATGTATTCATGGAGCTGTTCTAGTGCCAAGCCAAGAGCAAGATTTACAGGAAAATACAACTAAAGTCACAATAAGAGAAAGGATGAACAAAGAAATCACAAATGGGAGGCTTCAAGAGGTTTAAAGTGGATCCAAAGGATGAAGTTTGCTAGAGAAGCAAAATACAGGCACTCTAAACACCTCTAGGGAGAAAAGGTAAAAATACAGCATTGAGGAGCAAAGGAGGGAAAGGGATAAATCCCGAATGTTCCATCTAGGAGTGGGAATTTTGAAAAGGCTGTACAAACTGATCCTGGCTTTCCTCTGTCCAGGAAGACTTGTTTCCTTGTTTTTCAGGTGTGGGTTTACATCAGGAGGCTACAGCTGTGTGATGAAGCTTCACAATTGCATCACACAGCCCAGCAACCCCTGTACAAAGTCATTTCCCTGTGCTGGGCTCTGGTTGGGCAGCAGGTGGGGTTGAAGGTAGAGTATAAACCAGTCACATATGTACCAGTTAATACCCCCCAAAGCTGGAGGAGGTGAACCTTGTTTAAAGAGGACACTCTCTAGACAGCAGAAAATTATTTAGGGTGGTTTCATTGCACCATGTATAGGTGTCTATATCAGAACTACCTGTAGAGTTAATGGAGAGAAAAGACATTCAACGCCTCCTCAAATGGATGATTAATACAATGTCTGATGAAGGCCACCTTCACTTTCAGCTCCGGATGCTCTCAGGTACCCTTTAGAAAAAGGTTCCTGATGTGTTTATAGCTTATTTTTTAGGGGAGGGTGAATAGTACTCCCAGAGCCCCACAAGCTGAGGGTGACAAAGTCAAATGAGGTGAATCCCAGCATTGGGTTCTTCCATGGGCTACAGGAAAACCTGAGAGAGATCTCACTGCAAATGCCACCCAGATTTTACAGTGGCTGCTGAGCCATCACATCAGCTTTCTCAGCTGGGGTTCTCCAGATTATTCTAGCATGGAGTCATGGTGGTCCTTGAATGATTTGACAGTATAAGTGATGTTTAAGTAGGTCAGAGGCCTGGGTATAGACATTCTTTTAGTATTGTTACATATCTTGAATTTCCAAAGAGCTTGAAAACTTTGCAAGTCCAAAAGTAACAACGTTTGTAGGAGCAAGCACATATTTTTAGGTTTTCTTGAACTGCACTCAGTAAAGCAGCAGGATGACACAAGGTCTTGAAAGAGTGTTAAGTTTTGTCTCAGATAAAGTATTTCCTTGTGGAAGGTACACAGATGACCAGGTTATGTGGGAAAATATATGGCTCACGAGAAAAAGAAGTAGTCAGAGAAGAACATACTGTGGTAGAGCTCAGAGATGGATGTGATAGCAAGCTGAAAGAATGGTACCTTCTGTGGGAAAGCAGTTACTCTTGCAGAGCAATCACAAAATTTAACCACATGGATAGTCAACAGTGAGAGAAAATGAGTTTCAGTGAAGAAACTCCATGAAATGCCTTTATGTTGGTTAGCTTTTCCAACAGTTGCAGTGAAATATGTGTGCTGGCAAGGTTTTTAAGGCAATTTCGCCAGAAAGAGGCAGAGCAGAAAAGGGTTAACAGCTTCATTTACTGTGTGATGTATTCTCAGGAAAGGCACTGTCAGCCTACAGACCTGACTAATCCCCAGTGTGGTTACTAATTGCTGTCATCCAAACAGTAGCTGGCAGCCATTTAATTTTCCCTTTCACTTGGTGTCATTAACATTAGTGACATATGGCTCTCTCCCTGCCCCAGCTCAGTGGCTACCAGGGAAACCTATGGCTTGAGCTTTGCAAACATAAAAGTCCATGATTAACTTTCAGCATCTTGATGGTGTCAGGAAGAACTGTTTACAGATCTGGATCCTAAATGCCTGCAAGCTGTTGTTTTTTTTCTGGGCACAACTTAGAATAGCAGCATAAAGGTACACTTTTAGATCTTTAACTTTTACCAGGCTGATGCACAGTAAAATTCAGAAAATAGGGGAGATGGAGCTTGAAACACATTACAGTATAAATGATTACTTGCTACTTTGCTTTTTTCCTTTCTTTTTCACTTTAATGTAATTGAGCTGGGCAATTGTTTATAAGTGAGATTGCATAAATCTCCCGAATTACTTTTGTGTCCTTTTACTTGACTCAAAATATTAGGTCAAGATTTCAGATACAGATCTCAAAACTGTTTCTGTTATCTGTTCTTACTAGATTTAAAACTCCTTCATCTCTGCTGTCTGATATATAGATGCTACTCTTTTTTGTATGAAAGCTACACAATATGTCTCAAACCCATACTGCTTTCCTCTATGTCATTTGTTCATGTCCATCTAAGCTCATTAATTTTTTAAAATTTTATTTTCTGCTGGCCACATGATTATTATGCACTGCAGAATTTTTGCCATCCTGCTTTCAGGGAAGATCTTTAGGATTTAGTAACACAGGCATTTCAGGTCCTGTTCAAATAGCACAGCAACCATAGGGATAATATTGCTTTTAAAGGTTTAGTAATTTCTGGACCTTGGGTCATTTGGAAAAATAAAGTAAGACAAAAAAAATTCTCAGGTCCTAGTGATTTTTCTTGCTGGGAAGACAGCAAGTCCCACAGAGGACAGTAGAAAAGCTTTGGTAACATACAGCAAGTCCTGAGGAAGAGTATGTAGCTTTTTATTTGTAAATTGACTTAGTTCTACTCTGAGTTTTAAAGTTAAATAATTTAGTGATGCAAAAGGGTGACAGAGCAGCTGACAAAGCACACTCTGGTTCTCCCCTTTCCTCACCCATCCCTGTGCTGTATGGAAGTTCTGCTCGCCTGAACTGACTCTGCTGGCCCTGTTTCCTCCTGGAAGGTCCTGGGAATCAGCACAAGGACTGCAGAGAGCAATTCTGCCAGCAGCCCCCCAGATCTGCTTCCCACTCTGCATCCTTACTCAGGGGCAGCCCCTGCAGCAAGAAGTGCACTTTTCTGCAAGGTAACCTCGTGCTGCGGCACGTGCCACAGTTGGGATGGCCACAATACACAGAGAAACACAATTTCAGAAGGCTTTAAGCACCAGCCCATACAGAGTAACACCACACCACTTCAGAAGGCTTTAAACACCTGCTCTGTATTGCTCTTTAGCCCATCCTTTTATCCCCCTCCTGTTGATGCCCTGCACCTGTGTGCCCTCTGCTCCCTTTGGTGGTTGGTAGCACACCTGGGCACTCCCTGTCTCATCACCTTCAGTGCTGCTCACCTGCTTTTCACAGCTGTACCCATTGGGGATGAGGCTCTGTCACAGCCCCACTCCCAATTACCACAAGCTGTGTGCCCACACCCTTGTACCCATTCTCCTTGTGTGAAAGCCATGCTGTATCCAACCAATATATATTTTCCCTTATACTTTCAGCATTGCTGAAATTCCTGGGAGTGCCTGCAGTTGTGTGTGTTTTATTTTACCAAAGGTGAAGAGAAATGCTGCTCCAGCTGAAATCAGTGCTCCTCAGACACTGGATTTTATCCTGCAGTTAAGGTGAGCAACAAGTCCTTGGGACCAGTCTTGTGACCTACGCAGTGCAGAAGCACAAAACAGAAAGCAGCAGCAGGGTTTCTATCCTGTTTTCCACTTTTTCTGGAAAGATAATTTTATTTTTTTTCATGTAACTGATTACACAAGGTGCTTTGTTTGGCACCCTGGTGAGCAGTGGGGCCTTTGATGGAAGCACCATAACCCACTTTCCTTCCTCCAGCTGGAGCTAAAATCAGAGCAAGGCTCTGTACAAGAACAAAGGGAAATTGCAAACCTGTCTCCGTTAGCAGAGCATCACAGAGCTCCTTCCTGACTGCTCCAGCAAGGGTCTCAAGTGACATAAAATGAGCAAATTGAACCATTTTTGTGCTAGCACACAGTCACAGCAATGACACCAGTCAGGGGTGGACAGAGAGCTTGCGTGATGCAAAGATCTGACTCTGCCCTTATACCCTGCGTCTCTTTTCATGAGGTGAATAAAAGCTGAGTCAAACCTGAATCATGGTGAGCAGGAACTGCAGTAAATTTACCAAAAAAAAAGTCCCCCCATGAATTGAAAGAAAAAAAAAAAAAAAGGCTATCTATTGGAGTCTGAAAAGTGGATCAATAAAGACAGGAACATCTTGTGCCAGCCATGGGAAGCCCTGTGCTGGGGTTTGCTAGTCAGATAAGAGGAGGCACAAAGGAAGAGCCAGGAGGGAGCAGGAAAGTGAGCAGGGCCAACCCCAGAGATGCCAGGGAGGCAGAGGATGATCTGTGCCTGAGGCTGTCACACACTTCATTAGGAATGAGTAGTTGGACATTGCTGGGGAACAGGAGACAAAATTCAGACTGAAAGGCAAGCACTGAGGGAGAAATACGCTTAATTCTGGGGGATAAGAATAATTTGGGTCGGGCCATGAATAAGCTGCTTTCCCATCTTGCTGAGCAGGTCGCTGCCCTGCTCTGGCCATGAGCTGAGCAGTCCAGGGCACATTCTCCCGGTGGGATCCCGCCTGGCCTGGGGACACAGGGCATCCTTAGCACATCCTGCCGGTGGGATCCCGCCTGGCCTGGGGGACATGGAGCATCCTTAGCACATCCTGCCGGTGGGATCCCGCCTGGCCTGGGGGACATGGAGCATCCTTAGCACATCCTGCTGGTGGGATCCCGCCTGGCCTGGGGGACATGGAGCATCCTTAGCACATCCTGCCCAGTGGGATCCTGCCTGGCCTGGGGGACATGGAGCATCCTTAGCACATCCTGCCCAGTGGGATCCCGCCTGGCCTGGGGGACATGGGGCATCCTTAGCACATCCTGCCGGTGGGATCCTGCCCGGTGGGGGGACACGGGGCATCCTTAGCGCATCCTGCCCGGTGGGATCCTGCGTGGCCTGGGGAACATGGAGCATCCTTAGCACATCCTGCCGGTGGGATCCTGCCCGGTGGGGGGACATGGAGCATCCTTAGCACATCCTGCTGGTGGGATCCTGCCCGGTGGGGGGACATGGGGGCATCCTGAGCAGCCTGAGCAGCAGGGAGGTGAGTGCAGGCCACCCTACACTTGTAACTATCATGGCTATCCTCTCAGCAGCCATGGGAGGACGAATAGAACTCAACCAAACACAAAAACAAAAAAATCCTAGCCTTTTCTTCCATCTCCCACCTAGGTTGAATAGCAATCATTATCATTTCAACCTAAACTCACCCTCCTCAACTTTTACCTATGTGCTGTCATAACTGCAATCGTTTTCCTCACCCTAAACACAATCAAAGTCCTAAAGCTATCTACCCTAATAACTGCATGGACCAAAATTCCATCACTGAACGCAACACTGTTCCTAACCCTGCTCTCTCTCGCAGGACTCCCTCCCCTGACAGGATTCCTGCCCAAATGGCATATCATTCAAGAACTGACTAAGCAAAACATAGCCCCAGCAGCCACACTTATCTCCCTCTGTTCCCTGCTAAGCCTGTTCTTTTACCTTCGTCTCGCACACTGCCCAACCATTACACTCTCCGCGCCGCCTGGCGCTGCCAAGGACAGGGACAGGGGTGCCAGCAGCCAGGCGGGGGATGCAGGCCAGCATCCCAGGGCAGGGCTGGGCAAGGGGGCATTCCATCCCGGAGCCTATCGACAGCAGAGGTTCCAGCGGGGGCTGCTGCCGTGCTCCCCAGCAGGGTCCGGGCTGCCGGCGCTGCCTGCGGGGTTTTGGGGCTGGCGAGATGCGGCCGGAGGATGCTCCGCGCTCCCTTGGCCACGCCGCGGCTGGACCAGCCTCGGCAGCGTGCGCCTGCGCTGCCGGCCTTCCTCCCCCTCCCGCTGCCGCTCCTCCTCCTCCTCCGCCCGCTGCCGGCCCCTCCTCCCGGCTCTCCGGTGCCGGCTGCCGGGGCCGGCGGGGCCGCCGTGTGCGGGAGCCCCGGGGTTATGCGCAGGGCCAGGGGCAGCCCGCGGCCGGGGCTCGCAGGTGTCCGGCAGGAGCGGGGGGCGCTGAGCCCCAGCAGCACCCCCGGCCCCGGGAAGGGGTGAGCGGGGGAGGAGGAGGAGGAGGAGGATGCTGAGGATGCTGAGGATGCGGCGGGCCGGAGCGGAGCGGGGGTACCCGGGCAGCGCCTGGCTGTGCTGCTGGCTGCTGGGCTGGCAGGCGGCCGCCCTGCAGCTGCCGCCCTGCGAAGAGGTGAGATTTTCCGAGTCCTCTTTGGGTTTTCCCCATCCGTGAGGGCGGCTGGGGGGCACGCACCGGCTCGGGAGGAGGGTGGTATCCCAGCCGGGGCGTGCTGATGGCTCCCCGGAGCTGTCCGGGGGATGGCAGAGGGGTCAGACCCACACGGACGGGCCCTCTGGGGCGGCCGAGCCCCCCAGCATCACGAGCAGAGCGGCTCCTTGGCCGTCGGTCGCGATCCGCGCTCCCCACTCCCCTTGCCCGTGGTGATCCCTGCTCCCTTCGGTGCGTGGAAATAGCAGAGTCCCCCCTCCGAACCAAGGGGGCTCGGCCGGCCTCGCTGTTTTAATAAATACCGTGCTGGATCAGCGCAAAGGTGGAGGGTAAGGGAGGGATGGTGTGTGATGTCCCGCCCGCCCGGTGCCAGCTCGGTGTGTCCGGGGCTGAGCCGTGCCTGTGGCATGGCGAGAGAAACTTTCTGGCTCTCTGCTGCTGTAGGAGCCCGAACCTGGAGGGACTCGGTGTGTTCGGAGCAGGGACGCTCCGCACGGCTGAGCGGGATGCGGGGCTGGACAGGGATGCGCAGCCCCGGGTGGCCCCTGAGGTTTTCCAGGGAAGGGACCTGGGCTTCATGAAGCTGTTTTCCAGGGTTTCCAGCCTTACTCCTACATGCAGAGAAATCCTCTCTGCTGCTGTTAAAGAGCAAGTGGGTCTTTGCTGTATTTTAAACCAGCAGTAGCGGTGAGGAGGCTGGGTATCAGCATCCCAAACAGGATCTAGGTGGCCGGAGCTCTGCTCAGGCAAGCAGAAACCTGTAAGTGCATTAACAACGATCTCCCCCTTCCTTCTAACCCCCTCCCATCCGAGGATGCTCTGGGATCACAGCTTCCCCACTTTACCTCTTGCAGTTGCACTGTTTAGCAAGAGCGAATTTGTGCATTTCCAGAGGGGCTGGGGATGGGTGGCTGCAGCCAGATGGGAGCACTTGGCTGGTGAAGGGACCTGATCCATGCTTGGAGGTTGTTGCAGCATGAGACCTCCTTGGCTGGGGGTGCAGAAGACCCTCCTGTGGTGAAAGAGAGCATTTCTGACCTGGGGAATATTCTCTCTTTGCCTGTGAAATTTCCTTGTTGCCTTCCAAGTGGCAGAGCTCAGCGCTAGTCTAGCGTGGGAAATCTTGCAGCAGGGAGAGGTGATGTCTGGCAAATCAGTGTCTGTTTTGGGCATGTTTCTCCTAAATGTTGATCGTTCTCAGGGCATGTTTTCCCTAAATGTTAGTCATTCTCAGAGAGAGGAATTTATGCAGCCACCTGCTTTAAATTACCTATCTGCCTTTTCAGCTAGTGAAGGGAAACAGGTACTTTTAGAGCTGTTTTCATCCTAAAGTCTTTGCATCAAAAAAAAAAATGAACCTCTGCAGATGGTTAAAGGTGAGAGCTGAACCTGTGCAGTGGCACCAAAAGTGTAGAGCTGGTATTTTGGGCATCTTACATTGGGCTTTAGGTGTGCAAATTCTCTCTGGAGCCCCACTCCTGTACAGCTCTGGATCTGGACCTGTGTGCTTTTGCTTTCTTTTCAGAGAGGCTGACAATGTTTTACTTGAGTTGAGTGCTCTTTGAAACAGAGACAGCCCTCACTCACAGGGTTAAAAAGCTTTGTGTTGCTTGTGCTGGGTGTGTGCAGCCGTGAAAGTGTGTGTCCCAGGAACTGTAATTACAAACATGTCTGGATGGAGACAGAAGGGAGAAAAAAAAAGGAAGCTTACAAAGAAGCAGGATAGCAGATGTACTGCTTTACAAAAGGGAACAACAGAAGTTAATATTTTTTGTCTCAAAACGTTGCCATTTGCCCTAATTCAGTCCAATTTGAGTGACCTGGGTGTATTGCCATTAACAACCTGATGAGACTGACTTTGATTTGGGCAGACTCAGAGAGGGATGAAGTTGTGCCCTAAGAAAGCACAGCCTGTCAGAGGGTAAATGTCTTTAGTTTTATACCCAAAAGGTCTGAGAAGCTTACAAGGCTTAATGTACTGACAGGTAGTTCATTTTCAGTCTATAGGGGATCCTTCTTTAGCAGCACTTTCCCCACTCCTTCCTTGACAACTTGTTTTGGGCTCCCTCACTTATGACAAATACAGATATCTGCTGGTTTGTGAGATTTCTGTGCTGGCACAACATTTGGAGCAGTGGGATCTCTGGCTGTGCCTGAGGCTCTGTGGTGCTCTCATTACATAGATAGTAAAATAATAATAATGTCTAGGAATGTCACTTTCCAGAAACCTTTTTGTCATTGACTCCATTGGTCAGGGACTGTAGTAGTTCAGCACATTGGATTTAAGAGGGGTGTGTTGGTGTGTTTTGCTGCAAACCAAAGGTACAAGCAGCTTCAATGAATGCTCCTGTCAATTTTTGGAGTACATTGATACAGCCATGAGCTTCTGGCACAGCAGTGTTCAGTCCAGGCTGTGATGGTCATTCACATCGTGAGCCCTCCCTGAGGTCTCCAGTGCCAGCAGCAAATTTAAAGGTGATTTGTGCATCTCCAAGAGATGGAGGCAGGCTCAGCTTGGATGGCTGGGGTACCTCTGGGGTGCAGAACCTGGGGAGACCCATCACTGTGCCCTGTGCCTCTGGTAACTTGGCAGCTCGAATTAGGGCAGCGGTAGAAGAACAAGTGCAAATTCTGTCTTTGCAGTGGTGAATTCTTTCTGCTGTGCCAGTGATGATCAGGGTACTCATGCAAATGTTTCATGTGTTGCATAAATTATGACTTTGAGTGGAATTGATGACACCCATGCTTTTCACCTGCCATTAAATACACATTAAGCTGTTGTGTTGGAAATGATGAGGTATTTATGCCAGTCCCCATGCTGATGCAGGGACAATGGCTGTTATATCTTATATTCCAGTGTTTTGTACTTTTTCTTTTCTGAACTTTTCAACTGAATGGGTCTTCTTCAGCTTCCCCTTAGAGATTCACCCAAATGTGAGCAGATTTTGCTTTTAGGACATTTGATACTCAGCCTAAATTAGTCTTTTCTTCATTTCATCTTTCCCTGTGTTGTTTTTTGCAATAATAATAAAAAAATTGAACTCCCTGAGTGACTCTTCTCTTGATTCTCATTCATCCAAATTGCTTTCAAAGAGAGATACAGAGTATCCTGCTGGCAAAGATGTTTTCTTTCATACTCCTGTTCAACTCTCAGTTATTATGCAGATTGAGAAGTGGCCTTTGACATTGATAATAAATGTGATTCTGATACATTGCGTGGTTTACCTGCTGTTTTAGTAGACAGGTAAATTAAAGGGTAATGCTAAATGCTCTCTTTAAGGGAATGTATTTTTGCACTAGTTTGCTAGAATCCTTATGGGAAAGACAAAAACATTATAAGAAATGTTCTTGAAAAAGGAGAATCTTATAAAATCACTTGAAGGCAAAGGCATCTTAAGGATAAAGGGGGAGCATGAAATTGAACTTAAATCAAGTAAGGGGGAATTTGGTGTGTTGAAAAAGTGCCAATTCTCACGAGGAGAAAAGGTTAAAAAATCGCGTATGCCTAAGCTAAGTGTGAAGTATTTTAAGATTATCAGTATGTAAAATCAGGATATTAGGTACTGAGCTAGCAGTGTGGGAAGCAAGGTGAAATTCTGTCTTTGGGTGTAAGGGGTGGAGAGGAGACGTGTCAGTCCTGGGAAGGTGTCACATAAGCCAGCATGCCTGTCACTGAGCACACGTGGCAGCAGTGACAGGGATGTGTGCTGGCAGGAACCTGGATATCTGAAACACTCCTGTGCTGTAAGTGAGCTGGACCTGCCTGGGAAGAGGTTTGGAGCCATTGCAGAAGGCTCTGTGGAGGCAGCGCATGTGCTCATGGTGAAGCAGTTTGGGTGGGTGATTAAAAAAAGAAAAGAATAAAACCTGTCAGAGGGGTTGTGTGCCCTGTCATTAGTAGTCAGGAACCGTGAATGCTGTGTTTGTTCTACAGCTGGTTAATGAGCGCACAGTGATCACAGCAGAGGGTGGGGCTGTCTTGGCAAGGAGGGAGTAACTTAACAGAGCAAGAAAAACATGCATTAATGCATGGGATAGAGAAAATTAATGAGATGCAAATCTATGGGATAAGGTAGAAATAAAAATTATTTTTGTGCACTTCAAAAGGCTAAATGTTTTTATTATTAAAGGCAATATTTTAAATATTTATGTTTTTTTATTAAAAGGTAATGTTTTTTTTTTTTTTAACCATAAAGAACCTTTGGGTTGATCAAATACAACTATTTGATTTCTGACATTCATTTAGTGTCTGTTGGCTTTAAAATCTTTGAAGGGATTAGCTCATTTAGGAAGGAATTCTCCATCTAATTTGGTTTCCTTGCTGGCCCTTATTGGTACCCTCGTCCATTTCTCTGAAGCATCTGCATTTTCTGTTTTGGCAACAGAGCTGGTGCTACCTATACCAGCTGCTGGGATGATCCAATGTTGTATTCCCTAATTTCTAACCACCTTGAGAGATATTAGACACTTAATCTATGAATGATTCATAGTCAGCAGAAGAGGCTGGGGAAAGATTCCTACACAGACCATTTTATTTCTTTCACATCTTGCTATGTGGATTTTGTCTTTGTGGGGGAAAGAGAAATATACAGCTTCCATTTTCCATGGTGATGAAGGGTCGTAAAGATGAGGAAAGAGGAGCAAAAAACAGGCTACAAAACTGCTGGCAGGGAAGTCGATGGAGTGGAAACACGTGCACAAAGGGTGAGGAGACAGATGCTAAAACGCAGGTACCACAGCAGAGAACACAGGAGCAGACCAAGGTGGGGGAAGCACAGGGAGATTGGTGAGGTGTCAGAAATGAAAACCTGGGAAGGAAGACAGATGCTGGCATAAAAACTGGTTAGTGAGCCATGGCTGTAATGATTCAAGGGTAAGAGAATTAGTCATAGTGGAAACTGCTGTAACAGACCATAAACTCAAAGGAGTAGTAGCCATTAAACCAACACAAGATTGCATTTCTTCTGCCATCAAATTCACTGGATCATTCAGGGTGAGATTTATCATTTATAAAGAAGGCCATGATTTTATTTTCTCTTTTTCCTCATAGGTTTAAGGCTGAGTGAGAATGGGAGCTGTGCTGGGATTCCTGACACATCCATGCGTCAGGATTGCCAGCCAGGCAGGGGCCGGGATGGGTTTTTGCAGGATTTGGGCTCTCAGCTGCCTCATCCAGGCCATGTTTTCCTCCAGGTGTTTGTTGGGAAGGCTTTGGCAGTACTGTGTGTTGCTTTATGCCAGGCGATGACCTGGGTCAGAAATGCTGGAATCACTTGAAGGGAACCTTTTCCATGGGCCTGACCATGTGTCAGGGAAGGTGTTGGCAGGGCTCCCACTGACTGCAGCCACCCTGGGCAGAGCCAGGGGCCCCCAGAGCTGCAGGGCTCAGGCTGGGGGCAGCAGGGAGATGCCATCACTGCAGGCTTCCCTGTGTCAGATGGTAGGTTGCTGTCAACACCTGCTGAGGGAAGTAGTGAGCATCATGTAAGTAGAAATAAAAAGATTAGAGAAGAACAGATAATGGTGGGTAAAAAGAAAAGCAGCCTTGAATGCCTCATGCTTGAGATAGGAAAGAAACAGTGTTTGGGAACAGGTCCCACATGTCTCCCAGATGGTGCCAAGGTTTTTGGGGCTGCTGCTGTGAAGGTCCAATGTTGTTATCCAGCATGGCCATATCTTCCCTAACTCTTCCACCTACTAGGAAAAGAGTGTCCTGCTCACTAGCCCTTGGTAATCCCTTGAGTCTTGCCCTGGACCTGAAAATGTGTTTAGATTTTGATTGCTGGCACTGGGAACGTTTTGGTTTTCAAATGTTTGAAAACAAAAACCTCTGGTTTTGAAGGAGAGCAGTGGATAAACCCTCCCTTTTTGTTTTTTATTTTAACAACCATCTTTTAAAGCAAACAAACAAACAAAACCCTTTCAAGTACAAAACGTTGTCTAAATCTCATAATGACCTTGTTTCACCAGCATTGTGATACTCTCTGTGATAAATAGTGCCAGACAGTAATCACTGTGCACTTGGGACATGGGCTCAGAGCTGATTTAAGATGATCTAGGACGACGTGTGCAGCTGAGCTGCTGGCTCTGCTGTGTTGGTGCTGATGATCCTGTCACTGTGCTGAGTCAGAACTAATACTGATTTGGCTGCAAACTCCCTGCCATAAGGAAAAAAAAAACCTAAAAGAAGCCAAAAATAAAAGGGTGAGGGTTTAGCTGGGAGAGTGTCAGAGATGACTCAGTCAGGGTTTAGGTTCTGGGGTGATGGAAGTGACACAGGTGGCTTTGGGACCTACTCCAGGGCACAAGTCTGGTCTCTTTTATTTCTAGAACATGAAGTTTTGGTGGGATAGAGCTGGCCTGGATTTACACTGAGATAATGGCAAGGGGATTGTATTTTGTGATGTAGGAAGAAGAAAGTGAGAGCTGTGTGTTAAAGGTGTGAAAGAACTGGATTGTTGTCTCTGTTGTGCTTTGACTTAAGAGACACAAGTGCTGTCCCTGCAAGGAAAGGTATTTGCTGACTGCAAGACATGTTTTCAATGAAAAAAAAAATTTCCAGATGATGGTGTATTCCCAACTGGAAAATTTCTTTGGCATTGAGTTTTTACTGATACAAAGAGAAGACAAATCACTCTTCCCATGGATATGGAATCAACCTCTTTTACCTGTTAGTGTTTTGTGGTCAAGAAATACAACACACAACAGAGGTGATTTATGGTGACACTTGAAGACTATTGGAAAGTACCTACAAAAAGTGATTGGAACTGTTATCTGATGGTGAAAATGCTGGGTAGCTCAAGTTTCATTTGGTTAGATTTTGTTCCACCTTAGAGGAACAAATATTTTCCAGGGATAATCCACAGGAAAGTGGCTCAGGGTGTTTGGCATTGGTTAAAAGGCTATGCCCACCCTGCCAAGAACAGGAGCATCAGGAGAAGATATTCCTGTAAACAAGGTGAGCAAGTCCATGAGTGTGGGCAGATGCCTGGCCCTCTTCTAGTTAGCAGGGTTGACCCAATCAAAAGAGCTATTTTCTATATGATAATTACCAATGTGGGTTACTAGTGCTAATCTTATAATCCAATTTGTTGAAAAAACCCTGCTTTAGGGAGAGGGTGAACTTTCCCTCTGAGGGTGGAACTGACCTGAACATGCTTAGAGGTGTTTTTGATGTAATGAATATGGTCAGAAAATTGAAATGCATTAGATAACCAAGCCAGAGGGAGGAGAGATGGGGAGTGCAAAACCTGGAGATGCCATTAACATAATTGCTGCTGGCTTGATAAAATACAGGACACATTTAACAGTGGAGAAATCAGTGTCTAAATGGATTTTACTGTCACAAAAACCAGAAGTGTACCAGGTGGTGACTGCTAGCAGCAAGCTGAAGGGTAAAGGTGATTTAGACCTGAGCTGTTGACTCTTCAAGTGTTAATTTCCCATGGTGTTTCCTGCGGTGTATGAAATCCTCCTGGTTTTGTACTTGCTCTCTGAAGTTTCTTAAAGGAAGGCCTTCACACAGGCTGGTGGTGTTTTATACACACAAGGGGTGCTGCTGTGTCTTTGGAGAGATGTAGAGCAGAAATGGATGCTGGCTGTTTTTTTCCCAGGCTTTTATATCCATGGCTCCCTCCTGCTGGCAGGTCAACAGTGCTGATCAAATGCTGCTTGTTTCTGGTTAAGCTGCTTTTTATCTCCAGCTCTGTGGCTCCCTGAAGCAAATGAAGAAAAGAAAGATTTCCCAAGACAGTTCTTTTCTTCTCTATTCTGTTTGTTCTTATTTAATCCAATTTTTTTAAAAAAATCAGACTTCTCTTGAAAGGCAAGCATGAGGGGCTGTAACCAGACTTTCTTTATGGCAGGATTCATGCTTGCATGGGGGGACTACGAGCTGATGTTCATGTCAGGGATGCTGGGGCCAGGCTGCGTGATGGAATTGGAGTGGGAAATGAGTCAGCTTATGATGCTGCACCTTCCTCACAAGCACCTGCCCTGCAGACCTGCTGATGAGCAGCTTGTGTTCCTTGTGATGAATGTCAAGTGTCCTGATTAGTAGGAGAGTGGCTCTCCCCTAGAGCTGCTCAAGTAACAGCTGAACCCATTCCAGCTCTCTCCTCTTCCAGAAGATCTGACAGGATGACTGTCAATTAATGCCTGGTTTTTGGTGCTGAATATAGGATACACATGTGCTCTGAATTCCCCTTTTTTAGCTAGAAGCCCATTGATCTCTGTGTTAGCCTCTGCACAGTGAGGCAGTAGATCCAGAGGCATTGCTCTATCCTGCACCAAAGGAACACATCCTGTCAGAGTCAAACCATCCTTTCAGGGAGGCACTGACCAGGTACCACAAACAGTTCAACACTGAGCCCTGGACTGCTGCTGAAATAGCTGTGATCAATGATCACACTCCCATTCACCCCAGCTGAGAGGAGGCAAAATGCCAAAACCAATCAATTCCTGTATCTTTTTGTTTTGCAGTATTTTTAATGGCACTTGAAGCCAACTGTACTTAAATGTTTGCTGGCTCCTCTGAAAGGTCGTTGCTTTGCAGTTCCAGCTTTTAAATTAAAGAAAATCCCGAGCAAACCAGCTGCTTTGCTGCATTGCCTGTTGTGATACTGACCTGCAAATCTCTTGAACTGCTTTGCTAAACAAGGGAAAAAAGATTTCCTTAAAGCTTCGTCATGTGCTCATGCAGGAATCACAGCTTTCATTGAAAAAGGTGGGAGAGAAGAAAAGTTGGGTTGGCTCCTTAGTATTGAAGAGTTGAAACTGTGAACTTTGAAAATCTGTAAAGGTAAATGAGGTGGAGCTAAGTTGCATAGTGTTTTAAGGTCCTGTGGCACTTAAATAGGTTATATGAATTTGATGGGGTGGAAGCAATGATGCCTGACTCAAGGTTTTGGGAGGCTTTATGTGACTGTTACTGAAAGTACAATTTGATTAACAAACTTTGACATGATTTAAATTTAGCATTTACACTGTAGATAGTCTAATGGGAATAGCCAGTAGTGCCCCATTGGGCACCACACATGCTAGAAACAGGAATAAATTACTGGGGCAATGACCTGCTCTCAAAGGCAGTCTCTAGCCTGCTGAACAGGACAGACCTGTGAAAAATGTGTATTTTATAATTGGCTTTTCACAAATATTGAAATGAATATTATATGTGTGGTGTTGGAAAGTTATGCTGTATTAATTTTCTTAAGTAGTGTGTAAAATAGAGTTTTAGGTTATAACATAATGTTAAAATAGAAACTATGCTGTGTAGGATACTTTCTTTAAAGAAAGGACTTGCAGCAAAATAGCAGCCACAGGACACCTGAATCTTTCAGAGAAAGAGAATTTATTGCCCTCTTATCAGAAGAAACAAACTTCTTCCCACCTTGCTCAGTCCTGAAGACGCCCTTAATCTTAGGATTCAGAGGAAAAAGTTGACCGTGATGAGGCAGAATCCTGTGGTTGAATGGGATTTATGCATCATGTAAGAGGTGTATGAATATGCAACAGGCTATTGTTTTTAAGGTTAATCCCAGTTAATGTGCGTCCTTTTTCGGGCTTATTTTGCCTAGAAGGAGATACCCGGACGTCCATAACTCTTTGTTTTTATTGTCTGATATTGTCCTAATCCAAATTGTCCAAATTATTATCACCATTCAAGATTAATATTTATCATCCTGAAAGTGATTTTTCTGCTGAAATGTGCCCATTTTTTTCCACTGGCTGCAGAGGGGTGCTGGCTTTTGCCAGGTAGATGCTCAGCTTTTAGTTACCTGAAGCAAAATAAGGAGCCACCAGTGGAGTCAGTCCCCGCTGTGAGTTGCATTGGCTGTTACACAAGCCCCAAGGTCACTCTGCAGCACTCTGTAAGCTGCAGGGGTGAGGGTGTTTTGATAAGCTGGGACATCACAGCAGTGCAGCTAGGCCTCTGCAGTGACCTAATTATACTGGAGAAGGGATCTAAATCTTTGCCTCTGAACTGCTGAATTAGAAGGGAAACACAGCAGGAGCACACTCTTGGTCCTTAGTTCTGGAGAGCTGTTTGTGAGCCAGGAGGTTTTATTGTTTTGCCTTGTAGCAGCTTCCTACCAAAGGTGCATTATCACACAGCAGAGTCCCTTCCTCTCCAGGAAATAATTAACATCAGGCTAATGCCAGGGTAAATTTCTGTATTATACATGCAGGATATAGCTGTATGTCTGTCTGTCTATCTCTAGACACACACATTTAAGCTTGCCTGTAACAATCAGCTTGTAATTTGTCAAATGGGCTAGACCTTGTATCTGTGTTTAATTTCCCACTGCAAAAATGCAGCTGCAGGATTTTTCATGGCTTCCCATGTGTGTGGTTACAGGCTGGCTGCATTGCCCAGGCAGGTGAACCAGCTATGGATGCATTTCTCTCTTTGTGCCCCAGACCGGCTCAGATCTCGTGGGCACAACCAGCAGCAAGGGGAACTGTGTGTGAGCAGAGCCCTGATCTCTCCCTCCTGCCTTTCCCCCAGTCCTGGCCTGATGAGTCACTGCTGATTGATTTGACTGATGCAGCCCTTTTGATAACACGTTACCCTGCCCTGGAACGGGGTTTAATGGGGTTAGGGACAAAGCTCTGCCGACTGCTGTCACGCCAAGCTCATCCCTCACCAGGCCCTGGCTGGATGCAAGAGGGAATCTTGCAGCTCTGGGCTCTCTCTAGCTGCTAGAAATGCTAAAAAATTTGGATTTGTAGCTGCCTAAGCTTCCTTAGCCCCGTGGATAAATCTGGACTTCAGAAAAATAGTGCACTGAGCAAGGCTTGGCTAGACCCTGCTGCTGGAGGTCATTTTATCTGCAGTCAGCAGCACAGACACAGAAAAGAGTCCAGAAGCTGAATGTAGCTGATGGCCAAGTTAAATCTAAGATGTGTTTTCTCCACTGTTTACTTAGCTCAGGCTGCCTTGGGCTGCTAGTTTCTCCTTGGTTTTATTTATTTATTAGTTATTCTTGCAGTGGAAATGGACTCTGTGGGCTTGGAGACAGCCCTGGAGGGCAATATTGGATGAGGCTTGCTCATAATGTACAGTGTTACATATTTCTCCTTCTCAGGCTGTGATTTAAGACATTGCTTTGTTCAGTGAACGGGGTTGTTTCACATAAGGCAGTTAAGTGCTCACAAAGGGCTGCTCCTGTCCTGGGATGAGTGGTTGCAAGTCAGGCAGAAGTTCCCAAGCTGAACCTCCCAAGCATGATGTCCCTCTAGAGTTACAGGTGTCTTCAGTCTCTATTTTATCTATATTTCCCCCCCTTCAAAATGGAATATTCATAAAAACATATAGCATTTCCAAACTTGAATATTGATAAAGATTCAGCTAGAATTTATAAAGAAAAAAAAAGTCTTATTTGCTATGGGGTTGTTTTTTTTTTTTTCCCTGTTTGAAAATACTCAGCCATCTGGTCAGCAAACAAATAAAATGCTGAATGATATTGGCAGCAAAACATCCACTGAAAAACAATGAATGGGAGAAGGAAACAGTTCACAGTCTTTCTGTAGCCTGGTGGGTTTTGGTTTTGCAGTGTTTTTTTTTTTCTACAGAGAAGACTCCTGGATAAAATTTGTAATTTTAAAATGCAGAACCTGGTAATAATCTTCAAATGCAGCTTGGCAAAGCCTAAAGTCAATGAAGTTATTTTTATTTTTACTTCCCCACAAGGATTAATTAGGTTTGGCAAAAGAAGCGTGCCTTTCCTTAATTTTCAAAATACTTTTTGTAGCATTACATGTAAATGCAATATTATATATTAGCATAATATAAGTAATATTGTATAGAAGTGTAACAAGGTCCTGTCTATAAACATGTTTGCTGTCCATGTGACCACTTTGGTTAAATTTGTGTGAGTTTGAATGCAAATCACTTGTTTTGACACAAAACGGACCCATACTTGTAGCTCTTCTTTTGGGGACTGTACTTGTAGCTCCACTTTTGGGGACTCTATGTATGGGTAGAGGAGATTTTGGATTGGGATAACATTCCCTCCGCACACTGAAGGTTTATCTCACTGATTCTCTCCCTGGCTGTACCTAAAATTCAGCCCCTGAGGAAGTCAAAGTCTGAAGGGGACGAGCTGAGCCCAGGAGTGAGCCAGACTCATCATCCCCATGGAGAGAGGGAGGAGCACACCAGGAGCTCATGGATGTGGGTCACCAGCGATGAGGGAGTGAGGGATGGGTTTGTCACACCCTGCCCTGGGCAGGACAAGTTCCTCCTGGGCATTTTTTCATGTAGCAACATCTCTCAGGAGAAAGGGAGATGTGGAGCAAATGCATTTGGTAGGAAATTGTGGAGGAGGTGACAGGGCAGAAAAATGAAACAAGATCAGACAAGTGAGGATCACCCAGGCTTCCCCCTAATAGCTTGGTTGCTCCTTTTCTAATAATTTTCTGGTGCCTGCTGTGAAAAATTCTTGCACCTAATGGAAAGTGATAACCAACAGCAGAGGGACAGGAGTGGAAGCTTTGCAAAATGCTCATGCATGTGCCTGCTTTTAAGCACATGAATAATTCCTCTGAAGTTTGAAATTGAATGTCTTATTTAAGATGAAGTTGATGTTAAATACCATCCTGGATTAAAGTCAGGGAGTTCTGTGTATCACAGAGTCAATGCTCTGACATAACTGAGATATATTATTAAATTTAAATCTTCTGCCTCTGGTAAATTGAGAATTTTCCTTTAGGTTCAGTGTTGAAAAAAAAAAAGATTTGTGTTAAGAATATTTAAATGTTAAGTCAGTTTGGTGCTCATTTCATGCTCTTTTGTGGGTTTTCATAGAAATTTTTCTTCTGTATACATTCTGCAGATGTTTTAAGACTAATGATGTACTCTTATATGCTTTTTAAAATGGAATTTGTGTAGCAGATTGGACAGGATGATGCTGTGGGGCTGCTGCAGGAGGGGAACTGCAATGAAATGGGCTGTGTTGATTCCTCAGATGATTAAATCTGGCCATAGTTCAGGTCCTCACAGGATTAAAGCTGGCAACTTGTAAAATACGGTTACCTTTATCCTCCTCTGCATGAACCCCTGGGAGCCCCGTGAGGATGAGGCAGTTTGGCAGTAGTGAACTGAATCACTGGAGATGGATTTTCCCTATGGACACTGTAATTGCACAAGTTAAACCTGGTTCAGAGCAGTGGCTCTGTGAGGAAGTGGCTGTACAGAAGGAGAGGCACAAGCTCCTGGATGCACTTGCACATGCCCAAAAAATATTAATGTTGAGCTAAATTGTTCACTCAGATTGGAGGAGCCTTGTAGAGACATGTGCTATAGAATTTGCATTACCATTTGCTCCATCTGGTTAATTTTTCTCAAGTTCATGGATATAATTTCCCCACTGAAGTTATCAGCTCAGGTCCTCATCTGAGGTAAGTTATTTTGTCCTGCTCAGCTGCTTTATATCTGATGTAGTTCTAGTATGTGAATTCTACACATCTCAGCAGCACCCAAAGTGAGGGTTTGCCTGTGTCCTTTATTTTGAGATGATAAAAAGGGACCCCAATTTATCATATTGTCTTGCATCTGGTAAAGAAAGGCCATGACAAGGCCATGACCAACCCCCAAAGTGAGGGTTTTGCCCGTGTCCTTTATTTTGAGATGATAAAAAGGGACCCCAATTTATCATATTGTCTTGCATCTGGTAAAGAGAGGCCATGACAAGGCATGAAAAGAAGTGAGTTCATTTGGCTGGTGCTTCAGGAAGCAGTGAAATATGCCACTGTGTTGGTGATGGTGTTCAGAAGGAGAGCAAGGAGCAGAAATAAAAAGGAAAAAGTTGTCTTGGGAGATGGAAAACTCAGTGCCCAGGGGAAACCTGGTGAAAGCTTATGCATCTGTTGAGTGGAGACTGCCTGGGTCTGTTGGCTCACCTTGGAGCAGCTTGCTGTCCATCTCAGGCCTGGGATCACTGAGTCACAAAATGATTTGGGATGGAAGGGACCTTAAAGATCCTCTGGCTCCAGCTCTGCCATGAGCAGGGACACCTTTCATTAGACCAGCCTGCTCAGGGCCCCCTCCAGCCTGATCCTGATGGCCTTGAATTCTTCCCAAACTAAAGCTCAGCAATTTTTTTGCAGTGGCTTAATTAGAGCCACTTGGGATGCTGCAGGTACCTTGGGTAATTGCTTTCTTGGGATTTGCTTCTGGGCTATTAAATAGTTATACCCTGAACCCTTTCTGTGCAGATTGTCTTCTGAATAGGCAACAGTCAGCAACATCCATGCTCAAAAAACCAGAAGCTTCTCTTTTCATTTATGAGCCTTAAGCCCTGAATAGCTGGGAATAAAACATCAAGGTTGAAAAGGAGGAGGAATGAATAAAATCCAGCATATTAAAAGTTATAATTAGAACTGTGATCAACTTTGATACTGTCAGGCCTGTTCGACTGTAATAACAGAGTAGCTCTGAATAAAAAGCTTCACCATATTGGTAGTGAAACATGAATCTTGTTCTAGGAGAACATTTTGGCTGATTGCACAGTGCCAGGGTGTGTGGATGTGAGATACAGCTCGTGGGTGGCTTATCTGGTGTCCATATGCACGCAGCGTTTGCATAAGGCGTGCTGTATACTTGATGGTTGGGAATAACAGGCACTAATATTTACTTTCCTGAAGAGAAAAGCTGGGTTTGTCTGTATGGAAGTGACCCTGTGCAAACAGATCTCTGCCAGCCTGTCTGGGTGCTGCTCTGTTTGTGTGGCAGGGAGCAGGGGGGGACACGAGGCCAGCTGGGGACTGTCCGTCTGTCCTGCACAGCAGCACTCGCTGCCAGCACTGGGGAGCACCACTGGTGCCACATTGTCACTGTCCCCACTGCAGGGCACTCTGCTTTGTGCTCTGACTGGGGAATACCAAATGACAAAAGAGCCATTTAGTGAGCTTTCCCCTTTATAGTTTTGCTGTTGCAGACATCTTTTGTGAAAAATCTTTCCTTTAGGATTTTTCCCTTCTGAGAAACTGAGAGGCCTCAGAGACAAGATGTAAACAATTGTTATCTGCTGCTGTGGAATGCAACAGGTGCATCTGTGATTAACCTTCTATGGGTGTTTGGATTTCTTGACCAGTCATGGCAGAGCTGGCTCTCGCTCTCTGTCGGAGCCAGCTCCTTTGTTATCATTCTTTCTATTCTATTCTTAACCAACCTTCTAACAACTTCTTCCTTCTATGTCTTTGTAGTATAGTTATAATGTAATATATATATATAATAAATCAAACCTTCTAATTATAGAGTCAAGATTCTTGTCTCCTCTTCATCCTCAAAACCCTGCTTCCCTTAGAGACAATAGTTTTGCAGGTAGAAATTTATTGCTGTGGGCAGGTGTGGCATTCACATTCTCTGCAAAATCCCT
The DNA here is from genome assembly GCA_024865655.1 of Emberiza elegans. Classification (NCBI taxonomy): domain Eukaryota; kingdom Metazoa; phylum Chordata; class Aves; order Passeriformes; family Fringillidae; genus Emberiza; species Emberiza elegans. Next base: position 2,430,633 of record JALJVW010000898.1, read on the forward strand.
TTGCCCAGGGTTTTTCTTCTGGGAAGCTGGGAAACCTCAGAGAAAAAGGAAAACAATATTATCTCATTTGCTTCTCCTGTGTTGTGCTCACATGTGGAATGTGTTTGGCGACTGTTCACCCACAGGTGATTGTTCCATTGCATTCTGCGATGAGTTGTTTTCACTCTTTGGCCAATCAGGGCCAAGCTGTGTCAGGACTCTGGAGAGAGTCATGAGTTCTCATTATTATCTTTCTAGCCTTCTGTAGGTATCCTTTCTGTATTCTTTAGTATAGTTTAGTATTCTTTAATATAATATAGTATCATAAAATAAAATAATAATAAATTAGCCTTCTGAGAACATGGAGTCAGATTCATCATACCTCCCTGCCATGGGGATCCCTGCAAATACAACAGGCGGGGGAAATCCTATAAAATTACTAAACCTCTTTTTGCCTTTTAAAAATTACTATAAAAGAGTGTATAAGGGATAGATTTCCAATAATTAACAAGGCAACTACTTAAGCCAGGCATAGAATGCCTAAATATTGAGAGTTAAAAAGCTGTAGCCCATTAATGTCACTTTGAAGGGCCTTTGTGAGATTGTGAATATTGGTATTAAACTGACAGTTTTTTCTTAAGCCTAACATTTCTGTTCATGCATGATCTTTCAGTGTAGTTGACTTCAATACTTGCAGATTTAAGTGCTAAGAACCTACTTCAGCCAGGGGTTTTAGGGATTGGTCTTTTGGGGTTGTTGTCAAGGTGTGCCCTTGTGACCCTGTTCTCCACCACAAACCTGCACTTGCAGTGACCTGAAAACCTCTTGTCACAAACAAGAGCAAGTGAAAAAAGTGTTATTTTTAAAATGTTTTTTTTGAGTATTGGAATAGGGATTCCTGCTTTGGAAGAGAGAACCTCAGGAAAATAATTTAAAAGCCTGGTCCTTCTGAAATGCTGATTCTTACTGTGTGAAAGCAAAGTGATGCCTTGTATCAGTGGGGTGAATATCTGTAGGATTGTGTAAAATCACTATATATAGTGAAAGTATCACTGAAAAAGTTTAACCACGTAGGAAGTTGTGTGCATGTATTAAACTTAAAATATGATTACGTGTGCATTAAAATATATGTAATAAAAAGAAAATAAAACCCACAAAAAACAAGCCATGATGTATAAATTTTAAATGGTAAGATTTTCATGTCATGAATATTAAAGAGTGTAATGCATAGGTGATAATAAAAATCATTCTCGGTTTGACAAACTACATTTATTTGGTTGTAAAAATCTGAGGAAAAATACAAAAACTCATAGAAAGCTTGTTGCAGTTAATGGAAAAATATTCAGTTTGTGGAGCTGGATTAAAGCTGTCCAAATATTACTGCTGGGTGAGTAAAAGACTGGATGACTCAATAATATTAGAACAATGAAGATAAACGTATGTATCAACATCCTTTATGATCGCATTCTTTACTTCAGTTTTCTCTTTAGCCTGTTTTTGTGTTAGAAAATTTAGAAGCTCACTGAAAAATTATGATTTTCCAATCAGTCTTGACTAAAACCTGTTTGAGAAGCAATAGAGATTTGCAGATGAATTTGTTCGGTTTCAAGATTGAAGGGTTAAAAACCCATAACCCAAAACCTGATGGCATGAAAGGAACCATTGGGATTTTTGCTTTGGTTGTGGAGTTAACTCCATCCTGTGTAAAGGGCATTGGAGAACTCCTGAGAAGAAAGGCTGGTCAACTGGGATGAAACCTCAGTTTTTATGGAGTAATTAGGGTGTGAAGCAAGCTTTCAGAAGAGTATTTGAAAGGGTCAACCCCTACTGCCTGATCACAAAGTAATGGTCAAGTTTTCTGTGAAATAAACCCCCAGTTTGCATTCACAAGTGCAACAGCGTTCTTGGTGGTTTTTATTTTAATGAGCTGGGCTTCTTTCAGTGTGTGAAACTGGGTGGAATTCATCTCTCTGAGTGGTGCTTCTCCAATGGGCAGCACTGCCCTCTTCAACCTGCATCCCACCCTGTCCTGCCTGCACCTGTCCCTCCTCCACCTGTGCTTGCTGACCACAAAATAATTTGATATTTCCTTTACTGGTACAAGGGACTTTGACCAGCACACTCCTAGGGAAGAAAATGGAGAAGGGAGGGGAGCTTGGTCACAGGGAATTCATCTTCATAGAGGTTAATTTTCAAGAGGGAAGGCTCTGAACTATCTGTTGGTCTCTTTTGACATTTGTAGAGCTTTGTGAGCATGAAAGGCTGTGAGTGCTCAGTGTTACAGTTCTCAGAGACTGCAGTGACATGCTGCTACCCTGCAGAAAGCCAATGTGCCTCTGACAAGTCTATTACCAGGGAGGTCTGACTGTGGCTTATTGCATTCGACATCTTTTTACAAAGGGTAAAGTGTTTTAAAGAATTTTGAGGAAGAACTGGGAGAAAATGGTTGCAGCAATTTCTTTTCTCCACACTCCAAAGACAATGCTGGTGTTAAAGCAGCTGACCTCCTCCAAAGCAGCTGTTATTTAAGGGCAGAAATGATAAAATCTGGCCTTATAATCAAGTCCAAGGTGGTATTTAGACTGTAAAACCCTTTGAGCAGGGTCCTCTGGATCAGAAAGAGCAAGACCCTGGGTGGTTTAAACATTATAACTGGATGAGTGTGTATCAGAAAACACACGGTTGCTGCTGAGAATCCTGAAAGGCAAACCAACACATGGGCTAGCAAAACCTTAGATATATCCCAGGGGTTGGAAAGAACAATTGCTAAATGTGTGGTGAAACACTGGCAGGTGAGAACTACTGACATCCATGGTGTCCTGGCAGGAGCAGGGGCTGCAGAGAAGGAGGAGGTGGGGATGGGTGGTGGGAATGGCTCCCTTGTTGGGGAAGTTGTCTGGAAGTTGTCTGGACATTGTCTGTGCTGTTTTTTGCACCACAATTATATAAATCTACATTGCAAACTAAACCAGATTCTATATAATGTGGTCTCCTAACTAGGCAGCTTCTTGTTTTCCTGCTCCTAAAGTTTCTCTGTGTTAATCCAGTAAATGCTGCTGGATTCCAAGCACTGGTTATCACAGGAGGGGTCATGACAAGCTTGAAGCTTCACGCTGCAGCTGTACTGGCTGGAAAGGGAATCTCCCCCCACCCTGGCTGCTGTGCCAAGGATTTTGCCTGTCCAGAGATGTATTGTGCCCCAGGCACCATCACCTCTGAGCCACAAAGAAGTTTTGTGCCGGTACCCCTCGGTGCCTGAGGTTTGCGCAGCCCCATCACTGCATGGCAGTGGTTAATTAAGCAAAGCTTTGTGTGTTTGGGGGCTACTGAAAAACCTCCCTTGCATGGGAGGATCATAGAATTACAGAATGGTTTGTGTTGGAAAGGACCTTAATGCTCATCCAGTCCCAACTTCCACCTTTCACTAGACCAGGTTGTTCCGAGCCCCATCCAACCTGCCCTTGAACACTTCCAGTGAAGGAGCATCCACAGCTTCTCTGGGCAACCAGTCCCAGTATCTCACCACCCTACCGTAAAGAATTTCTTCTTGATATCTAGTCTAAACCTGCCCTCTTTCATTTAAAACCATTGCCCCTTCACCCTGTCATTACATGCCCTTGTGAGAAGCTCCTCTCCACCTCGCCTGCAGATCTGCTTTAGGTAGCGGAAGGTGCTGGAAGGTCTCCTCAGACACTTTTCTTGGAATATTTACCATAAAATAGTCCTTGTACTCCCTGAGCCCTCTAAGAGGATAGGTAGTAACTTTGTGCCTCTCACCCCCTCATTAGGGGATTAATTAGGTGTGCTTTTCAAGATATATTGACAGTTGTGAGGTCTTTGTCCCTAATTATTATAATCTGTTTTGTCTCAAGTGTTTCACCTCTAGAATTGGGCAGCATTTTCCTGCCTTTTGGGCAATTTGACTGTCAAAGCTGTTATTTTCACTCACTGTTATGGCCTGATATAATTCCTTGCTCTAATTCTACAAAAGAGAAAAATTGACATCTCAGTTTCTCAGCCTCCTACACAGGGTAACACAGTGTTTGCCTTTTATTCCCAGAGTAACAGAGTTAGCAGTGGTAAAATCTGGTCTTGTTCTCTGTTACTGGAGAAGTAATAAAAATAAAATTATAGAGGAAATTGGCTTTTTTGTTTGTTGCTGTGTTGACTTGAGGATTGAGTGATGTGCTGCTGAAACTGGAGACCTAATGGTGGCTCATTCTCTCTCCAATGCTGGATGTTGCCTTTTGAATTAATCTCTAGGTCTTTGAACTAATTATTTTGAGAACATATGAGGATGGTGGGAATGGCTCCTTATTTGGGGAAGTTGTCTGGAAGTTGTCTGGACATTGTCTGGGGATTATATAAATCTACATTGCAAACTAAACCAGATTCTATATAATGTGGTCTCCTAACTTCTTGTTTTCCTGCTCCTAAAGTTTCTCTGTGTTAATCCAGTAAATGCTGCTGGATTCCAAGCACTGGTTATCACAGGAGGGGTCATGACAAGCTTGAAGCTTCAAGCTGCAGCTGTACTGGCTGGAAAGGGAATCTCCCCCCACCCTGGCTGCTGTGCCAAGGATTTTGCCTGTCCAGAGATGTATTGTGCCCCAGGCACCATCACCTCTGAGCCACAAAGAAGTTTTGTGCCAGTACCCCTCGGTGCCTGAGGTTTGCGCAGCCCCATCACTGCATGGCAGTGGTTAATTAAGCAAATCTTTGTGTGTTTGGGGACTACTGAAAAACCTCCCTTGCATGGGAGGATCATAGAATTACAGAATGGTTTGTGTTGGAAAGGACCTTAATGCTCATCCAGTCCCAACTTCCACCTTTCGCTAGACCAGGTTGTTCCGAGCCCCATCCAACCTGCCCTTGAACACTTCCAGTGAAGGAGCATCCACAGCTTCTCTGGGCAACCAGTTCCAGTATCTCACCACCCTACAGTAAAGAATTTCTTCTTAATATCTAGTCTAAACCTGCCCTCTTTCATTTAAAACCATTGCCCCTTCACCCTGTCATTACATGCCCTTGTGAGAAGCTCCTCTCCACCTCGCCTGCAGATCTGCTTTAGGTAGCGGAAGGTGCTGGAAGGTCTCCTCAGACACTTTTCTTGGAATATTTACCACAAAATAGTCCTTGTACTCCCTGAGCCCTCTAAGAGGATAGGTAGTAACTTTGTGCCTCTCACCCCCTCATTAGGGGATTAATTAGGTGTGCTTTTCAAGATATATTGACAGTTGTGAGGTCTTTGTCCCTAATTATTATAATCTGTTTTGTCTCAAGTGTTTCACCTCTAGAATTGGGCAGCATTTTCCTGCCTTTTGGGCAATTTGACTGTCAAAGCTGTTATTTTCACTCACTGTTATGGCCTGATATAATTCCTTGCTCTAATTCTACAAAAGAGAAAAATTGACATCTCAGTTTCTCAGCCTCCTACACAGGGTAACACAGTGTTTGCCTTTTATTCCCAGAGTAACAGAGTTAGCAGTGGTAAAATCTGGTCTTGTTCTCTGTTACTGGAGAAGTAATAAAAATAAAATTATAGAGGAAATTGGCTTTTTTGTTTGTTGCTGTATTGACTTGAGGCTTGAGTGATGTGCTGCTGAAACTGGAGACCTAATGGTGGCTCATTCTCTCTCCAGTGCTGGATGTTGCCTTTTGAATTAATCTCTAGGTCTTTGAACTAATTATTTTGAGAACATATGAGGATGTGTAAGTGTTTCCTCCCTTCCCCCATGCTGGCATGGCCTTTGGGGAGGGAAAGGACTTACGCAAAGTCGGATATAAACCCTGACCCTGTCTGAGTAAATTAAGAAGGAGGTGGAATTACTGATAGGAGCGCTCGGCTCCGTAATCCGAACAAGAATGAACATTCAGATGAGAAATGCTCTGGGTGCTTAGGTGAATCCATAGTGAAGTTTTAATTATGTCCTTTTGTGACTCAGCCTAAATTGCTAAGCCTTAACAACTTCCCAATCAGTAAGTCTGGATGAAATGGTGTTAAATAATGTTAGTGTTTTGCCACTGACATTTCTTAGGAGCAAGACCGCTCTGTTAATTTTCCATGAGAAGCACACTGAGCATTTTCTGCTCTGCCATCATTCCAAGAAACCAGGTGTAGGAGGACTGATGTCATAAAGGAACGTGACTAGTCCTAGTTATCTTTGATTGTGATGTTCTTCCCAGGTAACCAGGAGTGGGAGCTGATTGTGCAATGGGCAGGTGGGGTGTGCACAAGCTGCTGCCATCATTCCAAGAACACCAGGGTCAATTCATCAGATCTCAGATACCATCAGATGTCCAGGGGAACCCCAGGTCCCGGTGCAGTCAGGAAAATTTGGATCTGCATCTGAATTTTTTTATCATCTAGGTCTTTGAACTAATTATTTTGAGGTGTTCAGTATATCTAGCTTCAAATAAATCTAAAGTATGTAAAAATGCAAGCATTTAAAATACTTCTAAGTGTCTCAGGCAAGGGATTGGATTAAAAACATTTAAACAATGAAATTAATGGGACATTTGTTCATTATGGTCCATGGTTTAGGTTTTGCAGCTATTTGTCTCAGCTATTATGAGACCTATTTGCTCCCTGGAAGTTAAACAGCCCCTAAATGTGCCTTGCTTCTGAGTTTTCCATGTTCCCAGCAGTGAGGCATCACCCAGTATGCTGCAGCCCTTGGCCATTGGCATAGTGGGACATTTAGAAGCCTGTGTGTGCATGCATGATCAGATCTGGTAGTACCCATTTCTTCTGGAGAAGGGCTTTATCAGAGCATGCTTCTAAGCTATTAGAGGTGCAGAGATTTAAGTGGGTGGCCCAGTGGTACTCTTAAAGCCAAAGAGCAGCTCAAGCTGGTGGCAGAAGGAGGATCAGGAGCTATAAGCCTTATTCCCAGTGTTTGCTCTAAACACTAATGAACACTTTTCTTAATGCAAAGCCAAGGCCTAAAGTCTTGTGTTGTGAAATATCCAGGAGAGTGAAACTTGGGATGCTTATAAGCCAGTTATCTTCAACCCTCCCAGGCATTTAAAAAACAGTTCTGAGTCATTCTTTTGTACCTTTATGAGTAATCAAGGTGGTAAAATTATGTTAATCTCTTATTACAGTTTTTTATAACAATTTCTCAGGTTCAGGAGAAAGCATGCAACTAGTGCCCAGCTTAGGGTAACTACTAAAACTACCCACAGCCCAAAGAGTGACTGCATTCATTCTTACATGTACATTTTCATTGTGCTTAGTCATCACAGGACTCCTCAGGAAGAAAAAAAAAACCCATATAATTAATTAGATTGGATATTGGAAAAAAGTGGGTGGAAAATGAGTCAGTGACTGTAGTTGTTGTGGTACCCAGATGTGCATGTTATGGACAGGTCTGGTAGTTTCATTTGGATACATACTCATGAGTAATTCCCTGTTCCCTTCTGCCACGCAGATAAGAGCATCTGCACTCTCATTTATTATTTATCTGTGAGCAATGTTTTTCTTTTAATTAGAAATGTCAAAGTAAAATGATCTTTTCTGGGACTAGAAATGGCTCTTGTACATAAAGGATAATGTGTGCTTGGAAAATGTTAATACATTTCAATTTAGTGAACATCATGTTAAAGCTGCTGTACTGCACTGAGCTTTGTAGAAACAGTGTTTTGGAGAAGATGATGAAATTTGATAAAAAGCCCCACTATTTTTGGTCAATTTGTAACATATCATCCCCATATGTTTCAAAGCCTTTTGCTGGTGGATGCACATGAAGTGTAAAATGCAGGATGAGAGGCAGTGCTGTACCACACCTCTGCTCTGCACTTAGCCCATTTCACATTTGGTCACTTCTCAGTCTGCTGCCTTGATTGCTCTCTGTAATTAAATTCTCAGCAGCAAATTCAATTTCTGGGCAGCTGTGGCAGTGAACATGCTCCTCCTGTGTCTTCTTGGATGGTGCAGAGAAAAGCAAGGCAGCACATGCAAAAGCTGTCAATTGTCTCTAGCAGCAGAGTTGAGGAGGGAAGTGCAGTGAGGTAAGGGTTAGTCCTGCCAGTCCAACAGAAATAAAAACACTCCTTAAAAAAACCACTCTTGAATTCATGGAAAAGGCATCTGTATTTGTGGGATATGGTTTCCATTCCCTGTCTCCAGGCAGTGTGGCTCTGGGAGGGTGGGTGCTGTGGGTGTTGTATATTCAGGCCCATGACAGAAGTGCTGGAGCAGGGTGCTAACAACGGGCATCCTGTTTTTAGTGTTCAATGCTAGTTCAATGCTCCAGGTTTTAGTGTTCAATGCCAGTTCAATGCTCCAGGTTTTAGTGTTCAATGCCAGTTCAATGCCAATTCAATGCTCCAGGTTTTAGTGTTCAATGCCAGTTCAATGATCCAGTTTTTAGTGTTCAGTGCCACCTGGGCACCAGGTCACTCAGGGAGAGATCTGCCCATTCAGATTAACCTGGGCATGCTCAGCCCCACAGACCTTTCCACGTGGCTTCCCATTTTTAAATGTGGCTGAAAGGGGACTCCACAGCCTTTGGGTTGCCAGACTTTGCTAAATAACCCAGATTCATCAGCACTAAATCTTCTAGGCCTTTTTAAAAAGGAGCAGCTGTAGGAAGATTAATGTGTTTGAAAGCATCAGTCTATGACAAATGGTGTTTTTTGGTAACTCTGGCTCACGTGGGCAATTTCTCTGGAGTCAGTGGGATGGCTCGCTTGAGCAGAAGCCATCAGTCACAGCTCCTGCACAGCCCTAATGAAGTGTGTGGCACTGAAGGAAGGATGCTGCTTCTCAGAGGAAGGCTCAGATCCAGCCTTACTGAGTAGATGATGCAGGCAATCATCCCTGCTCTGTAGTTTCATCACTTTAGGAAGCATGACTGAAGAAATAGTTTCCTTGAAGAATTCCCAGTATGTTTTGAGTCAGGTTAGGTTAAATGCCATTGGGTCAGCAGGAAGAAAATCTCCTCTAGCCTAGAAGCTGTGCCACAAATGACACCTCTTGCCACAAATAACAGTCCCTGCTGTAATCATTTGTAAACCAGTAATGAGGGCTTTGATGGATTTGATAGCCTAACTTGGACAACTTCAGTAGTTATAATTTCTTCATCAGGTTAAAAGAATGCAAATAGACTGGGATATTGTGAAACTGTTACCTAAAGGTGTTTAAAAGCAAAACCCTGAGTGTGAAAGCTGCTCACTTCAAGTAACATTAATATTTCTAGATTTTCCCAGACAGCTGCACATGTTCTTCAAGTTGCCATGCATTTTCCATGGTGTGGGGTAGGGTGGGAATGGCAGGAAAAGTTTCCAGCCTGAATTAGGATGCTTTTATAATTTAGTGGGTTTTTTTCCCTCTGGTGATCTGATTCATTGAACTTCTGATGGGGGGTGTTGCACCATGCAGCTCATAGCATCAAAAAGCTGCTTCCCAATGAGCTAGGTATGCAGCAAGAATTGGAAATAATAAATAATAAAATAAAATAAAATAAAATAAAATAAAATAAAATAAAATAAAATAAAATAAAATAATAATACAAAAAATCAAAACCAACCAAACAAAAAACCAACTAACAACAAAAACCCCCCAGAAAACAAAAAACAAAAACAAAAGACAAACCAAACAAAAAAAAAAAAAAAACCCAAAAGCTTTAACAGATCAAAACTATCAAAACTAGACTGCAGAACCACCAACTGATCCACTAATCATCCTGGTCATGATGAAAGTGATGGTATTATAAAAACAGTGTGGATAAAGATGCCTGCTCTGAGAAGGGTAAAAAACAGGTGGACAAAAATAAGAGGCATCTTTGTGTAATGCAGAAAAAGTAGCAAACAGAGATGAAGAATTATACATATTATATAAATTGGTGATGTTGGGCTAAAATATATCAAAGAAATGGAGAGAAATTTTAGACTCTTAGAGAAGAGAGAATAATGTTTACTTTAGACTAGCTCCCTTAGTGATAATATCTTAACTATTTTATGATGAAAGGATACTGACTCATTAAATACCTTTATAGAAAATAATTAGTAGTAAAGATCTTGTACAATAACTGGAAGGATGATTGGAATCTAGAGAACAAATATTAAATTAATGTATATGAAGAGTTTGGTATGATAATGAGTAACAGAAAATTCTGAGAAATATAAAAGAATAATGCTTAGTGTTTCTCTAAGAAAAAGACACCCTTGGCTATGACTGGCCCATAAACCTGATGGAAACAGTGTAACAAATAACAGGGGAGAGAAAACCATTATTTTGCAAATAAAAAAATAGTGGATTTCACTGGAACAAATAATGCCAGACAAGTTTCATTGCATTTTTGCACTTGCTATCGTATTGCATTGAAATATCCTCATAAAGGAAATTCAGCCTGTGCTTTGAACCCCACCACATTGATAAGTGACCAAAGAACTAAAAACAAAGCAGTGGCATGTCCAGACAGAGATTCATAGCAGATAATTTATGCACAGAGCAAAAAGCACTTTCATTTAGCATTTCCTTTGATGAGGGCATGTTTTAACTGTGTAGATGGTACTAAACTGGCAGGCACAGGAAACACTGAGGAAAAAGGAATAATTCATGGCATGGAGAAATTTGGTTGCTACATGTGTAACTTAGTGACAAAGCATCCAATAAATTATTTTTACATCCTCAGTGTCAGCTTTATTTTTTCTTCAGTATTTTAAGTACACACACAAAAAAAAAAAAAAGATGACATGAAGCTCTTCTCCCTTGTTTCTATGCAGGAGAAAGGGTTGGCCATATGCAGTGAATCCACTCAAGAGCAGATTTGCAGTGCTTTGCTCAGAAGGAGCCAAATTTGCCCAAATTTTCAATGGTAATCCAATTCTGTCTTACATCTCCTTTAAGGGCTGTTCCTGCACCTCTAGGCAGCTTTTTGTCCACATGCATATTTGTTAATTTTAATTTTAAAAGTTCCATTTCTCCTGTAAATCATCAAATACAAAGAGCAGGGAATGCAACTCACAGAAGAGAATATAGATCCTGGTCTCTGATCTATCAGCCCTCTACAGATACATGCTTAGTACTGAGGTTGGGCTGGGTATGAAAATACTCAGTATTTTGGGTTTAAATGATGGATCCATATGCTGGAATTCTCTACTGCATAGCTGCAGGTAGAAATGCTCTCCCAGATGATTCAGTGTCTGCCTGATAGCTAATATCTAGGAATAATTAAAAAATATTAGTTTCTAATGACTCTTTAGAGGAGAATTATATTAAGCAGTAAAAATTACTTCCAGTGAATAATTAAAGTATCTGTAGTAAAAATAGTCTAAAAGACATGATTAGTGGAAAGTAGAAACCTGTAAATAGGAAATTCTAAATAGACACAGGGATGAAGGGTGTCAGCATAACAGATGAAATTCAGAGTAGTGAGAAAGATGAGTTTGCTGACAAAAAGTGCTAGTCTGTGTTGTGGAGGATTTCCCTGAAGAAATAATGGAAGATACCAGTGATGAAGGGTGTAAATAAACAGCTTATGGAAAAATTCAATTAAAATTCAAATTTGATTCAAACTCAATTCAAATTAAATTCAAAAGTTCAATTCAAATTCAAATAGATTGTAAGTGGTTGTAATGGAGAAGGAAAATGTGGCAGCAGTTTTATTCTGTTTTATTCTCCTGTTTATGGCCCCTGAGCACTGAGTTGAAGCTGAGCTGTCTGGAATACCACCAGGATGGGATGAGGACATCTCACTGCTGACAGGGTGAACAATTTGGGATGTCTGGGGTTGCTGGGGCTGGCTCCTGGACTCCTGGGGCCATCTCTGCCTCCTCTGGTGGCAGCAGTGGAGGCTTTCCAGGGCGCTTCTTTTTCACTGGGGAGCAAAGGCGCGGTATACAAATATTTTCCTGGGAAACTGGGGTGAATTTAGCCTCTGAAAATCAAATGCAGGTATCCCGAGTGACAGCATTGGTGGAACTGCTGGCTTTAAAGACCCTTCCAAATGCAGGCAGGATGGTCACCAGAGAACAGTGTTGGCACAGCTCCTGCCCCTTTCCCCGTTCCCTTCCCGGAGCGCGGCCTGTCCCGGCTGGGATGGGCTGTGCATCCATCGAGGAACAGCTCTGCTGGCACCCACCCCATCTTGCTGAGGCTGCTTGAGGGCTGGAAGCTTTGTCCCCTCCTGGCTTTGTCCCCTCCTGGCTTTGTCCCCTCCTGTCTTGCAGCTCCCAGCAGTGCTGAAGCCTTTAACGAGCCTGCCTCTCACAGTAGCCGAGACTGAGGGCCAATTACAGGTGCTGTCTGGGTTTCAGGATCATTAAATTAATCAGGACAATGCGGCCTGGTTCCTGTGAGGATGTTGTGTTTTGTAGCTGATGACGCTGTGTTCTACCTGCTGCCTTTGTCCACTGCCCAGAAACGGCGAGAAAAGCTGAAAAAAAACGAAAAAAATATCCTGCTGGAAAAAGAACCAGCTTAATGTTCATTACAGTGAGATGAAAACAGCCCTGAATGTGGGATGTTCTATTGACTTCATGTAACCATGCTGCAATATTATCTGCATGTTTACCATTTACCTGGTTTACTCTGGGAATGTTTAACATGATAGCTGATGTATTTCTTTCTAATGTATCCCTTACATTTAAAACAACCCCCTACTTCCTATTTGGCAGCAATGACCTTGCCTACTGCCTCCATCTTAGTTTTATTTCTTCCTTCTCCTTATAATCCTTTAATTTATGCCCTTTCCCTACTAGGCTTGTGCTTTTCCCCCTACTATAGCACAGGCAGGTTTAGAAATGGTTTTATGAACTGAAATAACTGAGATAAAGAGCCAGCTTGTGCAAGTCATCTGTACATAAAAGACCAATTAACCTTGAGAATCAATCCTGAAGGAAGCTGGGGAAGATTTCTGCTACTCATAAGCCTATGGTGCTTTTTCTTTTCCCTCTTTTCTTTGAAATGTGCTATTGGATCAAGCTGTAAAGAAACTCCATTGACTTCAATGGTGCAAATGAAATTACATTTTGATACTGAGTTTGGCTCAGTAGTTTCCTTTGAAGAATCCATGTTCTAGGAAAAAAGCACTGGGACAAGTTGTAACTTCAGTAAAGATATAACAGGGTGACTTTGGACCAAAGATATTTCTTTTAATCAAGAGAATTGTAGAAATCTTTGTGATTTGAATTTTTCACAGCTTGCTCTCTGGGGCAGAAATTCAGTTCTGTGAAGTTGGATGTAAATGCACGAGGGGTCATTTTAGTGTAGATAGGAGTTACCAAAATAGAGCAAGTTGTTTGTTTAAAGAAAGAGAACATAGGCAGCAAAGACAAAGACAAATGTTGGCAACCAATTCTGTTGTGCTGAAAGATAAATTGGTAATAATACCAAAGATTTAAATGAAATCTTTGGTATTATTACTCATCTTTGGTATTATTACCCATCTTTGGTAATAATCTTTGGTGGGGTGAAGCCGTTACATTCATATTGAAGGTGTGAAATTAATTGGAATCTCTCGTTGCTTTCTTGCAGCATTACATTCACAGAGCAATGACTTTATTTATTTTTTTAATACACAAATGTGCTATATATAGATACCCTTGATTTCAATTAAAAGAATAACTCTTGGTTTAGAGAACACTTCTCACCAGTCTAAATAATACCTCGTGTCTGACATGCTAGGAATTGGGAATTGTATTGAATTTCTAATTTTCCCTCTAACTTTTACAAGACTTTATTTATGTCAAGCTAAAGGAAAGGAATTATCATTTGGTTATTGAATCATACTTTGGAGTTAAAAAGAGATCATATTAGGGAAATTCATGGAAGGAAACTTTTACTACTAACAGGAAACTGATAAGAAACCTCCATTGAAGCCAAGTTGGCGTAGGAGTCTGGAAATTCATAGATATTTGCAAATTGCAATGTGGCAATCCTGAAAAGCATTGAAGCTGTCCTTGAAGTTGATAAGAGATGAGAAAGCTTCTCTCCTCAGCTGAACTCCAGGACAATTTTTAGCTCTGAAGCAAATATTGTTGGGTTTTTATTTGCAAAATGTCTGAAATGCAAATCTCCTGAAGGAGGATGGACTCAAAGTGTGCTGAAGGCAGGGGGAGTTTTTCCTCTGAATTCAGGGGTTTCTTTTACTGCTCTGCGTCCTTCCCTCCCGTCCATTTCTCACTTAGAGCCTTTACTCTTGCTTCTGTGTTTTAGCTTCTTCACAATGAAAACACAGAGCTGCTCTTTTTATAGTTGGCTTGGCAACAGTGTCATAGGATGCTGTAAGGCTAAAATACATTAAAGATATAAGGATGTACAAGCAGCTCCAGCCTATATCAAACCTCATCCTCAGTCTGTCCTTGATGTCTAGTCATGCTAAAAACACACATGGCTAAAGGAGTGAGGTTGGGTGATAGACCTGAAGATTTTTATAATTTGGATAACAAAAATACAGTGACATCAATGAAGGCCGCGTTGTTATTAAACTTTTTCACCAGGGCATTTTGGAAATGGTGAATGGCAATGGAGATTTTTGTCCTTCTCTTGCTTCAGTTGGGATTCCCCTTGGAGCTCATTCCTGCCCCAGAGGGATTTCTTCTGGGGCCAGGTGGGGACAGGTGTGGCTTAGTGGTCCCTTTTAAAATAGTTTTTTCTGTGTGGAGAATTTTCCTTTTAAAAGAGGTTTTTCCTTCTCTCATTTAATTTCTTCATCCTCACTAGATTTCTTGGTTCATGGAGTGAGGGTCCTGCTGTCAGCTCAGTTTGTCTTACTTGGGATTCCAGAAATGTGGCAAATGCAGTCAGAAATGACAGAACAAACCAAAGTGGGAGCTGTTTTCTCCAGCAAAGCAGGGGACTCTTCCAGCCACTTCAGAAACAAATAACACATGTTTTATCACACAGTTTTTCTGCTGACAGATCATATTATATTTTTTTCTTACCAGTTGATGGGAGTACCAAATCCCCAGTGGCAGGAGGATTTTGTGGATCAAATCCTAGGTGCCCTTTCAGAGGTTCATTCTTTAAAGGCTGCAGCTTTATTATGCTGTGAAAGTGAAGAAAGTTTGAAGTATTGCATGTTCTGAGTAAGACTATTTTTGTTTTCCTGCTTGAAACTAGTTGAAAGATAGTTATTGATTTGGTGGGCTTGGATGGTGGCCCTTTTCTGAGTCAGTTAAAAGCTGAGCTTCTCTGGAACCAGCTGTTTCTCTGCTCAGCAAAACTCAGAACAAGCACACTCCCATTCAATATAGAAGTCAAGCTTCATTTTTAAGACAAAAAATGAAAAAGAAATAAATCTGAAAAAGATAACGCTAGATGTTAAGAGTTTGTCTACTTGGAGGCCAAAGTATTCTGTACCATTTGAGTGAAAAAGTGGATCATCCTATAAAATGACTAGTGAGCATATGTGGGCCATAAAGATTTTCTAAAATGGTTCAGTTTGAAAGTTTACAATGATGTGGTCACTTCCCACAGAATTTCTCAGGAAACTGATGCTTTTCCAAAGAGCAATTTTTCAACCAGAAACTCCCAGCCAGTTCCTGTCCATAAGCACTGATCTGACTGAGCCCGAGCCTCTGCCATGGTGTGAGGCTAGATGAGGTCCCCTGGATGGGAAATGTGCCCTGCTGTGTCTGGAGCACTTTGGCAGCAGCAGGAGCTTTGGGGGATCCTGGAGCCCTGGGAGAGACCTTCCAGAGACCTGCCCTCACTGCATTCCCTGCTTGGGTAGGAAGCAGGAATGGATCTGTGTATGCTGGATGTATTTATGGGGTAAGAAGATGTTTTTTGGGGGTGACCATTTCTCTGGTAAACATTAATCACCTCCTTTCCTAAGTTTAAAACCAGGTTTTTTTACCTCTACATTTCCTCCTACTCCTATTCCCAGAACAATTTATTTTCTGTCTTTTCATGTGTAGCCTCTTAGCTTTAAGCTTACAAATGTCCTGTGTTTGTGCTGAATATAATCTGTTTAATAGAGAATGATTGCCTGAGGCTACAGATCTTAACCAAGCATTAGGCAGCTTACTGGCCTGCAAAAGCCAGTTCTTTTTTTTGGTTTTATTTTATTATTTCCCCTTTCCTGGCTACATAAATCTTCAGAGAATCCTTAGTCATGTGTTAAAGCTTGCTTGGCCTGAGGAGTTAATCCTTTCTAAGACAAGCCTTTTCTCCCTCACATGTGTGGGTATTCATGAAAGCTTGGTGAAAATCCAGGAGAGTTTTCCTCAGAAACTCACAGCCTTTGCTAAGGAAAGCACATTATTCACCTAAGGAAGAGGCCACCAAAGCTGGGCTCTTTAACATTTTCCTCATTTATCATGATTTCTGATTATATAATAATCTCTTTAGATTAATCTCTGCCTTAACTTTGGACAAGTAAATTGTTTAATTGCTGGAAATTTGTTTTTTTCTCTAAGACAAGGGAGAGCAGATTCCCCTGCCCAATCTTTCTGCAGCAGCCCCCCCAACCTGAGCTCCAAGGGTTGAGAACTATTGTGAATTCTATTATTTTTAGTTGGGTTTGAGATGCCAATAAATCCATGTATCCCCTTTTTCTTTTCCTAAATTCTGCTCATGAAAAGTGTTTTTTAGCTGTATGGGCTCACATTCATTTCCATGAACTCACTCTGGTTCATCAGCACTTTAGGTGGAGCCTGTGACTGAATGTGATCATAAAGGAGCATTTTTTCCCTCTTAGGATGAAAGTGAAATGGTTCTGTGAGCTGCAATATTGAATAATGAGATGATTTTAAAGAAAAGGATTATGTATGAGATCCTCTTAGATAAAAATTTACTTGCATGCCAGTCCTAGAAAACCTTGGTGCTTTTATAACTACTAAATTATATTAGAAATTTTGCTTTCCAAGCCACCCAGCTAGGGTTATACTAAATCCATGATCTCCAGACACAGGTAATTACTCTGCAAACACTCCAATTGTCCTGGAGAGCCTGCATAGTCCTACAGAGCCCAATACAGCCCTGTGGGCACACCTTCCTTTTCAGCTCTGCCTGCAGCCTTGCAGGTCACCTTCCCCAGGCAGGGAAGGTCAGTTAAGCTTGGCTTTCCTAAGCAAGGTATTCTCTGTTTGCTGCTAATTAGCAGCAGAGATTTAGCTGTTTAGCTGCTAGTTCATATTCTGCACTCCGTGGGGTATCTTCAGATGATTTACCTCTGTTACTGCCCAGGACCCAGCTGGGTGCAGTATTTGTGATGGGAAATATCCTAAATCACCTGAATGGTCAGCTGTGCCTTGCAGGCTGCAGATTTTTCACCACTAACCAAGAGGTGGGACCTTGTTTGGCAATGAGTTTCCTATGGGCAAAGAAAGGCTCTAAAAAGCTGCTTTCCTGCTTCTGTCTACCATTATCTAACATGGTGTATAGCATATGATTTGGGTAGCATGTGGTTGTAGAAGAAAAAGGTAATTAGAACTTGATTATTTGATTATGTGCCTGGTAGCATCATCTGCACCATTTTCCCTTCTTTAAAAGCTGCTCTGTGTAAGTGCAATGGCCCTGTGCAAACAGCTGGTGGTCAGCTACATCATTGCTATTCCAAAATACTGGGAATTATTCTCTGTGCAGGAGGTGAGCATGGTGTTTAATGGTCCTGTTACACTTATTTTATCTACAAAATGCGGGTCCTGGCTCTTGAGAGGGTTTCTCTGTTTGGGATCACCTGCAGTGAGAGCTGGTGTGCAGCTCCTGGGAGCTGAGGGGCTGCAGGCAGGACCAGCCACTGGTGCTTATAAATTTCTTCTGGGCAGCAGAAGGTGAGGATAGGAATTATCTGTGTGTCTGCAGTGGGCTGGGTTTCACAGCTGCACACCTGTAGTGAATGGCAGAAAGTGTAAGAGCCTAAATGAGGGATGTGGGACCCCAGGGGCTCTCCAAAATGCAGTTTATTCCATCCAAGAGGTTACAGCAGTCCAGGGTGGTGGGTGACAGAGCCTGTGCCTGCAGCTGTCAGCTCCAGACCCTTTGGTTTTGCTTACAGTGCATTATTTTCTTTGCTGAGCATCTTAATACAGTAGAACCAATCTATACCTTAACTTTTATCTATAGCCTATCATAACTACTATAATTACCATATTCATGTTACTGTTCTCCAATCACTAAAAGTTAGTACATTACAGTTTAAGCTAGAAGTTGCTTTTCAGTTTCCTTGCAGTGGAAAATTCTGAGACCTTTTTTCTACTTGCAACTTTGCTGACTTGTTTGCCTGTGCTATCTTTCTGCTTGGTAAAAACATCTTCTTGTTTGGGGTGAGTTTATCCTTTGCTCTAAGTCATAAAAACCCCTTCTAACTAACACACCCTTTGCCTCCTTGGTTATCCAGTGAGACTGGCTCAGCAATTCTTTTCTTCTATATCAAAACTTGCTTCCATCTCATTCCTTCATCAGACTCCACATTTAAAAATCTTTCTGCTAAGCACACATATCTGTGAGACTTTCTTGTCAAACTTTCATCCTTCCCAACAAGAAAGGAAAAGGCATCAGGATGTTCATCACTGTCCTCCAGTGTGCATTTATCACTGGTCTCAGACAATGAACAGCATTTTCTCTGTCCTCTCTGTGAGTGGGATGAGGATATCTCTCACTCTGTTGCACTGACAGAGGGTTGGTTTTGGTTGTGATTTGCCCTTTGGTGAAGAGGTTGTGCCTCCTCACCAGGTACCTTAAGTGCTTCCTGGCTTTAAATGCAAAGGTAATTGTGGGATTACACCTTCCTCCTTCACTCTACAGGGCACCCATCACCCACCTTTGCTATCCTATGGCCCTTTGGTCTCCAGGAGGAGGACATGACCCCTGCATCCCTCAGTGATTCTGCTTCCTGGCCATGGTTTTCAAACCCAGCAAGCAGCCCTGTTGCTCTGCCAGCATGGGGAAAACATCTCAGAGCTTCTCCTCTGGCCTGGCTTCTGCTGCTTGCTGACAGCCCTGCCCTTCCTCATTTGCTATTTCATCCATAAGGGCCAATTAAATCTCTAATGCCATCATTTGCCTGCCACATGACTCCCCCTTACATTTTGCTGTGTAATAACACAGAGGCACTTGTTTCTTTGAGGCTGTCTCTGTGAATCACTGTAATGTATTTGCACAGTGAAAGGGATTTGGAATTAATGTAGCCTGAATTGTGGCTATTGATTTAGTCCCCCTTTCAGTTTGGCTCTGTGTTTTTAACAAAGAAATGGCCAATCAGTTCATATCGTGCTGAATCATTGTTCTGGGGTGTTTTTTATTTTAATATCCTTGGATAGTGGAGTGCTGATTGTGGTGCTCCAGGGGCAGCTCAGCCCCAATGGGATCAGCCACTCCTGGGCTTAATTTTGTCCTGATTTACTGCAGCATCATATAGTAAAAAACAAAACCAAAAAGCAAAGCAAACCCCCAAGCTCAGGCAGATGGCCTGTGCTGGTAATCCTTCATCAAAATGGCTCCTGACAGAGCAGCTGTGGCTCACTGCTTCTCTGGGCTTTCCATCAGATATGGAAATGAAACTTTCCTGGGATATGAAACTTGGCTGTAGCAGTTTGCTTCACTCGGGCACCTCTCACAGAAAAGGACAACACAGAAAAGGGAATGACTTTTTTGGAAAGGGAAGCAACCTCATTCCTGTTGAGACAACCTGCCAACACGTGACTTTTTGCTTACCACTTGTGTTTATGTATTTTTAAAAATATCTTTCAGCCTTTAAATTGGAAAGCTTTTGTAGAGGCTGGAGGTAAAAGCCTACAGAAGCAAAACAGCTTAAAATGGTCACAGATCTTCACAGGAGGCAGTTGTGAGTTAGGGAGTCTGGTGTTGCTTGTTGGGGATTTGATTAAGCAGTTAATTCCAGCTCTTTATGGATTCCATGGATGTAAAGGTAATACTTCTGCAGGAAATCCCCAGGATTCTTCAGTGGGGGTTTCCTGCAGAACCCCCCAGGTTATTTTCTTCAGGAAACCCCCAGAATGCCTCGCTGACTTTGCCGTCCCTCGTGTTGGATTTTCCAGTGCTGCTGGAGGTGTCAGGTGGGTAGGAAGGCTGTAACTGAGATTTGCTGCCTTTGGTTCTGTGCCTGTCTGTGTGTGTGTGTGAAAAACTCAGCCAGTGGTGGAAGATTCATAATTATTTCCCTGTCTCTGTGCCTGGCGGTGCACAGTTGTATATTGATTTGCTGTAGTTGAGATGAGCAGACAATTACGATGTTTCATTACAAACCTTGAATTATGGCATTAGGCAGCCAGTTGTTTGGTGTGTGACAGATTGTGAATAAATACAGGATGTTGAGTTTGCAGGGGTCCCCAGGACGAGGTGAGAGATGAAAATCTGACTCCATGTTCTCAGATGGCTGATTTATTATTCTATTCTATTCTATTCTATTCTACTAAAACTATAATAAAGACAAAGAATACATACAGAAGGCTTAACAAGAATGATAATGAAAAACTTGTGACTGACTCCTCAGTCTGACACAGCTGATGGTGATTGGTCTTTAAGTAAAAACAATTCACATGAAACCAATCAAAAAATGACCAGTTGGTAAACAATGTCCAGACCACATCCCAAAGCAGCAAATGCAGGAGAAGCAATCAGATAATTTTTGTTTTCATTTCTCTCTGAGGCTTCTCAGCTTCCCAAGAGAAGAAATCCTGGCGAAGGGATTTTTCCAGAAAATATGACAGGGACAATAGGACATTGCAGGGAGATAGGCACAGGGAAGGCAGTATGTTGGGAAGGCTTTGACAGGGCTGCTTTATCCCTGGAGTCTCCCTGAGTGCTGCAGGAGACCCTTAATACACATTGATTGGGGTTATCTCTGCACTGGGTGTTACAATTAATTAGTGCTGAGGCTGTCTCCATCTGATGTGATAAAGCTTTGGCTGGGTTCTGTGGGTTGTGCTGTGGTTGTATTCTGAGTCCTGAAAAAAATTGATGTCTGAATTATTTCAAATGAGGGAAAATGTCCACTGGGTTGGTTGTGCCTTTTATTTCTTTTTTTTTTTTTTTCCTTAGAAGCATATGTTATTCTGGGTGGGATTTGCAGTCTTCCACATTGAAGGGAATGTTTTCTAATGCATTTTGACAAGCACACTTTTAGCTGGAAAGCAGACTATCTCCTGTTGCATGGGTGTTTCAGAATGAAATATCCTTTGCTTTTGAACTGAGCAAACCCCACAGCTCAAACTCTTCCTCCTCCCCTCCGTCCTTCCAGACTTCAGAGTGAATGACTTTGACATCCTGAGTGGTTTCAGCTTAAAGACTCTCAGGTGGCAGGGACTCCAATGAGATGACAGGTACCATCCTCTGGAGGCCCCACCTCTCTCCTTGGACAGTCAAAAGAGACATTTAGACTCTTTTAAATGAGGACAGCAAACTTCCAGACTCTCAACTCAGGACAGATTTGATACTGTTAAAATAGGTACAGTTTGTGGAGAAAAATGGAAATGTAATTATGCTATAGCTGTATTTTCAAAGCCAATTAAAAATATGTTTGGTTGCCACTTCAAAATATAAGCATGTCATGCCCATATAACATCTCTTAATTTAATCTCTTCATGCTCTTCCTTCAATGTTGAACCTTGCTTAAAACCTCAGAGCTTACAAAGTACGCTGTGGTCAGTGCTAGGAGGAGGCTGTGGGAACCTGTGCCAGCACTAGCCTGAGAAATGCAGAGTTCACAGTATTTGGAAATTAGCTGCTCTATATGCACATTGCCTTTCAGTGTATTATTATTCTTTTTTTTTTTTTTTTTTTTTTTTTTTTGCACCTTGACTACATTAACCTTGTGCTGGCTCTGTGGGGCTGTCTGACAGAAGATGGATGGTGCTGGTGGCCTGGCACAGCACCACAGGCTGCTGCCTGCAGAGGGGAAGCCTGCGAATCCTGTTTGCTCAGGGAAGGCACGATGGGCAGCACCACCTGCCCAATTGGCTGGAGAACCCTGTGCCCCTGCCCTTATGCGATGAGCTTTCCTTGGCAAGAAAACAGATGGATTATCAAGAAAGCTTTGCAGGATTGTAAAAGTGGGGCTAAATGTTCCTATTTTGCTGCTTTTTGAAGCTCTGCAGAAGCGCTCTCTGGAATTGCCATGGCAAGGGCTGCTGCAAGATTTCCTCCCACGGCAAAAGCGACTTCCTTCCAGCAGTGCCTCAGGCAGGATCAACACTGCAGATTTAGAAAGCTCTTAGCAAAGATTTTGATCCAGTCTTTTGACCCTCAGCAGACCTGCATTTGATCTTCTTGTGTGCCACTTGCCACAGCTCTTGGGACATGATTCCATGCTGGTGAAGAGCACAGCTGCTGTTGTAACAGGTGCCTGGATAGGAGCAAAGCTCTTTTGTACATTTTACAAGTAAGGACCTAAATGTCCTGGCTTTTAGCTCCTGGGCAGAATTACATTTGGGATAAGAACACTTGTTTTCACTGAAAGTGTTCAAGGCCAGATGGGATGGGGCTTTGAGCAACCTGTTCTAGTGTGTGGCATTCCTGCCCATGGCTGGGAGGTTGGAAGTAGATGATTTCTAAGGTCATTTCCAATCCAAATGATTTTGTGGTTCTGTCAGAAAGATGCTCTGAGGATAAAATTACCAGAGCACCCAAGCTGTGCTTCAATGTTCTGTGTCATAAGGAAGCAGATGTAAGTTAAACACTGAATTATCAGATTTTTTATAGACTTTGATTTCAGATCTTAGATCTAGAGCTGAGAAGAGCACTGCAGAGCAGGTGTGGACATCAGGGCTGTTCTCACCCATTTCACTGGGTGTCAACACAACCTCAGAATTTCAGATTTTCCAGTTAGGCTAGGAATATTAACCCCTGCAGACAGATCCTGCTTTGGACATGAATTTGCAGCAAGCTTAGTGAAGCTGGTTCAGAGCTCATGTGCTGAACTTGCAGCATGCTGGGAAAACTTCTGCTTAATGGAGACTGACTTGAGTAGAGAATAGTCTTCCCTCATATTCTGGCCTCAGGTGATGCTCCAGCTTTGGGGAGAGGTATAGGTTTGTTCTATTCTTACAATTTCAAAATTGCTTTGAATTTTGCCTTCGGTGCTTTTGGTTGGTTCTTGTAGATTTTGATGTTAGGGCGTGCAACTCCCTCCCCGCTGCATGGCAGGGATGTGGAGCCCGACTGTCTTGGAGCAGTGCAGCAAGCCTGAGCCTTCTGCTCTGTAAATCCCTGATTATTTACTTCCTTATGCAATGAAACTGCTGATAAGCTCCGAGGGAGTCACATGCAAATCCTGCAGCCCCAGGAGCAAATGTGACACCTCTTTCAGCTCTGTGCACTCGAGCCTGGGCAGCCCTCACTGTGCTCTGTCGTGGCAGTCAGCACGGTCTCGTTTCTATTTTGAGCCTAAATTGATTCAACTTCTGTTTGCTGGGCTTTGGCTCCATTTCCCCACGCTACCTGAAAAGGAACTGAGGGAGCAAACAGCTTTCCTGAGCTATTGTTACTGCCTGGGGCAGCTCCAAGCAGCCTGACCGCCCCACGCAGCCGTCCTGGGGGCTGGCCAAGGGAACTGGGACAAGAGGGGAGTCTGGCATCTGCTCCTTGCTGCAAGGATCAGGCTGAGCTGGCTTGGCAGGGATGCAAGGAAAATTCTCACTGGAATCTCTGATGTCACGAGAGAGGGAAGAGCGTTGTCATTGCCCCAGGAAAAGGGTTGTAAATCGTTGTTTCCTGCTCCGCTTGCTGAAGGGTATTTCCATCCAAATATTTTGTGGCCTTTTCCCATGAGAGTTTTGCACAGAAATAGGAAATAGAAATAATGAAAGGAGAGAGAATGATTATGTGGATTTTGTGGGGAAATATGACTGCAGTTGTTTTAGCTGGAGCTTTAGGTCACAGTCCTTAAAGGAAAGGGAAGAGCCTTTGGTTGTTCCTGATTTGTCATGTGTGAGTCTGAATGCCTCTGTGCTTTGTCCCAGGTTATATATTGTTCCTCCTGTATTTCTGGGACAGCTGTATCCAACCCTGCTCTTGTCCCAGGCCAGGGTAAGGTGGTCTGGTGGCAACTGTGCTTTTCCTCAACTGTGATTTTTATCTTACCAGAGCCACAGGTTTGTCTCCAGCAGCTGAGGTGAAGCACTGAAGCACACATGGCGCCATGAATGGGCAACAGCATTGCCCCCATGATGTGTTTCCCTCTCAGGATCCATGGGGATATTTTCTATCCAGCTCTAGATGCTTGGTCAGCACGGTCTCGTTTCTATTTTGAGCCTAAATTGATTCAACTTCTGTTTGCTGGGCTTTGGCTCCATTTCCCCACGCTACCTGAAAAGGAACTGAGGGAGCAAACAGCTTTCCTGAGCTATTGTTACTGCCTGGGGCAGCTCCAAGCAGCCTGACCGCCCCACGCAGCCGTCCTGGGGGCTGGCCAAGGGAACTGGGACAAGAGGGGAGTCTGGCATCTGCTCCTTGCTGCAAGGATCAGGCTGAGCTGGCTTGGCAAGGATGCAAGGAAAATTCTCACTGGAATCTCTGATGTCACGAGAGAGGGAAGAGGGTTGTCATTGCCCCAGGAAAAGGGTTGTAAATCGTTGTTTCCTGCTCCGCTTGCTGAAGGGTATTTCCATCCAAATATTTTGTGGCCTTTTCCCATGAGAGTTTTGCACAGAAATAGGAAATAGAAATAATGAAAGGAGAGAGAATGATTATGTGGATTTTGTGGGGAAATATGACTGCAGTTGTTTTAGCTGGAGCTTTAGGTCACAGTCCTTAAAGGAAAGGGAAGAGCCTTTGGTTGTTCCGGATTTGTCATGTGTGAGTCTGAATGCCTCTGTGCTTTGTCCCAGGTTATATATTGTTCCTCCTGTATTTCTGGGACAGCTGTATCCAACCCTGCTCTTGTCCCAGGCCAGGGTAAGGTGGTCTGCTGGCAACTGTGCTTCTCCTGAACTGTGATTTTTATCTTACCAGAGCCACAGGTTTGTCTCCAGCAGCTGAGGTGAAGCACTGAAGCACACATGGCGCCATGAATGGGCGATTGCATTGCCCCCATGATGTGTTTCCCTCTCAGGATCCATGGGGATATTTTCTATCCAGCTCTAGATGCTTGTTTCCTTGCTCCTGACAATCCCTTGTGGCTGGTCTGAACCTGTGTAGAGGTTAATTGGAGTGGAGCCTGTGTATTTGAATGCTTGTGGGGCGCTGCAGACACAGAGGCTGCAGGAGAGATCACGAGGCTGGAGTAGCTCTGGGTGAGGAGAATAGATTTGTAATCAACAGAAAGGAACAGATGGCTTTGGTTGTAATGCCTATATTTATATTTGATGTTAATATTCCTCCCAGAGCACCAGCACTCCAGTGATATGTAACACAACTTAAAAGCATCTGGGGAGGGAGGGGATAAAATAAATAGGTTTTTTGAATCCCGTGAGGAAATACAGCCGTGGATTTAGCCACGAGATTTCAGTGGGTGTCAGCAAGCAGAGAAGGCAGAAGTTAGATGCTATCTTCCTTCAGAGCACTGTGGACATTGCCTTGATGTGCCCATGCCACAGACCCCAAGGAGCCATGGTGGGACCCTGGAAGGGAGCAGCATTTGTGCCCAGCGCTCCACCTGCAGCAAGGTGTTGTGCCATGAAAGGAGCTCTTTCTCAGAGCAGTTTTTAATTCAAATGTGGGGAAAGACACCAAGCCCTTGCTCTGTCATTCGTGCCATCCGTGTCCTGGTGCGGTCAATCCCATCCTTAGAGCATCTTCTCATGCTTGTCCATGCTGGGATTTACTGGTGTACTTGCAATGGTGAACTGATTCATTCTGTGAATGCAATTAGTCACCACCAGCACACAGGTGGAAGATGAAGGTTAATTCTGCAGCACCTAATTAGCTGTCATTGCTGGAAGGGCTTAAGAGCAGAGCCAAGGTGTTTTGGTTGTGGCTGCACCATCAGGGGGTCTCATGGAGCAATGGTCAGGTACCCCAAACTTCCCCCAAGACCTGTGTGTTACTTTAACAACCTTTTGTCATTCTGTTAAAAGATAAACAAGAAGCTGGAGTCTCCGTGGGTGTAAATCAGTGTGGCTCTGCAGGCAGCAGAGCTGCACCAAATTTTATCAGCCAAGGGGAGATGGAGCTCGTGGGTTAAATGATGACAGAATTATCCTTGTGTGAGTTGCTATGTGTGCATAGAGAAATGCACAAGCAGGTGTGTACGTGCCCACACACTCATTAAAGGCGACTGTTTTTTTTATTTGCTTGTATTTAGTGCACCTTGGAGGCTTTACCTAGACAAGAGTCATAAATGAAATGCCATCAGATTGTTAACACATCCCCAACTTGTTAACAAATAATCGCATGATTTACAGCTAAAAAAGCCAGTTGAAAGACACACTGAGTAACATTCCTCCAGGTCCCCTGGCATGTGCATATATTAGAAACCCATGTGATACAAAGCACAGGACAAAAATGATTGATAGCAGGTTACAGTGCTCTTCATTACAATGAATTAATTGATCACGTCTAGCAGATTTTCCTCCCAGCAGAATCGCTGGATATTGGACATGTCTCTCTCATTTCTCTTCTATCCTCTCTGTTGGAAACAAGCCAGGCAGTTTTATACCATCATTTAAATTTATTTGTGACCTGAGAAAGTTGTGTTGCCCTTGAGACAGCTAACTTTTTAACTTCCAGCTAATAAGTTTGGTGGTATTTTAGGAGATACAGGTATGGATATTATAAAAAGTTTTCTGATGAGGTGGAACTCCTCAATCCATTCCTGGCAGCAGGTCTCACCTGAATTGAAATGTTTTTCCTGATTCTTGAACTGCTCTTGTTTGACCAGCATCCTATTCTAAACCAAATATACTCCAAAGACATTAACCAGCACTGTTTTCCATAGTCATGAGCAGTGGAAGCCAAAAGCCAATGCCTGCAGGGAGTATCCCTTCAGCCCAGGGATGGGACTTCTTGTGACAGATGATGACAGTGATGTGATGGTAGGAAACTGGAGTGAGAAACTTCTGCTGCTTTCTGTCCTCTACTATTTCACATCTTATTCCCTCTTTCTGGTAGGTGCTTTTGGTGGTTCTTATATGTGGAATGATCTGCCAGAGATAGAGAACATGTTATTAACCTGCTGTTTTTACAGGCTTTATCCTGGCAGAAATATCCTCTTTATTACACTTGTGACTGGCCTATTACAGAGTCTTAAATGTAAAGAAAATAAGTGCTCCAAGCTTTCCATTTCCCAGAAGCCACTCAGACAGTGGGCAAACTACTGTGGAATTGCATTAGTGAATTCAAATCTGTTTTGTGGTTTTGTGCCCTTTGCCTGTGGATAAGGCAGTATTATCTGTTTAAGGACTCAGCTTCTGGATTCCACTCCTGACCTGTCTCAGTATTTGGCAGTAGGTAAGACAACATAAAGTCTGGTTCCCAGAATAATTTGTGGAGAAATGTATCATCTCCAGGTGTGCCAAATGAGATTATATTTGAAAGGCAGGTGAGTGAACACTTCTCTGAGACTCCTCAAGCAAGCCAACAGTTGATGAAGAAGTAGGATTTACACCTCTGGCCCATGAAAACCTTCCTGTGCACTGTAAAGGAGACCCAGCCCTGTTTGCCAGGGGAATTTGATGTCTCCTGCCATTTTTACAAGGTGCCCTTTGCTACATACACCTCATGCTTTATCTGAGATGTGTTACACCCTCCCTGCCCATCTCCAAACCACCCAAATCAAGCTATGGGGGGACAATGGAGCAGGGTGGGAGGTTTAACTCCTTTCTCCTTTAGGAAAAGAATATTTAAGGCCTTAAAATACAATGCAAATGTGTGTCATCATGTCTGCATTTCTTCTTGATGGCTTTCCTGCAAGTTGCTTTCTGTAAAGTGGGGATAGGAGGTTTTGAAACAGGAATCAGCATTTCACCAAAGATGCAGTTAAAGTACAAAGCTTATTCTCTTAACTCTCAATTTTCTATGGTCTGACTGGCATTAAAAAGTCTCTCTTTGATGAACATTTGTAAGGCTTTGTTGCTAAGAACCAGAATATGCATTTGGAAATTCTATTGAGTGGCTTTGGAGATGTGTATCCCTAGAGACTGTGTTAATTTCCATATTCATTAAAATGTTCTGTGGTGCCTGAGAGACCCAGACCCTTGAATAATAAAGCTGTAGAAGCTGGGAAAGAAGACATCAGGATCAAGGAGTAGTTTCATCACCACTTTAATCCAGCCTAAGTCTGTGTGACCAATAGGTCAGTCCTGTTCCTGACTGAAAATGCTTTTTTTCCTCTGTCCATCTTTCTGCCTTGGCCATCCATTGCCACTCCTCCCTGTGTCCACAGCAGTGCTGACACAGTCTGCAGGGAGCTGTTCTGCTGAAAACTAGGAGAAAAAAATGACTTTATGATGGATCAGGTTCTTTTTAGATGTAGTGCTGACACAAAAGAAAAATGTGGTTTGGGGCAGGCAAACTGCTCAACACTTCTTATTAGCTTATTAAGCCATCACTGGATATGCCTCTGCAAATGCAGTTTGTCTGGCTGAAAATAATCTTTTTGGGGGCTATTTTGTGCCATCCTGTAGAATTTTCTGTTTGGTATCTCCTTCCCTGAAAGTCAGTGGGATTATTTTAAAAGGGAGGAAGCTTTTTTTCCTTCTCTAGAGCTTCACTTGCAAGGATGACAATGACCATTACCTGTTATTTAAACAACATCAGGGTGATGAGTACATGAGCTGGTTAACTGTGGCTCATCCTGTTGTCCTTTGAAGTGAATGGATATCTTTTATTGACTTAACTGGGCAACAGATAAGGCCCGGGATGAAAGAGACAGTGTTTTACTAGAAGCTACTTGTTTCTGCAGGTTGCAAAAATAAATCATCCCAGACACTTTCAAAGATAGCTGGGGTTGGGCTGCGCATAGCTTTTTGACAAAGTTTTATTTCAAAGAAAAATAAATTTCTCATAGTCAAAGGGCTGCTGGCTGACCTGACCTTTTCAGACTGAAAATGGTCCCTGAAAAGAAAAAAAAGGTAATGATAATAAAAACTCTCCTAGCTATTACTAGACTGCTGCTGAAAGGGATTTGGCAAAGGCTGAAGAAGTGTCAGAGTGAGAAAGCACCATCTCTGCTGGAAGATGACAGTCTCTGACCTGGCTGCTGCCCTGTGAGGTTGGAGAAATCTCCACTGATTCCAGCCAGAGGGAGGGTCCCTGACAGTCAAGAGAACTGCTCAGAGCACAGCCCTGCAGTTTCTTGCAGTTGATGTTGTGTTACATGGGAATACACTGTGCTTAAGAAACTATCTTCAACAAATCATGTACTAAATACATATAAACGTAGAGCATGGTAAATGTGATTTCTTGGAGGGATGCAGCCAGCCTTTGGGGCCAGCCATGCTCTCTGAATCTCTTTATATGCTGAAATGGTATCTTTGGGGCTGCACTTTTCAACAAATAAACTCTTCACCCCTAGATATTTCTCCCAGCTCTTCTGCTCAGCTCCCTGGCTGATGATATCTGCTTCATTAGCTGCCTGATGAATGCTCTGAGTGCATTAGCATCGTTTTATTGAGCCAGTAACTGCGAGCTTCACCCTGCAGAGCTGGGCATTATCCGTCACTGGGAGGTTTCTAAAAGGTTAGGCAAACTTCTGTCAGGAATGGTTTAGGTGTGGGGGCAAGAACATGGACTAAATGGTTTCTGAAATGCCCTTCTAACTCTGCAATCTCTTAACTTAAAACCCTGCTGTATACTAGTACATGATTTCTATGAGAAGCATCTCATCATGACAGGCTTCTGTAGGACTGGGAGCTGTTCAGAGGCTGCACCAACACATTCAGAATGTCCATGGCAGCCCAACACATTCAGAATGTCCATGGCAGCCCAGCAGGTGCCAGCTGGGTGCAGCAGGAGGGAACAGCAAGGACTTGTCCCACCTAACTCAGGTACCTGTGTGGAAAGGAGTCTGTACAAACTCTGAAGCTGTGGAGGGAGAAATGGACGCAGTTCCTGTGTCCTATTCTGAATGTCTGGGATACGCTGGAACCACCTCCTGGTTATCCCTCTGTGATCTTCATCCCATGCTGCAGCAGGTTCACCAAGGACAAAGGAAGTCCTTTGGCCTGGTTGGTGTGAGAGCTCAATGCCTTTTTCATTTCCAGTGGAACACTGATGTCATTATAGCACAAGAGTTCTATTGTCATTACATTGCAAGGGTTCCAAATTGCCAGAGTTTTGTACCTCCTGGATGGTTCTTGTAGGCAGCTCCTCTAGGCACTGACTCTTCCTTGTCCTCACAGCAGCCAACTGACTGCAATTCTCACCAATCCACTCTTTTATAACACTCTTCTTATTGGTTACAGCTGTGGCCTGTTAACATCAGGCCTGCTCCTAATCTTTAATAATTAACCCAGCTGCAACTCTTTAGGGGGTAAGATTACTTTCTATACTACCTTTATTTACTTTTGTTCTATCCCCCTACAGGACTATATTCATCCAAACGCTTTTTTATCAGTTGTTTGTAAACATTGCTAAGGGCTGTCCCTGTCTTCCTCCTGCGGACAGAGCTGCTCATGGCTCTCTGAACTTCACCCATCATTCTGAAGATATCTGTCCACTGTAGGTCACTCTGCTCACTGGCCTAGGAAAACTGGACATTTATTTTAACACATTTAGGATAGAATTATGGTTTACATTCAAATAGGTTATATAAAAGCTTAGTAAAATGTCATTTATTCTGATTCCTTGCAAATATTGATGATATATTTTTGCTGAATTCTGGCTTTCATTCAGTAAACCACTTCAGTTCATCTTTAATTTGCAGATGGCTTTGGCAGTGTTCCAACTTCAGCTTCTGGTGATTGAAACCTGGTGCATGAATTAGATTCAAGATGCAAATATCCTGATTTTGAGAAAGTCTGAATATATGCAGCTGCCTTGTGAAGTTCTAAGTAATGTAATTGGGTCTGGGATTCTTACTGCCAAAACAGCCTCAAATGAATTAGGGGTCCAGAAAAGAGAAATGTGGTAGAATACACATAAATTTCTTTAGGAATTTGGGGATTTAGGAATAATTGAAAACCTGGCTCAAATTTTCAGCTGAAAACCACTGATATAAGTAATTTCAAAGAAGATTAAAGGGGAATGTGCTCATGTTGGGGAGGTGTAGAGGTGGGCATTAGGTCTGAGGAGTGATGTGACAGCCCTGCTGACTCAAGGGTGTGTTGCTTCCTCATGGGCTGGGTGAGAGGAGCACAGAGGGGCAGCAGGAATATTTGGGATAGAATTACAAGTAATGAGTGTGGTAAAAGAGGAAGAGGGGCTAGAAGCTCAAAACTAACAAGAAATGGGAACTTGCTTTTCCTTTTCAAGGCCTGAGTTTGAAGTGACTGATAAGCAGCCCTTGAAAGCTCTGGAGTAGTCTCAGTGTGTTGAAAGCATCATCCCTGAGTGTGCTAATGCTATGGATGCCAGACTTGGGAAGCAGCCACAAAGGAGAATGCCATTTCTCTGCATCTGCTGTCTTTTGGGGTGACATTTCCTGGTGTCGCAGGGAAGTGAAAATGTTGACTCATTTTCATTGAGATTTGTCTGGGAGGAATCACAGCAGTGCTCAGTGAGGTTGGGTTCCCTTCTTATCTCTGCCTGTAGCCATTCTTTCCTTAAAAGAGGCTTTTATTTGTGAGGAGGGTTGAGGTTTTTTTAAATAAATACCCAACTAATCCCTATTGTAGATGTAAATATAGACAGCACAGAGGTCTGTAAAGATTATGGATGCCCCTTTTGGCAAGCAGTATCTTTTAATAGCATTGTGTGCAGTTAATCGGGTTAAGCAAAAGTATCAGTGGAACAAGAAGTCCACATTCAGGGAAGGAGTAACAACCTCTTGGAGTTTTTGGTTAGTGATATTGGCCAGGTAGCAAAGAAGAATTCTTTACTTTTTAAAAATTTTTTTTTTTTTTTTTTTTGTTTTTGGCCTTTTAAATTTTTTTTTTTATTTTGACACAGTGATGTTTGTGGTTGGAAAACAGCAGGAGCAGAGCAAGCTGTTAAATTGCAGAGGCTTTTGCTATCCTGTTTCATAACAGATATGGTAAATGCTCTTTGCTCCTGGGCTTCATCCAGTGTTTTCTGCCCAGACTGAGGGTTCAGTGCATTGGGAACTGGTTGTAAGGGCTTGTGACCTCTCTGCTCTTTGTTTGTAATTAAGTGGAAGGAGTGCAAGGCATCTCCCATCTATGTGAAGGGCAGGAATGAAGAAATTGGTGCAGAAAAATTGGAAGGGCACTGAAGAGGTGTTGCTCTTGTCATGGAGAAAACTCATTGCTACTGGGGTTGTCTGAAAGCTCTCCAGTCAGTGGAGAAGAAAACAATACTTGTGGAGTTTCAGAAATACCCTGAAATAGTAATTTACTTTAAGACAGAGGATCTGTGCCCTGGAAATGCCTGTGTCAGTCAGCTCTTGTGGAGGACTGTGAGATGTCTAGCTCAGATGTAGAGGCCAGGAAACATCTGACATCACATGCACTGGGCCTGGGGAGCTGGGCGCGGAGGGACCTTGGTACCACTTAAAGTGAAGCCAGGAATTGTATGAGATGGGGGCAGTGGGGCTGCAGGGGACGCAGGGTGGGACACACCTTGCTGAAGCGTTGCTCTGGCAGCTCCTGGTGGGCTGGGAGCTGGGCAAGGGCTGCAGGGCAGGAGGTGTGGGTGCCCCAGGTGCCAGGAGATCTCAGCTGGAGCTCTCACAGGATGGGTGCAGGGAAGCCAGGCCCACACCATTGATTCCATATTGATGGGCTTTGAGCAGAGGATGCTGGAAACATTCTGTCCTGTTTTCCTCCCCCTGGCAGGGCTGTGACCAGTGCAGCACCTCTTTGACGTCATGTGCGTGCACAAGGGCTTCTTTTTGTGCAGGGTGTCCTTCAAAGAGAGCGTGTGTAGGTCAGAGAGTTTCTCATTACAGCTTTGCATGGTGCTGCTGATGTGATTTCACTAATTCTCCAAGAACAATAAAGCAAAATGCAGCACAGGGTAAAGCAAATGCAGATGCCTATTTTTGGTAGCGTTTTCAGGTCACTATTAACCTTTCATTTGAAGTTTAATGCTGAGGACTACACATTGATCCTGAGCGGTTTCTTGGAACAGCATCAATTTTCCATTTAGAAAATTGTATTTTTTCAAGTTTAACCCTGTGTGGGATGTTGTTAATTTTTCCCTGAGAGACACTTTCCAATGGAAACTTCCTCTTTGGATCTGAAATTCAAGCAGCAAGGTTTTGCCAAACCCTAGGAATTATGATCAATAAAATAGGAAATGCTATATAGGAAATTATAGTTGAACTGGAGGGGTGACATATTTAGAAGATGAAGGTCAAGTGCAGAAAAGTAATAAAATAGAGCCAGAATTACAGTTAAAATTAAAACAGGCCTGTGGCCAAATGTAAAGATATTGTATGAGTGGATGATAGTGGGAAAAAATATTGAAAGCAAAGTCAGAGTAGTAGCTGGCAACAGATAACATCTGGCAATGGATTTGCCGTGAAATTCACTTCAGGGAACTGATGGGTGAAGAAATTTTTCTGTCATGGAGCTGGAAGTAGACAATCTTTAATGTTCCTTTCAATACAAGGCATTCTATGATTCTGTGAGGAAATCCCAACACAAAGGCATTTTTCCATGAAGAAACAAAGGTGTTGTAAGTGTCCCATGGTGCTGTGGTGGCTTCATGGTCAGCCTTCTATATTTGGGAGCTCAAATTCCTGAGGCAGATTAGGAGCTCTGAGCTCTGTAAGCAGCATTAAAGGGCAATTCCCAGTAAACATTCCTGCAAACACTGTGTGTTGCTGGAAGCTGTGGGTGCTGCAGCCAAGCTTCCAGCTCACAGGGATGGACCTGAGCTGTGCTGGGGCTGAGGGCATCCCC
Source organism: Emberiza elegans (assembly GCA_024865655.1). Classification (NCBI taxonomy): domain Eukaryota; kingdom Metazoa; phylum Chordata; class Aves; order Passeriformes; family Fringillidae; genus Emberiza; species Emberiza elegans. Next base: position 2,464,428 of record JALJVW010000898.1, read on the forward strand.
ATGGCTGCTGAAGCAGTTGGAGGTGCTGGATCACATAGCTGAACCAGTCCTATTTTTCAGATATCTTGTTCGCCATTTAGGCTGGGAATGATGGAGCCTGAGCATAGGAAGAGCATGGCTTTGAAGAAGAATGTGTGGGTGAGAGGTGGAGGAAGGCTAGTTCGGGGAGGTTTAGTCTGATTGTAACTATTATTAACCCTAGTTGGCTTGAAGTGGAGAAGGCAATGATCTTTTTGATCCTGCAGTCACATTCACCCACCATGAGGAGCCAGGCTGGTGAATTTAAAGCTGTGTCTGTGCTGCAGCACAAATGTATTCTGGTTATAAAAGATGGATACAGCTGGGCCTCAGTGTTTGTTTTATAGAATCATTGAATCACAGAATGGTTTTTGTTGGGAGGGCACCTTGAAGATCTCATGCCAAACCCTGTGCCATGGGCAGGGATGCAAGGGGGATACAGTGTGGGTAAATGAAGGTGGTGTAGAATGTAATCCTATCCCCTAAAGAGCTGCAGCTGAACCAATTACTAAAGATTAGGAGCAGGCCTGATGTTAACAGGCCGCACCTGTAGCCAATAAGAAGAGTGTTATAAAAGAGTGGATTGGTGGGAACAGGAGTCAGATGGCTGCTGCAAGGACCAGGAACAGTCAGTGCCTAGAGGAGCTGCCTATGAGAAACATCGAGGAGGCACGAAACTCTTGTGATAGGGAATCCTTGTGCTATAATGATAAGAGAACTCTTGATGTATAAGACAACATACAGACATCTTCCACTATCCCAGGTTGCTCAAAGCCCCATCTAACCTGGCCTCAAACACTTCCATGGATGAGGTATCTACGGTTTCCCTGTGCATTTATTTTTTTTTTTGCAGATTCGTTGCAGCAAGGTTGGAACTAGATGATCTTTAATGTTCCAGCCTAGGCCATTCTGTGGTTCTCTGATTCTGAGAGAGTAGCATTGGCAGCTGGCAGAGATTTTTTGGAGCTCAGCATGTGTGCACAACCAAAGGCAAAAGTTAATTTGAGGAGTCCTCATACAGTCACTTGTCAGATAAATGCCATGTCCATAGAGGTATTTTCAGACACAAAGCTGAGTTGAAAGTCAGATGGAAAACCAACAAACAAAAACCCCACCCCAAGCACTCATCCACAAGGGGTCTGAGCATAGTACAGGGAAAAGTCTTGGAAAGAAACCACAGAGAACTCTCATTCTGCTGTACAAACCTTTTGAGTCCTGGGGCTCCTCTGTGGACACAGCTACACACAGGGATGGGAAGATCAGAGGGAATAATGTGCTGGGTCCATCTCTCCAGGAACCTCACCTGACTGGTTAGAGCTGAAGAGTTTTCCATGGAGGGTTGGAAACTTGACTCATCTGCCTGAACATGGAAGGAGGGCAGATGCCTTTTATTCTTTATAATTTTTGTTAGTGTCCTGAATTTTGAATCCCTGTTGATAGTTGACAGTTTTCCAGCCACTAGAGGGGATGTCTGTGCACTGCTTGATGTGTCCCTCACAGCTGCCCCACTTTTGGGATCTGCTTTGGCTGCAGAGGGATTGCTTTGCTAGCTCAATGTCACTGAAGTATGCTTTGAGAGGGTGGCTATGAGAGCAACCTGGATTGTTGACACCAAACTGGTCACTGTAATTTTTTAAAAATCTGATATTAAATAGAAAATGGATCTGAAAGTAAGTCAGTCAGAGCACTTCAATATCCTTTTCTTTGCTTCACTCCAGTCTTGCATATTTAATTTAATAGATACATTTTTTCTTATGTCATATGAACTAGGAGATGAATCTATTACATTTATGTATTCTGCTTGCCTTATGGCTGATTTTATACTGAGATGATTCAGGAATATTTTTTTAAAGTATTCCTGAAAGATTGCATAATGAGATGAAGGGGGGAAAATACATATTATAATTGAGTATATTTGTAGAGTTGGCAGTGTGTTTTATCATATTTCCTGTGTTGGTATGGGTTTGGTTTTTTTGAGACAAATAGTTTTCCTTTCCACTGGGCTGCGAGTTAGGATTCTAAACCATTGATTGAGCTACAAAGATAATTATTCAGCCATGAAAATATTAATTCCAGACAAATCAGATTATTATTTGCACCTGCATGCAAAATAGCAAAGGTTTTAATGATGTTTAGGTAGAGCTTTATTAACATCTGAATATCTCTGGAGAGCTATGGTAACAGTAGGAGAAGTATTAAACTCAGAATTGCTTGTTTTTCCTGCAAGTAAATGAGGGGAATTGCAAGTCTTCTCCATGTGAGTCAGCTGAATATTTGCAGGAATTAACCAATCTATCTCAGAGCCAGCATGGATCCACTCTTATCCACCTTCTCCCCTTTCTTCTGCTCCATCATGTACAATGTCAGTTGCAAGGAAAGGAGCAGGAGAAGATTGCCCCCAAAATATCCTTGTGTTCCAGTGTGAGGTACATAAATGTTTTCTGTAGCAGTGTTGATCACTGGGAGGTTTCTGACTGCTTGCAAGCATCATTTGAGAATGTGTTATTTCTTCTGCTGCACAACCACTTTTGGTGTACCCTGGAGGACATAGGTATAACTATTTTTTTGTGACGTACATTATTTCTTCTTAAATCTTGTGATAAATGGTTTAAGTCCAGCAACATTGCAAGTCTTGTCCATGTGAGTCAGCTGAATATTTGCAGGAATTAACCAATCTATATCAGAGCCAGCATGGATCCACTCTTATCCACCTTTTCCCCTTTCTTCTGCTCTATCATGTACAATGTCAGTTGCAAGGAAAGGAACAGGAGAAGATTGCCCCCAAAATAATCCCTGTGTGCACAGAGTAGCTCCTCCTAGGGCAGTGGAATTAGGGCCTGATGTCTGCAGTCATGGCAGGAAGGAGATTTCTGCTGCCCCTTGGGTGGGGAGTGCTGCAGTCAGAGTGAGCTGCAGCAGCTGAAGAGCTCTTGTTGAAGAGCTCTGTGTCTGCAGCCCAAAGCTCTTGTGCCTTGGGCTGCAGACACTGCCATGGCCTCCCCTCCTTGGTTCACGGCCAGTCCTGCCTGGAAAAGACAGATAAATTGAAATGAGCCCGCCAGACTTTATGGATCACCACACCAGGCTGCCCCAAAGCTTCTCAAACATCGAGCCTGTGGCTGAATTTTCTCATTACCATGCTTTTAGGTGGTGCTTTCATGGGCCAGGAAGGGATGTGCAGTGTTGGAGGTGGATTTCCCCTGAGGAAATGGAGAAGACTCCATCCAAATTAAGTGGCTAGTTTTCCTCTGTAGCCAGTGGGGAGAAAGAAATATTTCTAGGATGTGTTATCTCCTTGTCCTCTCTGCAACAGGTGTCTAAAATAGGCATGTGAACCCAAATTTGGTACATCTTTCAAATTTGCCCTGAACCAGGACAAATACCAGTATTTTAACTTGATTAACTGCAGAGAGAGCTGGAGGTGGCTTTGCCCATATGGAACCATGTTATGGAGCTTGCCAGGGAGTGTTATTTGAACATGGGTCTGTTCCCTCTGAAGGAGGTTATTCACCATTTCTGCCAGCTCCACCCAAACTGGTTGAAAAATGAGATGTTGCTGAGGTTTATTTTAATCATAAACTCCTGGGCTATGAATTTGAAAACAGAGCTATGAACACAAAACTAAAAATGTAATTAAATGTGAATCTAGATTTTATGTGGGATCTGAATCAATATAATTAATAAGACAAATAGCTAATATTCTTTCCTAGCTAATGGTAGGAAGTTTCTTACTTCTTTTCACTGAGTCTACCCAGGGCTTATCTCAGCCCCAGAGACCATGGGACTGATCTCCCCTCACACCACAATTCTGCCTTGAGGTGCTCCTCAGAGCTGACCCGGGATGACATTTTCAGGTGCCCCAATACTGGGGTTATCTGCCCTAATTTGCCTGGCATTCCTCTAAAACTGACAAAGAGGGAAAGGCTCTTGCAGGAGGAATGATTCCATCCATCTTACACATCCAGCCTATCATGGGATGACTTGTGCTCAAGTGTGGCTTGCCCCATTGATCAAAGAGGAAGCCTCCTTGGCTGCTGTAGATCAGGCACTGTGATGGACAGAAATTTTCCATCAATCCTGCTCTAAGAGACTGGAAAAAAAATTCCAGTGGAATCTGCCTCCTGTCTACCAAGTGCTTTTGCAAATCCCACCTTCTGCCCCAGCGTTTGGGCTCGCAGCACCTGATGGGAGCCGCGCTTGCTCTGTGATGAGACACGGCAATCATCAAAGCTGCACAGTGTGTTCCACACCAGCCACTTCCTCTCTGGTTTAATTACAGCTGAGCTTGCTAATCCCAGCCTTGATTAATGAGCTTAATATGCAAATGTTATGATGAAACTGAAACTCTTTGTGATTGCTTGCAGACAGATTACCACTTCGAGTACACGGAGTGCGACAGCAGTGGCTCCAGGTGGAGGGTGGCTGTCCCCAACCCGGCCGTGGAGTGCTCTGGACTACCTGACCCCGTGAGAGGGAAGGAATGCAGTATGTTGTGACTTTTCATTTTATGGACCGTTACTGCTTTTTTGTGCTGTTTACATTTGTAGGGCTGTCGCCGATGTCCCGAGTTTCCCTGAGCTTGTCCTTCCCCTCCAGCCCAGCTTTGTGGCTGCTGGAGCTGTGGAGCAGGGATTGTCTGTGCAGTGTATCCATGGAAGGCACTGTCTGCTGCAGGCACCCTTGTGTGCTGGTTCACAGACAAGGCACACCTCTGACAGCACCCCCTGAAGAGCTGTGCTTGCCTGTCCTGAGCTGCCCTGCTCTCCAGTTCTGCAGCTCTCCAGCCATTCACAGCTGTATTGGCCAAAATGGTGACCACCAGTGGTCAAGCTATATTTGCGTATTGTCCGCATTCTCATTATTTCCATTATTTAGCTAATTCATAAACTGAATGCATAAGGAATGGTAAATGTGTTATTTGCCTCAGTTATTTTTACAATGAAGCACCTGCATTTTATTTATTTATGCATTTATTTTTTAACAATTTGGAGTGTTTTCATATCATTTGGTTCTGCTTTTTTTTTTTAATGTTGAAACACTTCTTTGCATCTGGAGGATATAAACAAACTGCTGCTCTGCAAACACAACCCTCACTGTTTTGTATCTCCCCAGTCTGAATGCTCTTTCCCATCACACTTCCTTGCTCCAGCAATTCTCTCCACAAAAGATCCTAGCAGTAATTTATACCATGGGGTATAAATTTTTGTATCTGACAAACAGGATGAACAATGGCTACGTCTTTTCAGTTCTATTGCAGCAGATGTCAGATTTACTCACTTCTGACTCTGCTCCTCTAAAGGTTTATTTTCATTTCTCTGTGTTCCGGTGTGAGGTACATAAATGTTTTCTGTAGCAGTGTTGATCACTGGAAGGTTTCTGACTGCTTGCAAGCATCATTTGAGAATGTGTCGTTCCTGGTATTTGGATTTAGTTCCCGGGGTTTTAAATGTGGAGTCTCTGTATATCCTTAGGATGGGCTTTTTCAATTACAGAAATATAGACCTGAAAAACACCTCAGTGATCCCATAATTCACCCTCCAGCCCAAACAGCTGTAGTAAAAATGACTGTCATTCATGGCTGATATTTGGCTGGGCTGTTTTCAGGCACCTCTTGTGATGAAGAGCCCAGAAGCTCTCCAGATATTTGCTCATATATTTAGTTCTTTTCATTTTCCCTCCTGTTAAAGATTTTTCTGCTGTTGAATCTCCCTTGTTATACTTCAAGCCTATCACTTTTTGCTGCCTGCACTATAAAGGAGCAGAGAGTTTTATTTCTTCTGCTGCACAACCACTTTTGGTGTACCCTGGAGGACTTGGGTATAACTATTTTTTTGTGACATACATTATTTCTTCTTAAATCTTGTGATAAATGGTTTAAGTCCAGCAACATCACACTATCCTCAACTTTCTGCTACAGATTTTGACAAATGGTTCACTTCCCTCTTCATCTTCTATTGTTTGGGCCTGTTTCTGGTCTTAAATCAATTCCAATGAGAATTCAGCTGGTTTATAACAATAGATGAATCTGGCTTTTCAATATCTGGCCCCTGCTAGACAAGGTGAAAACTTTTCCCAGTAGATGGGCTCTGATATAATACACCAAAATACAGGATTCTGTTAAATATACTGGAAAACTCATCTCCTTCTTGTAGTGTTGCTGTTAAATCCCGTGTCAGTTCAGCTGGTTTGAGAAACAATCAGATATTTGACTTTTTTACTGAACCCCTCAGATCCCATCTCCCTGGGCTCTTGGAGTTGTATCTTTTTTTCTGTGTATAGTAAATTAACTGGCAGCAGGGGCTGTCTGCCTATGTTCTGATGGCAAAAGCAATTTTAGGTTTTCTCATCTCTTAGTCTTTCACCCTTTGCTCAAAGAACAACCAGTCTTTCAGCCTGAAAACACGAATCTGTCAACAGCAGCCAGTCACTGTGGGAATGTGTAGGGAACACCTTTCACGTTCAGCTTGGTTAACATAGTGGTTTTTGCTGTAAAATATTTTAACCAGCATAGAGTTTGGCTGACAGTCCATTCTCCAGTGGGTGGGATAAACTGGGAGAGGCAGCTTTTGGAAAGTGACTGCCCCACAAATCTCTGGAGTTTGTTGATGATGAGTGGTGTTGAAGATGCTGACAGATATCTCCTTGTCATATTCTCTAAGCTGGTGGCTTCTGTCTCGTCTGACAATGCAGCAGCTGTACCAAGGACATCTTACACTAAAAGCATGAATTTCTGCAGCCTAAGGAAAACAAAAGGTTCTGTGTCTGAGGCTTCTGCAAGTCGTGTTCTTTGTGGATTGTGTGCAGAGTGAGATTTGTGCTGCAGGCTTGGCCAGGGTTTGCAACAACTCACAATAATGGCTCCTTGAGATGCCTTCCTTCTCTCTTAGGCCTGGTGCTATTTTATCCCAAGGTCTATCAAGAAATGCCAGAACTATGCCATATCCTCTGAGCTGAGTCTTTCTGGACATTGTACAAATTTTTTCTGATTCTCCTACATCTCACAGGTGCTACCCTATGCCAGGACATAGGAACTGGGGCTCGTTCTGGCATTTGGCAGAATCCTGGAGTCCCCTTGGGTTTCCCCTTGGTCCTTCAACCTGCAGAATCAGGGCCTGCAGTAAAAATCACTCTGGGCAGGACAATTCCCAGCTTCCACTTTTCTCCTGCCAGAGGTCTGCTATCTTCAGAAGTTTTGTTCAACATTTGTTAGTCCTGAGATATCCCTGTGGCCAACTATATCTCTGCCTTTAAGAGAGGGTTGCACTTGTATAGCAGTTGCAGTTGTGAAGCAACATAAGTTCTTAGGGCTTTTTTTTTTATTGTTTCCTTGAGGTTAGCAGAGCCCTCAGTGGACACAGTGATATAAGGGAATCTGTATGAGAAAGTGAGTTTTTTTGGAACACATCTGCCATCAATGCTGACTTTATAATGTTTGCAGTTGTTTTCATCTACTCAGAAGTGCTGCTGCTTGAGAATATCTGCCACTGATCTTTACTGGTCCCTGAAAGGAGAAGTGATGTGCAGGCTGTCATTAATTTTGAATCCTGAGAATACTGTGCCAGCCTCTCCTTCTTCCAAATGCTCAGCAGTCGCTCTCTTTAAATTGTGCCTGAACTAGAAATTTGAAAGATGGCATAACAATATGTTAAATGTCTCCTGCTTTGTAAATACGTCTAGACTGTGGCCTCCAGTGGAGTGGAAAGACACTTGAGATTGCTAAAAATGTGTTAGCTCAGGTGCTTCCCATATCTGGAGCAATTGGACTGTGGCATCAGAGCTCAGTGGGTGTCCCGAGATGTGCTCGTGTTCAGGATGTTGTGTTTTACTGCTTCTCATTTGAATGAAACCATTTAAAATTAGCTTGGGTGTCTCTGTGCTCTGCTGCATTTTGAAGCACACAGTGACCTGCAAATCACAGCTGACTGTGTCCTGCTGAGCACAGCCTCACCATTCCCTGAAGCTGCTGTAGGCTCCAGAACCTGCCAGGATTCTACCCCGGTTTTGGAGTCTTCAGAAACTTCATCAGCACAGCTTACCCGCAGAGCAAACAGTGTCCTCAGCAGACAGGGCTGTCACATTTTGGCTGCTTTGTGACCTGGTTACCAGGAGAAGGATTTTTATGCTTTTTTCTTTGCATGAGCACAGAGCAGCACAATGATCCACCTTCCCCTCCTGCTGCCCTCCTGCCCTCCACATCTCTCCCGTGTAGGTGGGAAGGAAGGAGGAGGCTCACGTGAGACATTTTTGTGGTGCTGTGGGAAGTCCTGCTATGCAGTGACCCAGATATGTGAGGGAAGCTGCAGTAGCAGTTCTGCAATTGCAGCGTGCCCTGTTCTGTATTTCACTCCCCTCTATTTTTTTATGTTCTCCTTGCTCTGTGGGGCTGCAGCCATCACCACTTTCAGACCCTGCAGCCTGTGTTTTCCCATCCAGCGTGGTGTGGTACCTCTGTGGGGCTGGCCACACCTGTGTCACCTCTGTCATGGCCACACCAGGCTGCCTGGGCACCCCTCTCAGGTTTCTGTTTGTTCTGAGCTGAGTCACATTTTTGATGCTGCCACATCATGGTTGCAAGGGCTCCTGTGAAGAGATACATTAAAAGTCCAGAAAGATTTTGGCCAGGGAAAAGGTGACATTTATTACTCCTAGAGCTATTCTGGCTCTCCTCTGCTGCCCATTTAAGGTATCCCCTCTGGGCATCTCCCCAGTACTGTTCTGGAGGTCGGGTACATACAGGGAGGTGGGAGTGGCAGACAGAGAGCCTCCTTCAGCAGAATCCAGACCTCTGAATCACTCCTGACAGTTGGGAATGTGCTTTACTAATTTGATCTCCTTCATTTTTAATTACCACAGATCTCCCTCCGATCCCTCCATGAGTCTGATAGCAGGAAGGGAGTTTAGCTGATAAGGATCACTGCCATCAGGGCAGTTGCTTGGCTTTTTAAATGGAAAATGTTGATGGCAGTCCAAGGGAGCAGTTTCCTTTAGGGCTAAGCCCTTTCCTGCACCCCCTGATGGCTGGGATCTCTGGGAGCCCTTTGTTTTGGTGTGGGGCTGTAGGCAGTGTTTAATGGGGGCTTTTTGGGATTTGGCAGTGGGAGCAGCACTTGGCATGGTGCTCCTGCTGACACTGCACTGCAGTCTGTTTTTGTGGCCACCACCAGGCTCTTCTGCCAGCCTGGCCATATGCTGCATGTTTTACACTCCAGAGTCTGAATTTGGAACTTCCCTTCCCTTCCCTTCCCTTCCCTTCCCTTCCCTTCCCTTCCCTTCCCTTCCTTCCTTCCTTCCTTCCCCCTTCCCCTCCCTTCCCTTCCTTCCTTCCCTTCCCTTCCTTCCCTTCCCTTCCCTTCCCTTCCTTCCCCTTCCTTCCCTTCCTTCCCTTCCCCTTCCTTCCCTTCCTTCCTTCCCTTCCCTTCCCTTCCCTTCCCTTCCCTTCCCTTCCTTCCCTTCCTTCCTTCCTTCCCTTCCTTCCCTTCCTTCCTTCCTTCCTTCCCTCCCTTCCCTTCCCTTCCCTTCCTTCCCCGGTGTGCCCAGCTGCACTGATATTCCCATCTCAGCAGAATTTTTGCTCAAAAAGAGCTGAAAGGGTTCCCATTTTGACCTCACACCATCTTAATATATTATCTCTCTTATTCCACAGAATATTAGTTCTTTTTTGTCATCCTAGGCAAGAATAGGTTGTACCTTATCTCATAAATGTCTGCTCATTTTGTAGTGCTGTGAGCATAATAAAGAAATTATACTGAAAATAATAGAGCATTTTTAAAGGAGTTGGATTTGCTGTGTTCAAGAGCTGATAGGATCATTATTATAGTCAGCATCAAAATGCCAGCTGTAATCAGGAAGATTTCTTAAGAAAAGAGACAAAAAAAAAGTTGTTCATATAGAAGAACTTGATCATATTATTGGAACAGGATGCCCAGGGAGGTGGTGGAATCACCATCCTTGCAAGTGTTGAAAAACCATGTAGATGTGGCACCTGGGGACATGGTTTATTGGTGGAGCTGGCAGTGTTGGGTTAGTGGTTGGACTTGATGCTTTTAGATCTTTTTTTCTTGATGCTTTTAGGTCTTTTCCAGCCTTAATGATTCTGTAATTCTGTGGCTCTGCTTAGCAAAGTGCGCCTTCACCTGGTGCCACTAAGGTGGGAGCAACTTTGAAATCAGAAATGTGCTTCAGGTTTGAAGAGAGTTGTGTGAGCCTGTACCAAATAAGAAATGTGAAAAGCTCCCCCGACTTCAGAAAATAGACTGTCCTCAATTACAAAGGGTTTTACTGGAGTCTGAGAGCAGAATTTGCCCTGATTTATTGCTACTGAGCTGTGTTTGTTGAGTGTATTCTAACTTGTGTAATCTGCTCCCAGGATACCACAGGAGGAGATACGGATCTTCCTGCTAATTGCAGGCTCAATTAGGCAAAATGACCTTTTTAAGGCTGTACACTTTGTAACACTTTAGGGCAATTTAAGTGATCAGCAGGAGTTTTAGCGTTTTTCTTTCAGAACAGAAAACTTAAATGAAGGTTTTGAGTTTGATGTTCTCTCAGTGTTTGGTAAAGTTGGATATCCCAAGCAGGTAAGAGCTGGGCCTGCTCCTAACTCCCCTGGAGTCAGTGGGCATCTGCAGATTTTGTGTGCACACACATATTAATGCAGGGCTGCCATGGAGCAAAGCTGTTCAGCTAGCAGGGGTGTGCACAGCACAGTTTGAGAGCTGCTATTGAAAGGCTGTGATTTAGCAAAGCACTTGAACAGGTGTTTATTCCTGTTCCTCTTAGAGCATCCCTGCTAATTCGTGTTCCTGACTCCAGTCAGGTGTGTGAGTCTTACTGATGCTGTTAGGTTTCTCACCTGGGCTGAAGCTTGACTTCATGGCATTTCCATGTGAGATACCCCAGTTTTACAAGTATTTTTTCCAGAATTTTTACTCTGTGCATGAGCAAGACTGTCTTTGCAGAACGAGTCACACTGTTGGCTTTTTGAAGCAGAGATTCAAAACAAAATAGATAAATAGTTTAAAAAGCTGAAAAGTTTGCACTGAACCCTCAGAATTTAATTCTCTTCTTTGGGGAAGAGTTACTGGGAACTGCATGTTGATGTGTGTACTGAGTTTATGAGGGGAAAGGTTGGCCTTAGTGTCTTTTGATGAATTCTTCACTGTGGTTCTGTACAAAATGTAATTTTAAAAAGTTAAAAAGAAATTCCTCTGAGTGGCTAATTTCTCTTTCAAGAGGGAAGCAGCTGGCAAGACCTTGAGATTGGTTTATGGCTTGGTAGAGGGATGAGAGGCAAGGACTGTGTGTGTGTGTGTGCAGAGACCATCAAATGGCACTAGAACCACTTTGGTTGATGGGCAATCAAAATGTGCCCGATGGAGTCAGTAGGGGCTGGAGAGCTGCTCAGTCACCTCCAGATCTGTTTCCTGCCATCTCCTCTGGGATGGCTGTTCAAACCCTGGTAGGAAATGTGCTTCCTAACCTCTTGGTGATCGCTGCATTCCTGCTCTCTGCACCACATTGCTGTGAATTGATTATTTCCATTCCAAGCCTACGCCTTTCAGTGTCCAAATGATGCAATAAAGTGATAATAAAAGTGTCCTGTGTGCCAGGCCAGCTGGGGAAAAGAGGTGAACTGAAAAAAGCTTTGCTGTATTTAATTATTTTTAGATAAAAGGAAAAGTTATAGATTCCTATGAAATGCAAAGGTTTTCCACAGAAGGTACTCTTCCCCAAGTTGTATCAGGTTTCAGTATGATCACATTTCAACACTAAACAGCCTAGACAGACTTTTTTTTTTTAATTAAGATTCAGTCTAGTTCCTGGTAACACATTGGGAAATAATGACTGAAGAAAATGAACATCAATTATTCACAGTCTATTGGAGAGGCCTTGTATAAATTATTCACAGAAGACATTCTGAAGCTGGCAAGATTATAGGAAACATTAATAATAAAGCAATGATTTCCTCTCATCCTTTGTTTTCCTCTCTTTTTTTTCCCTCCTCATTCTGTGTTTTGGTTGGTCCTTGGTTCCATGTTGTGAGGATCCCGACGCCCCAGGGTATCACTGAAAAGCCTCCATGTGCTTGTCCTTGGCCACAGCTTCCCCTCCAGGCTTGTGGCATGTGTCTGCTGAAAACAGCAGCTGTTCTGGGACACAGCTGCCTGACGCTGCCAACCTCATATTTCCACCTCTGCCCATGGGAGGTTGAGACAGTTCAGGCCTGACTCTGCCTGCAGGAGATGGCAGCACATCACCTGAATCCCAGATCGTGGGGCTTTGGATGAACAACGCAGGAATGGAGAGGGGAGAGGTGGAAAAACAGTGTTTGAGATTATCTTTGCTTTGTGTTTTCATTGATTTGTGTAGAACTGCTCAATTGCTATCCCCTTCTGATGTTGTACAACCTGGTAAAATCCAGTCCTGTGTCTTTTTTCTTTTTATTAATCCTAATTATTGAAAATCAGGGAGACACAGAAGAATACACATTACTCTGCACATGTTCAGTGGCAACAGAATAAACAGAAGACCTGAGATAGTTTAGTTTTAGTTTTAAATAAGAAATGTCTGAAGGTAAAAGTCTGAGAAGAATGGTGGAGGTAGAAGTAGTGGGTCCAAATGGGATGGGAAGCTGGATGAGGAAAAAGGGAAGACTTAGAGGCCAGGGCTGCATAAGGGAGGAAAGCAAATAATTACATTATAGTTTGGTGTTGGAGGATGCAGGGTATTGAGACAGCTTTGGTTAATCTTCTGGTGAAATCTCAAATATTCTGATCCCTCTCACAGTGTGGTAGTATCTGAAAGATACTTGACATGAGAAAACACTCCAGAGGAAAGTTTCAGAGCTCAGGAGAAGCTGAGCAGCCAAATACATGCGAAGATCTACTCTGTTTGTCAGTCTTTGCTCATGATAATCTTGTCCTGATCTCCAGCTTCAGAGAGTTAAGCAATGTGAGAATGTTATGGTCACTAAATAGAAGAGATATTTGCCAACTAATATTGATCCTAGTCCACCAAAACCACCAGGAGGGCCACTGCAGTACTAAAAGACAGAATGTGACCCTGGAGACTTTCAGTCAAAGGGCAAATGAGACAAGCTTGTTTATGGTCTGTTTTGCCCTCTGGGGAGCTGTTTCCATGTCTGGCAAGTGACTGTAAAGTGCAATCAGATCTGCCAAGTGATGGACTGCAAGCGCTCCTTGGAAGTGGTTACACCGTGGGCAGGGCTCCTGCGTCAGGGTGCCCCAGTCCTCATGGCGTGTCCTAGGAGGGAGGCAGGGAATCACTGATCTTGACCCACAGAGTTTAAGAGAAAGGGGTTTCATTAGATTTGCTGACCTCACAGACCATTAAAATACACCCAGCCAGGCTGATGGAGGGGCTGATAATGGGTATTTGGCATGAGCTTTTCTTCCATATGGTATCCAGTTATGGCATGAAACACTTGAGAGACAAAGGGTCCATCACATGCCATGACAGATTGTTCCGACAGTCAGTCGTTCCTCCTATTAAAAATCTGTGCCTTATTTCCAATTTGAGTTTGTTTGGGTTCAGCTTCCAGAAGGCAGCTCTTCTTATGCATTTGTCTGCTTGATTAAAAAGTGCAGCAGGATCTTGTGTTTTCTCCCCCTGGAGATGCTTATATATTAATCAAGTTGACTTTCAATCTTCTTGTGATAAACTAACTAGATTAAGCACTTCAGATCTCTCACTGCAGGACACTACCTCTAATTTTAAAACCATTTGAAGTCCTTTTGTTTTGTACTGACCTCCTAAAAATGCCAAATCACATCTATATGCAGCATTACAAAAATCATCTTCCCTGTAATACATGTTTCATCCTGCATATCTCTACCTGCAGCTCTGAATTTATCCAGATCTCACTAGTAACTTTTTTGGATGCCTTGACAGTGGAAGCTCCTGATGAATGGTGGGTCTGGGATACATTTCAGCCCTCTGCAGGCAGGGCTGGCACTCCTTGCCCTCAGCAGCTTGTCTTTTTGACTCTGCTAAAGCACACTGAGTGGGCTCAGGCTTGGTAACAGTCTCTCCCCTGCCAATCTTGATACCGTTCCTTTTCTTTTTGCCTGCAGATCATTGAGAAAAACGTGGGCAGCCATCAGCTCAGTCCTGGGCAGGCAGAACTGCCCCCTTCCTCCCTATTCAAGGATAATTTCTAATTTCTGACAGCCCCACCTGAGGTCTGTTACTCAGGCAGTTCTCAGTCCCTTTAAGGTGTTCCCCACTGGTGTTGTGCAGCACCACCTTTCTTCATCGGAGTGACATGCAAACCTAAGCTAACTGTGTTAGGAACCCTAAATCCATGACATCCACTCTATTGTATTTGTGGGGTCCCTCATGGCAGGAAGGAATGATGAATCTGATTCCATGTTCTCAGAGGGCTAATTTATGATTTTATGATACTATATTATATTAAAGAATGCTATATTAAACTACACTAAAAATACAGAAAGGATACTTATTGAATGATAAAAAGATAATAATGAAAACTCCTGACTCTTTCCAGAGCCCCAACACAGCTTGGCCCTGATTGGCCATTGAGTCAAAATAACTCACATGAAACCAATGAAACAATCACCTGTGGATAAACAATCTCCAAACACATTCCATGTGTGAGCACAGCATAGGAGAAGCAAATCAGATAATTATTGTTTTCCTTTTTCTCTGAGGCTTCTCAGCTTTCCAGGAGAAAAATCCTGAGCAAAGGGATTTTTCCAGAAAACGTGAATGCCACATCCACTCCACCACCTTCATCAAGTGACTTGTAATCCTTTTTAAAGAATGAAATGAGGTCTGTTTGACAAGACTTATACAGTGGTGGCTATTAGTACTGGATCCCATGTCAATTTTTTATTAAGTGCATACACTGTCAGCTTTATTGCATGTGTGTAGGAATGTATGTGGCTGCATGTGGCAAGGTCTAGTTAAACTGTACTTTACAACATCTTTTTGTGAGAAAGATTAGTCACCTGCACAAACCACAACATCTTTACATTTTTTTTTTTTCCTTCTATAGTTATTTAGGAAGGCTACAGCTTCAAATCACCAATAATTGTATCAGCTCCAAAGGCAGCAGTGTATCCAGCTTCACAGTGTGTCACGCTGTTCCTAACTGCCTCTGGAAATGTTCTTCCAATTCTAAAAATGCCCATGATGGGGAAAATCATGAAATCTTTCCATTCATTTCACAGTTTTCTTTGAAGAAAGAAAGATCACATTCAGTCTTCACAATGTGCATTGCTCTGTGTAAGTTGGTGTGTAACAGCCAAACTGATATTTGAGAGGTGTAATTGTAAAGTTTGCAGTTAGAGAGGAACTGAAAATAATGATGTCCAGTTATTCAGTAGAGATGGTGTCTCTGAAAATTAAATCAAATGCCTAAACAAATGGACTCTGGGGTTAGGGGTGTTCACAGAATCTTCCTCTAATGTGGAAGAATAATTTTTTCTCTGGATTCTGAAGAGGGAGGGTTTAGTGGAGGACAAATCAGAGCATACACCTAAAATACAGAATTTGTGTTCCCAAAACTTTGCATCACTCCTTAACTTCCTAAGTTGTGATGCAGCCCTTCTTGTTGGCAGCATCTCACGGGTGTCCCCCTCACAAACACAGCGGTGGTGCAATAATTCCAGCTGTTTCTGTGGCTGCTGGGAAGTGCTGCATCTGTGCTCAGCTATGTCTTAGTGACATGGAGCAGCCATGAGGAAGGAAAAGCTCCTGGGATGCTCTGGGATGGATCATCTGTCTGTGCTCTGTCCCTCCACAAGTGACTGATCTTGTCTCCAGCTGGGATGAACTCCTGAACTGATGTAATTTAGACTAAAGAAATTTTGCCCTGGCTTTTGGTGTCCCCCTTGATGAAAGATCAATTTTTAGGACTCTGGGAGAGGAGACCATCTTCATGCTCACCACACGCTGGATTTCCTTCTCCAGCTGGAACGAGACCAAATGTTGCATCTGTTCCAATGTTGAAAGTGGTTCATGTTGCCATTAGCCACATTCAGCCCCAAATTGAACCTGGCAAGCAGCTGGCATGCTCAGAGCCAGTTTGCTTGCAAGGGAATGTGTTTTGATGGGAAATGCTGCTGCCTTTTAAATACAATTCTTATAAGGAAAGAAGGTAATTCCCCACCTAAATAAGAGAAAGGCTCATCTATTTCCTGGAAGGTGGGAGATGGGTGATGTGTCCTGCATGGCAGCTGGCCTGATCTCTTATACTCTTTTACTTCTCTCAAATGATCAGTTTGCAAGGGGTTGAAACATATTAGTTCAGCTAAAGTAAAAATCTCTGCTCAACCTCACTGTGATGGAAGAGGAGGCTCTGCTGCCCTCAGCATCTTCATTGTGGCACTGAATTGCTCATGGTTCTTGACTCCTTAGTTGAATTTCATGATTCTGGAATGGTTAAGCAGCACTCTCAATTTCTTGCTATTTAGCTTTCTTTAAAAATAAAAAAAAAGTTGAAACTGTTAAAGAATTCAAAGATGTCATGAGAAAGCTTACTTTTCTGCTTCCCTTCCTGATAGCTTCTCTCTGCACCCTTCAAAAGGAAAAAATAAAGCAAGATTTATTAATAATGCTAAAGCAGTGAATCAGGACATCTTTATATATTTAAGGTGAAAAGCTGTGCAAAGTGTGGTCACAGTTCAGACACACAGGGATGTGTTTACTGCTTTTTTCCGAATCTCTGAAGGAAGCTGTTTCCCGCGCCAGGTGCAGGGAGATCCTGTGGCTTGAGCTGAGGTCCCACAGGTGGGGTGTTAGCTCTATATTGTGTGCCACTGCTTATCGTGAACCACTTGCCCTCACTGAGGGGGGATTTTCTGTCTGTCTGTCAACCTTTCACAGAAATCCATCATGGCAGGATTTCCTTGTTTATTCCCACCCCACACCCATCTCTGCCTGGATCCTGCCCACTTTCCTTCTTGGTCCATCACCAGTGAGCAACAGAGTTAGAAATATGTTGGTTTGAAGGCCACTGGTTCAAATTCAGAGTATTTTGATAGGACCAAGAGGGAAAAATGACCCTTTGGCAGATCATCAAGATAGGCCTTTAATCTGCTTTCCAGTGGCATGCATCAAAGACAATTACAGAAAGAAATCCTGCTGGTACTGGGACAGAAATGGGAGCCAGAACTGTTAGTTGGATTCAGATGGAGATTCATGTTACGCAGCCATGAGTTAATCAAAGTGCTTACAATAAAACAAGTTTTTCTGCAGCTTAGATAAACACTGGCACATCTGTGGAACCACATTTTCTGGGACTTCAGCCGACGTCATTGTTTTGGGCCAGTTTCACCACTTTGGCTGCCAGTCTGGTCTCATCCTGCAGTTTCCCAGGCTAATGAGTTTATGTCTGTCAAAGAAGAGTGTATGAAAGATCTGTCGCTGTGCAATGTGGCATGTGTGAAACAGAAGAAAATCCCATCATTTCTTGGGGTGTGAGTTGTGTGCATTGCTCTGGATCCTGCTTTGGCTTGACTGGCGTAGTTAAAAAACCTGCAAACGTTGTAGGAAGTACTATGGGCTGCAGAAAGTGCTCATTTGTTTTTCACTCAGGATGTTCAGTCTCAAAGAGCACAGGATGCAGCGTGGTACTGAGGGGAAGTGGGATGGCCTGCCATTGAAACGAGTGTCCAGGCAGGAATTATGATTCCTGACACAGGCATGGGCATACAGAACTTCAGCTACTGTCCAGGTATCTGTTTCATAATGGGAATAATCTTCCCTTAGCAGGCAGAGATGTGATCAGGGGGACAAGGAGCATACAGCTGTTTGGAGGAAATAATTTTAGAGACATCAGAAAAAAAAAGCACTTTTGAATATACCTCCTAATTGTACTTCCCTTAATTACACAGATTTTGAATAATGTCTTTGCTGTGCTGACAACCAGTGGTTATTTTCTCAGCATGTTAATGTCACCCTAATCAAAGATCCTCATCTTCTAGTCACAAACCCGTGGGTGACCTTTTCCAAGACCACATGGTCTATCAGGCAACATGTTTGAGGCTTTGTAGGTGGTTCATGTGAGGAGAAGCACAGAGAGGCCTTTGGATTAGGTTGCTACCCTCAGCCAAGGTTTGTAGTGTTATGTGACTGCCAGCCTGCTGCCGTGTGCCCTTCTTAGCTTAGGTGAGTGAGAAAAGTCTGTGCTGGCTCCCAAGTACTGGGGGTTTTAATTGACTTCAAAGTGTAACAGTTGGGTGAGCAAGGGTGAGGAGAGCTCTATTATAAATCTTCATTTTCACAAATTGCTTTTTGACACAATCTGTCAATAGAGATTTTGTTTCTAAAAATCTTCTTTTGCCAATGGAGGTGAGCTGCAATCAGGAGCTATCACTGGGGTTTGGTTTCAGTGCTGCCATGCCAGTCAAAACACAGGCGAACATCTCAATTTTGCTGATGATGTTGGTAGCTCTGCTGTTGTGTTCCTGGGACTGGGACGTTCTGTTTGGTTCCCTTTAGTGGCAGTTCAATCTTAATTAATTAAGTGGCAGACAAAAAAAAAAAAAAAGGAAATTAATAAGGATTGACAAATTCATTTCTATGTTGTAAATTATTGTCTCCCCAGCTTTCTCCTGTGCCTCTGGTGAGTACCTGGAGATGAAGAACCAGGTGTGCAGCAAGTGTGCAGAGGGAACCTACTCACTGGGCAGTGGGATCAAGTTTGACGAGTGGGATGAGCTGCCAGCAGGATTCTCCAACGTGGCGACTTTCATGGACACGGCGCTCGGCTCCTCCGAGAGCAAGGCCGACAGCTGCAACAAGTGAGGAGCTCTGCTTGCACCTGGCTTGGGCAGCTGGGGGCAAACCTGAGACAGCTCAGCAGCACAAAGCTGCTTAGTGACTCCTCTAAGCTCTGCAGAGAGCAGCCAGCCCTGCTAATGGCAGACAAGGGTGGCTGGGAGGTGAAATCTGGAGCCCCATCTCTTTGCTGGCAGCGTGGTCTCCTTGGGCTCATCAGCAGCCACTGAGTTTAAGGCCAGCCTGGAGCTGCTCTTATCTGGGTCATGGTACAGTGAATGTGGCTAAAAGGTCCTTTTATAGCCTATTTAGAGACCTGTGGTGCTCCCAGAAGGCTGTTTCTGAGAGTAATTGAAGGTATATTGAACCTGTGGATAATAAACCTTTCTTATATAGGCTAAGTCCTAAATTTTTTGTACCATATCCTTTCCCATGCACAGTTTCAATGGAAAGTATTATGTTTTATATTATTGATGTAACATATAAAAATATAAAGATATAAAATAAAATTACTATATATTATTATATACTATATAAAATATATAAAATAATTTTTATATATAAATAATTCATATAATTTATTATTAATTTATTATTTATACTATTATAAAGATTTTATTATTTATATATTATATAGTGATTATTATTAATAATTATTAAGATTTATTATTATATTAAAATAATAATATATTATACAAATAATATATAATATAAATAATATAAATTCTATAAAATATATAAATATATTTTTATATAAAATAAATAGATATATATTATATAAAATTATATATTATTATATAAAATTATATATAAAGATATAAAATAAAATTATTATATTTACTATATCTGAAAAAATAAATGGAGATCCTGTAATAAATTTAAAAATTCATTGCAGTTAGCTGTTTTGGGATTCTGGAGTCTTTATTACATAACATTTTGTTGTGTAGTAGTTACAAAAAGTCTCCTCAGTATCTGTGATCTCAGTTGATGCTTGCTTTGTTTATGTTCACCAGCTCTTCATGGACACCTCGAGGGAATTACATCGAGTCAAACAGGGATGACTGTACAGTTTCTCTCATCTATGCTGTGCACCTGAAGAAATCTGGCTCTGTCTTCTTTGAATACCAGTATATTGACAACAACATCTTCTTTGAATTTTTTGTAAGGCCTTTTAAATGGTGAATCCAATCTTATATTGTAAAGAATTCACCCCAGCTCATTAGCAGCAGCTTTCCCCCTTTTAAGTTCCCTGCATGCCCATAACTTGTTATTGCTGAACAGCATAGAAAATTCTGCTTCTTTTTCTGTCACTTATACTGTGTTGTGGCATTTATTTAATCTTCAAAACTCAGTCTGAACTGATTCTGTCTGCCATGCACTGGGGTTTTGCCATTAGGGATCATGACTGCCCCATTTAGTCCAGCCTTTTGCAGGACAGATGTTGGTGGTAGATGCTCCTATTTAGGGGTGTCTGACTGGAGATGTCTTTGAAGGGACTTGACATTTAAAAAGACTTCTTCCAAGGTAGTATGTTGTGGAAACCGTTAGTTTTAGATCAGTTTGTGTGCTAGTAATTTAGTAATTAAGATGAAAAGAAAAGCAGGAGAAATTCAGGTGACTTTCAGTAGGAATTAGTCTCTGAGGATGTGTCCATGCTGTGAAGAGGAGGGGCTGGGGATCCTTAACTCTGATATGGGAACAGCCTTGCCCGGCTTGGACCATGGTGTGCTCAAATTGCTGAAACTCTCTGGTCAGCAGTGAGCAGAATGGGGAAGGCAACCCTTCTCTGCCCACCTGGATGGACTGGCTGCTGCCCAGTGAGCTCGAGGGCTCCCAGCACCTGGATTTGCAGTGGGGTGTAAATGCCTCACATTAGTGAGGTGCTTTGGAAGGTTCCACTGTCCTTGTCATGTTGTACCTGCCATGTGGGACAGAAAAAAATGTGATGGGAGGGTGACTCAGAGAGGCAGATGACTGGAAGTTTTCAATCTCCTCTCTTACTGCCCTTTTATTTGTCTGACAAACCCTATTTTTCATCAGAAAGACACAGCTCATGGCACCTCACAGGAGTGAGAACTCTTAGCTGGTGTTGGTTAATATTTATTGAAGTTTGGGAAAAAGTGCAAAGTATCTTATCCTTAGTAGAGCCAAAAAGGAAGACAAAAATTACCTGTTGGAGGCACCTTCATGCTGCCACATCAGTGTGACAGATTGCTGCTGCACTTGGATAACAGACCATGCAGGCAGTGTTATTTAGCCATTTCTGTTTTGTATTAGACTACCCTGCCTTCTTCATGGGAAGAAAGCAGCAACTATGCTTTCTGCTGTCAGGTGAGTGTGCCAGGATTATGAATCCCAGCTCCAGTTGCTTGACTGACTGGCAGATCTGCAAATATATTGTTTCTGTGAGCACTGGCTTTGAAAATGGCTTCTTGCTTTTATCCATATTCCACTCATTTGCCTTCTCTGAATTTATCATCCCCTGTTCAAGAAGCAATGAGTGCAGCAGTCCTTTATAGAAATGCCCATAAATTCCTAGTCAGCCTCAGTATTTCAGGGAAACCATATTTAATTCTCCTGTAAAAGTCATTTTTTTTTCCTCCAGCATGCCTTTGTGCTTAAATATATTTAACAATGACACTTTAGCTCTGGACAGTGGAATTTCAGTGGCAGTGGCAGGTTACTGGGAAACAGTGAGGTGTTTTATCTGCCCTTCCTTGGCTCTATTTACATATTGAAGCCCTTTACACATGATGAGAAGAGGCTATATATTCTTACCTCCTCTTTGCAGGTGGGAACAAGACAAAAGGATGCTGTAGCTCAGGTTGCACAAGATAATTAGGGATCTTCCTTCTACACAGGTGCTTCTTCACACCTCTTTTTCTCAATGCAGTTGGTCTAGGTGGGAATTGAGTGTAGAGATGCTTTGCAGGATGTGGAGTTGCACACCTTATTTCAGATTTGATTTGGAGCAACTTTAAGGAGGATCCTTGACTCCAGGTCAAGTGTGTGAAAGTGTTGAAGTGGTCTTTCTCCCTGGTGCAATAAAAGCTGAGTATGTGATCTTGAGCCTCAAAGGGACTTGATATTTTTCCTCTGAGAAGGTATAAGAAGAAAGAGCTGCACCAAAACCTGCTGTAAGGAAAGGATTCTGAGCTGCCCCGGACCCAGGCAAGGGACAGCCAGCCTCCCACTTCTGCCAGGAGAGACTCCCCATGGCATGTGGCCTCTGCCTTGATAGCTTTACTCTCATCCCTAGGTCAGGTGGCAGCAGGCCAAAGGCAAAGCACATATTGGCTGTAGACAAAACACTTTGTCTTCCAGCTTTGGCCCATCCACTCCTGCTTCCCCTATGACTTAGAAACCTCTGGGTTTTAGAGAATTAAGTCTTGGTAGGCTCAGGAGATGGAGGAAGCAGCCAGACAAGATGCTCAACATCCTTGTCTGCCCATATAGCATGAGGACATGTCTGAGATCATCTCGTCCTGCTCTTTTTTTACCATCTGTGTCAGAGGGGTGGTGGAGGCTCTGTTAAGCTGTTGCAGATGTTGGAAGTTGGGGCTTATCTTGCCACAAGTAAGGCAACTGTCTAAATATGCAGACAAGAGGAACAGAGCTGAATCCTATCATTCCCAGAAGTCATTATGCTGACAGAGAGATGCACCTGATTGTAGTCACTGATCTTGTGTTTTTATTAACAGATACAAAATGACCAGTGCAAAGAAATGGAGTCCACAGCAGACAAATGGGTGAAGCTCACGGACAACGGGGAATGGGGGTCTCATTCTGTAAGTATGTGAAAAATTCCTTCATGGAGTTTTTTTCCGTTTATAAATGTCTGTAATTTCCTCGGTCCAGACACCAAACATGGGCCAGCTCCTGTGAATGCATTTGAAGAAGCAGAGCTTTCCTAGCACTGGGGGGAAAAGTCATGGAGATCCCTAAGGAGCTGATCCCAAAGGAAATTATATAGATGAAAGACTTTGTATTGATTTCCCTGGGCTTTGAATTAAGTGTTTTATGAGATTGAGTAGATTTATGCAAATCTGCATGCCACAATCACTCTGCATGATTGTAATTGAAATCTTGTACAGCAGTTGTTTGCTCATGAGAGCACAAGATTATTCTCTGTGCCTTGGCAGAGCAGTGGGAGTGGGGTGTGTATGTGGAGACAAGCAGGATGGGCATTTCATTCCCCAGTGTGTGCAGAAGATCTGGACTGCACCCAGCTTCTGCTCCATGGGGGCTTGTGTGAAAAACCAGCTGGCAGCACCAGGGTGGCTCCTGCAGCAGGGTTATGAGCCTGTCTCTGTTGGGGCTAGGAGCCTTTTGGCTGGCTGAGTTTGCCCTGTGCCCATCACATTCACAGGATCATGTGCAGACCAGCTCATCAGCTGAGGCCTGGCTCCCACTACACCATCACACTCTTGTCCCCAGAGCCATACCAGCAAAGGCCCAGCACAGAGGACATTGTGCCAGAACAAAAAGGCTCTTGTGGCCATAGGCAGCAGCACACTCTCTGTTTTCCACGGTGTGCTTTTCCTCCTGGAGGAGAAACTGTGTTCCTGAGCCAGCTCTGGTGGAAATGGCTGTTAGGTCAGGTGCAAAACCAGTGCAGGTTACTGTGGGAGGCTGGAAAGCTGACTGAGAAAGGATGAGTGGCATGAGTTGAGAGGTAGATCCAAGGTCAGGGCATTGATTTGGGTGAGCTGAGGGATGTACGCAGTCTGCATGGGAGATGGTGCCATCTGAGCTCCTTATCTGGGGTGTGCAAGTGTGCTCACTGTCTGTGAAAGTTGTTGGGATGGCTGGCTGAAATGTAGACATATGAGCTAGGTGAGATGATGATTCTGGCTGTCCTGAAGGGCTTTTTCTATAAATCCTCTGAAGATGTCTTCTGTGAGCACAATTTTCCAGGTGCTGCAGTGTCTGCTCTCTGCAGGTGAGTCCTGCTGCGCTGGAGCTGTGTTGGGTACCTCACCTCACACAACCTGATGCCTGTTTCAGTATGGTCCCAATTCCCCTGTTACCCATGATAGCTCAGCTCCCCTCTGCCCCTGTGGGCAGCAGATGTTTGGGTGTGGGAGATACAATATGCTGTATCTGCACTTTGCTAAATTTTTCAACTCTTTACCCTGGGTGAACAAAAACTCTGGTCCTGCCAGGCCTGCTGTAAATTGCATTATCCTGGACCTTTATGCTGGTAGAGTTTATCCCTCTTCTTGTGTGAAAATATAGCACTTTCAGGCCATTATCCTGCTGTTGGAACTAAACATTTTGTACTGGGCTAGTAGATATGGAATACCAGGCCAGGCTTGGTGAACCTGCTGCTTTTAGTGATGAGAGTTATACCATTGTTACACAAGTGAGTTGAAGGCAGAAGGCACCAAATTACTGCTGGAGAAATTTTCCTGCCTTCCCACAGACTGGATTAGCAAATAAAGAGAAAAAGGAATAAATAGGTTTTCCTTACCTCAGCCATGATTCCACAAACCCACCATCCTCCCACAGGGGTTGTGCAGCCACTTGCTGCACCATGCCATGAACACAAGTGGGTCAGGGCAGTCAGAAACCAGGTTGTTTTCTGCATCTCATTTGCTTTTTGCAGTCAGAAGTGAGCAGGAGGGATGAGACTGCTGCTGAAGGTAGCCATGGTTTGTGCCTGGCTTATTGGTCATGATACTGTGGTGTTACATGCAGATAGAGGTTGATTTTTAAAACCTATAAACAAAATTCACTTGTGAACTGGATTTTCAAACTCTGGGTCATGTTGAGTTTCTTTATGAAAGTGTATCTCAAGGCTTTAAAAACAAACTGATTGACTATATCTGAACATAAGGCTGGAGATAAAAGCGCTTGAGTGCCAGGAGTAATTGGATAAAGACAGGAACAGCTTTTTCCAAATTCTGCTTACAACAAGGTTAGAAGCAGCTCTTGGTGTTTTTCCAGCTGGGGTGTTGAGAAACATTTCCATTAAGCACATTTTGGCACTCCTCGGATATGTCTGTACAGCATCTGTCTATTGTTTTACCATTACCTCTTGACCCACTAAACAGCTCAGGAAAAGCTGCTAGGATGCAAGAAGTTTGAATGGAAGTAGGAAATAAAACAATGTCTTGGCAAGGGGATGTTTACTAACTCACTCATGTGTTGTTGCAGGTAACTCTGAAATCAGGTAGCAATATATTATACTGGAGAACAACAGGGATTCTCATGGGCTCCAAAGTTGTAAAACCAGTTTTAGTGAAGAACATCACAATTGAAGGTAAGTAGAATTTGTCTTTGAGGTTTTATCTCACTCTTTTGTCACAATGTTTGCCAGGTGCTGTTTCTACTGCTGTGCCTACAGCACTGAAGTGCCTTTTTTTAGCCCCTTGTCCCCTGCCTCCTCCTCTGAAGAGTAGAAACAGAACAGCAAAACTTCAAGTGAGGTAAGGTTGGAAAATTAGTTTATCTGGAAAATGTTGCCATCTACTGGAAAAGACTGGATTAGCAAATATAGAGAAAAAGGAATAAACAGGTTTTCTTTATTGTAGGATAGAAAGACCATGGTTATTGGTAAGGCCTCTCAACAGTGATAAATGGATATATATCATAACAGTGACAGTTGAATTAATATTCAGATGATCTGTTTTTTCCTGGAATTGCTCTTTTGGTCCTGGGCGAAGTGTAATAAAACTGGGAGTGTCATATAAGGTTCTTAGATGGGTCAGACTTTAATTGAGGTGTAAAGATTAAAGACCTAAATCATGGGTCAGCAAAGCCAAAGTGTCTTAAGTGAGTGGTGAAACTGAGTGTGGTTTTTATGCTGTTTTATACAGCTGGTTTGCTCTCAGCCATAAGCCTAGGTAGGCAGCAGTTACAGATGGATCTCTGTGAAAAACGCCAATCACTTGTTTTTAAAATTTTAAAAGTTTAATCATAATGAAATGGTTATAAAAATAGTAATATAATTAGGGTAATAATAATTTGGACAATTTGAATTAGGACAATATGAGACAATAAATACAAAGAGTTATGGACAGTCCGGGTACCTTTTTCTGGCAGCACGAGCCTGAGAAAGGAACCTCGTTAACAGAGGATTAACCCTTAAAAACAATAACCTGTTGCATATTCATACACTTCATACATGATGCATAAATTCCATTCTAACACAGGATTCTGTCTGGTCAGTGTCAACTTCTTCCTCTGAATCCTAACAGCACCTTCGAGGTGGGAAGAAGTTCGTTTCTCCTGATAAGAGGGCAATAAATTCTTTTTCTCTGAAAGATTTGGGTGTCCTGGGGCTGCTATCTCGCTGCGAGTCCTTTCTTTAAAAAAGTATCCTACATAGCATAGTTTCTATTTCAATATTTTTTATAACCTAAAACTATATTTAACACACTACTTAAGAGAATTAATACAGCATTACTTTCTAACACAACACATATAATATTCATTTCAATATTTGTGAAAAACCAATCATAAAATACGCATTTTTCACAGTCTCTTTCAGTGCTTTACCCAGAATTTTTCTTACAGGAGTTGCGTACACGTCTGAATGCTTCGCGTGCAAGCCTGGAACCTTCAGTGACAAACCAGGTGCCTCTGGCTGCCAGGTGTGCCCACGAGACACTTACTCTGAGAAGGGGGCTAAAGAGTGCACCAAGTGTAAAGAAGAAATGTATTATGCAGGTACATAAACCAAGCAGGACAAAGCAAAATCAGGAAGGTCTGAGTATGTGCAGTCACAGGCTATGTCAGATGTGAGCATGGTTGAATCCAAGGTGACAGTCTCCAGCTGATATGTAAAGGGGAAATTATTGACTTCCCAAAATATGCAGAGGGCACATAGATACATAATGGGCCACAATCAAATGTCGTTAGTGCCCTCAGTGTTAACATGAAGGGATGGAGGCCTTTATGAGCAGGAAGGGGATAGTTCTTCTGAAGGATAGAGCAGTGGCGCTGTGCCCTCTCGTGGTAATTTGTGTTATGAATCAGTGATGACAGGAATTTTTTTCATCACTGCATTCAGCCTTAACAAATTTTGAAAAATGTCCTTTCCAAACTCTCTCTCCTGCCTTGCCTCTGCCTCCTGTGGGTTGGAAAATGGGGTGATCTAATTGCAAAACCTAGTCCCAAAGTCCTCTGCATTTCCAGCTATGCTTAGGTGGTGATCTTCAAATGACATGGTCCTAATCTATTCTTCATAGTCAAAAGGACTTCAGATTTCTTCCTTGTAGTAGTTTTAGAAAGTTCTTGAAGAATTAGTTACTGACCAAAGCACCTGCTATCACCAATGGCTGCAAATGCCTGGGGACCTGGGCCTCTGCTCATAGTGGGAATGGAAATATTGCAAAATTATCTGGCAAGAGAAAAAACTGGGCCAGTGTTGCAAGGAAGTTCCTACAGGATGAGAGTGGTTTTGTTCCTTATCAAGTGAGAAAATATTTCCATGCTTGGTAAACTGTATAAATTTTTGTTTGAAGGGAGGAGGGTTTGATGGAATCATAGAGTGGTTTGGGTTGGAAAGGACCTTAGAAATCAGCTCATTCCAGCCCCTGTGCCATGGGCAGGGAATTTTCCACTAGACCAGTTTGCTCAAAGCCCTATCCAACCAGGCCTTACCTGTTTCCAGAGATGGGATATTCACAACTTTTCTGGGTGATCTGTTCCATTGTCTCACCATCCTCAGATTAAAAAACTTCTTCCTAATAATTGTCCCTGCATACACTGAATCAGTGAATTTCAGTGTGACAGTATTTCACAGCTGGTATTTCCCCTGTTCCCCTGCTTCATTTCAGGGGAAGGTTCATGCAGACACCATTAAGAGCTTGATTTTTCATTTTTGTTTTATATTTTTCTGCTGACTCATTTTAACCTCCAGATTTCAAGCTTGTTATGTTTGTTTCCAGGGGCCACTTGATCATTTAATATCCTTTTTCTCACCTTTTCTTTTAGAGGAGGGATCCAGTGCATGCATAGAGCGACCTCCATGCACAAGCAAAGACTTTTTCCAGATCCATACCCCTTGTGATAAGGAGGGAAAAGTAAGTAGAAGGCAAGATACTATTTTAAAGCTCACTGACCTTATTGCTATCTCTGCATTTGAAAGCAAGGTAGTTCTTTTTAGGAATCCATTGCCCAATTACTTTCCCAATTTTGCTTTCAGTATCGAATCTGTGGCTTTGGGCTTGTCCTTTGCCTGCCCTCTCTGCAGCCTTTATCCCTCTGTAAGAATCTGCCAGATAATGGGTCTGCCTAAGGGATGTGTTTTGGTGAGATGATGAGCTCCCTGCACTTGTGATGGGTCTGATGGGGTCACTGGGGCTGCTTCCATACTTCCATGCTGCTGGAACACAGGGTGAAGCACTGTCCCAGCATAAACCCATCTCTTTAGTTGTTAATAATCTTTCTGGCCTACTTTAAGCTTGTGATGACTGTCCCTGCAGTGCCCAGGCACAACTCAGGTGATACCATGGCCCAGGAGCATTGGATACAACCATCTCTATTTCAGGTGGAGGAGTTTGGCTGCATAGGTGTGAATGTGTCATGTCCCTTGGTTTTAGCATCAAAGGACAAGTTAAACTCTTGCCTGTGGTCAGGTAAAATAATGGTATATACATAGTCTGGAGTGTCCATGTGCATCAGCTCAGCTGCTGGAAATGTCTTTGTCTCATGGGATGCCTCAAATCTCCTGGACTCTCAGGACTTTGTTTCCCCAGAGACCTTAGATTCAATTGGTCTCTCATAGAGGGACCTCCTGGTGGAGCAGCCTGGCTTTGTCCTAGCAGTCAAGTGGAATGTTTGGAGGAATTTGGAGAAGAAACTGCTGTTTACTGCTATAGGAAGCCTACAGAGGTGTGGACACATGGTCAGGCCTGTTTCATGTCTTTCCTTTCCCATCTCTCTTAGATCCCATCTCTCA
Organism: Emberiza elegans; assembly: GCA_024865655.1. Lineage (NCBI taxonomy): Eukaryota > Metazoa > Chordata > Aves > Passeriformes > Fringillidae > Emberiza > Emberiza elegans. The sequence continues at coordinate 2,493,121 of JALJVW010000898.1, forward strand.
GGTGGAATTGCAAATAGTCAAATTCCCAAACACCTGTATGTTGCTGGCCTAATATTTGCTGGCAGGATTGAGTATTTTGGAGTCTCCTGATCAGCGAGTTTTAAAAGGCAGCTGAGAGCTGCTATGCTTTGCTAACTGTCTTAGTTTGGAAAAACGGGAGTCTGCTAATGAAGGCAGGAGCCTCCCCTGAAAGGGAGGATATAAACCCTCCCCACCCCTCCAAAATGCTGTAAATTTTAAATTAAGGGACTCTCAGGCAAAAATATGGGAGCAGGAAATAACAGTTCTTTAATAGGGAAAGGGAAAAAAAAAAGGATAAAATAAACAATGCAGCACACTGGAACAACACTGACAGAGTCAGAACCCAACCTGACACCCTGTGGGTGTTGGTGGCAGTCCCATTGGAAATGTGGCTGCAGCCCTCCTGCAGTGTCAGGCGTGGTTCTGTTGGAGCAAGGGGGATCTGTAGAGAAGGATGTATTCTTCTTCCGAAGATCCAGTGGAAGAAGACACAGCTGCTGTTCCTCTGGGGAATCCCGTGGAGAAAGCCATGCTGGTGTCTCAAAAACCTCTGGATTATATCTGGGTAGCAATGCTTGGCTCCTCCCTCTGGGCGGAGCATCTCCCAATGGGATGTTCTAGTTCTTATCAGCCATGCAGTGACATTCAGTAGCTGTTATCAGCAGATGTCCCCTCCTGAGGGAGGAGTGAATGTGGTCACTCAAAGAGAGAGATAAAGCAAACTGCCCACTTGACAAAGATAATCTGCCATACAGATGGTAATGGAAAACATCTTGCATTGCAATCTCCAACACTAACGAAGCATCAGTGAGTTTAGCCCCAGAGCTGTCAGGCTCTGCAACCTGGTCTTGACTCACTGATTTCTGCTCTGTTAACTGTCTCTAATGGCTCAGGAAATCAGCAGCAGTGTTCATGGCTACACCCCCAGGTACAGCTCTAATTGCAGCCTCCTGTGGATTGTTCTGTCACTGCTGTGTGTGGTCCAAGTCTCCCTGACACTGAACAGGTCCCTGTTATTTGACCCTTTTCCAGTGGCCTTTTGCTTTAGTGATGGATATCATTGGAATGCAAAGTGGGTTTTTCTGCAGACAGCCTTCCTGCCCAGGTGCAATGACAGCAGCAGGTGTCACAGGCACACAGATACTGGCTGAGTTTTCAGGATTGGTTTCACTGCTCTGCATGTCTGGAAATTGGTTCAGCTTTGCTGTACTCAGCATCTCTGCATGTGATGCAGCTCAATGAGAGGGCCTGGCTCTGCAGGCCATCCACAGAACAGTGGCTGAAAAGGACCAGCCTATTGATCCATGCTTGATAAAATAAGCCAGGTTTTCACTGAACAGTAGATTGTTGTCTCCCTTCTGCTGTCCCACTCCATGTGTAGAAGGGACCTCTGGAGATTTATACGCTTTATGCACTTTATGCACTTTACTCGACTTGTCATCTACCTGCTGATTTAAAAATCCCAAGTTGAATGCTTCAGCCCCAGTCTGAGAAACCCCTCACCCCATGGCCACAGGCACCCCTGACCCTCCTCTCCCTGCTCAGATGCAGGAGGATTCCTGTGGTAGGCAGTGTGTCTGGGCTCTGGTGCTTTGCCATCTCCTGAGCCTTTTTATTTTAAACGCTGTGCACCCTGATGCTGCTGAGGCATTTCTGGGGTGATTCTCCAGAAAATCCTCCAGGTGCTCAGGAGCAGCAAGGACAGGCTGATCCATAGGAAGAGGTGCCAATCTGGCAGCAGGAGCTTGAGGCCCTCTACCAGTGACCAGATTCAGCCAAGGTGGCCGGAAAAGTCCATGGAGAAAAGGCAGGACCAGTGTCGAGCTGGGACATTGTGTCCATGGGTCAGCCAGGGGACATGACCTGGAACAGGCCATGGCTGCAACAAAGCACTGACAGGAATGGAGAGAGAGCCTCAGCATCACTGGAGCTCCCAGGAGCCAGGGCCTGAGCCTGAACTGAGGCTTCTTCCAGCTTATTCTGTGGAGCAGTTTCAAGAGGGATCAATACTTCAAGTGCTCTGTGTTACCAGAGGGCTAACCCTGAGTGCAAGCAGCTCAACATCCAGGGTGACAGGGGATCTGGATTAAATTCATAAGGTGAAATCTCCATTACCTGAGCCTCCAGCCTCAAAGGTCCCCGATTGCTGGGCCCAAAGGGTGGAAGTTCCCAGAGTGGGAACTGTGGACAGGTTAAACTCTTGCCAGTTGGGTTTCTCAGCTGTGGAACTCAGCTAAGGTTCATCTTGAGATGTAAAACCTTTTCAGAGGTTTCAGATGAAATTTGAAACACAACTTTGTGGGTGATGTATCTCACCCAGTCCTTGACAGAAACTTGTGTCCTCAAAGGGGGGTGATGATGAAGAGGTGACACCGTGGTAACACCATGGAATGACTCAAATTTGTGTTCATAAACTGTTCCTTATGTGATGACAAGGGATTGGAGGGGCTTGGGGAGAGCTCCTGCATGGTTTTGACATTTTCTCAATAGGTGAAAAATGGCAGGAGAGAAACTGGGGACTTTTCAAAGAACAGGCCAGTATGAATTAAAAATGCAGAACTTGGGGTTCTCTCTGCTAATCCAAATAAAGGGCTTTTATATGGCAGAAGTTATATTTTGTGTTATTGGGGTTAAAATGCAGGGATTGCATATCCACTTAGAATTATTTATCTGATGTTCTTCAGAACCCCTTGCATGGGAAATTTACTAATTAAAGAGAAATTAAATTTACTAATTAAATAGGAAATTTTCAAATTAAATAGTAATTGTTTTAAGCTTCACATTTTTGTTTTGTCCTTAAAACCTCATATCTTGGAATCTCTTGTGAACCTGGTCATTTCTGCTGCCCTTACCTGCACTTCCCTTTATTGTCCTGCTTGTGCAAGGTCTGGTTTTGGCCTCAAATGATGGGAACACCCTAATTTAGTTTACAAGGGACCTTCATTGGTGCATCTAGTCCTAAAGCTTCATGGTACATGGTGTGAGCTCAGTGTCTCCTCCTTCCAGACTCAGATCATGTACAAGTGGATTGAACCCAAGATCTGCAGAGAGGATCTCCCTGATGCCTTGACCCTACCTCCTTCTGGAGAGAGGCAGGACTGTCCACCCTGCAATCCTGGCTTTTACAACAATGCCTCATCGTCCTGTACTCCCTGCCCACCAGGCACATTTTCAGATGGGACACAGGGTAAGAGTCTGCAAAAAAATTTTGTGTGTCTCCAAAAGCAGTCATCTGCTTGCATGTGACTTAGTTTAGTGGCACATCATCATAAGCCAGTGTTCATTTTGCTTTAAATACTTGTTAAATAACATTGGAGAGTAAGATGTGGATATCTGTTTTCTCTCCTGAGTCCTTTCTTATCAGGGATCGCTGCTCCAAGTTGACTTGCTGTGTTCTGGATGCATTTCTTGGCTGATATAACCATCCTGAGAGTTATTTTAAGGGATTCTGAGAGGGGAATCAGAATTTTCCAGTCAGCAATTCCTCCTCAACCATTCTTCTATTCATGCCAAATTCTTTCCTGCAAAAACCTCGTTTTAAGCCCAGTCAGATGAATACCCTGCCAACATTGTCTAGCCTAAACTCTGGCTTGTTGATTCTGAGATGTGTTGGCCCAATGGTCCCCTACAGCATTTTGGGGGAACTCTTGTTTATCAAACTTTCAGCTGAATCTATTAAAAAGTAAGTGTGACTTGGGGGACCAGTTGCAGATTACTTAACACGATGTTATGATCTACAATTTACAAAATGTTGGTCTCACTTCCACTCTCCTGGTCCTGATAGGTCTTTGACTGTTTAACTACAAAGAAATAAATTATTTTCTTTCTTTATTACTTGCACCAGAGAGTAAAAAAGCAGTATCTATGTTCTTCAAAGCACTGTTTGACATGTGCCTTGGCTGTGTGATGTCCTTTTCTGCCCTCTCACCCTCAGAGTGCAAAGCCTGCCCTGCTGGGACTGAGCCAGCTCTTGGGTTTGAGTACAAGTGGTGGAACATCCTGCCAGGAAACATGAAGACATCTTGCTTTAATGTTGGCAACTCGAAGTGTGACGGGATGAATGGTGAGCCCAGCTCCCTGTGTAGTGTGATCCCATGCCTCCTGCATGGATCCCTGTGGTAATGGAGCACCCACCAAAATGAGCGTGCTCACGGCTGCATGACTCACAGCAGTTCCTCCCTTTCCTTCAGTTGCACCAGGCTTGAAGTTTCCTGTGGGAAGCAATGTCACAGCATCACAAAGGAATAGAAAATCTCTTGTATACCAGAGGAGGGCAGGAGCTGCAGCCTGTGTGAAGTTCCCTCAGCCAAGACCTATCCCGCACTGGCTTTAATGCATCTTCAGATGCATTCATATCCCCACTGAAAAAAGCATTGTTTTGTCTTCTCCCTAGTTTATCTCATTTTCTGCTTTGTGATAACCGTGCCCATCGAGGTCACAAATAATTCTTTTGGAAAACTTAATTACAATCTGTAATTTTATTCCTTTACTGCTCAGAGCTTTCTCTCTGCACATGTGCTAAATTTGCAGCAGAGAGCAGTCACAGCTCACTGGTGAAAATGATCCTGTTTGGGACTTCTCCAGCCTCCTCTGACAGATTTTCCTCAGCCTGATCCACCCTGTCAGACTGGTGTAACTCAAGCTTTGAAGTATGCGTGTTGAGCTGAGGGGAACTGAAGTATGTGCTTAACATTTAACACACAGATTCACTGATTCATCTGTTTTAAAGCTGAAAGATATCAGATGGATTATCCCCCTTGAGCTGCACAGCACAGATCAGGGAATATCAATTGCTCTGCTGATTTGAAAGGTGAAAATTGCCTGTAAAATCAGCGGTTCATACAATTGCTAAAATTCTTTGTTCAAATCATCATGATATTGTTCTGTAGTTGATATCAGACATCTTTAAAATACACTGACATACTGAATTGTTTAAAAATTATGGTAACATAGATTTACTTTGCCACCCATTTATTGATTTTTTTTTTCTTTTCCGTTCTGTGAAGGTTGGGAGGTGGCTGGTGATCACATCCAGAGTGGGGCAGGAGGCTCTGACAATGACTATCTTATCTTGAGCCTGCACATCCCAGGATTTAAGTAAGGAATGGGATATTTTTTTCATCTATTTCTCAGTTATTTTTGTCTCTTATACCTCTTACACGCTATCTCAGGGATGATCTGAGTCTTCCTTTCTGAAGTGGAATATTGCAATGAATAAGAGACAAAAGGAATCTTGAATTTTATTCCCATGTCCCCAGTTTGTCCATTGAGGCAGGCAAGCCTGTGGGACCTTGGTTTTTAGTAGTATTTACTTCAGTCCAAGATGCAGCCAGCTGGCTGTCTGGAAGCTGAGAAAAGATATTGCCATCCCTCTGTTTCTGAATTATTCCACAGTAACCAGCTAAACCTGCCATGGCGTGGATACTGGAGCCTGCCCTAAAAGTATTTTAGTGAAACCCAAGTTACTTTGCCCTGTGGCTCCAGGCAGCCTCCACAGCCTGTGCTTCCCTTGGAGCCAGTGGGGAGATGCAGGCAGTGCAGGACAATGGGAATGCCACCACTCCTGAACCTTCAGACAGGCTGAAATACCTGCTTGAGGTGCTGGTGTCTCTGTCAAAAGAATGAGCTTTGACTCCTAGCTCAGACCAGGTGCTGAATGTTGAGACCAGCAAGGTGTGGAAGATGAACCCCACCCTCCCTCTGCTGTTTTCCAGTTGAGGTAGATGCAATTACATTGGTGTAAATCACCTGAAGTATGTAATGTGTTTTAATAATAAGGCTCCCTACCAATATGGTCAAATCTGGGTGTTCATTATAAGGAGGGAAGTGTACAATAAAGAACTCAGACACTTAAAAAATGACCCTGCTGCATCCAATATTCCAGAGGCTCTGCAAGGACAGGTTTTCTGTGACAGGACTTTGATGGCTTCACTGTGCAAAAGGAATTTGAAGGATTGACTGCTGCCTGTCTGGAGAGCACTGTATAAATATTTTGTTCCTTCTCTGTTGAACAGACCTCCAACATCAGTGACGGGAGCAACTGGATCAGAACTCGGACGGATTACTTTTATTTTTGAGACCATCTGTTCAGCAGATTGTGTGCTGTACTTTATGGCAGTAAGTGAGACCTCTTTCTCCATGACTGGGGGCTGAGCCTGGTATTCCACAAGTCGCTTTGATACCTCTGCATAGGTGTGATTCGTTGCACTTGGTTTATTATGATTAAGCATGGCATTAGTTTAATATCTGCAGTGCCCTTGCAGGAAGGATTTAATTAATGACCTAGTGAAATTCCTCCAGCACATGAGTTGTGAACCATTCCTGGTTATCTGCTTATTCTAAAAGTAATCATTGGACACTAAGGAGCCAAGCTTTCCCCTATGAAATTGACTGATGAAATTATCAGTGTCTCTTGTGCTGTTGAGTTAGCATCTAGTAACAGAGTGACAAGTGGAGATCTGGGACAGAGGGGTGGGAAGAGGACAGTTTGGAAATTTACATTTGATCCTGTCAATGACCTGGAGGATCAGTAGAGCAGCAGACAGATGTTTGTTTGAATGTCCATTAGCTGAGGAAGGCAAATGGATCTGTAATGGCTCCCTGGCCCCTTCCACTGAAAGGGGAGATTGGTTATTTTTGGTATTTAGTGGTTCGTTAAAGGAACCTGCTCTTAATTTAAAGAGAATTGAGTGGAAATTAGGTGGCAATTTAGAACAGTCTGAAAATTTGTCAGTTGTGCAAAACAAAATAAGTATGTTTGCTTTATTAAATGTTAAATGCTGTTGTGGAGTCCTTTTTATATGCTAATCTCTAGATCATAAAACATTGGTGCTTAGTGTAGTATGACCACACTTTTTTGTTGTTCCTTTTTTTTTTTTTAATTATGCCCATTTTGTAGGATGTTAATCGAAAAAATACCAATGTGGTGGAATCATGGGAAAAAAGCAAAGAAAGACAATCCTACACTCACATCATCTCCAAAAATGCTTCCTTCACATTCACCTGGGCCTTTCAGAGAATAAATGAAGGCCAAGATGTAAGTACTTCTTTATGTGTCGGGCTTTACAAAACAGCATTCTTTGGACACCCTCTGCCAGAACTCCAGCCCTCGGTTGAAGCTCACGGGTTTCCCATGAGGGATGAGTGGCTCTTGCCACAGAGCAGCCCCTGGGAGGCAGCTGTGCACAAACAATCCATGAGGAAGGACAGAGCCATGGATAAGCTGATCCCTGAACTGGTGCACAGAGGTAGAGGGTGGTGTCCCCAGTGTGATGACACCCAGTGTAGTATTTGCAGGGATCCCCTTGGCAGGGAGGAATGATGAGGAGGACTCCATCTTATCAGAAGGCTGATTAATTACTTTATTATACTATATTATTCTGTACTATATTACACTATGTTACATTACATCTAAACTGAATCTGCCAAGCACTCAACTCTGCACAGAACTGCACAGAATCTTGTGACTGTGAGCCGACAGTGCTGACACTCACACACACACACTTGGCCCTGACAGGCCAAGGAAACAAAACACCATCACTGTGGGTAAACAACCTCCATATTGCATTCTACTTTGGCACAAACACAGGCACAGCAAACGAGACAAGAATTGTGTTTTCTTTCTCTGATGTTCAAAGAATGTGAAACCCAGAAATATTCTTGGGAAGAACTGTGCCTTGCTTTTCTCTGTGAAGAGAAACGTGGCGACACCCGGGGTGGTTTCCTTGGCTCTCGTTCCAGAGCAGGCAGTTCATCAATGACATGGCCAAGATCTACTCCATCACGGTGACCAACGCAGTGGATGGAGTGGCCTCTTCCTGCCGGGCCTGTGCCCTGGGCTCCGAGCAGTCAGGCTCATCCTGCGTGCCCTGCCCTCCAGGACACTACATCGAGAAGGAGAGCAGCCAGTGCAAGGAGTGTCCAGCCAACACCTTCCTGTCCATCCACCAGGTGTACGGCAGGGAGGCCTGCATCCCGTGTGGGCCTGGCAGCAAGAGCACCAAGGTACCCAGCCGGGGCGTTTCTGGGAGATGGGCAGACAGGGTTTGTTGGGCTGGAAGCTCTCAGGGGGCTGCTCCTAGTGCTCTCCTACAGGCATGTGCCTTGTGAGCACTGGAGTATGGCTATAACCAATGTGCCCACCAAAGATGTTACTTGTTGCTATATATTGGAATATTACCAATATAGCTGGAGTGATGTGCCTGAGCTTGTCTGGCCCTTGGTGCTGAACCAAATAGCAGCAACTGTGGTGTTTTCACCCCAGAGACACTTTTGGCTGGCTGTGTGTGCTGCATCTGGGAACGTGGGGACAAGTCCAGGCTTGCAGGAGCTCTGGTGGTGGTGGGATGGAACTCCTCTCACAGAGGGTCACTCCTCAGGTTTACCTCTGGCAGAGAAGCTCTAAGGTGATGGTGAAGGAAAGGAGCCGGTTCTGCTGGAGGGTTTCAATCCAGAGCTTTATTCTGGCCCACAGGCCTCTGAATCCAATAACAGCTCCAACAGAACTCTCCAGCTGTGTGGTTGCTGGCTCTTTTAACCCCGGGGAGGAGAGGGAGGGAAGGGGTAGGGATGCCACCAACCAGGTACAGGAGAGGATATCTTAAGGGACAAAGGACACCTGGATGGCCCAATGGACCCTTAGGGGTAGAGGACAACCTTTGAATCTGCCAGTCACTCAACGCCCTTCTGGAATTGCAGGACTGACAGACAGTGCTCAGCAGGGGTCAGGTGTTGTTTGAGGTCACAGGGGTTGCAGGATGAAGAGACAGACGAGAAGGTTGGCTCCATGAATAGAAGGCTTGATTTATTATATATATATTACATTATAACTATACTACAAAGAGATAGAAGGAAGAAGCTCTCAGAAGTCTAGCTAAGAATAGAATAGAAAAGAATGAAAACAAGGCAGCTATCCTGGACTCTCTCCGGGATAGCTCAGTCCTTGACTGGCCATTAATTATAAACATCAGAGATGGGCCAATCACAGGTCCACCTGTTGCATTCCACAGCAGCAGACAATCATTGTTTACATCTTGTCTCTGAGGCCTCTCAGCTTCTCAGAAGGAAAAATCCCAAAGGAAAGGATTTTTCACAAAAGATGTCTATGACAGTCAGGGAGGGGAATTATCAGGGGAGGGACCCGAGGTTCTGAGGTAAATCCTGAAATCACAATGCAACAGCTGTAGGACACAAAATAACACGATGCAGACATGCAGCGCTCTGATAGTGAAAAGAGAACTTTTAATTTCTGACTCCATCATTTATAGATTTCCAAAAGTGACAGTGGATTGGAGGGTGACAGTGCCACCTCTCCAATGACCCTGGACAAACCGACAGTCCATCAAATTTTTCCTCCTCCATAAAAGAATGCAGAACAATAAGTTGTTTTACATAAAGTGTGTGAGAAAGTTCATTACAAGAATGTAAACATCAGAAGGCTTAGAAAAAAAAAAAAAAACCCCCAGGTGACAGTCACTAGTCTAATTTCTTTTTGTAAATAATCAGATAAAAGTGACAACTTCAGCTCAAAAAAAGGTTCATTTCAAGAAGCTGTACTGTGGACAGTGTACAAACAGGGGCAAGTATCTATGTTACTTCCACCAAAGCTATCCCAATGCCTGCTCTTTTAAACTCAGGGACTTCCTCAGCTGGACAATGTTTCTGGGCCTTTAGAAACCTGTAACAGGTTCCTCTTACATGAAACTGTAAGCACAAGTAAACATTTATCATGTTCGAGGAGCTGCACAGGTACTGGAAGAACAGCTCCAGTTTGTTGTTTGCACTCTGCCTGTCTTCTGCTGTGTTCATATCCTGCCCTTGTTTCTTGAGCTGTTTCTTGTGTTTCCTTTACAAAATGCAAGTGTAACCAAGGATGTGTTTTGGTCTGTTTACAGGGATTTAAGCTGGAACATTGGGATCCTGAAAGTACCCAGAACAAAAGAAAGCAAGAAATTGCATTCTCTTGGCTAATGCAGCAAACAGAAAAACCAGGCTTAGGGAACATTTTAGTGCTGATATGTGATTGCAAGAGACTGAAATGGGAATGGGAATTATCCCAAGGGAAAGATCAGTTACAGGAATAGGACAGAGTTCCCCTTCATCCTTAGCAAGGAAAGCAGTTCTGTCTGCACCCATGCTTTAACTCTGAGGTGAATGGTTTGCTGCTGTTCCATAACTGCTCTTTAATGGATGCCTCTGCCTTGCAGGACCACTCTGCCTGCTTCAGTGATTGCCTGGTGTCCTATGTCAAGGATAACCAGAGCCTGAATTACAATTTTAGCAACCTCAGCCAGGTGGGCTCGTTGATGAGTGGACCCAGCTTCACTTCCCGAGGGACCAAGTTCTTCCACTTCTTTAACATCAGCCTGTGTGGGAATGAGGTGAGCTCAGCTGGGCTAGAGGGTTGGGAGGATGGACCGATTTGTTGCTTGTGCTGATGCTCTGGGGTGACACTGAGACAGGACGAAGACTCCCTGTCAGCTGAGTTGTTACCAATACTGTGCAAACACTTCCGTTTGGATCTTGCTTTACAGTGCAAGAGGACTTTTGAGCAGCCAAGTGATTTTCCAGAGCAGAGATACTGTGTTATAGGCCATAAATAAAGCTCAGGAGAAAATTCTTGTCACATCCCTGCTTTTTCTTTCCTGTGCCTTTAAGTCACTTGCATCCCGACCCTGCCCTTTGTGTGCTGTCACCAAGGAGCCCAAATGAAGACTTGGGGTCTTTCAGCTGGCAACTGCTTTCCATATGTATCCCTCATTGCTTCACTGGAGATGTTGTACACAGAGCCCCTGGTCACCCTGCTGTCTGCCAGTGGCCAAGAGGCCCAGTGCTGACTTTGCAGCCTTGAAGAGTAGCAGAAAAGTGTATTTATTTTGTGAGTTAAACAGGCTCTGTCTGGAGCTTGGACTGAAGCAGGGCATGTTGTCACACACATAAATTGACTTTCAGAGCAGTATCAGCATTGTGCATTGTCCCATGAAAGCCAACATGTGTAGTTAACAATAATGCTCAGCCCTGTAATGTTCTGAAGTCTTTTTCCATGTATCAAAGGATTTGCATGAGTTAAGACAAATGAGTAGTCACATTTCTTTACAGCATTTTGCATACTTTTATGCTTCTATGTGTGTTTACCACCTGGATTAGAGCCTCTGACAGCTAGATCCACAAATGTAGATATTTTCTCTCCTCTGTGGATCTGTTCTTCACTTTCCCAAACTACTACAATGGTACTACAGTACAACCAACCATATGCTTAGGTGGTGAGTGCTTGACATTTTGTTAGGAAAACTGAGTCTGGTAATTTGTCTTTCATTGCTGCTGCTCTGATTCTTGCACTGATCTTGACATACTACATTAAAGCAGTCATGAAGGCTATATATCTGTTTAGGGATTTCATGTATTTGTGCTTTGAAAATATTTTATCTGGATTAAATCCCAAATAAAGAGATATTCTACAGTATATTATTTAAAGGCAAGGGAAATACGGTTTTCCTTTGCAAGCCATTTTACTATGCTCTGCAAGTAAACACTGTGCTGTCAAGAGAAACAAAGAAGAGTGCTCCACAGTGCAGATTTCTGATAAGTCACCTGCCAGAGGTGACATTGTATTTCTGAGTCTGTACAAGGCTTTAATGGGAGTTTTGACAATGGCACAGTTTGTTGTGGTTTGTCCCTCTTATGACAGACACATAGAGACATCAACTTGTTCTAAGGTAAAGTAATGAATCTCATCCAGTTTGCAATCAGCAAGTTTGCAATCTCTCTCTTCCCAAACTTTTTCACATCTTATCAACAACCAACAGCTTCTCTCTTTTTTTCTGATTGTCCACAGGGGAAGAAGATGGCAATTTGCACTGACAATATTACAGATGTTACTCTCAAGGACATGGTTGCAGAATCAGAAGATTTTTCCAATTTTGTGGGAGCTTTTGTCTGTCAGTCCACCATCATCCCATCAGACAGCAAGGGCTTCCGAACAGCCCTGGCTCTGCAGTCCAACAGCCTTGCTGACAGGTTCTTAGGTACACAATTTGTCTTCTTGTTGTTGTGAATGCACTCTCATGCATTTAGGGCTGCAGAGTAAATCCCTCCTGGCTCAGCAGCTGCATTACTTTGAGGGGAGTGTGAAAGGGCAGCCCAGGATCAGTCTGAGAGGGTTCCTGAGCTGTGAAGCAGCTCTGCACAGATGCCTTCGTGTTTTTCTGATGTTTCAATTCAGCTGATGGCTGGAGGAGGAAAGTAAGGGCTGTGCACATTTTTAGTTCTCTGTTTCTGTGTTATTCACTCTTCCTTGTCCTTGGTCGGGTGGGTCTCATGGTGCATAGCATTTCAGCACAAAAAATCTGGAGAGTGTAATTAAAAAGCACTGGTTTTATTTTATGTTCTGTACCCACCTCACTCAGGGCAAGACCAATGACTGTGGTAATCACTTTAGTCCAAGTGTTTCTGTCCATGCCAAAATCCCACTTGGGCAATTTTAGAAGAAGAAACTGATGTGGGGACATAATTAGACAAGGAATCAAGAGGCTTGGGCAGCACGTGGCTGTGCACATCATTAAGTTTTACATTGGTCCAGATCACAAGTTCCCAGAATCTGAGGCCGGATGAGACAATGAAGTCATTTGGTCTGCTCACCTATCCATTACAGGCACTGAGTGTTTGTACTTTCTCCCTGGCACTGAGCCCAGGAACTCATGTTTGACAAAAGCACATCTTTGGAAGAGCATTCAACCTGGGCTTTTAAGACTGCCAGAAATAACAACTTTGCCACAGTCGCTGGTATTTTTTTCCACTGATCAAACACCATCTCTCTGTTTTTAAAGCAGGCTTGTCTCCTATTTGAATTTCCCTGACTTCAGTTTCCAGCTCTTGCTTTTTATTAGTCTTTCTCCAGATCACACCAATGTTTTCCTTCTTGAAGAAATATTTTGTGTCCTGGAATCGTCACACCCTTCTGATAAATTAAATAGACCAAGTTCTTCTAATTGTCTTGTAATCATATATTTATTTTGAGCACCTAAATAACTTTTGAGGCTTTTTCTACGCCTTCTGTTACTTTTTATATTTTTTAAAGCATAGAATGGAATAGTATTCCAATATTTAATTTGCTATAATGGCAATAAAAATCACTTTTGTATTTGGAATCCCTGCATCCTTCTTTCTCTAAACTTAAGGGATTTAATGATGGTTTCTTGGATCTGATGTCAAAGTTACAGTTTCCAAAGGAAACCTCTCTTTCTTAAGACTGGCCTTCAATTCTTGCTGCACTTGTATTATATTATATTTATATATATATATCTTATATTGAGTTTGTTTGGGACCATCTTGCTAAGTGAACCAAGCAACCAAGTTACTCTGAATTTTATTTTTAATCCTCTTAATCTTTGTCTCATCTACACACTTTACCAGCATGGATTATACAGTTACTTGCAGATCCCTGATGTTAATCTTGCATTTTCACACTTCAATATTGATGCCTAGAAGCCCGAGACATCCCATGTTTGATGACAATTTCCCATGGTCAGATAATTTTATAATGACTTAGCTAAATAGTTTTTAATGCAGAGTGTGTGCTCTTAATTGATAGTGCACTGCTAACTTTTTAATTAGAACCTCGTGTGGTAATTAGTGAAATACTTGATACATTTACATAACTTTCTTTAGCAACCAAGTTCATCAGCACTCAAGTAATGAGATCAGATTTGTTCAAGAAAAGAGGTTCTCCATAAATTCTTGTTGACTTTCTCTCCTTGTGCATCTGTCCATGAACTGAAACCCATTTTCCATCACCATTATTGTGTCTCATTGTGAGAGACACATTGTGATTCAGGTCACCATACCCCCTCTCCATGAGTCTTTTGACAATTCACTGTCATCAAAAGCTCTGTTAAAGGTCACTCTTAGGTATGGGTTTCTAGTTCACAAACATTCATGCCAGTAAATGCCAATATTGTCTCCTGCCACCAGAGGAATGAGGGCGGTCATTGTCTCGAAAAACACCTTTTTTTTCATTGCAGTTGCTAAATTTTAAAATGGTTGAAGTTTTCCTTTCCTAACATAGCAAGGATGTGGACCTGCTGAAGTGAGTCCAGAGGAGGCCAAAACATGGTCAGCCCTCCTGGGTGACAGGCTGAGAGAGTGGGATCATTCAGCCTGGACAAGAGAAGGCTTCAAGGAGATTTTAGAGCATCTTAGAGTACCTAAAGGGGCTGCAAGAGAGCTGGAGAGGGATTTTTTACAAGAGCATGCAGTGACAGAACAAGGGGAGTGGCTTCCAAATTAAAGAGAATAGGTTTAAATTATATATTAGGAATAAATTCTTCCTGTGAGGGTGGTGAGACAGTGGCACAGGTTGCCCAGAGAAGGTGAGGCTGCTTCATCCCTGGAAGCATTAAAGAAAAGGTTGGACAGGATTTTGAGCAACTTGGTCTGTGAAAGGTGTCCCTGCCCAGGGCAGGGGTTTGAAACAAGATCTTTAAGGTGGCTTCCAACCCAAACCATTCTATGAGTCTGTGATTCTATCAACTGTTTCAAGAGCAGGTGGAAAACTTACTTTCTTCAGTATTTTCACCAGTTTCTGACCACTACCACTTCTTCTTGTTCAGTCAATTTTTAACTCCTGGGAAGGATGCAGCCCCCTTTGTGCAAGCTCCCTCTTCTGCAATGTTGCAGTGGGACACCAATATTTTCTGTCTTCTTTGTTCATGGGGTTGGAAGGATCTCTAAGAACTTTGATTACTTGCATTTTCCTCCTTTTCAGCTTTTGCCCAATATCCATGTAGTTCGTACAGCAGCCTGTCATTTGTTCCAAAAGGTGCCATCAAGGCTTGCCTATGATTCCATAATCCTTCTGAGTCTTGTTATTCCATCTCTCAAGGCACTGCAAATTGCTCAGGTCATTGCCTGGTTTTGATGTGTGAGGGTTGTACACTCAAGGCATATGTTCTAAAGGGTTGCATCAGATATCTTCAGCAGTCCTTTGCCAGCATAAATTATTTAATGTTTCTTTAATATCCAGTGATTGCTTTAAATTAATATAAAAGAGTAATAAGAATTTACACAGGTGTTTTTTTATTTTTTTATTTTGCTATGTCTACATGAGGAAATCAGACTGTATGAGGAACATATATATCTGCGAGGTTTAGTTAGAAAAAAGTGTGTGTAATGTACAGCAATGCCATTAAATGCTATTAAGTGAGATCCACAGCTTTCAGACTGAGAAAATATTACATATGGACCCCTCAAAAATCCATTAATAGATTGCTTCTTTTTAAAATTTTTTTATTTCTTACATTTTAGGAGCTACTGTTGAAACAGTGCTGGAAAATATCAGCATCAAGGCAGATATGTTTCCTCCCTCTCCAAGCAAAATACCAGATGTGCATTTCTTTTACAAGTAGGTAAAAAGTGCTGCTTATTGCTATGTCAGATGTCTTCATTTGTTTAGAGGAAAGTAAAACTGTGAGGGGGGATCTATAATCCACCTTTAATCTTTGGCACTTAATCAGCATCTGCCTGATATTGATTGACATGTTGAAGATCATCTCACGAAATCAGCAAACACTCTTTACTCAAATCTAAATTAGTCTTGATCCATAGGAAGTGATCCCAAAGCTTTGATTCATCCAGATGCCACTTTTAGTGTCCTTTTACTTTCTATATTTTCTCATATATGACTTGGAAATGTCCACTTCTGGTTGCATATTTTCTTTCACTTTCATTTGTGTTTACTTTGAGGCTACAAAAAAGGACTAATCAAGATTAGAAGTAATAGTTTCAACATGCACAGTTACTAGAATGCTTTTCCCATTCTTCACTCTTTTCCATAAAAAGAATGCCTCAGTCTGGGTAGGAAGTAGCTGAAAGATCAGCTCAGTTCAGATGTCTACATGCCATGTTTCTAAGCTGGGACTTAATTGAATATAGGACTTTGAATATCAGCATTTTATGCTTATGTGAATACTTAAATTATGTGTCTGATTCTGCAAACTGAGCCCCACACCAGAGACCCTACTTTGAGCATATTGTGAACTTGGCTTACAAGGTCTATCATGCTGGAATAAGATCTTTTAAATCTCCTTTAAATGGGGGTACCAGTTGTTGGTTTCTCTGGGTCTGGATTGAAGGCACTTGAGGCACAATTCATGTTCAGACTCAGCTGTTTATTGATTTCTTATCAGTAAAACAGTCTCACTACTGTGAGTTCGGCAGCTTTTCATTAGAAGGCACAAAATGGCCAACAGTCTCTTGTTACAAGGTCTTTTAAGACTGAACTGTCCAATTAAGAACTGACACCTAGATTATTTCCCCTTTCAACCCAATAACTGATCCCAAAGAGCTGCAATGCTGACTTTCCTGCCCAATTACAAAATGCCACCCAAACCCATGAAGAGGAAACCCAGGATGACACCCTGTGCCCTCCATCTTGCTTCCATCCACAACATACTAAAAATCCCAAAACCTCAGTCTCTCACCAAGTGATACACCTACACCACTCTATAATCTATTTCATACTTTTGTGGATTCCAGTCTATCGTGAAGTCTAGGAAACTTTCTCCATGAATGAGGGTCAAAGCCAGTGCTCCCTGGGGGTCAGGGCACCCCAGAGCAGACAGAGAAATATTCCCAGTGCCCTGTGTTTCCACACCCTTTGCCCTGTGCTATTTCAGGACAGTTTGATTCTCAGGCTGCTAGGATGGGAGTGAGCCATCAGAGCCTCTCCAGCAGAGGAACACAACAACCACAGCACCTGTGATTGTCCTTTTCAACCATTCTATTCTGTTTTGTGGCAATTTTCACTCCTTGATGCAGCAGATTTAGAAAACCAGAGCCGTTCCCTGAGCATCTCAGAGCACTTTGAGATTTAAATGAATTGGGGAGGCCTACCCTGATTTTGTTGCTCTTTTATTTTTATTTTTTGTTTGTTTTCACCTGGCAAAGTCAAAAGCATTTTGGTAAAGGGTATTTTGTTAGTATTGCAGCTGCATGAGTGTTTGCAGACCTATAAAACAGTAATATCTATTTAATGTAGTGGAAATATGTTGCATTTATCCTCTTGTTTGACATTAGGTCTTCAACAGTGACAACCTCCTGTGAAAATGGCCGAGCAACTGTTGTGACAATGAGATGCAACCCCCACAAACCAGAGCAAGGAGAGCTTTCTGTGCCCAGGTATTTCAGTCTTTGCATCCTACTAGTACCAAAAAGCCTTTGCTCCTCTTGTAATCCTTACAAAACTAATTAGTAATTTATATTACTATTTATATGATTAAAATTAGTAATTTTATATTACAATAGCAATGAGGAGAGCTCTCTCCCTCATCAGTTACTTGTTTTTCCTAGGCATCCATCATCTTTCAGCAGACCAACTGATCTGTGTTTAGGCTGTGTGGCAGGTTGTTCTGAGCTTAAATGCAAAAGAAAATGCAGTGATGTTTGCTTGTCTTCACTGCTCCTTTATTTCAGTTCCTTATTTTAATCTTCAGCCTCCTGATTAAACTGCCTAGTTGAGGCTTTGAGAGGTAGTTTTTCTTCCTTGAGCTACAGCAGTAGCTAGTTAAAATTATTTTTTTTGACAAAGGCAATCTGCTCTAGGAATTTTGAAATCTGCTATTGCAATGCTTGTGTAAGCTCTGTCTATTTTATGTTTGGCATATATTTATTTATGTGTTTCATCACTGTATCCTGGCTGCTTTGTACCAGTTGTTTAATTTGCCTGATGTTTTTTCCCTTCAGTCTGATTTGAGGAACTTTAAAAAGCCTCTTTCTTCCAAAATCCTGTTTATGCCTGCATAAACAGAACTTAAGGCATAAACATGATTGAAAAACTGCAGAGCAAAAAAACCAGTAAAATACTCAATTCTATTTAGCAACACACTGTGATTTTTCAGAAGCTTCCTTCAACTCTGATAACTCTCCTCTTTGGTTATCAAGGCCCATTTTAGTCTGTCTGGATGTTGCTACAAATCTGCTGATAGGTCTCACTCATCCTCCTTCCCAAAAGTGAGCAGTGTGGGATCCTTTGGTCCCTGTTCCTCTTGCAGCACATGAACTGTGCTTGCCTGAAAGAAGGCAAAGTAGAGTTTACTTCACAGGTGATGGATGAATGATGGGTGTTTGAGCACCTTTGGAGATGCTTACCCCAGTTTCGGAGGGACCTGTCCTACTACAAATTCTGCTGGGCAGTAAGGCATTATCAGCTTTTGCATGAAAATTCTTCAGTTGTTCTTCCAGTGCCACAGGATAAACATGATGGGAACTGTGATAAAGCACCAGTAGTGAGGGAGGAACAGCCTCCCTTCCTTTTGAAAGTGTGAGCAGGGGCAGAAATGGCTCACAGCTGACATGTGTACCTTATCTCTGTTCATGTTGGCTTCTCCTTTCCTGTCCCCCTTTGATTAGCTCAGCAGTCAGCTGCTTTCACACAGGGAGGTATCAGACATATGTCAAATAATGTAACTCCTTGATCCTCCAGGCTTGGTGTTTAGTATCACATGAATCTACAGTATTACATGAAAGCAGTTGAGAAGAAAGGTCTGTCAGTGCTCTTGCCACGTAGGTTGGAAAAATGCTCCATAATTCACAGAGGAATGTACCTGTTGTCAGGTATTCAAATCTGGATAAGCCAGAATGAGCTTTTAGGGCTGGGGATTTTTCAGTGCTTCAGATCAGGATACCAGGTTTCCAGATAATATAGAATAATACAACTTTAATTTTTTTTTTCTGCAGGAATATATTTCATATTTATATGACAAAACTTCTTGCATGGCTTTTGGCCATTGCTGCTGTTAGACCTGATGTGATTGTCAGTAAAAAAATCTACGTGACTGTCCTGCCACTGCCAGTACAACTTCCTTCTGCAGGCTGAATACAAAATAGGCCATTAGTTTTTCTTGGAGTAAGAGAAGCTGTTATCTCTTCATTAACCGGTGAACATCCTTCTAGTAATTAACCATGACAGGACAAGTCCATTCCATATGGACTAAATCACCCAGACATCATTAGAGCAATGGCAGGATCCAGATAGCAGCAGTCAGGTGGAACAGCACCCTGTGCAGAACAGAGATGGAGGTGTATGCTGGTGTGGTAACACAACTCCTCCTCTTCCTCCCCCTCCTCCTCCCCCTCTCCCTCTCCCCACTCCTTTTAGATCTTTGAAAGCTCAACACCTGTTTTCACTTGAAAAAGCACTTTACAAACCAGGAAAAATTCTCCCCCCAGATTCTTCCATCTGCTAACTCAATGGATGTTTACCCATTTCTCATACTTGCCATTCCAAATCTTCAGCAGCAGAAGGTGGATGAGGATGCAAATCCCAGAGTGTTTCTTTCCTGACTGATAACTGAGCTCTGCTCTCCTCGTAGCTCCTGCCCTGCAGGCACCTGTGATGGATGCACTTTCTACTTCCTCTGGGAAAGTGCAGAAGCTTGTCCTCTCTGCACAGAGCAAGACTACCATGAGATTGAGGGAGCCTGCAAAAAAGGATTTCAGGTACAGCACCCATGTCTCAAAGTCAGATGGGCTCATTTGGGTATAACTTGGACTCTTGTTGAGACTTGGTGTGCAAATTGATGTGTGAGTGGGTTGGAAGAGCTCAGCCCGGGCCCTGAGCTGGCTGGGATGCAAACTGAGGGAGGAGCTGAGTGTTGAGAGTCAGGACTGTTTGTGTCAATGGCAGTGTGGGTCCTGCAAGAGAGCTGGTGTGTGCTGACCAGCTGTGTGAGTAAGGATGTGAGCTCTCAACGCATTCAGGCTTGCAGGACAGTTATTTCTGAAGGATGGAGTGCCCAAAAGACTTCAGTTGTTTCCTAGCCATAAACATCAGGGGCAGGCTGGGAAAGGTTTACAAATGTCAGTTCATAAATTCATCCTATTTGCTTGCAATGTTTTTACTGTTGCCTTATCTAGGAAGAGAATTCTTCTCTATTCTTCTTAGGAAGTCCTTCCACAGGTTCAAACTGTCCTGTTGATCAACAGCTCCTGTGCAGGCACAACTTATTCCCAATAGCTGTCCAGCCCATATTGTGCCAAGTGGAGACCTATACAGGGAGAAAATCCTTTTGCCACGCCTGAACCTGCAGGCACAAGCAAGGAGAGGACTGATTAGACAATATAACTGAAAACCTGGTCTGAAAACCTGAAGAAAGTGTTTTGGTTTGCTTTCACTGAAAAGTTATCTGACCTTTCTACCTCAGAACAGCTTGTTTTCTCTAAGTCTAAACAATTCTCTCTTTTCCTACAAGCAGCTCACTTTTTGGTGTTTTCTGTTTGAAAGGAAACCTTATATGTATGGAATGAGCCAAAGCATTGCATTAAAGGAGTTTCCTTGCCAGAAAAAAGGACCAGTACTTGTGAAACAGTGGATTTTTGGCTTAAAGTTGGAGCTGGTGTTGGTGCTTTCACAGCTGTTCTGCTCATAGCCTTGACTTGCTACTTTTGGAAGAAGAACCAGAAGTAAGTACTGCAAATTTTGTCCTATGTAAAAGTTAGCTAAAAGCTTGATGGAGTGACTTTTCCTGCATCTGAATTTACGACACTCTTGATGAGCAGTACCTTGTGGGATCAATCCATTCACACCAAGTTGATGTTTCTTCTGTCAACAGTGGCTATAAAAAATTTCAGTGAGGAAAGTGTAGAACAGCCACAGTAATTTGCAATAGCATGATTTCCAAATAGGAATTGTCTTTTTAACCACTGGGAGTTTGAAATTGACTTTAGTTTCTGAAACAGTGTGGCCTTCTCAAGATGTGAAGACCAAAAGAGTATCTTTAGTCTAATTAGTCCCTTTCAGCTGGGTAAAAAATTGGGTTCTTGACCATATTGCTCAGTTCTCTTCTGGTTATTGCTTCAACCAGCACTTCTTCATGCAGGAAGCCCTCTTGACCTCCCCTTGGTCTTGTGGGGAAACATGGTTCTTTTATAAGGATAGAGGACTAATAGGAAAGCAAGAGCTCAGTGTATTGTTAATACTATTTTGGTTACATATTTTTAATGATTGAAAAGTATCTAATTTCCACTACCTCAGAAGTAACTATGTGGGAGGACTGCAGACAATCTAAATTACAAAATCCCTGAGTGTGGGACATTTGAGAAAAAAAATCTATTCCTGTGTGGCTTTATATCTTCAGGCTGGAGTATAAATATTCCAAATTAGTGATGACAACGAACTCAAAAGAGTGTGAACTGCCAGCTGCTGACAGCTGCGCTATAATGGAAGGAGAAGATAATGAAGAAGAAATTGTGTATTCAAATAAGCAGTCACTGCTGGGGAAGCTCAAATCCTTGGCAACAAAGGTGAGTAGTAATTACCAATATTAATACAAAAATAATTATTACCTTTTTTTATTACTGGATGTGATGATTCTTTGATGCTAATTTCACAGCAGTGCAGCCTCCCACGCACACCTCGTCCAGTCCATTGTGATCTGCTGAAATCCACAGTCTGGATAAAATTAAGAAATTTTGTAGGGTTTTTGGGTAAATGCTCCTTCCTGCACAGAGAGATTTCAGTGGCATTTTTTATTGCATGGGTGACACCAGAAAAAAACAGTTAATGGCAGAGAGAACCTTTTGCCTGGAATCCTCCCAGGCACATCCATTGCTGAGGCAAACAGAGCTATTAGAGATACAAAAAATTAACCCTGGCAGCACAGCCGCCAGCCAGCTGCTTGCAGCTCACCTGGGCTGGCTTCATGGCTGGCTGGAGAGCCATAATTTTGAGTAGGATTCAGTTGAAGATAAATCATCTTCATCCTGTTGCCCAGCACAGCAGCCTCCTCCATTTCAGTGGGAAGCAGCCCTGAAAAAGCATTTTTTTCTGCAGTAGATGTGGATTGTTGCTTGTCTGAGTTGACAGCAACAAAGTCTTTGGTGTCCTTTGAACATTTCTGAGAGGAGCCACAGAGGGCCATCATGGTAGACCCCAAAAGCTCTTTGGTCTTTGTTCCAAATGCCTTGAAATCTCTGCTGTGGAAAGGGTAGTGTTGTCTTTAAGGGATCCCAGTGGGAGCATCTGTTATGATCAGGATAAAGGCAAATGACACTTTCTCTTTCAAACAGTTTTGTTGAAGTCAATTTCTTGGAAAGTCTCTTAAAAGATCATAATAAAAATTAATTTTAAAACATTGTACTCAAATTTATTGTCCAAATAATATCTCAGAATATTGAATTTTGAGATTTTTTTCCTTCTATCTTTTTTTTTTCTTTCTGTGATTGAGTGCAATATAATTAAACTTGTGTGCTGCCTTTCTTTTCCCTTATTATTCTCTTCTCTTCTTTCTTTTACTTTTTTTTTGTTTGACTGGTGTCTTCTTGCCACACTACCTGCTCCTCAGATATCCCTCCTAGGAGAAGTTACCATTGCACAGATAATGTGCAGAACTTTCCCTTGACCCCAGCCTGACTATTTGTCCTGCAAAATCAATATTTTTCCTTGTGGAAAGGGGCAGAAATTCAATATTAATTCTTAATTCAATATTGAGAATATTGAAGATGTAAATAAAATCAAATAACATAAAATTTTCTGGTGATGTTGCTAAAATAGAATTAAGCTTTAGTACTTCAGTATTTGGACAGCTTGAATGCCTACTTGGAGTTTTTTATGTTCCTATATCCACTGTAGCAGGCCTCCTGAGTGTTCTCTCCTTTTTCAACAAGCTTGTCAAATATTTCTAAGCTTGTTCTTTTTTTTACTGCTAGATAACAATAGCTGGCAAATTCAACTTCCAGTACCTCATTACCTTTCTCAGCTCTGTGTCCTGTACCCCTCAGATAACTCAAATTTAATATATATTTATCAAAAACAAATGTTATAGTCATTGCTTTTCATTTATGCAAAAGGTGAAGAAATTCATGTCTTGCTACATATGCATGTAAAATACAGAAAACAATACATGAAAGAAAACAGGGGAGAAAAAGGAGAAATGTAAAATGAGAGAGAAAGAGAATCTGCAGTGTTCTAACTATATGTTCAAGCCTGAGGCTGTGGCATTTCTGCCAGCATGTCACGAAGATATCAGTGGGTTTGAGTACCCAAGGGATTGAGGGCTAGGCCTGTAATATAGAAAGGGATGACTTATTTTTAATGAGAAAATATAAACCAAATAATTACAAACCTGTTTCAGAATGGGGGCTGTTCTAGTTGTGTCTGTTGTCTCTAGCACAATACCAGGCTCTTCAGAACAGATATTTTTCACTAGACTAGCATAGGACAATTTCTCCCCTTCTTCCTTATGTCTGCACCAGGCTGTCCTGATCTGTGTGAGAGGGCTTTAAAAATCAGATTATGAAGGTAGTTCAGGCCAGTTTGCACTATTTGGGTGTGTAAGTCCACATTTCTCACTCACCCTGATGCCTGCTGGCCAAGTGGCCAAGGCTGTCACCCAGGAAATGAAAACAGAGAGAAAACTCAACTCTCCAGCCCTGATTTTTGAGATGGAAACTGATGTTTTGTCTTGTGGGTCTCCCAGAGGAGTTGTTGAGGTTGGAATCCAGGAGCATGGCAGTGGTGTTCAAACTCACATGCTGTGCTTCAAGCATTTTATATATTGCAGGAAACACATTGATAAGTGATAATAACCATAGAGATGATTGCCTTGCAATTCCCCAGCTCAGACTGCCTGTCCTGTTCTCTGAATATGAAATGCAGACTTTCCCTGTACCCTCTAAGTGCCATGAACAATAGCTATAGCATAATTTTATTGGTTTTGCAAATTTTTACAGAATTAGTAATGTTATTAAATATTAAAGGGTCAAACTGTGCACTTAATTACCGTAGTAACAATAAAATGAAGTTTTTGGCAAAGAATGTTGAGAGAAGAAGTGGATTGTGCTGACTGCTGGAGAGATTTTGAGGAAATCCAGTTGATGGGAACCTGTTTTTCCATTGCAGGAAAAGGAAGATAATTTTGAATCTGTTCAGCTGAAATCTTCAAGATCCCAGAATATATGAAGAATTAATGCTGCCTTCAAAGGAACAAACCTAATTTCTATTTTTACAGGACTATATTTTAAACATATTCTGGCACACATTGTAGTGGTGATCTTGGTGAGAAATGCTTGGCCTTTTAGGAGGCAAAGAAGACAGGAAGCAAACCAGAAAATTGGATTGCCTTACCATGTGATTGAGTACCTTGCCAAAAAAAGAAAGCAGATTCTTGGATTCCATACTGGGAATGAAATTCAACTCAGGAAGAGATATACATACTGCAAATAACAAGAATTTTTTGCATTCACCTGGGCAACACTCAGGCATGCCATATGATTTATAGGTACCTTTCATTTCCTTCTCATTCCTGTGCGTATTCCTAAGAAATTATTTTCAGAGAGGCCTGCAACCTCCTGCAAAGGTTGTGTGTTGTTGTTTACTGGCACAACTGTGAGTCTTTCTTGAAATCAAAATTGTGAATGGTACTGGGAATGACCCTCGGGTGAGTTTTGAACTTCAGAAAATACTTTTGATTTTTATGCTTTGAAGGTCTGGATGGTCTGTGTTGACCTCTAATGCAAGAGGAATTGTGTTGCACCTGCAAACTGAACCCATTCTGGTGCCTAAGTCATGGCCATCAGGGTTGGAGTAAAACCTAGTGCTATTAAATTTAAACTTGGTAGCAGCTGTTGTGTGAATTGTAGGGCTGGGCCCATGAGTTTGTAGGCAGTAGCAGGTTCAAACTCTATAAAGAGATGTAAAATGGTACCTACAGTGCCAGTTGCACTTGTCCCTCTCTGTGGAAGCTTGTCCTTTCAAGAGAGGTCTTTGGCAGATTCAGTGTTCCCCTTGGGCTGGGTAAATGTCACTTTTCCCAGGGCTGGGAACCAGCAAAACCTAAAATCTGGAGGTACAGGAAAAAACTCAGCTTTTGGGAATGAGGGATCAGCATCTCTCAGTTGGGAGGCTTGTTAGAAATACCCAGCATCCTTTATTCCTGGGTCCACGTGAGGAAGGGGGATGGATGGATGGATGGATGGATGGATGAGGAATGGATGGATGGATGGATGGATGAGGAATGGATGGATGGAGGGAGAGTTGGATGGATGGATGGAAGGGTGGATGGGTAGAGGGATGAGAGATGGATGGATGGATGGATGGATGGATGGATGGATGATGGATGGATGGATGGATGGATGAGAGATGGATGTATGGATGTATGGATTGATGGGTAGATGGATGACAGATGGAGAATGGATGGATGGATGGATGGATGGATGGATGGATGGATGGATGGATGGATGATGGAGGGATGGATGGATGATGGAGAGATGGATGGATGGATGGATGCTGGATGGATGGATGGATGGGTAGAGGGATGAGAGATGGATGGATGGATGAGAGATGGATGGATGGATGGATGGATGGATGGATGGATGGATGGATGGATGGATGGATGGATGGATGGATGTCCAGCAGAGCTGAGCATGGGTTATGTACTTGCACAGCATCTAAATGTATCCTGTGTCAGGGCACATAGCAGCTCTGGAGGAGAGGCCCAAAGGGGTGCCTTGGAAACTGGAGCCTGGGTGATTTTATTTCCATAAAATCACACATTATAAGCATATGATCTTCATAATATCTACAGTAATAATTTCCTGAAATTCCCTCTGAGTTCGAACTCAAAGGAATCTGAAACTTGGGCAAAAAATATTTGAGTAAAATTATGCAAGACTTGTACAGAGCCAGAGAAAATGAGTCACAATTCTTGTATTGACCTCTGGTCAGACTCATATTTCCATTACAGCCAATTTTTGTGAATTGTGGAATGCATCAAAACCAGAAAAGAAACATGGACAGAAATGGTCTTTTTACTATAAGGAATATAGATTTTTGATTTTATATGACTGAGCGAGGTCTATCAATAAAAGAGGGCCCACTTTTAAGTAAAATTTAAATTAAACTGAATTTTCTGCACTCTAAATATTTTATTATACTCTAGATGTGAACAAAAATTTTATGAAGTTTAGATTTTTTTTTTCATTAGGGAAAATTCAGCTCTGTTATTTTATAGTTCCAGTCAAAGAACACACACTTTACTCTTTTGGTGGGAGATCCTTCAGGCATCTTAACTGAAGTGGTGTACATTTTCTGTTGGTCTTGAAAAGGCACTTCACTTTCCCAACAAAGATTTTTATGGGGTAATGTTGAATGTATATTAAATACACATTCCTTTTTGTATATTTTGTACCATTGCACACTTATTATTGTACATTGTATTTGTTGTCATGATGTCATTTATATATGGTTGTCAAAGATGATATGCTCACAGAGTAAATGGTTATGGCTTTGGGATTTCACTTCTTGAATCTTTTATGATGAGGGGTTTTATGTTGTTGATTTTTATTCAACTAGTGTGTTGTAGCATCAAAGATATATATCTGATGGACATTCATAAAATAAAGTAAAAATATATTTGAAATTTTGGACTTGAAATGTTTGGTGGCACTGCAGCCTTTCCTGAACATTGCTGGTCTTCAGCAATGAGTAGAGCTTTTCACTGCCATCAAGTTGCATTTGTCTACATCTCCTTTAAGTTTTCCCCTTCTCTCTCCATATGTTTTCTCAGCCATAATTACACTTCATTCTCCAGAACACCATTTCTTTTTTTATTACTGGACCCATATCCCTGTAATGCAGAAATGCCTTAATTTTTTTTAACTATATTTAATTTGACTTAATACTGCACAGGTTTCATTGGGTTCCCTTCTCTTTCCATGATATTTTCCAAATAAAATGGAGTGGAATTTTTTGACAGCTGTGACAGACTTTGCTGTATGACTCTTCTCAGCTCTGCTTCCAAATGGTTTATCATGATGTTGTTGAACATTCTCCCAGGCAGTCTAATGGTGTATCTGGTGCAGCGCTAACATAGTGGGAAGCAAACCAATGGTGTAGACTTTATTTACCTTAAAATAAGAAAACTGCATTTTCCAAGAATTAAGCAAATGTAAACTGAAATATTTGAGCTGACTTCTGCTATTAATTTCTTTCTGTTAAAGATGTAGTCGAGAGGGGAAGTTTCCATTTTCCCATAAGGGACAAATTTTGGAAGCCTTTAAGAGTTCATTATAAAGTCAGCTATGTGTGACCTCTTCTAGTGCTCTGCCAAAATATACTTACAGCAAACTCCCCCTTTTTTCCACATGGAATCACATTAGAAAACTGTTATTTGATGCCATAAAATAATGTGAATCAGTCTGTTATGTGTTCACTTGATTAAATGGAATACATTTTATTGCTGCATTTGCATGCTTTTCTTTGAAATCTGGAGTCAAGCAACTGAATCTCTTTGAGGATTAAGCACATTTTAGTGGTGTCTGTATAAATTATTGGCAAATTAGCAGAACATCATTGTCTCAGCTTTGACAGTGTTTGCTAGGGGGTAAATGCACAAAGAATGTGTTCTGGCTTGGCTCTGATTGTGTTAGTTGGTGTTTGTAATACTGAATACAATTGATTAAGGTTTGGGGAAAACTATGTCTTAGAGCCACATGAAGGGAAATTACTGAGTAGCTCCAATGATCTATAATCTTTGTTCAAAGAAAGGATTTTACTATTTGCTTTTGAAAAACAGGTTCTGGGATTCTTTGATAGTAGAGGGGAAAGTTTGCAGGTTTTGTCCTTCCAGAGCCAGTAGTACCTGTAAAATCAAGGTACTTCATTATAATCTGATAGCAGCAGATGTCACCATTTAGGAGCCAGTGGTTGTTGACTCTTCTCCAGCAGTGACCAACACAGATGCTTCAATGTAAGTGTAGAAGCAGCTACAATTCATGCTGACACCCCAGTGGGATTTTCCTCCTCAGCAAGGAATGCTGCTGGTTGGTCCATATCATGAAGCATGGAGGATTTAAGTAGCCATTCTAGATAATATTTGACAACTCTCTGGGAAGCACATTCCAGTCCCTCAGCACCCTCAGAGTGTTTTCTCCTAGCATGTAATCTAAATATCTCTTGTTTTGGTTTAAAACCATTCACTCTTGTTCTGTTACTGCCTGTCCATATAAAAAGTAACTTTTTTATAAGCCTCTTTGGGTACTGGAAGGCTGCAATGGGGTGTCCCCAGAGCCTTCTCTGCTCAGTGATAACGTCAAGAGAACTCTTGTGAAGTTCTGCTTATCTTTGGTGGTGTTCTCTCTTAGTCTGTCCCCTTGTGTGCTCCAGTCACTGAATTCCCATGTTTTTATTTCTTGTTGTAGACTTGGGAACTGTGCTGCTTTGGTAAGATGTAAGGGGAGAGGAATAGAAATAAAAGGAGGTCAGCTCATCTAGAATATGCAGTGTGTGTCACAGTGTGCAGTGACATCCCCAGTCGCCTGGCTGGGTGTGCCCACGCTGAATTCATGCACCAGGAACGAGGGAGACACAAGGATAGAGGTGATTATAGGCTGCCATTGTGTTTTGGTTGTTCCTCAGGATCTGTAGAGTAGGAGCTCATCAGGAATTCTCTAAGATCCAAGTGCTCTGAGGCTGCTGTTGTAACAGCACCTAAAAACCACAGCAGGGTTTTGTGATGTGTATTTGCTACCCCATCCTTTTCCTCTTGCAGAACCAGCCCAGCCTGGTCCTGACCTTTTCTTCTTGCAGTAAGAAAGCTCATTTTTGCCTCTGTTTGTGTTGCTGAGAGGCTTAGAGGTGGCTCTGGACAAACAGAGCCTTCTGCCCTTTGTCTTGCAGGCTGCAGGCATTGATGAGTAGGCAATGACACCATGGACATCAGACTATATGTGGGGATGAGTTAAGGGTTTGCTTTGGTGTCCCTTGCTCTAATTGTGCTAATTGGGTGAAGATTGCAGTGGAAATGTCCTTAGAGCTGAAATTTCTGGGTGTGGTCAGGGTATTTTGGACATATTTTTTCTGATTTCCAGAATTTGTTCCATTCTGGGGGGACAGAATATATTTTAAATAGCTTTTGATTTTTCAATTTGAAAAGACAATTCATTTTTAAATTGGTTTGGCTGTGAGTGAAACCATCTGTGTTCAATTAATTAAGGAAAAACAATTGCTGGAAGAAAAAATAAAATATTTTGGTTTTCCACAGTAAACTTTGGTCTTGCTTTCAAAATTCATTGAAGATTTAAAAACCAAACAACTCTTCTAGAAAAACCAAACCACCAAAAACACACCCAAACCCATGAACAAAGACAAAAATCTCCACAAACCTTGTTTATTTCAGATTGGCCTGCAATAAACTTTTTGAGTCTTATTTTCCTATTCTGCTAATAAATAAAAGGTGATCAGTTGTTCCCAAACCTTTCTGCAATTGTGATTTTTGTCAGAGAGCTGAGGTACTTGGAACTCATGACTTCTGAGTAAAAACCTGAAGTTTTCTTCAGCCTCCAGTTAGGTATTGTAGATGCTGGGTTAAGCCTTGCTCTCATTCACAGCATTTCCTCTGATTTCAGCATTTTACTCCCCAGTGTGCAGGGCTCGGAGCAGTGTGATTACTCCCAAGGCTCACAGTCAGGGTACTTGGGAGGAACTGTGATAGGACCCTTCTGCTTTCAGGTGAATTGCTCAAATCTTTAGGAATGATGGGAAAATAAAGATACTGGAAAAGGTTTGTACTCTAAATTCAAGTTTTACATAAATGGGTACAAAAATATAAACTGTTATAAGAGAAACTAAAATAGTGATGTGAGACAACAGACAAGGAAAAAAAATTAAAATTCCCTTTCTAAAAAGGTTTTCATGCCCGTATGGTGTGGAAAACCTCTGTTTTGTCATTTTCCTTTTCTGTCCTGCTGTGTTTTGAAACTGGATTACTTCATCAGGCAATACCAAACAATCTGCATCTGTGGACATCCGATGGAAAGTAGTAAAAAGCTTTCAAGACAAAGCCAAATAATATACAGGAATGTCAGGAACATTCAGTGGGGATGGAAGTCCAGAGCTCTGCATGTTTTGGTTGTTGGGTTTTTTTGTATGAAAACCCCACATGCAAGTGGCTTTCAGGCCAACTAAGTATTCCTAGCTGGTGTTCAGACACAGACACTGGGTCATTTTCTCAATAGTGCTATCAAAATGAATGAAAAGTCCAGCCCAGTGAGATCCTCACCTGCTATAAATTAACTTCAGTGATGTCAATTTGGATTCTGGGGCTGGAATTCATCTGATACAATGCCTTAATTTTCAGTGCAAACTCTGTGATCTGAGCAAGCTGTGCTCGCCTTTATTTGAAGAGTTTCATCCCTGCTGAAGTGTCTGCCTGAGCGAAGCCAGGGGAATTATCCCTACTTCCTTCCCCTGAGTGCAAAGGGAGAGGGGCTGACAATCTCAGATACAGCTATTTACTTAGTCCTTGTAAACAGTGAGTGTTAGATGAGGTGCATTTGACCCTGATTGTGGCTTTCCATGAAAATTGAGAAGAAACTCTCATTGGCCTGGGCATTTTTAAGAGCTCCATAAAGATGAGACATCAGAATTATGATCAGATATTCTGACCTTTTGTCACATGTGAACCAGCCTCTTAGTCCCAAAAGAGCACACCAAAGTCAAATGAATGTATCTGCCCAGCCTGAGGTGCTTTAAGAGGTCTGGATTGGAAAGGAAGACTCCCAGCCTGTCAAAACTTGACCCTGGGCCCTGCATCAAGGTGAGAAACAAGCCTGAAACATCAGGCATGCCAGAGGATGTGGAGAGGAAGAAGCTGAATGCAGAGCTCTGCAGGTAGGGTGGGCTGATCTGTGCCCATTCTGGGGAAGGTCACAGGGATTCCTGCTCTGGACAGCTCCATGATGCAGATGTTTAAATGGCTGCCTCTGTCATGGAAGTGTTGACATCAAGTGTTGTTTGCTGGTGGACATGTGGATGTTTGGAAAATACAAGCACCCATCTATAAGTAGGAATTTTAAGAACCTGCATCTTTAATTTTTGCATAGTACCTCCTTTGCCAGTTCAGCCCTAAAGGACTTGCAGCTTTCCAGAAATGTGTGGAAACATCTGCAAGTGCAGGAGAATTGGGCTCCAGAGGACATGTACATCCCACACCATGTATCCATGGTCTCTGACTTTCAAGCCTCGCTGGTGTTGCCTTTGAAGTCAAAGAGAATTTTGCTATTGACCTCAGCTGGAATGAGATCAATGGGAACAAGCCCTTAGGTAAATATGCTCAGACACATTAATCAAAGGTGTGTTTGTTTCCTTAATGACTTTTTAGACCTGGCAGAAGGGAGGATTTCAGATTGTTTCAACAGAGTGAGGGCAGCTTTAAGAGTGCAGTTTCAAAAGCCAGATTTTAAGGTATTTTGTAATTGTCTAAGTAGGTGGTATGTGTGTCTTGAAGCATTTGGTTTCAACGTAAAGGTCACCCCAGAGACGTGTGTAAATGTCTCCTGCATTTCTCTTTTTTGACTTTCTGGTCTCTGTGGTGCTCCAATTACCTTTCACAGCACTGTTGATGCAGACAAGCTGAACCAGCTTTGTTTTGGCTGGAGATATTAAACAGTCTTAGCTAATTTTCTGACAGATTTTATTCCAACCTAATCTAAATTCTCTTTGTTTTTATATGCTACCAATCTATTCTGTGCATGACAGCATTTAGTCGTGCCAAATGAGTGAACCAGGAGTCAAAAATTTTTGCTAAAATCTCATTAAGATGAAATTAGACATTTTCCCTTTTGAAAATTACCCTCTGTTTTAGTAACAGAAAATGAAATTGAGGAGCTTTAATAATTTTTTAAGAAGAGGGAATTTCTATGTGACTTTGAAAAAGCATTAATCATAAGCACATATATTGTGATATGGATTTTATAACACAGGCACCCACCAACACACAAATACCTGTGTATACACACTCCAGAATTTTTTTATCCTTTTTACCTAACCTCCTCTCTAGAAAAATGTAATGACCTTGAGAGAGTAAGAAACAGAAATGAAACCATGCTGAAAAACTTTTATCTTTTTATTACTGGTGCCTTTACATTAATACTGCTGTTTTGTGCTGAGAAAACCAACCTGTTACACGTAAGGTAACTGTAATATACAACATAGAAATGCAGTCTAAGTTAATTACAACAAGGAGCTACAAAAAAAATTCATAGGAAAGAAGTCACCTAACATTGCAACTGTGCTTGCAACAATCACTCCCTTACTGCAGGACTATGCACATTGTGAACCATGGTTATTTACATGTCCCTTACAACCGCTAACAACAGAAGGGCTAAAATCAGTCTAAAAAGTTCCAGAACGTCACTATATACTGTACAATCCTCAAAAATAATTTATTACACTGTTTCTAAAAAAAGGTACTAATTTTGCTTGGATGTCTTTTGTTTTCTGGTGTTCTCTGGAGTGCACAACATGTGCAAAATTTTGCCTAACAGTCTAAAAACTCAAGAACTGAACCACGAGCCACAATCACAGAGACGAAGTGGTGGAGTCCAGAACTTCCCTCCCGTTGCACACGGTTGGCACGTACATACTGGCAGATGCTGGAAGAGAAAGAGAGGGGAAAATCAGCTGATTTCAGCACAGCACAAAGGGGCAACACACAGGATTAGAATTTGGGCTGGTCTGCACCATCTCACCCCGTTTAACCAAGGTGCCCAATGAAAATGTGTCATGTGTCAGCAGCAGAGCTGATGGATGCACTGCTTGCATCTCTACATGGCAACTCAGACCTCAGGCTGAAACATCCTCTGAAGAAATCTGATTTCTTACTTTCCTGCCCACTGGGAGCACAGAGGGTGGTTACCCTTCTCCAAGAAGTGTTGGAATAAAATACATGATTTTTTATTTTCCCCCCGATGATTCTGTGCCACTGGGGTCTCACTTTGTAGCACTTTGCATGGTAGTGTGAATTAATACAGCTATAATGGTATCAAAATACCTCAGTAGAAAAAAGTGAAGCTTTGGATTTTTTGTGTTTTGTTGGCAAGAAATGCTAAGGTCTGATCCTTTGAGCTTTCACATAATTGGAGCGGACATTCATGAGGAAAATATATGTAGTTTTAAATCCAGGAGATAATCTTCCATATTAGAATTCTGTGTCAATCACCTTTTAATTAATAAAAATAAGAATTCTAGGAACATACTGGGTGAAGTGAATAAATGTTTTAATAACTGAATTTAAAAGCAAGATTATTTCTCACCTAATCCCAAAATAATTTCTGCCTATAATTCACTTCTAGGAGCTCTGGATCAGGATTCAGCATGCATCCAGAGGTAAGGACCAAATTCTGATCAACTTGTTTACATGGTAGAACATTTTATACATCAGTTTTTCATTGCTTTAGTGTTATTAGGTGACAATTAAATCTGAGTATAACAATCTGTTTTCAAATGTATTTGTATTTTGAGCAGAGAATATATTACCCTATTCTGCTTAAGTCTGTGGATTTTAATTTAAAAGCAAATTGTTTTGCCCATATTTGTTGAAATTATCCATTGGGCATCAGGAACGTGTTTTCAGATACTCTGTGACATCTCTGCTCAGGGCACCATAAAGCTGTTTTTTGAAAGATACATTAGGTTAATGGTAACAGTGACCCAGAGAAATGTGATGCCTTCATCAAAGAAAACACATGGCAAGCAATGACTTAGTAAACTCAATCATCCAGTGTAAAAAGCAATTTATGCATCTGACAAGGGCATGCTCAGTCTTCCACATCTGCTGCTGGCTGCACTCTCAGTTGCACACTGGTTCTGTAAAGATGCTCAGTATAGTTTTTAGAAAAAATTATTCTTTCTTCAAATCAGCTGGTATTCTTCATTCTTTCATTGACTGAATAAATATTTCATGGAAAACAGAATTGCTGTAGCAAAAAAAATTTAGAGGCATCTACTAATAACTAATTTAGGGGACTAACCTACTACTCAGAGGGCAGGACATCTTCCTGAAACAGGAGACCCAAGAACAAGCCCCTCTTCTCAATTAGTTCAATGGAATTTGATCTCTCACAACATGGATGTGTGTTGTGAGTCACAGGTGTGGAGGAGCTGTTGTGTGTAAAAGACCACAGGGCATCATGTCTGTGATTTCTAAAAATTAATTTGTATTTTGTATTCTGGTTTTATATTTGTTTTAAACTGGGTACAGTGTGGCAGCACAATGAGCTAAACTTTTTTTTAATTGATATTTTTATTTTCTACTTTTTGTTAGAAAATAGAAAAAATCAGTTCTGCTCAGGAAACCTGATTCAAATCCCTGTTCTACTGCAGTTTGGCTACAGGCAAAAGCATTTTGTTTCCATGAACATCAGTCACTTAACCAGAAATTTTTTAGCTTCAGGCTTTTTTTTTTGAAGTCCAACACACTGACAAGCATGAATAGCTCAAATACTATGGTAACTGGGTCAGGAGGATATCAAAATTGGACAGAAATATATGGTGGTAGGTGAGGAATGAGAGCCCTTGCCTTTTAAGTTTCC